>JAKELP010000007.1:5642500-6267500 GCA_029929735.1 Mimosa pudica
TGTCCAACTCTACATCGGGCACTTTTACTTGTTAGGATGTTGTTTAACACGCTTTAAATCCCAGCGATTTTATTACTCGCTATAGCGCCATTACAATAGTCGTGACCGTTGAAATGTTTAATAATATCCACTGAGAAGAGGCCATCGACCCAATTCATAATTTCAAAATATCAATTAACTTAATTACCCTCTCCTACTTGTTTTCTCTCTATCGTAGAGTGACTAAAATAATTTGCTTATGTTCTCAATCTTCTAATACCTCCTTTACGAGATATAAATATTCAATCTTAACAAAACAATTATACCTTAAGTCATCCCATAAAGGCATAAACTATGAAAAAAAAAACCTAGCGAGAAAAGCTCCTACTTTTCTCTAACGGTGATCCCTCTCATGCTTCAATCAACCGGCACCTTCTGGGAGTCAATCCAAGAATAAACCTCCTCTGATCTCAATCCAAGAGGGAAACAATCAAAGCCAAAGGATGACATGGACACTGTTCTCCTTTATATTCTTCCCTTGATGATTCTAAACCTCTAGCCTCAAAAACCCTTGACTTTGTCGCTTAAACCCTCATATCGTCCGACCCCAGAAATGATGTCGACCAAAATATGGGGGAAACCTGAAATGAATGTTGACCAGCACGAGCCAAAGAAAACCTGGGTCTCATTCAAGGACAAACTCCTTAACCGTGACTTTCACAATACCATAGAAGAAGAGGAAGAGATGATCCTTAGACAAAGAGCGTCATATTCGAAATGGATGGCTCTACCTCATCAATCACCATTGCTTCTCACATGTTGGTAACTTTGAACTAGAATATGGGTTTTGTGGTAGTTGTTAAGCTACTAGTAAGGCCCATAGGTTATGGAGCTCTTAGGAATTATCTCCAAACGCATCCAGGAACCATGCATCTGGGGCTTTTAGTTGACAGACTGGGATGTGTGTTGCTTCTTAGAAAAGTTCAAAGATGATCTTGACTTTCAAACGCCCTCATTGGAGTTCCCTAGGTCATCTTTGGCCATTACGTACTTATCAGTCCAACTTTGGAATTCTAATTCCAGACCGCATGAACATGCCATAACACAAATCAAGGGTTGGGTGAGGGTACCTAAACTTCCTAGTCGCTACTAACGCGAGGCATTATAAGGTCAATTGGCACGGTCTTTGCATTGGGAGAGGTTATCTGTATTGGAGAAAGAGACAAAATACATGTAGGTGTGTAAAACAAAAAGTCCCACGTTACTAAGTTTGAAAGGAGACAAAAGTATATAATATATATTGTTTTCTAGCTCAAATAAAATAGTCAAAGGAGGAGTGGGTCTCGCACACCATAAATATGGACTGAGCATATTTTATTTACCAGTTTTGTGAAAAAAATAAATAATTATTTTTATACCTTACCAGTCGTTTGAATTCTTATTTATGCTCATTCTAACATTCAGCAACCAAAATTTCAATGTGTATTATGGCCATAATGTTGATAACCTAAGTTTTATTGTCATTAACGTGTTAATTATTTGTATATAACGTCTCTAAGATTTGTGCCTATAAAAGGTAGCGCCTGGTAAGAGGTTCAATGCACCGAGCCTTTGTTGTCAAGCCTCTTCTCATTCTTCCTCCTCTGCGTAACTCTGCTGAGTTCTTCTTTCTTTCGCTATTTTGTTTCCTTTTCTGTATGAAGAGTCTGTTTAGTCTTAGTGAGTGTCGAGTCCTTCTTTAACGAAAATCGTGGAATAATTTTATAGGAAAATATCCTTGAGCACGCTACTCAAATTATTTTATTTTATTCATAGTAACACATAAATGGGCGAGGAAGGCAAATATGCCCGTCTCGTTGTTACTTTGGACCTCACTCACCCATCATATCCAGAATCCAAGTTGACGGAGAGATTTTGCGTGCAATCTAATAACCACCCTCCTCAGGATTGTTCAACGTGTGACCAACAACACTTTGGCTCTTGGATACAGTCATTTATATCACTTATTTCAGCTGAATATAAATCTTCATCTACCAGAAATCTTTTCAACTTTATTTAAATCAATTATTCAGTAGGAATTCTTACTCAAAACTATTTGTAAGAAAACTTGAAGATTCAAACTCCAGCCCAAATTTGAACCAAACAGAGCACCCATTCCGGAAACTCTTAATTGAAATTAAACATGCAAAGCACTCATATCAACACCACACTTCTCAAATCATAAACTTAAAGCCCAGTCCAATAGAAACCATACAGAGATTGAGCAATAAAGGTTAAATTTTCGAATTTCTACGTACTCGATCTTCACTTGAAAATTCCACTTGTGAAATCATAAATTAATTTCATTATATTTCTATCATCTCTCATTACATGTTATCAAAGGCCAATCAACCCAGAAAAATCGAACTAGACAGAGAGAGGAATTAGAAATTTTGAATATCTCACGTATCAAGCATGCAATCATGAAAATCAACTCTAATTTGTCCAATCTTGCTTTTAAAACATGTTAACACATTGTTCGGGATCCGTTCCAAGTGGATGGTCGTGATCCAGTTCGATTTCAATCGGGTCATTGTAGAAATGCAACAATATGAAATATCATAGAAGGTATGTAAAGTTTTAAAAATACGACGGTTTATATTTAATACTACCTCCGGTCCTAAATATAAGACCTAAATAATTTTTTTTTGAAAGATTAAGGTTGCGGTATAGGTTATTAAATCATGACATGTTTGATATCTTTTTAAATTATCCATTAGCTTATAGGTAAAATAAACTAGTTTAAGAAAAAATATTAGGTAAATCAATTTATAATTAACTTATTTTTTGCTTTTTTTAGGATTTTTCAAAAAAGTCATCTAGGTCCTATATTTAGGACCGGAGGGAGTATATAAGTGTATTATGTATATATAACTTAGTGTGTGTGTGTGTGTCTGTTTGTGAGTTTGCAAAAAGTCAATGGTATTACATATTGTCCAAAATTAGAATTACCAATTATATTGTGTGAGACATTAATAAATACATTAACAGTAATGAAGATTTATTGAACTTAATTGCAGGGTAATCTTAGAAAATATAGACAAAAAGTTAATGACATTGAATTTTATTTTCTTTTAAATACTCAGCTTTCTAGAAGCTAAGTATTAAGAAACAACTTGAAAATAATTAATATAGAATGATTCTAATGAAATGATACTAAAATGGGTAGAAGTTAGTTCAGTTCAAAATAAAAATAAAAGTTCAGTTAAAAAAACAAGAAAAGTTAGAACTTAGAAGGTTCTTAGTTCAAACAAAAACAAAAAAGAAGACTCTCACGACAAAGGACCGAAATGGTGTATGTGAAATATTTATATCATCAATACTATATTAAAACCAAAACGAATACATTTATGTCAGCCTAATAAATATTGGCAAAAACATAAATGTGGATGTGGCTATATTTAAGACATTTAATTCAGACGCGGCAAATGCTTCAGCTTATATGTGTGTGTGTGTCTATATATATATATATATATATATATATATATATATATATATATATATATATATATAACAGTGGCAGAAGGGGTTTTCCCAGGCTTCAGTAGTCTTCGCAAACTAGTGATAAATTTTGGCTTTTTGATTCTCTCCAATACATCGACCGTTTCACCATGGTTAGTTCATTTTATTTCAAAATTTTCAGTCTCTCTATGTATATGTGTGTGGTAAATTAACTTTGATAATGTAAAATGTACATTTTATGGTCACGTGCAGGAATGGTCTCTAATGAGAGTGTCTCTGGTAGCTTGGATTGTGTGTTACAACATATGTGTTAGTCACTCTCAAACAACCTTTGACGTCCTTCAATATGGTGCCGTGGGAGATGGTCACACTGATGATTCCTCTGTAACTCACTTTTCTTTCTCTGATGTTATTTTCTTCTTTTTAAACATATGTTTATAAGTATTTGATGGTTTGGTGCAATGCTCAACATGTATTTTCTTTGGAGCAAATACGACACATTGATATTTAATGATTAAGAACAGTCAAATATTACCGAATCTGTAGTAGTAAATCTCTCTATAATGTGATTACACATGTTTGAAGGCATTTTTGAAAGCATGGGAGGCTTTCTGTGAAGCCAAGGAAGATTCACCAGCACTTGTGGTACCATCTGGTCACTCTTTTTTACTGCATCAAACCGATTTTAAGGGACCTTGCTCCTCTAATAGACCTCATATACAGGTATTATTACTTCGAATTGTTTTTAAATATTCCGTAAAATTATATACTCTCATACGCATTCTTTTTTTGGGTACCACTATGTAAATATATATATTATAGTTGTGGAGGATATGCAGATTTTGGGGACTATGATAGCACCTCATAAAGAAGCATGGGGAGGCAGTTGTTCAGAAAAGTGGTTAGGTATCTCCGAGGTTAAGGGATTGATTGTTGACGGCTCTGGCACAATTGATGGTCAAGGTCAATCTTGGTGGAGTGACATACAGGTAATAATTATTTTTTAAATTAAATGATTATTCAAAGACAACCATTATAACAACATCCCAGTCATTTATAAGATTTAGTTAACTTATTTTAAAACATAGAGGAATTTTAATGAAGCAACTAACTTTTTTATCGATGAAATGAATGGCTTAAGTATAAATAATGTTCCTGAAGGTACTTTATGTGTATAGCTATATGATATATCAGTTTATATTTCAAAAAAATTAATTTAAAGAAAATTATAATAATTTGAGATAAAAAAAATATGATACTTATGTTAATAAGCCAAACGACCCTCATAATTTTTATATTTATTAAGAGCATAAGTGGTCATTTATTTCCAATTGCACATAAAAAAAATACTTAAGGCAGTATTTTTTTGTGGACTTCAATAGAGGCAAGAATGAATGTCATTTCATTCCTTAATTTAAGTTCCCATTACTGATCCATCTAAGTTACTTTCAGGTGCTTTACCAATGCGGTGACTTGCCAACGGTTAGCAGTTCTATTCTCTTTCTTCACACGTTTCCTTACTCCTCAATTGAAATACTAAATGACATCTTAATAAAAACATGTGTGATATGACTGTGTTTTAGATCCTCAAGAAACAATGATTAGAGTAATAGTTTGTGTATTAATAATTTGGTTTGGTTGCGAGAATTAGGGGCTGGAGTTTAGCAGTTGCGATGGACTTCAAATAAGTGGGCTGACCCATATTAATGGGCCAGGATCACATGTAAAAGCAATACAAAGCAACGACGTAACAATCTCTCATCTAACCATAACCTCACCGAAAAACAGTCCCAATACTGATGGAATAAACGTGTCAAACGCCCAACGTGTCCATATCCAAAACTGTAGCATCGGCACAGGTAATTGATTGCAGGAGAGAATTTCATTCTTAACTTCAATCTTTAATTTGTCGTCACTATTAATCCATGAAGGTCTTTTTTTGGACTGAAATCCACGAAGTGCTTTCATTGTCACAAAAACATTACAAACACATGTATATACTCACAAAATGTTTGAGGCTTTGACCTTTATATATATATAGGTGACGATTGTGTGGCTATCAAAGGTGGCTCATATTTCATCAACGTTACGGAGATTAATTGTGGACCTGGTCATGGCATTAGGTTGGTCAATTGCTAATTTATCTCACTAATAAACATGTGTGTGTGTATATATATATATATATATATATATATATATATATATATATATATATATATATATATATATATATATATATAATCAAATTAATGAACACTTTTTATGTAATTTACTAATTTAAATTTCTCAATCTCCTTAAACAAAGTCAATTGATCACTCACGCATGAATTGTCACTAATTAAGCTTTTTGTGGTCTCATGTATGAAATGATGACAACAGCATAGGGAGTTTAGGGGAGAATGGAGTGGAAGAGCACGTAGAAGATGTAAGAGTGTGGAGTTGTCACTTCGAAGGAGCTCAAAACGCAGCAAGAATAAAGACATGTCCGGGAGGGACAGGATCCGCCAATAGAATCTCATTTGAACATATCACAGTGACCCAAACCGGACAGCCCATTTTCATAGACCAAAATTACCACCAAACAGTACAAGAGGAGGTTTGTTAGAATCCCGTTCTATATATCCTTAATACTCCCTCCGTTCCTAAATATAAGATCTAGTTGACTTATTTGGAAAATTATAAAAAAGCAAAATATATAAGTTAATTATGAATTGATTTACCTAATTTTTTACCCTTAGACTAGTTTATTTTACATATAAACTAATGGATAATCTAAAAATATATCAAATGTGTCATGATTTAATAGCATATTTCGCAACCTTAATCTTTAAAAAAAAAGTCAATTAGGCCTTATATTTAGGACTGGAGGTAGTATATACACAAAAATCCATTTTAGTTAAAAATGTTGAACTACAAAATCTGTTATTAAGGATCGAAGAAATAGTTACGAACTAATAAAGTAGTGTGTGTGTGTGTGTGTGTGTAAATGATGTTGTTGAACCTGATTATGTTTGTATGCATCATAGGGGGCTGGGGCAGTGGTAGTGAGCGATGTAGGGTTCACGGACATAAGAGGGACGTGCATGGACGAGAGAGCAATAGTATTGGACTGTGCAGAGGTAGGATGCACGAACATAAAGGTGGAACAAATAAGTTTAACTTCCAGTGATCCCAATAAGAATGCTTCTGCTATCTGTAATCACGCTTCTGGCACTGCTCATGACTCTTCACCTCCTGTTCCTTGTCTTGGCTCTCTCTCAATTTAATTACTTAACCCCTTGTCCTCTAAATTAAGATTATTTATCCTTATATTTCTCTCTCTTATAGTCTTAATTATACTACATATATATGCTTTTTTCATACTTTTCTTAGCTTCTTCAATATAATCTATGTATGTCTCCCATCCTTAATTTCTATGACTGTATTTATTATGCTTTTATCTTGTGATCTTCTCTTTAACCATTATTTACGTACCACTGCTAATTCAATGCTTACTTTTACTGTAGGTTACTACATATTCACCCCATATAAAACAAATCACACTTTCTTCAACAACTTATGATACACAAGTTTTTGTTTTTACTAGTTTGCTAAGAGATAAAAGAGTTTCGTATGTTTGACTCGTGCATGAGTGTGACAATTAGAATGACACTCTTTCACCCACACAAAAAAAGGAATGAGACTCCAATGAAACTAGTACTTTGTGACCCGACCCAAACAAAATAGAGGGAATCAAACGAATATTTCATCAAAAATAAAAACATATTGTGCATCATACGAGGTAGGCCACTTGAATATAATTTAAGTGGCAAGAGAAATCAGGCATGATCTTTTAATAGGAAATAAAATTTAATTGATTTCAACCACCCCATGCCCAATTAATAAATTTGGAATCAAATCTTAGTGTTACGTGTTGATCATTAATCAACCTCAAATGAGGGATGATAAAACAAGCCAAGTGGGTTACCATGATTGTACCAGTTTGTTGGTGCCAAAAAATGATTGAGCGAGTTTGCTACTCTATAATAAACAATAAATATGGTTTTTACTCTTCTTATTATCCCCCTCAATAATCAAAAGTCAACAATTAAATTTAGTTTGAAAATGACTGAATGCGTAACATAATTAAAATTAAAATATTCGTCTTATATGGATTGGTCTAAGACTACTAATCATGTTAATACTTTAATATAAGATCAAGTGATAATAAAAAAATCATATAACATAACAGCATCCCGTGCGATGCACGGGTCTATCACTAGTTTACTTCAATTTCCGTACCGCATAACCTTCATACGCTTCTACTATGATGGCACTGCATCAAAATCAAAAGTCAAGAAAAAATGTTAGATTTTACCAATTATTGGCAGCTCAAGCTAGCATAAATGCCACAAAAACACGATTCCAGGAATCATTTGAATGCAAATTGTAAAGAATCCCTGAAAAAATTAACTCGTAAACTTCAAAATAGAAGACAAACAACATGGTTTCATTTAGAAATCCTAAAAGCAGAGGAGATATTAAAAAACAGAAAAGCCTGCATTAACATCATAACATTTCGTTGCATTTGACTTGAAGACAACACAGTAACAGGTGGGCAGAAGGTGATAACCTATACTCTCAAATGTAAACAAGTTCTATGAATGAGAACATACTATATGTGGACGTATCAATCTGCTCGGGAAGCTGTTTTATGTCAACCTCAAACCTTGACTGAACCTGAAATATACAAAAAGAAACTTAGTATTGCTGACCTCACACTACACTAACTCATAAATCATAAGAAAGAGTTACATACATTGTTGAGGACATCAACATCTGCAGCACATGAAACAAATGTAATTGCAAGACCCTTGGTTCCAAACCTTCCTGCTCTGCCAACCTACATAGTTCCAGAATCCAGACACAAAAGTTCAGACCATCAGACAGCTGCTAACCAGAATTTGAAGGCACAACAATGTGAGCTGAATAAATATTTACATATATCACCATACCCTGTGCAAGTATGTATCAGCAGAATCAGGCATGTCATAGTTTATGACTATGTTGACACGTTCGATGTCAATGCCCCTTCCAACCAGATCTGTAGCTACAAGAATCCGAGTATGCCCTTCTTTGAATCCTTTATATCGTTTCAACCTATTAATAATATGATCAAGATTCAATCATCACACAAGTTTGCATTGCCTGTGACCATTTTCCAGCAAATGAAATTGAAACACTATCATCATACAAATAATATGGAGGCCAAAAACTAGGCTCACCATCACTATTCCCATTTTTATTAACTGCCAGTTAATCACATAAATAATGTTTTAAAAATTGCATGTTTACTTCAAATGTTCCCCTATGCTAATTTTATAGTTCAGTGCAACCCACATATCAGTCAAAGAAGAATGAGGCATAAGTGTATAGCCCTGGTTGAGATTCAAATAAGAGATAATACAGACCTTTCCTCCTGGGACATGCCGGAATGAATGCATATAGATGGAAAGTTGCACTCCACAAGTAGTTTGTCCAGCTCAGCCGCTCTACTTACACTTTTCACGAAGATGACTACTTGATTGAAATCAAGTGCATCAAGGAGATCATTCAGCTTGCGGTTCTTCTCCTCCTCTTTCAATTTGATGTAGTGCTGTCATTTTAATCATTTGAGTGATACAGTTTCTTTCAGAAGTAGATTAGATAGATGGAGAAGTTCACAATAGTAAAAGAGGTCAACCTGAACAAGTCCATGAAGGGTCAACTTGGCCTCATCATCAACATAAATTTCCATTGGCTGAAAGGAACAAATGTGACAGTAAATATTAGGCTCTTCTCAAAACTAATGGAATCCAGAACAAAATGAATAATGGATGTAGATCCCTTGATTCACATCACTGGTTGGTCTCCTAAGCCTCCATGCACATAATACATTTGCAAAAACCGGAAAGCACAACTGACATCCAACACTCAGTTCAATGACCCCAAAAAATGGATGAGAGAGAAACGCATTGAGTCATGGACTGACCATTAGAAATGAAAGCCTAAAAATGTAACCAACACAAACATAAGTGCAGATCTAAAAGACATTATGCAGTCCCATCAATCCCCATCTACCACATACACTCCACCCTATAAGCATATAATTCTACAAAAAAAAAAAACAATACCCAGGCACTATACCGATAGAAATGCCAAAAGCAAATATTGAAAGGAAAGTGGCACTCGGAGAGATTTAGGAATCTCCAGGAATTGACACAACATAAAGAAACTTCTAATTTTAGTACTAGCCATGAGATATTACATCCTGCATGAATTTCTTGCAGACTGGACGAATTTCCTTGCTGAGTGTGGCAGAAAACATCATGACTTGCTTATCATGAGGAGTCATCTTGAAAATTTCTTGCACGTCTCTTCTCATGTCTGCATAAGCACATAGGTATGACAAAAATGAAAAATAAAAAACTGCATCACAGTCACAGGAAGTCTAGAAGTATCAAGGAACAGGTTAAATGGCCAGCAACAAAACATACCCAGTGATTCCAGCATCTTATCACATTCATCCAAAATGAAATGCCTAACATTCTTCAAAGAAAGGTCCTTATCCCTGGTCAATGCTAAGATTCTTCCAGGAGTTCCAACAACAATATGAGGGCATTCATTTTTTAACAGATCCTTGTGGACTTTAATGTTGACACCGCCATAGAAAACAGCAACCTTGAGATCAGGCAAGTAGGTGCTGAACCTCTCAAACTCGTGACATATCTACACACAACCAAATCATGCACATCTCTTAAACCAAAAACTAAATGAGGAACAAATAGCCAAAGGTTTCCATCTATTGAATCTCCATGAATACCTGGTAAGCCAATTCCCTTGTATGACACAAAACAAGAGCAGAGACTTGGCCAGCAACAGGATCAATTTGTTGCAAAGTTGAAAGCACAAAGACAGCAGTTTTCCCCATTCCAGATTTAGCTTGACACAGAACATCCATTCCAAGAATTGCTTGAGGTATGCACTCATGTTGAACTGATGGTGAAGCAAAGAAAATGGGGCCGAACGAACCGGTGGTAAGTAAAATAAACCTTTGACCCTTTAAATTTGATAGGTTTACCAAACGATATTAGTTCTCCTAAACAAGATTATGGTGGAAGTATTACCTGTAAAATATAAAATCAAAAAATTCATAAGCATCATCAACATTAAAGGAGGAAGAAAAGCAAAACTATCAAACAGAGCCCATGGGAGAAGCAAATTTAGCTTTTATATGCAAGCAATGATGTCTTAAAAAGAATTGCTTATTAAATTCATTCAGAGGAGCTTCCAAAACCCTTTCTACTTCAAAAGAATGTAAGGGTATTGAATCAGTTTAAAGAAAAATTATGTCTTTCACTACATTTAAAATTACAAGTAAACCTTAAAATACGGCCAATAAAATATAACTCAGCAAATCATTTTTAATAAGGATGGGGATGATTGGATATTTGCCTTCGGATGGATGCTCAAATCCAGAGTCTACAATAGCCCGGAGGAGTTCTGGCTTCAACAGGAAGTCTCTGAATCCGGAACTGTGTATACCTACATATCCCCTGCAAAACAAAGAACAAAGGTATATATTTGAGCTACCCATGGGGAAAATCAAATATTCAAGAGTTGAAACTAGCAAACCAAACAAAATCCAAGCATATCTATTTCTGGAACAGAAAACTACAGCTTAGCATAATTCACTTTATCCCAGTCAAATCATGTTTGCAATAATTCAAAATCAACATCAGACCCCAGCAATGTTTCAAAATTAATATTTTATTCATAAATAAAATCCATGTTTGGCAACCATCCAGTCTGGCATACTAATGCCAGGCATGAAATCAACATCAGACCCCAGCAACTACAGCTTAGCTATGTTTCGAGGTAATGCCTGGCACACTAATATCCCGCATACCAAGTATCTTACATTCCAAGGCATAAAATGCAATAACATTACAATACAAATGATTATTATGCGCTTAAAACAAAGCATAAAGGGTATCCTTCACAAAATGCAAGGATGACATTCAGGACTAATAGGGGGATTACAGTTTCACAGAATCAAAGGAACAAAAGATTTGGTCTAGTTACATCTAAGAAATACTTTACAAAACAAGACTTGCATCAACGTGGCTGTTTCTCCTTTAATAGATATATCAAACAGCTCAAGCTGACTATACTAATAATTTTAATAAAAAATTTTCCCCATTTAGCTCAAGCATCAGAAGTGATAAAGCTACTCTACTATATCCAAGCAGCATGAGATTTGATAGGCTACAGTGTATATAAATCTCAAACAGATTTAAACCATTATTGAACGTTGTACCAGTAAAAGCCTCATTTTTATAACACAACCAAATAAAAACCCATCTCATCAATCATCATATCTATCTAATAAGGACGTAAAACAATGAATAAATATATAAAAAAGGCTTACTTCTTGGCCGATTCACCGTTGACTTTAGCACCAACAGAATCGGGAGCCTTGTCTTCTTCCTCTTCGTAGTCAAGAAGCTCTTCCTCGAATGCTTCGTCCTTAGTTTCTCCCATTGGTTCTGCAAAATCAAGCGCGGAGAAAATAGTGAATAAAAAGCAGTGTGTGCAATTCTAGGGTTTTGAATCTAGAAGTGAAGTGAGGGTGAAGTGTGAATTAGGGTTTTAGGAAATACCGAAAGAGAAAAGCGAGTGGAATTAGGGCAAGAGATTAGAGAAGGCTGCAAATGAAATAAGTTAGATGAAAAACAAAGAGGAGATATATGGAAACCTCGACGATTGCAGAAGAGAAGATAGAGAGATGTGTAATTGGGGAAAATAAGGAATAGGGTTAAGGTGTTCGATGCCTTTTATATAAATCTACGCGTGACCTGACCGTCACTAGATTAACCAGTTAGTACTTTTGTACAGTACACAGCAGTACATGCGCTGTAAGTTTTTTTTTTTTTTTTTTTAAAAAAAGTTAATCTTGCATGCTAAGGTCTTTTTACTTTTTACTTTTTAGTTTAAATTGTTGTACTTGTAACACGGGGCATTTGCCGACTGCCAGGGGACTGCCCTACTTGAGTTTTTTGGGTACAAAATTTTATGTGAATTTCGAACCTAGTTACTAGTTAGGTGGCTAGTTTGATGTTTTTTTGGGAGTTCATTTACTTTACGGTGATTCTAAGTTCAAAACGTAGCTGGTATGTATAGTATGGGTCGTGTTAATTTTAATTTTATGTGATCATTATTTACATTTATTTGTTGGCTTTCTTGGCTCAAAACATTTCATCATACAAAATTTGAACTCAATTAGCGAAATAAACCATACATTATATAAATAAATGTAGTTTTTTTTATCATAAATATAAATAATTGTAGTTAGCTCTATGAAAAAAAGAACAATTTACTATGCTGTAATTGAGATTTTAATATAATACAATGCATTAGTAAGTAATTAGCAAAAATTCAATTGATGCGGTGGAATCATTAGAGACCTAGTTGGAGGGAGGAGTAAGAGTTATGTTTTTAAACTAACCGGCATTTTTCCAACCAAAAATGATAGGCAAGCACAAGTTTTTACCAGCTCCACAGAAGTAGCTAACTTAATTACCAGAGTTTTTACAAGCTATCTCCCTTTCAAAGACATTATTGACGATGCAAGATTCATACTAGCTCAAAAGCCACGAGTTTTGGTGGAACGCATTCCTCAGGAAAGCAATTCCAAGGCAAATTAGATGGCCAAATCAGCACATGACATGCTTAGACAACCTCTACTTCTATGAGCAGTCACTACTAACTACCTTTCTTACATGGGGGCCCTTCAGGCATGTTACATACTCCGCATCTCATTAGTTTTTTTTTTTATTGTGATATCATGCGAGCATTTAATCCGGTTTGTATTTTTTTTTTTAATTTTAAAAAGGCGTCATCTCTCTAAAAGCTTCTTTTTATTTGGTTTTTAACTGATTTTGGTAGATGAGACATGAACACAATCATATCACAGAAAACAGAGAGGAAGGGCACTGGTAGACAGAGAAGGCCTTAAAGCGTGTTGACCCTAACACACTAAAAATGAGCATTGATGGGATAAGAGAAATTAATTGGATAAGAGAGGATATTTTACAAAGTTGGCCCACTCAACTTTCAAATGGGACCTCCCAAGGTGATGACTTCTAAGATTCTCGATACTAAAATATCTATCCCACCCACAGCTGCTTGAAAAGTTGTGCATACTTCATCGTCACACCCATAAGTGGATTGATTGGTTTGACCCCTACCCTATATACTCTCAATGGCACTTCACTTGTGTTTGACTCTTCGACCTACAGCACAACCAGGTTGCTCTCTCTCTTTTTTAATCCTCTTTAACTTGTACGTTGTTGTTCATGGTTAGATGCTCAATCATGTGTGTGTTCAAATCCAATTTTTTGAATGCACAGGCATTGGTATTGACAAGCAAACACCTGTAAATCCAAAGCATATCCAAGCTAATGATGTGTTTCAAGGCACCCCTCCAGCTAAAACTTTCTCCCTCATCACCAAGGTTTGTTTATTCTCAGTTTCATCACAAAAAAAAGCGGTTATTTAATATCTGCAAGGATTGGTGTCTGAATAAATTGATATAAATAATTCCTATAAGAAAACGTGTCCTGTTTAGACGTTGATCAGGCACTGTTTCATGCAGGCCACGAGCAAAAATGACCGAAATACAAAACCAAATAGTGTGATTTGCGGAGATTGTGATGGAAATGGTAAGAGTAAACGAATAAGATAGTTGTAATAAGGTGTAAAACATAGTTGTAATGAGTTGGTGTGTGATGAACAGGAGCTGTTCAATGTTCTCAATGCAAAGGCTGTGGGGTGAACACAGCTGATTTTTTCAATGGACAGTTCAAAGCTGGCGAATCATGTTGGCTTTGCGGGTGACCATTCTAATCTCTCATATATTGATGTTTCTTTCTGATGCACCAAAACCTGCGTCATCTTAACAGCATTTTTAGATTGTAAAAGACCTTGTTTTTCACTTTTTCCTGAATGGAGACTAATGGTATTCCCTCATCTGATTTGCACGATTCCAGGGGCAGGAAGGAGATGTTATGTGGAAATTGCAACGGAGCTGGCTTTATTGGTGGCTTCTTGAGCACTTACGATCAATAGAAATCCACAGATTGCCACGATTAATGTGATACTCTGTACTTTACTCTTTGTTCTTTTTTTTTTTTTTTAAAAAATGCTTCGGAATCATGAGAAGGTTCCATGTGTATGTGTGCAGAATTCAAACTCATCCCCCGTATAGAACTGAGATACAAATAATTCTTTTTACTATTTTGTGCGTGCGTGCGTATTTCGAAGTAGGTAATTCTCAGTTCACTGGCAGCCACCAACAGTTTAGCACAAACATTTGTTGGATATTTCTGCATTGCCCCAAATAGACAAATATACATAATTAGTTAGACTGAGAGGTAACGAAGAGGCTAACGTCAGAAGTTTGGTTTGAAAAACTTTAAAGGGACTGCAATTAACAACAACAGCAACCTCACAGTACAGGAAGTCAAACTTTCAACTTTTTAGTTGGAATCAGATGCTCAATCCACTGAGATACTTGTCATTTTCCTGCTCCAAAACTTATTGATTGACTTGCAAACTGAAGAATAATCTATTGAAATTTAACATTTGTTATAATTAACTATACATACCCTCATTAATCTCTTCAAATATGTCAATTTAATACTCCCTCAAGTCCTAAACATAAGACTTAATTTATTTTTTTGAAAAATACTAAAAAAGCAAAATATAAGTCAATTATAAATTGATTTACCTAATTTTTTCCCGTTAAACTAGTTTATTTAACCTATAAACTAATGACTAATTTAAAAATACATCAAATATGTCATAATCTAATAATATATTTTGTAACCTTAACATCTAAAAAAAGTCAATTAGGTCTTATATTTTAGGACTGGAGGGAGTATTATATTAAAGAGGAAATGGAGTGGTATAGATGTCGATCGTGACCCTAATGTTTATCCAACCCACGGTCAAAATATATTAAATATAATACTCAAATGTTAAGAAGAATTCCGCCAATGCCAACTTCAACCAAATAGAGTAAGAGAAGGAAACATGAGCACACCCATATACTTATTTACCAACTGTATCCTGTTAAGGACAATAACCCAAATTAGCCAGCATTACAAGAAGTCAACCACCCAAAAAATACAAAACGTCCCAAAGATATCTACCATCCTTGCAAACTAAAAATCTCAAATGTGAGCGGGTTTTTTTTTTTGGTCAAAGTGAGCGGGTTATTAACATAAAAAAAAAAAAAAACTACGCTAAGCAATGCATTAACAAAAAATATAGAGTTGAAGGGCCAACATTAATCCCACAAATTTACTTGGCTTCCTGTTCTGCAGAAGATAATTTCTTCCAATCCTTTTCCAAAAGCTTTTTGTGCAGAGAAGGCAATGAGAAAGGCACTCACAGTAGAGCTTCCACCACGAATCTCCTCCAAAGTCCGGAGAGCTTGTAAAGTTAGCTTGGTGTACATATTTTCCATGTGCTCAATCTCAGCAAGTTCCTTAGGTACTTGCTCCAGTGCCTCTTTATTTTCATTCTCGGTCCCTGTCATGGAGCCACACCCATCTTCCTCCATTAAAGAAGAGGATTCTCCAGGACAATCACTTATTGGGAAAATATCACTTACATCGCTTCACACTCCTTTACAAGCTTGTTGAGCACATCAGTTTTGTAGAAGGGCTGGTTCAAGACCTCTTGGATAAAAGGCAGGCGGACTAATGCACCAGTCTGCTTATCATATTTCTTTATTATCTTCACCAGACCTGCTCAAACAAAGAAGAGGTAAGACGACATAAATACAAATCTTTATTTAACATTCAACATCAACCCGTCACTTAATCCAAAGCTCCACTTTTTCAAAAGAATTAAGTATTAACAGAAGACAGTGCTTAATTAAGAAGTATAAAAATATGATAATATTTGGACTGTATCATTCATTTTCATTTACTTAGTTAGAAAGATCATATATATATATATATATATATATATATATATATATATATATATAATAATGCTAGATAGGCTTACAAATTCAGTATCGCAACACCCTGCTGTAGAATCAATCTTTAAAAACCATGCACGGCAAATGGCTCAGGAGTAAGCCTCAAATGGCCTTCACCTGATGTCGCTGATCCCATACACAGCAGATCACCATTGTTACAACTTTCTGGGCTAAACGATGGGAAAAAGAATGTTGTATGGTCTATCATAGAGCCTGAGCATGCTTCCAGCACTAGCAAGGCTGATGATACACACAGAACAAGCACCAACATGGTTGTGCACACTTGTGATGTATGTGGTAATTAAGGGTCAGTTATTATGTACTCTATGTACATATGAATATATAATGTACCATAGATTCGCCTCCGTCACTTGATAAAAGGCTAAAGTTAAGGTAAAAGCTGTAGATGATAAAGAGAACAACAAGTCATACCTTTTCTGTTTAATTCGTAAGATGTGAGTAAAAGAGACAAATCTGTGACAGAGAGTTTCAATATATGCTCGTTATTGTCTCTGCTATTGAAAAGGCATGTAGGACTCTTGACGGATATTGATCGATAAATACAAAGCAGGTAAGTCTTTCTTAATATAGTAAGTATATAGTATATATATTTCAGTCAAATCGAACATGAACTAGCTATAATATTGTTTCTTCTACGTATTATTCAATCCATTAAGTTGTGCCTTGCTGTATGATTGTCTTTCTCTCTCAATACTTTCGATACTTGAATTGTATATGCACATTTGAATTATATATGCACAAATCATGTATCCAACACAAGTTCTCTAGTCAGTATGTAGACGCTAGGTGAGACTTCAACAATATAAATTAACAGACCAAATTAGTTTTCTTTCCGTCATATACATACAGAATTACGTTCGTGGTTATTCTTTATTCCCTTGTAAATATTACTTGTATATGCAGGGAAAATTAGTTTGTAATCCTTACAAGAGATTTAATATTAGAAAAATCTCATAAACTCCACATATTAAAGTAAGGTCTCTGGATCTAACTCAAATATACTTCAAATACAAAAAAACTCGATTGCCCCTTCTTCCTTGCCTATGAACTTGTTATAAGTGCGCATGGCTTGTTATTCTTGCTCATGACCTCGTCAATGCTTGCCCATTAATTTGTCACAGGTTGGACCATGACCTTGTTAGAGTTGTCCATTACCTCGTCATTCCCTGTCCATGACCTTGTCACAGGGAAGGACAATCTTGTCTTTCTGTATTCGAAATATATTAAAGTAAGATTCCTAAGGGCACTACTTTAATATGTGAAGTTTATGAGATTTTTCTAATATTAAGTCCCTTGTGAGAGACTACAAATGAATTTTCCCATATATGTACACTATATATCAAAAACTAAGGTTGTTAAATTATTGTGAAATTAAGTTACAAAAAACTATTGTGAAATTAAGTAAACGGTCATTAGAATGAATATAATACAGAGATGGTAAATTTTAATTATACAGTTGTAAAAGTAGTGTGCTTTTTTATTAACGAATTGAATATGTGTTTAGAGTAGTATAAAGTAAAACAAAAAAAAAATACAAAATTTGTCAATAATTCCACTTAAATATATACTTCTAATATGAATAATTAACAATAAAATATATCAAGATATATACTTTCTTAAACTAAATAAGTAAATTACTATGTACAAAATTGTTGAATGTGGTCAAATAAAAAATTGATGAGATTTATAAAAAATAGACAAGTTTACTTTTATGATATAATTGAGAGCAAAAGTACAGTTTTGGATAAAAACTATTTTGTCATGATCATTGAGCGGAAAAAAGTGTTCTTGACCTCATTTTTGGGTATAGAAAATAAAATTAGGTGTAATTTTGGTAACAAAGTTAGTTTAACCAATATTAGCCGTCTCAACCCTAATGTTGCGGGGAAAATGAATGAAGGCCCCCATTATTTTACAGTTCCTCTCATCTGTAAATCATACTGTAATATATCACACACAACTTCAAAAATATAGCATACCAATACTTGTTAATAAATCAGCTTAATAGAATAGCATTTCAGAGGCCCACCAGCCTTTTAGCTGTGTATGCCCACTTTGAGAAGCCCTAATCATGAGGGTGTTGGATTCAATTGGCATCCAAAACATTTTTTTGGCATAACCGCATAAGCATCCAAAAACATTTTAAATAAATACATGTCCATTTCTTACCTTTTAATTTGTTCAGCAAGTGAATCCTTGAAAAGGGAAGCCGACCTAAGTGACATACATCCTTATCATAGGCCAATCCACCAACCCCACCATGAAAAATGAGTGGATGGAGGCCTATGTTACTATGATTTGCTCACGTTTTATCAAAAGTATTATCTTCCTAACATTACATATGACCACAAATTTGTCAAAATAATTTAATTTGAACCACTGAGAATCGGCAGAGTTCGTAGTGACGTAGCGATTCTCTTGTCAACCAAAATCTTGTCCGCAGTTTTAATATCATCCACCCAATTTTACGTAATCTTCAAAATATAGAGACTTTTATAGATGAAACAAAATTAAGGGACTAAAACCATCAGTTTTAAATTACAAGGTACTAAACCCAAATTGGAGTAAACTATTTGGATAAAAACCATTAGATTTAAACTATAGGATCTAAAACCCAAAGTGAGGTGAACTATAGGGATCAAAAGTATGTTTAACCCTAAATACTATTATAGACTATAGTATTAGAGAGTAAAAGTTAGGTTGTTAAAATATATTTTTAATCCCTTATATTTTCATAAAGTTTCAATTTTGTCCTTTATGTTTAGAAATTACACTTTTAATTCATTTTTGCTAATACCATTAGTTCCATCTAACGGAAAATGTTAAATTTACAATTTTAAAAGATTAACCTAATATCAAAATATAGAAAATGCTTAATTTAAATATTTTAATGTAATTATTCATATATTTTTAAAAAATATGTAATTTTTTTGCCTCATTTAATTTTGACATAGTATTTTAGGTTTAAGTGATGAAAATAAACATTGTTAATAAAAAATGACTAAAAGTGTACTTTCCAAACATAAAAGACTATATTAAAACTTGATGCAAACATAAGAATTTCAAAGTATACTTTAGTCTAGAAGTAAATTAATACTTTATTTCAAATGAATTCCAATATTCAACTCAAAACACAAAAGTTGATAAAAAAGCTTAATTCAAAATAAACATCATGCTGCATCCTATTCATATTACCTATAAAAGTCCCTCAATAAAGAAATGAACGATGTAAACTCAATCCGTGTTTCATAATAAATTAGAGAAAAGACCTACTATATTTTGACCGATTGGCCTTAAATAATGGTCGGTGATGGATTCGCGGGAACAATTTATACTAGAGATCCAGAATGACATGATCTCCATCTTTGATCTGATCAATGTCCTCAATCTTAACTCCATCTATAGTCGTTACTTTACTGGCGGAGAAGTCATACTCTTCTTGTCCCATGTTGATCAAGTCTTCAAGGGACTCGGGCAACCACACAAACCTCCCCTGATGGTCTGGTATTTTATGACAACTCACAATTATTCTATCACGTGCAAGAATGACAAGATCCCCATCTTTAATATCACGGATATTATCGATTCTAACTCCTTCCTTAGTTGTCACCCTACTGGCCACGAAACCATACTTTTCAACTCCTATGTCAATCAATTCTCGGAGTGACTTGGGCATCCACGCTAGTCTCCCCTTATGGTCTCCTTTTTGTGGACAGCTCACAACTATCCTATCACGTGCCAGAACGAGATGATCCCCTGCTCTGATGATATTAATATCCTCAATTACGACCCCTTTTCTGGTCATAATTTTGTCGGCCAAGAAGTTGTACTTCTCCACACCTATATTGATCAGTTGCTCTAAGGTATCGGGCAGAAAGATGGGGGTCCCATCATTATGTCCTTTGAATGGACAGCTTACAAATATTTTGACTGCAAATCCATGTAATTTCATATAAGTAATGTAAAAACTGAAAGGGTTAGATGGCAATTATTTCCTTTGAGTTGGAGGTGTTCATGCAAGTTCGCCCCTCAAGCCTAACAGCTTAAAAAAGAACGGCAACCCTCTAGGATTCGACATCGATCAACTAGAAAAATATCTTTTGCTCTATGATCTTGACTCGTTATTTCAGGAAAAATACTCAATGAATGATGAAAAAGGAGATGCATGTGTACATACCACTGTTAGCAGAAGAAGGCAGAGAGAACGAAGGACCAAATCGTTTGGGTTCAGCAATAGCTTCGATCCCAAAGATGGAATTTGGATGTGGGTTTGTTTGAGCTTTATCCAGTATCTCACATCCCACAGCGCGCGCCAAGTCCCGATTAGCATCGGCCTTGACCTCGGATGAAGCATTGCCAAATTGGCACTCTTGAGCGGCTGAGTTATCTGTATGCTTGTTAGGGGGCTTGACATTATTTGTTGAGCTTAGGTTTCTTATGTGTTCTTGTAGAACCTCTAGTGTCCCAGATGCATCCGTTAGTGCGCTATCTCCAGATACGTCTACACAAACAAGAAAAACAATAATCAACAATAGGATTGAGTAAAGATATGATGAAGGAAAGAAATGATCTTGTTCTAAGAATACCTTTTATCCGAGGATCAGCACCATATTTGAGAAGTAGAGCCACACCTTCACTATTGCCCTTTCTTGCGGCAATATGCTATTAAAGAATAACCTCATTTAGACTGGGGCCATATATGTCATTGCAATATTAGTCTTGGAGGAGAAAGAAAAAAATCTCACCACTAAACTGCGTGTCACTCTTCTAAATCCTTCATTTGGATCTGCGCCTATCTCCAATAAAGCTTGTATTAACTGATTATTACCAAGGAGTACAGTGTAACGCAAATCCGTTTTTACATTCCTTCTTGTGTTATCCTCCGGAACCTGTATGTTATAGACAAGACCATGAATAAGATAAAGCCAAAATATCATCCAAAGGAAGCTATAGCGTGCTATACTGCCTTCTGTTTTCCTCAGAAGACTTTATTTTCACAATGTTAATGGCAAGCGTAGTGTACCATTTCATTAGATTGTAATCCAACAACATAACAAAAGGCGCGTGATCTAATTTTTTAAAACTAAGAAAGTTAACGAAGTGTACGGTCATCTATAATCAAGACGGATGATGCAATAGAAAACAGAATCAAGATGGATGCTAGGAGAATTTGGGCAACGTAAGATCCATAGAACATTGCAAAGTTGCTATGATGGGTAAAAATTAACAAAAAATTGGGGATTATCTAAGAAATGATGCCTAACGCTCACACATAAAATTTAACTCATCACGTAAGATCCCATTTATCAAAAAGCTTGTCATTAGTTGAACAAAAACAAAGGCCTGCCGAATGAAATAGCCAATCTTGTCAAAAACCAATAATTGTGAACTTCTTGGCCATGGATAGATAAAGGCGTCTCTCTCAAGTCTCACCCATAAACAATAAAATAGAATATAAGTACATGAGTTTTCAAGAACATACGTGGTCAAGGCAATTACCCATCACGAGGGTCGGATATATCACTCAAGAGTTGAAGGCGCAAAGTGCAGCCCCTGTCTCTGCAATCAGATCTCTTATTGCAGAAAGCACAATATTCTGTTAGACAATATGATAATTTAGCATCAGCACGCACCCTGCCTTCGATCTCAAAACTCCAAATCTCTCCCTCCTCAGTATCACTCGTGCAAATAAATCAACTCTGCGAACCACACCTCTCACACAATTATTGATGGTACTATATTATTGGCCCTGCCTAACTGGGATATTTACGCATATGGTAAATACTGACTTACTGAGTCGAAAATAAGAACACAATAGGAAAAAATTAAGGATATATGGAAGAAAACTAAA
Source organism: Mimosa pudica (assembly GCA_029929735.1). Taxonomy (NCBI): domain Eukaryota; kingdom Viridiplantae; phylum Streptophyta; class Magnoliopsida; order Fabales; family Fabaceae; genus Mimosa; species Mimosa pudica. Next base: position 5,664,925 of record JAKELP010000007.1, read on the forward strand.
TAAGAGAAACGGGAACTGTAAATAAGTTGAGCGGAAAAAAAGGAAAAAATAAAAATGGGAATAAAAATAGAAAAAAAAAATAGGAGAAATATTAGGTTACCCAAATACTTAACAAATTTCAGTTCAAAAAAAAATACTTAACAAATTGTAAAAATGGATGAAAACCATCACAAGTATGAATGAATAATAAGACAATATTTCTAGATGAAAATTAAGGACAGAAATTAAAACACGAAAAAAACTGAAAAATTAAGGAAGCAAATTAGTTTTTTTTGGGTTAAACTATTTTTTATGTCTCTATAACTTCCTATGATTTGGGTTTTGGTCCCTATAGTTTGAAAACTTTGGTTTTAGTCTCTATAATTTGCACCGTTTAATAGAGTTAATTCCTATTGTTTCGAAAGGACCTAACGGTGTTAGTTTGTGCTTATGTGTCTATTGTTTCATCTTTTTTTAGAAAAGTAAAATTCTATGTTTTTTATTTTTTTAATAATGCATTTCCAAGTCACAAATTAATCTGCAAAACTAACGGTGTTAGCAACAAATAAGCATAGACTAACACCATTAGCTCCTTTTGAAACTATAAGGACTAACTCTATTAAACAGTGCAAACTATAGGGATTAAAAACACAGCTTTCAAATTATAGGGACCAAAAATCAAATCATAAGAAACTATAGGACCAAAAATTGGTTTAATCCTTAGTTTTTTTATAAAAAAAATTGCTATTTTTTGCGTCATCTTTAACTAGCAACCGTCTACAAATTTGATCCGACTACTTCTGCTTTTTTTCTTGTCATCTTTGACTAGCAACCGTTTCTATTCAAATTTAGTACTTTTTTTATTATGCATAATTTTATTTGATTATGTATTCAAATATAGTACTCCATTTTACAATTCGATCGCACCAAATTAATTTATCAGTGTTCCAACAAAAAAAAGTAATTTATCAGTGATAATAATTCACGTTTATTGTAATAAAAAATTCACGTTTATTACTTATTAGGTCAAATTAATTAAATTTTCATTATTATTATTAATTGGTTGAATTGGTTGAATAGTAAAAAAAACAGCCGATCCTTCATATTCAGATTCCAAGTTATATAAAAGTAGCGGATCCGAATGCCTCAAAAGCGGAATCCTCTGAGCGTCCCTCAGGGGCCAATTTATGGTCATTAAGATCAATCCAAGAGTTCACAACGCGCCTCATCATCATGCCATTAAAAATTTAAAAAATACTGAATTATAGTATATAATTAACGAAGAACTTTGAAACATTTTTCAAGATTTTTTAAAATGAAAAATTTCACCTGTCTAACAGAAAGATTTATAAGAGATATAGACTGACCTAGAGAACTGTTTTAAAAATGAATTACAATATATTTTTTCAAGATATTTTGAAATAAAAATTTCACTTGTCTAGATCTATATTATTTGAACAAAATGATCTATAAGAGATACAGATTGAACCCAAAAACTATAAAAATTTAAATTTATACAATATATAGAGTATGAGGCGGAGTCTATATAGTTTTGAAGGAACTATAAACCCTTACTTGTGTCATCTTCAGTACAGACTCCAACAACTATCACTTTGCACTTTTTCCTTTTCAGTTTTTATTCTAATATTTTGGTTACTTTCCATGTCAAAGGAATTAACGAGCTCAGCCAATGGACATACTTTATTTCACTTCTAAGATTCAAATTTTTGGCGTTCACTCCTAAATCTTCATGTATTTCCATGGATATCTTTCAGCTCATTTCCAGTGCTAATATATCCAGTCGGCAATAATAACTGCAGACATTGAAAACACAGTTCGAGTCGCGCCCACAAGGACACTTTCCTTAAGAGCTATTTCACGACTATCGGCAAAAGAAGTCGTGTACTCCCCAGGATTAAACGAACTCTTCCCGTAAAACAGGGTGAACAGAACTACAGGAGATTATTTACTCGGTAAAACATAAAATATTTAGGAAGAGGAAGAGAGTGGTGCTTTAGAACTTAAGAGTTACACTCTTATCTCACACCTTCACTTGAATCACCTTTTATAGATTTCAAAAACTTGCCTAACATGTAATCTTTTCAAAGGTCATAAAATGTCATAATATGGCATAAAACCAATTTATTAAAACGGTTACACACATTGAAGTAAATTGCTTTTGGAGTTACATACGAACTTAAAGGCAATATCACAAAACAAAAAGTTATTCAGTTTGAAACTTTCATTTGAATCATGAAACCGTTTATGAAGAATAATCTCCACAATTATGGATAAATAATGACTCATATTAAACTCTTATTACTCCACAATTAATGTCTCATAAAAGGTGTTCAATTCACTTATAACTCTCATATAATGGGTGGAGAATATAAGCCGGATTTGGTCTCCAGTGGCTCATTATATGCAAGTTCATTCCTCCTCTTTACCTATATAGTAATTCAAATTTACTTATAATTTGGACTCCACAATCCCAAACAATATGAGACTTATTTCTATGACACACCCACTCAATATTTCCAACACAAATTTGAGACTCTAGTTAAGGGGCGAAAAGAATAACCCAATGTACCAACGGAACTTGGTTGCTACTACTTAGCACATTAACAATATTACAACTCATTATTGTGTTAAATGTATAAGGGTTAAACTTATCCATGTTTTGGTCAAAAAAAAAATTATCCATGTGCTTTTTTTGAAAAGATATCATTATTCCATAAAGGGCATTTTTGCCTCTACTTTGAAGTGTTACGGTTATTACTTTCACTATAAAAAAATTTCATAGTGTTTGATGTACCCTAGCCATAATCACATAACTTTGCACCTAAGCCCAATGTATAATGAGTATATATTTATTTGATTCTCATGAATTTTAAAATTTTAATTAAATTGTTTTATATCTTGAGTTCTTAGTCATCTTTAACCGTCTCATCTGTTACTTGATTATTGTGTATGGAGTTTCAATATAGATAATCTAAAGAGGAATAAGAAATATAATTAGCACAAACATACTGTCCTGAGCAATATATTCAAGAGCAGTAGAGCGTGATAAATAGTAGTATAGCTTGACTTAACATAATAGTATAATACTAGGAGAGCAAGATACTACCTCGGTGGTCTTTTTGGGCTTCATTATGCTTGATATTTTGGGCCGATCTCATTTACGTCCGTTTGATATATAATGGATGTAATTGGTCAAGGCCTGGTTCTTCTCTCCAATGATAAAATCAAATCCCACAACAACAGAAAAAGAACCAGGATCACAAACCCGTCGGCTTAATTTCGAAACATCAATGTGTACTGTCATCAAGTAATATAACTCCAATTCTGTACTGCAATAATGCTCAATATCATTTCACTCCAAAATTCTCAAATTTTTATCATCACAAAAAAGACAGATAGAAATTCAAATATTTTAATTTTAAATAAGAATATATAATGGGAAAATCCCAAATAAATCCCTCTGAATATCTAAAACGATAAGTGAGGAACCTAAACTTCCAAAAGGAGCATGAAGAAATCAGCACATATCTGTCATTTTAAAAGTTGCGAAAAGACAAAATTGCCCCCATTATAAAACACAAATTCCTACCCCACCCTAACACCCACCCTCTATTCGCAATTTATGTTTTAGGATGGGGGCAATTTTGTCTTTTTGCAAAATTTTAAAATGACATAGTTCCTCATGGTTCTTTTGGAAGTTTAGGTTCTTCACTTGTTATTTTGGGTATTCGAAGGGACTTATTTAAAATTTCCCTTATCGGACGGACTACTTATGCTATTTTCTCGTAAATTTTTTTTGAACACAAGCTATTTTCTCATAATAGATTATCACAATTTACAAAGTTTTCAAATTTGATCCGACTACTTAGGCTATTTTCTCTCTTTAACTAGCAACCCTTTCTATTCAAAGTTTGTAATAAATATTCATTTTACAATTCGATCGCACCTATTTAATTTATCAGTGTTCCGACGAAAAAAATTAATTTTATCAGTGATAATAATTCACCTTTATTACTTACTAGTATCGACCCGCGCGATACGCAGAGTATATTATACATAACTACATAACTCTGATACTGTTTTTATTTTTAATAAAAAATATAATATAAAATATAATAATATTAGTCAAAATTTAATAAATTTCATTAAATTTGTTTTTCATAGAAATCAATTTTGTATGATAAAAAAAATAGAAAATCAGTTTCTTAGTGGTAGTTATTTTTGGGCAAAGTGAAAGTGTTAGTGGGTGTATGGGTAGTTTCATAAGTTAAAGTTATGTTTAGTTGGTGTGAAAAGTAGGAATAATAGGAGAAATAATAGGTTATCCAAATAGTTTATAATTAAAAATAAATAAGGAAAATAATGAGAAGTAAGATAGAAAAATAATTTAAAAGGTCATGGAAAAAAGATTAATTTTGATAATTTTTAAGGGAAAAAAAGGAGAGAATTTATAGGAGATATTTAAAGAGAGATTATAAATTAGGGAGAAATCTTAATCAAATGTCAGTTTTTTTTTTATCTTATAATATATGGAGAGGGAATGTGCTTATATGCATATTTTTTGTAAAAGAATTTTTAGGAGATAATTAAGGAGATTATTATAATTTAGAGAGAAATAAAAAAAGATTTAATAAAAAATTATATGTCAGTTTGTTTTTGTTAATAATAGATGGAGAAAGAATGTTGTTATGTGCAATTTTTTTTTCTAAAAATAGATAGAGTGAGTGAGTGTGAATGTAAATAGATGGAGAGAGAGTGCTTACGTAACTTCCTAGAATTCCTGCTTTTATCCCTCCCTTTATATATAAGATAAGATTAGGTCAATTTAAATTTTTAATATTGTTATTAATAGGCTGAATACTAAAAAATAGTGGAGCCTTTATATTCCGACTGATAAAAAAATAGCGGAGCCTTGTCTACAAAAAACAAAAAATCCTTGCACGCGTGAAACTGAGAAGGGGAGAGATTTGGAGTTTTGAGATGAGAGAGAAGCGTTGCGGTTTCTCGTGGAGTGCGTGCTGATGCTTGATTATCATATTGTCTAACAGAATCTTGTGCTTTCTGTAACTGTTGTAGGTCATCGTTGTGTGCCGAAGCCATACTAGCTAAGAGATCCGATTCCAGAGACGGGGGCTGCGCTTTGCTCCTTCAACTCTTGGGTGATCCGACCCTCGTAATGGGTAATTGCGTTGACCACGTATGTTCTTGAAAAACTCATGTACTTACATTCTATTTTATGTTTATGGGTGAGACTTGAGAGAGACGCCTTTATCTATCCATGGCCAAGAAGTTCACAATTATTGGTTTTTGACAATATTGGATATTTCATTGGGCAAGCCTTTGCTTTTGTTCAACGTAACTGATGACAAGCTTTTTGATAAATGGGATTTTACGTGATGTGTGAGTGTTAGGCATCATTTCTTAGATATTCCCCAAATTTCTGTTAATTTTTACCCATCACAACAACTTTGCAATGTTCTATGGATCTTACATTGCCCATATTCTTCTACAATTCATCTTGATTCTAGATAACCGTACACTTGGCTATTTTTTCTAGTTTTAAAAGAGAGAAATGGTACATTAAGCTTGCCAATTATATTAAGATTGTGAAAATAAAGTCTTCTGACACTCCCTTGGAGTTTGGATGATATTTTGGCTTTCTCTTATTTGTGGTCTTGTCTATAACATGTAGGGGGATGACTCAAGGAGGGAAACAAAGGATTTGCGTTTTGCTGTAGTCAATAGTCTTAATCAGTTAATATTTCAGCGTCTGGAGGAAGGCGCAGATCCGAATGAAGGATTTAAAGAAGTGCCACGCACTCTAGTGGTGAGATTATGCTTCTTTCTCCTCCATGACTAGCTAGTATTGCAATAGCGTATATGTCCCATTCTAAATTAGATTCTTCTTAAACAGCATATCGCGGCAAAAATGAGCAATGTTCAAGCTGTGACTCTACTTCTCAATTATGGAGCTGATCCCCGGATAAAAGGTACTCTTATAACAGAACATTTCTTCCCTTCATCTCATATCTTAACTCAATCCTATTGTCGTAATTAACTCATTCCTGTTATCTATCATTCTTTTTCTTGTTTGTGCAGATGAATATGGAAATACCGCAGTAACGGATGCATCTAGGGCACTAGAGGTTCTACAAGAACACATAAGAAACCTAAGCTCAACAAATAATGTCAAGCCCCCTAACAAGCTTTCAGATAACTCAGCCGTTCAAGAGTGCCAATTTCACAATGCTTCACCCGAGGTCAAGGCCGTCTTTGGGATTGAAGGTAAAGCTGAAGCCAAACAATTTGGTCCTTCTTTCTCTCTGCCTTCTACGGCTAACCGTGGTATGTACACATGCATCTCTTTTTTCATCATTCATTGAGTAGTTTTCCTGAAATAATGAGTCAAGTTCAGAGAGCCAAAAACATTTTTCTAGTTGATGTTACAAGTCCCACATCGGAGGTTTCCTGACAAGGGAGACCTTATAAGTCCGTGGCTCCCCAACCTCAACAGCTAGTTTTTGGGGTGTGGTTCTCCCAAAAACTTGTGCTCGTTACAGTTGTCGTCAAATTCTATATGTTTACCTTACTTTTTTTAGCTCTTGAGGGTGAACACCTCTAACTCAGTGGAAAGAATTGCTACCTATCGCTCGCTTTCGTTTTTTACATTACTTATATGAAATTACATGGATTTGCAGTCAAAATATTTGTAAGCTGCCCATTCAAAGGACATTATAATGGGATCCCCATCTTTCTGCCCGAAACCTTAGAGGAACTGATTAATATAGGTGTGAAGAAGTACAACTTCTTGGCCGACAAAATTACGACAAGAAAAGGGGTCCTGATTGAGGATATGAGTACCATCGGAGCGTTGGATCATGTCGTTTTGGCACGTGGTAGGATAGTTGTGAGCTGTCCACTAAAAGGAGACTACAAGGGGAGACAGGCGTGGATGCCCAAGTCACTTCAGGAGTTGATTGACATTGGAGTTGAGAGGTATGGCTTCGTGGCCAGTAGGGTGAGAACTGAGGAAGGAGTTAGAATCGATAATGTTCGCGATATCAAAGATGGGGATCTTGTCATTCTTGCACGTGATAGAATAATTGTGAGCTGTCCTAAAAAACGAGACCATCGAGGGAGGTTTGTGTGGTTGCCCGAGTCCCTTGAGGACTTGATTAACATGGGACAAGAAGAGTACGACTTCTTGGCCAGTAAAGTAACGACTATAGATGGAGTTAAGATTGATGACATCAATCAGATCAAAGATGGAGATCATGTCATTCTGGATCATGAGTAAAGTGTTCGGATGAATCCATCACCAACCATTATTTAAGAATCGCTCACAATAGTAGTTTTTTTAAATCATTATGAAACATGGATTTCTTTTTAATTCATTATGAGACACGGATTGACTTTCTATCTTTTAGCATGCACATCTGATTATGATAACACCTTTACTATGTGTTATAACATACATATTATAATCTAGTTGGCTTTTCACTTAATATTATAATAATGAAAAAAGGGTACTTATCTTACGTTGTTTTTACCTGAACATTTATTGATTACCTAAACATTATTGTAAAAGAGCAGATTAAATATGATTATTACTAGGGATATGGGACATGGAAAACGTAATTTAAAATTGGTGCTATATATAAAGATGTACTTTAAATTGCATGTTTCATGACCCTAGTGATATGAAAATTTGCATACCAGATGAGGGTGCATTGGAGGTTGTTCTGTTGGGAATGTACAGAAATTTTTCAAAAATGTTTTTGAATAGGAAATACTTAATCAGTATGAAATAGGCGTATGTAGATGTTTTCATATTTATGGAAGCGCGCAAATAGCATTGGAGATATACTTAAACTGTAGAGGTTCACATGTTTTTCCAAAATTAGACTGTTTATTACCAAATTAGACATATACTTTAAAAGAGTAAGCCATTTTAATGGGCTTGGAAATTATCATATCTAATATAAGTCTGTTGATGGTTTCTTAATGAAAGTTGGTTTCTTAAGTTGATGTTAAGTGTGTTTATGCTATTCTCCCTACACTACAAAAAATGCGCAGATTGCAGGCCGACACTTTTTCCCCGTTCCGGCGGATATAACCTCCCCAAAGACACTACGGCGGAAAAATTATCCGCCTTCAATCTTCCCAAGGAAACGCTAAGTGGGGCAGAAACATATACGTTGTAGTTCCTACAGACCACTGGCACGCGTAGAGGCGGATAGTAAGGGCGGACGCAAACACCTGTAAATCAAAATCATTGCAAAGCAAAGGTTGCTTCTCATGGTTGAGCGAAATTTGTTTGCTTATTGTGAAGGTTGGAAAAGCGAAGGTTGTTTGCTTAGTGCGAAATTGTTTTCGATCACTCAAAAGGTTTTCCTCAAAGTCCAAAGCTTGTTGGCCAAAGTCCAAAGCTTGTTGGCTTTGAGTTTCTGTTTCATGCTGAAAAATCAAAGGTTTGGCCTATTTCATAAAGTTGTTTTCTTTATTTTCACATGCATTCTCTCATTCTCGGTGGGAGAATATCCAATTGGGTAAGAGCTGTGGGTTGGCAACATATTATAACAAAGTTAAAGTTGTGTTGGATGAAATATGTAATAATTGTTTTACAAGTTAATACAAAAGATTTGGAAGAATAATGGAGGTTTTGTTTTACTTAGATAGCCAATTATATTTCTGATAAAAAAAGATAGCCAATTACTCCCTCCGTTCCTAAATATAAGATCACTTTGGGGAAGTGGATAAGTTCCTAAATATAAGATCACTTTCTATTTTATCTCAAGTTTTGCCCAAACTACCCTTATACTCCCTCTTTTCATTGAAAACCCCTCCTCCTTTGAAAGTTAAGTAATTGAGGGGATTTTGGGAAGATCATGTAATTTTATTGTGTTTCTTAATCTCCCCAAATTAACCAAAGTGATCTTATATTTAGGAACGAAGGGAGTATTTTAGAAGTAAAATACAAAAAATTCGGCAACCGCCACGCCAAGAGAGAAGAAGCAAATAGGCTAGTCATTTAAAAAATAGGTAAAAGTCTATTTTTGTTCTCTTAATTTTCAAAAAGTTATTTTAGTCCAACTTTAAAAAATGTGTTTTTTGATGCTTAACTTTCAAGAAATTCGTCCTTAATATTGAAAAGTTTATTTTTGATCCTTAATTTTAGGTAAAGTGATGTTTTTAGTCCTTAAAAAAGGTTTAATTATGTTTTTAGTCTCTCTCCCATTCAAAGTTGAGGGATTATAATACGACTTTATGTAAAGTTAAGGAAAATAAAATATAATTAAACTCAATTTAAAAGGACTAAAATACAATTTTTAAAAGTCAAAGGAATAAAAAATGATTTTTCAAAGTTAAGGGATTAAAAACACACTTTTTAAATTAACAGATTAAAACATAATTTTCTCAAAAATTAAGGATAAAAAAATACTTTAACCCAATGAACAAGGAGATAAGGAAGAATAATTGTACGCACTCCTAGTCCCAACAGCGGTGCGGCGTAGGTATGATAAAAAAGATAAGATAAGCCTTAAGGGGCCTAAAGAAACAGAAGTTACGTAGAGTGTGAGAGAAAACCGTGTCAGTTTCGATTTCCTTGGACGAGTGAAACTGAAAGAGAGAGATCTGATGTTTTGAGATCCGGGAGAAGAGTCTCGATTGCGGGTGGGGTAGATCATGGTTCCTTGTTGATGATTGATTATCAAATTATCTAACAAAATTTTATGCTTTCTGCAATTGTTGTAGCAAGGTCGTTGCTCGTTGCTCACTCAACTCTGTTAGGTGATCCAACAGATTGTAGAGACAGGGGCTGCACTTTGCTCATTCAACTCTGTTAGGTGATCCAACACTAATAATGGGTAATTACCTTGCCACGGTACGTAATATATCTCCCAACCACTATATTCCATCCGAATTAGGACACTGAATTATACATCGCCTGTGTTCATGAAAATTTCGTGCGCGTGTTAGGAGACTTGTTGGATCCTTTATAGCAATTTTGCAAGTGCTTTCTTTCCTGTGATGGGATATTAGCCATCACATCATTCACTGCCCATATTCTCTATTGAGTTCTAGTTTCAAGAATTAGATCACAAGTCCTGTTTGATTTCAATTCCCTTCATAAGGTATGGGAAATGATTTTATTGATTAATACAAAGTGGGTCACCGGCAACGTTGTGATGGTTGACCAAATATTCAGTACAACCGTTTAGGCTTGGTGGACTGGAAGCATTTTCTTTTATATACTACCTAGGACATATATAACTTTTTTTTGGAGATGTTAAGGTTGCAAAATAGTCTATTAAATCATGACATATTTGATATATTTTTAGATTATCAATTAGCTTATAAGTAAAATAAACTAGTTTAAGGGGAAAAATTAGGTAAATCAATTTATAATTAACTTATTTTGCTTTTTTTAAGGTTTTTCAAAAAAGTCAATTAGGTCTTATATTTAGGACTGGAGGGAGTATATTGAATCTAGACGAGGATGCTCTCCTGCTGGTCCCCGCGATATGGGCTTCTTATGCTTTTCGGATTTCATAATTCTGTGAAATGGCATTATATTACGCGTGCCAATGACACACACGCATGTTACTAGGCTATGTTTGCCTGGAAGGAAATGGGAGTAAGAAAATGGGAGTGGAAAGGAAAATGAAAATGATAATTTTACATATATACGAGAGCCCACAAGCTCTCTATCTCACACTTTTTCTTAATTATTTCCACAAACTTTACATCCCATCAATATATTTAGGTTCCATCTTTTACCCCGTGCACTCACTTTCAATATCATTTCCATTGTCTCAATTCCATCTATCCAAACTCAGCTGTCGTCTGTCTTCCTTGGGATGTCATTTTTTGTATATCTTATTTCTGGTTTTCTCCATAACATGTGACAGCATTCGAAGGATGACGACCCATGGGAACAAAAGAATTCCAGGACAAATGATGTCAAGTCTCCTAGCAAGCTTTTAGATGAACCGGCCACTCAAGATTGTCAATCTCGCAATCCTCTGGCTGGGACCTTGGCACACGCTGACGCTATAGGATGTGAAACAGTGGCTAAAGCTCCAGCCAACCCATCTCCCAATTCTACCTTTGGGATTGTGGCTAAAGCTGAGGCCGAACAGTCTTGCCCTCCTTCCCTCAGGCCCGCTCCTAACGATGGTATGCAGTCTCTGTTTTTATCTACAATAACAAGTGAGCGTCAAAAGCATTATTCTACCTTACGTCATATTGTTAATGGTCAACGTTGACTCTTAAGCTGTGAGGATGGATTTAGTCTTTCTCTAACACTTGAGAGGCACGAAGTTGCAAACCACCATTGCTATCCTTCACTTTCGTTCTTTACATGTGTGTGAAATTACATGGATTTGTAGGAAGAATATTTGTGAGCTGTCCGTACGGAGGGCGTCCTGATGGGAGCCTCATCTTTCTACCCGACACCTTTGAGGATTTGATTCGAATAGGCGTGCAAAAGTACGGCGTCTTGGCCAACAAAATTAAGACTTTAGATGGGAATGTAATTGAGGATTTTAGTCTTATCAAAGCGGGGGATCATGTTGTTTTGGCACGTGATAGGATGATTGTGTGCTGTCCACAAAAAGGAGATTATAAGGGGAGAGTCGTGGGAATGCCCAAGTCACTCGAGGAATTGATTCACATAGGAGTTGAGAAGTACGGGTTCGTGGCCAGTAGAATAACAACTAAGGAAGGAGTTAGAATTGATAACATCCGTGATATCAAAGATGGGGATATTGTCATTCTTGAATGATTTAACTTCAGATTTGATAAGTACGGCTTCTCCGCCACTGAAGTAACGGTGATGGGAATCGTAAAAGAATAAAGATTAGGATCGCAGCATTGATTATTGTTATCAAATAATACTTGTATTTAATTTTAATTTTTACAATGTTTTATTTTAATTTTGATTTGTATTACTATCAATTTTAATTAACTTTGATTTGCAATTATAGTGTATTCTGAAATTAATTTCTATATTTTGACCGAGACTTTTATATATAGTAGTTCATTGACTATTTGCTTTCTAAGCACACATAATTTTGAATTTTTAATGTTATTGAGTTTATGTTTGATATGATTTATTATTTTACAAAAGGGGCAAAATTAGCAATTAGGATCATTTGTTTTATTAGTTTTGTTTTAGGTTCCTTAATTGTTTTTTTTATATTCGAAGGGATATAGATGACATTTTTCCAATTATTAATTAGAAAGATTTTGTAATATTTTTACAGTTTGTGTACAAATTCTCGGAAGTATACCAAAAAGCAAGGTTCGAAAAACCGGACCGGACATCCAACCGGGCAAGCTACTGGTTCAAGGGTTAGTGGTTCAACCGTGGTTGAACCAGGTCAACCCGGAAATAATAAAATTAATTATAATTTATAACAATCTAAACTAAAAATAGTAAAAATGTACAATACATCGAGAGTCTATAACATCTGCTTCATATGGACTTACAATACTTTCAAGTTCTTTCAATAATAATACACTAATACCTAAAAAGTAATTAAATTCCATCAACACACATTCATTTTTCATCAAAATCATCATCCATATTAATATATTCATTGACATCGGCAGTAGCCTCTTGACTAGTGACAAAAGTATCACGATCACCAGGAACATTGTTCATAAACAAAAGAGACGATTCATGCATACCCAGCGGGTCAAACCGGTTTGTTCTCGGTTCAGCAGGTTTGGGCCGGTTCCGACGAGTCGAACCGATTTGCTGCCGGGTTAATGATGCGCCCGAGTCAACGACTAGATCGGACCGGTTTGGAGGCCGGTTGGCGTTTTAACCAGTCGAACCTCCCGGCTCAATCCGGTTCTTTGAACCTTGCCAAAAAGACAGTTTCCTATATTATATTTTTAGATGCAATTTTTATCCCAATACATTCAAACAACATTGACCGACCATAGTGTGATATCTCCATGACAACTAGACTAGGGTTCATTTGATTAAAGCGAACTAGAAAATAGAATACAGCGGGCCCATTCCTGCATTGAGATTTCTACATACTCCCTCCGGTCCTAAATATAAGACATATTTTACTTTTTTGAAAAATTCTAAAAAAGCAAAATATAAGTCAATTATAAATTGATTTACCTATTTTTTCCCCTTAAACTAGTTTATTTAACCTATACACTAATGACTAATTTAAAAATATATCAAATATGTCATAATTTAATAACATATTTTGTAACCTTAACATCTCCAAAAAAAGTTATCTAGGTCTTATATTTAGAACCGGAGGGAGTATCATTTATGATTATGATATCGAATTTATTGGGGCCAAAACTTCTGGTTAGAAATTAGATAATTGAGCTATTGAATGTGGATGCCTTCATATTCTGAATCCCTCACACGTTCCACTTTCTAAGGGCTTGTTTGGTTGCTAGGGAAAATGCCAAAAAAATAGAAAGTATAAAAAGTATAGATTTTTGTGTAATTTACATAAATTCCGGGGCCCATAAGTTTTCTCTCTTCATTTCAAACTTTTTCTGGGCCCCAAACACTTTTTTTTTCATTATTACTTAATTTAACCCTACTTTTATCTTTACCCCTTTCACTTTCCATTCATTCACTTTCCTCCCTACAACCAAACGGACCCTAAATATGTAAATAAGAAATAAGAAAGTAAATAAAATTGAACAATACTATATTTTATCAAAAAAATTGAACAATATAAAAATATAAGAAAATGTTTGATATATCTTCTATTAATTCAAGATGGATTGGTTTTCAATTATTGTTTGATTAATTATTTATTTAATAATTTAAGAAATAATCCGTTTGGTGGTTATTAATTAGATTTCTTTTATTTTGATAAAAAAAAATTAGATTTCTTTTGCACTTATTTATGAATTGATTTATGACTTGTTCTATTCCTTTTTTTTACTCTTTTCTGCTTAACAGTTTTCCACATTTTCATTTACAAGATATAATGGATTTTTTTATTTATTGTTTGATTAATTATTTATTTAATAATTTAGGAAATAATCTGTTTAGTGGTTATTACTTAGATTTCTTTTGCACTTATTTAGGAATTGTTTATGACTTGCTTTTATTTTTTATATATTTTATTATTATTATTTTTACCGTTTTTCTACTTAACTATTTTCACGTTTTCATCGTGCTTTTGCTATTGCTATATTTTTCACTATTCACGTTGAACATAACAAGTTTTGTTGCTATTACTATTTTTTTTGGGCGAAAATTACTATCCCCGCCCCAAAACTTATGCCTCTTTCCGTTTCAGTTCCAAAAATTATGTTTTTGCCGGTTTACAATTTTTTTTTTCCGGAAATGATGTTTAACGTCACAAAAATTATGCTTATTATGTTTTCAATTCCAAAAATTATTTTTACAGAAAAATTATTTTTGCGGAAATTACAGTTTTGACCAAGTTTTTTTTGTTAATTATTTATTTTTTCTGCGGAAATTGCAGTTTTTGGCTCGTTCCCCTACTTTTGCTGATATTGTTATTCATTTATTTATTTACTTATTTATTTATTTTATTGTTGAGCATTGTTGTTGTTTTGTTTTATTGTATATTATTATTTATTTATTTATTCATTTATATATTTGTTATTTATTTATTTTAATTATTTTAGTGTAGATCATTGTTGTTGTTTTGTTTTATGGTTTTATTGTATTGTTTTATTATTTTATCGTATTGTGATAATTGTTTTATTGTTTTATCGTTTTATTTTATTATTATTATTTGTGCTAGCTTCATTATTATTAGTGTTTGAATCTATTTTATTGTATCTATTTTATTGTTTTGGATCATTATTATATAATGTTTGTTTTCGTGACTTCATGTCACGCTTGATTATTTACCCTCGTGTGATTGTGTGTCTTCCACAGTCACACGAGGGTAAATAATGATTCCACAGGAACCCTTTTTTTTACAAATATATCTTCAAGAGTTTTATGTATTGCCAACTCTGTCCTTACTTTATCATCACACACTCTTTCTCTTTCCTCCTTCCCTGACAAGTCACACGAACACTTCTGTCTTTCCTTCCTTCCTTTCCCTCTCTCCTCCATCCCTCACCCATGGATGCTGAACACAAGGCCATCGTCGCTGCACCCGTCCCTCCGCCACACTACGGGTGTGTTTGGCAAGAGACATAAGCATGATTGCACAACAATTTTTTTGCTTTTGACTTTTTTTTTGCTTTTGAACATGTTTAGGAACAAATCAAATTCAAATTGCTTATGCCTCAAAAGCAAGGTGAACACAAAAGAAAGATAAAGCTACTTTTGCTTATTTGCTTCTGCTTATTTTTGCTTTTTGCTTCTTCCTTCTGTTCTAATATATATATATATATATATATATATATATATATATATATACACAACAACAACAACAACAAAGCCTTATCCCAACTTATATATATATATATATATATATATATATATATATATATATATATTGAAAATTTTAATTTTTATTGCTAGAAAACACATGTAGTGAATCCTCCCCTTTAATTTTTCAATATACACTGACCTACCTTTACCTCCACTCACCCTTTCTCTCTTATTGTCTAATGATGGGGAACATTAAGAAGGATAATCTGGGGAAATTTGATAAGAATTAGAAATATGTCTTATATTTAGGATCAAAGGAGTGTGTGTGTGTCTATATAATTTTTAATTTACATGTATTTTATTTTAAATGAGCAATATTTTCAAATTTTTAATTTTAATTCATTTATTCTCTCTAAATTATAACGATATTTGCATATGTTTTAATCTAATTATTTTTCAAAATAACTATCCAAACATCTGTCTAAAAGTCAGATTGAAAAATACCTATTTTTTTTCATTAAGGATGTTAGTTAAGTTAGTTAACATAACATGATATTATCAATATACACTAACCATCTACCTTTGCCTCCACCATTTCTCTCTTATTGTCTAATAATGTAGAGCACTGGGAAGGATAATTTGAGAAAATTTGATAAGAATTAGAAGTAGGTTTTATATTTAGGACAGAAAGGAATATGTATGTTTGTGTATATATAATTTTTAATTTATATGTATTTTATTTTGAATTAGTAGCATTTCCAAATTTTTAGTTTTAATTCGTGTATTCTCTCTAAATTATAACAATATTTGCATATGCTTTAATATAATTTTGCTTTTATCAAATACATATCCAAACATCTTTCTAAAAGTCAGATTGAAAAAAGTCACTTATACCAACAACACATCCAAACATACAATCAGACTTTTTTCCTATTTTACTTCTAAAAAAGTCAAATTGAAAAAAAGTTACTTTTCCACCGGTATGCCAAACACACCCTACAACGGTGACGCCGTACCACCGTTCTCACCGCCGATTCCCCATTCCCTTCCTTTCTTCCTTTCTTTCTCTCTCTTCTCCTCCCCTCACCCATGGGCGGCGATCTGACGGCCGCCACCCTGCCGTCGTACCACCGCGACGGCGACGTCGTGCAACCATGGAGCTTGAACAAGAACACGAGCACAAGAACAAGTTTAATCTTAGATATCTTTTAGTTGCATGAATTGATTCGCCCTTTGTATGCATTTTGTTCAATTTGTAGCTGCTATAAACTTGAAGTCGTCATATGTATTGACTGCTATTCATTGAGTTAATCAGATATGTATTTTCTACTTTAAGAAAAAGAGTTTGGATGGAAAAGAGAGAGAGAAAGAGAGGAAGGACGAATGATGAGTGTGGATGGAGGGTCGCTAGTGGGGTCCATCTTCTTCAGTTTATCCACCGTGTAGCCACCGCCAGCGGCAAAGGGAGGAGTGTAAGTGGGGAGGGAAAGTGGAGAAAGAAAATGGTGGTGGGTTAGTGGTTGAGGTCTTTTTGCGAGGTTTGTCTTTCCAAGGGGTATTTTAGGAGTTTCATATTTTATTTACATGTACAAATATAAAAAAATACTCTGTCCCTTCTTAACTATAAGGGTAAGTTGACTTTTTTGGAGAATCCTAAGAAATCAAAATGAACAATTGAATCATAACATACTCCCTCTGTTCCTAAATATAAGATCACTTTGGTTAATTTAGGGAGATTAAGGAAGACAATAAAATTACATGATCTTCCCAAAATCCCCTCAATTACTAACTTAAAAAGGAGGAGGGGTTTTCAATGAAAAGAGAGAGTATAATGGTAGTTTTGGCAAAACTTAAGATAAAATAAGAAGTGATCTTATATTTAGAAACTTATTCATTTTTTCAAAGTGATCTTATGTTTAGGAACGGAGGGAGTATTTTGTATATTATTAGATCATATGTAAATTTATAAGTCAAATAAACTAGTTAGTGAAAAAGTTTTGGAAAATCAATTTTTAATTACCTTATTATTTAGTTTTCTTAGATTCTCCAAAAAAGTCAACTTACTCTTATATTTAGGAACGGGGGAGTACCTCACTTCCATCTCAACTTTAATACATACAAAAGACACATTAAAATAGTACATACCAAAGACACATTAAAACCAATCCCACACTAAAAGTTAAAACCCCACTTCCACCTTCACTTTCACTCCTACTTCTACTTCCACTTCCATAAAAACCAGTTCCCAGTAAACCAAACGACCCAAAAACAGATTCATTTGCCTTATTCCTTCAAGATGCTTTGGAAGTGTGTTCTCTGGCTGAAAGCCGAGAGAGATCATGAGAATGGAGATGGAGAAGCCATTAGTTAACTTTGCTTAGGATGCCAACGGCATTGAATATGAACAGCATCAATAAACCACAAAAGCAATTCATAGAACGATAAAAGTATATTCTTTGAGAGTTTAATCAAATAAAATTTGGATAAGAAAAGCATTTAAAGGCAGCTACAGGTAGAGGCTTACGCAACTCATTAGTGTCCATTTCATCAACTGTAGCATTGCAAAGTTTGGATTTTTCTTGCCTCTCTTTCGCAGGTAAATGTAATCAAATCTTTTCCCTCACTAACTTATTATGCGTCAGTAAACTCCAAACTTCTCTTCATACACGTTAATTTCAATTCAACTTGTAATGGGATAACGGATATCCTTTAATGGCTATAGCTGAGAAAATGTGTAGGTGAATAAAGGATTTCCAAAAGCTGGGTATCTTTTTGAATTACTACTATTTTATTTGTTTAGATTGAGCTGAAATAATGGTCGGACTCCTTCACCTCAAAAAGTCATAGAAACAAATGTTTATACATATACATGTGTGTGTGTATTCCAACTCTATGAGATGAACCAAAACTACAAAGTCCCCCCTATTTTGAGCTAACTGTCTGCTAGTGACTGTCTTCAGCTCTATCTGATGGTTTAGCATATGGTCAACTATTCACTTTACAGCACTTTTGGGCCTTGCTTGCTAGTTGCTTGTGTAATTTGAACCTTTTTAGCTGAACTTTATGAGATTTTGGATGCTTTTAAGTTAGACTATCAATATGTTGTTAACTTTTTTCTCCTGTCTCATGCTAGCATTCTGCCAATGCAGAACCTGATGCGTCCACTTCATTTTTTGGTGTTTATGATATGATGGTCATGGAGGTAAGATTTGAAACAGTTGATTACTTAGGTTGACAGCTGAGTGCCAGTTCTGACATTTTGATACTCGCATCTTCTTGTCATGTTGTGATTATTATTCTTAATTTTTCATATCCCTTTTGGAAAAGACCTTTTTCACATCTTTGAGATACTGAAAAAAAATAAAACCCAGCTCCCTGATCATCATTTACGAGATTCTTTTGCTATACCTCTGGATTTCAAACCCCCACCCCCTTTTTAAGTCTCACGTTGTAGTGAAGTTACTCTTTTTATACCCCTTTACACTTCTTTCTTGCTATCTGTACTTTCAACTAGTTATATACTAAATTAAACTTCAAAACAATTTCTCAAAAGGAGTACCAAACTAATGTTTAGAGTTACTTCAAGGTGCTTGCATAATGAGATGTGGTATTGGGCCCAATTCCAATAACCACGTTTCATTATGAAGAGTTCAAACATTATAGTCTCCCAACTCTTGTGTCAGATAGATTTTGTTTTATGGTTGCATTACTCTAGGGAGACAAATGCCCGGCACTGACTTTTCAAGACGCAGCCTTGCATGGCATTCAGTTTTAACGAAAATGACTAAAGGAAAGGTGAAAAATGACTATGTAATTTGGTTGTATACCCAACAAAGCTAAATTTTTGTCTAAAAATATCCATATAGTTGTCAAAATGGGTAAAAAATGTACACGCCATCAATGTAGACTGATGATGTTATGTTTTTTAAAGTTAGAAAAAAATAAAAGTATAAAAAGATCATGAAGCTTGATATGAAGTGCATTTTTATGGATATTTTAGAACCTTTTATTTTCACTAACTTTAGAAAACTTAACATTGCCCCTAATAATGATGACATGAACACTTTTGACCCATTTTTTGATAATTATGTGAACATTTTTTAGCAAAAAAAAAAAATCTCAGTGTTGGACACCTTAGACCCAACTACATGAATATTTTAAACCTTAATGCAATGATTGATCCCAATTTCAATAGAATCTTAATTAATCTCTCCTCAAATTAATGTCATTGCTAAAACTGCCGACCGAGGTCATTGCAAAGTTTTGTGCTAAGTATCTCCACCTACAGGTGCTCAAAAGCGAAGAATATACTGCTGGTGATATAGGAACCTCTCTTTGGAAAGATTTTTTTAGGTTAGATGAAAAAACAGTGCTTGCTTTGTTTAATGACTTACAGGTGGTTCCTGTTTTCTTTATGCCACAAGTTCATGACCGAGCTATAGTACATGATTGTATGCTGTTTAGTCTTGGAATACTACTCGAACTTTTGTTTTGAACGAAAATATCATTTCTTGAGTCTTCTTCTAGGTAGCATTCTTCATGTCCTTTGGATTTTTTTCCAATCACTTGAACAAAAGGAATGATGATTATTATATAATTGGCATTTTGTAATGTCAAGTTGTAAGTTTCTGGTGGTGATGTAGACATTAAGTGTGGTGTTATCAACTCTCTCCCTCTTCTTAAGTGAAAAACCAAAAGAAATTTGATCACAAGTTCATCATAGACACTTTTGCATGTTCACATTGGCTTGGGTGTGAAGTCATAGTAAAAAATGTTTTATCTATTATGCATTTATCATGCAGAATGGACGAGATGATGCGTGGTCAAAGGGGACGGAGGGAATTAGCTATCTTAGGTGATAAGTTCAACAAGTTTACTGGGATGATAGAAGGATTGATTTGGTCTCCATGAAGCAATGATGTCAATGACAAGGCTGATGATTAGGCTTTTGAGGTGTGTATGAGATTTTGAATCAAGTTTTCTTGTTGGCTTCAACAAAGTCAAAAAGTATAGGTTAGGCTGTCTAATATATCCTCTTCCCAGCACTCTCACCAAGTGGGGACTAGAACTGGGTTGGGCCGTTTTCTCTTTGGTTTAATGTTAACTATATGTTAGTTTGAGGTCATATATTTGCTTATTCAGATGAGTCGGTTTTTTTTTGCGAGGCCAATAACATGTTTTTCCTCTGTATTCTCCCATTAGTTTTCATATTTAATTGAACTTATTCGACAAAACTAGGGATCTCTCATTCTGATTTTGCTAGACCTACTTCAGGATGCACCGCCTGTGTTGCAGTTATTAGATGCAACTTACTTGTTGTTGCAAATGCTGGGGATTCAAGATGTGTGATATCTAGGAAGGGTCAGGTAATTTTTTATGGGAATTCTTCATTTGTTCCTGAAAATTTGTGGTCACTACTTTCATGGGAAAATGAAATATCCGTGTGCATTATAGACATGCATCTAAGGTGTAATTTGTGTTGGTGAGTTGGTGGAAAGACTATCATACTTAGAACTTCATTCCATGTTTTAAGGTTGAGTGTCTAATAATTGAAAATTATTGAGGGGGCACGTTTCAGCCTGAATAAATAGAAAATAGGTTGTCTCATTTCTCTTGTAGATTGTGTGAAGGGCCGGATTGACTCAATGGTAAGTTCACTTGCCGTGGAATCTGAGGTCCTGCGTTCAAATCAGTCTCTCTGCATAAAGTAGGGGTAAGACTACATAGTGTATTCCCTTGCCCAACGCCATCACCAAATGGGGACTAGAATTGAGTTGACCCTACTCTGGAAGATTGTGTATGATTAAGTTTCCAAGGTTAAAATTCTTATTGATGCATCTTTTTTGTGACTTGGATCTTCACCACAGGCGTACAACTTATCTAAGGACCAAAAACATTATCTTGAGATTGAGAGGGAAAGAATCTTAAAAGCCGGTGGTTTTATTGTTGCAGGGCGTGTTAATGGCAGTTTAAATCTTGCAAGAGCTATAAGTAGTTACTTGTGTACATTGGTCTTTTTGAAGATTTATTTATTTTCCATTTCTTTTCTCATTTTCTTGTAGTCTAGTCTTTCTGTATTTGTAAGTGCAGAGACATACAATTTGCGTACATGATAAATAAAGTTCCTTGGCAATTTTCTTATTTCTTAATATTGTTTTTTTCTTGTACACTGTTATCTATGTAAGAATACTGATTTGGTTTTAGTATGCTGGTTAATTGTTCAGCGATTTTAATTTGTTATCATTTGCTGCAGGTGACATGAAGTTCAAACAAAATAAGTTTCTGTCTGCTGATAAACAAATCGCGACTGCCGATCCTGATATTATGAGACTACGAATTAATTTTTCTTAAACATATCCAACAAAATTTCTTAAAAGAAAGAGGAAATTTGAATTCTTACCATTGAAGTAGAAATGTTGGGTATCATTCTTAGAAGTTCTTGAAAGTCCTCTTCTTGTTGTTTGGAGACTGCGGTAAGTTCTGTAACTTGATTTTGGCTAACTTCCAATTGATACAAAGATCTTCAACAAACTTGTTCCAAAATTTTGGTAGGATAATGATGAAATGATGGGTTAAATTTTTGAGTTTTAGTATCCATTGGTCCTGATTTATTCCGCTTTTTTTTGTTTTGGGCATTTTTAGGTCGAGCTTTGTGATAACGAGATTTTAGTGCTTGCATGTGATGGATGGAATATGGTATGCTTTTTTGTGTTATGCTTACATATATTGGCTTCTGTTGAAAATTTATTATATAGTTTCATGGTATGGAGGAAGTTTATGGGAAAGACATATTAAGATGGGAGAAGTCATTTGTTTTTTTCCCTAAATATGTGGATACTTTTTTCTCACATCAATATGAGGTGTGATCTTACTGAGGGCAAAATTCAACTCGTACTCTTACAAGCTGCATTTACCAGTTTTGTTCATTGCTTATCATTTGCCTACGAAGCATATATGTGCTCTCTAAGTTTGGCTATGTACAATTTCATGTTATACTTCCCATGCATTGTGGCTTTTAATGAAATCCTTGAATTTATGTGACGGGATCTATTTCTAATCATTTCAGGGATTTCTTATCAAGCCAGCAATTGGTAGATTGTGTGCATGAACAACTGCTCTCGGTAAGATAGCTTTATATAAAAATGATTGCATTATTTTTCCATTTATTGTTGTATACTTGTATTGTTGTTACTTGTGAGGGAGGACGGCCAAGGAAACCACCCTAAGCAAAATTATGTATTATCGGGCGTGGTCCTTTTTAAGTAGTAGTAATATAAACTAGCCACAAGTTTGTTTGTATCTACATGTTAATTGATGTTGATAAAGGGGAAACATCACCTGATCAGTCATCATAGTTCTTATTCTCAGTTGTAATCTGTCTTTGGCTTTTCTGCTTTCAAGCGTTACACTCCTTCCTCTTTCAAATTTATTTTCTTTCTCCACCTACATCAACCATTCATAATCCACAATCCTTTTACTTCCCTAAATTGTTTATTTATCTTCTTCTGAGGGCTCTATTTTCACACACACACACACAATCCCATATTTCTTTACTTTCAAAAACTCGTGATTGCCTTTGGAATAAACGAGGTTTTACTACTGTGACCCTACATTGCGCTTCTTCAGTTAAAGGTTCAATCTTGAAGTTTGAGATGAAAACAGGTTCTATTAATTCTAATGGTAAACAAACTAACTAAGATATTAGAAACAAACGTGTTAGAAAGATATCAAACTCAATATACAAATGTGGACTCTCGAAGATCATGAACTAGATTAACACGCTGCCCTGCATGGATATCAGCAATATCATCAATCATAGCTCCAGACTCAGTTGTAATTCCTGTTGCTGTAAATTGCCAAAGCATCTGTCCCAATTCAATCAAGCTCATATAAGACTCTGGGAGTCTCACAACCCTTCCTGCATAATCGCCCATGGCTTCACAGAATAAGACAATGGATCTCCCACTTTCTCCTGGGATGAATCCCTCACTCCTCAAAAATGCTGCAAGAAATTTTGAGCAGACAATGGTGGATGCTGCTTTGTAGTGCAAGGAAGTGAGCCCCTAACATGCCCCAAAGCTCTTCGGACTATAACATCAGTCCAATCCACTTGATCACCATTACAATGCTGCAAAATGAGACAAAAATCACTTTTACAAACCAAAATATACTATATCACACATAATTAAGTCATAAAAATGAAAACAATGTATAACTGTTTATTTATTTTTAATTTTTAATGGACAGGATAATAGATGTTGATCAACAAAATAATCTGTATAGAGCCGTTAGTCCTTGCCATTACAATGGAGTAGATATATGCTTATAACTGTTTTGTTCACTAAGCATCATTTAAAAAAAGCTTGGTCAGAGAAAAACTTCTTGGGTTACTTGTTTTTCTCGGGTTACTTGTTGTTGCTGCTCTTATTTGTGAAACAATTTTATCAATGGGGAGTCTCTGTTGCTAGAAGATTGATTTGTTCCTGACCTCCCATATAGTTTTCAAAAGGCGATACAAGTTCCAGTCTTCTGAAAGACATCTAAATCAGATTTTTTAAGAATGGAGGCTAACCATGTTTGAGCGTCCATTCTGAAAAAAATCTATAGTAATATTCGAAGTAAAGAATATCTTTCAGACTGATGGCTTAGTTAGTGACTGTGATAGGAAAACTTTTAATATCTCGTTGAGATATCAACTAGAAGAAGGTAGTCAAATTGTTCCCGGTCATTGCCGTTGACGAAATGGGCTATTGGTATGTTCATTTCGGGTTCTGAAATATCTGCATAGGTAAGAAGTTTGAGAGGGCCAAGTTGGGCAAATCGAAAATTAGACCACAAGCATGTCTTAGAACCATCCCCTAGGTCCCATTTGAAATGGAAATAGGTATCTTCCGAGCATTTGAAAATATTCTGCCGAAAGAGATAGGTTTGTGGTTGCCTAACATTTTTTCTTGTGACTTAACACTATATTCCCTTTTGAGAACTTGCATCCATATGTCTCAGGTTCATTGTGAATTTGAAATATCAATTTCGGTTTGAAGGCTGAGTTTTGAGCTTCCAAATTCAGATTTTCTCACCCACCATTCTTTTTTAGTTAGCTGATATTGTACCACTCCACTAGTTTACTCCCTTCAGTTCATTTGAGTAACCCCAATTGAATTTTCTGATAAACTTTTAAATGTCTTTGCAGGTGAGGGAAGTATTTCTATTACCAAGGCAAATCCATTCTGAAGATGACTTTTGAAGCCATAAAATCTCTTCCTGAAGGCATACTCCTTCAAGTTTGTTTGCGAGAGTGTTATGTGTAAGGAGAAGGGTACTGGTGGAGGTCCAGTAATCCGTGCTATGAGCTTTGGGTTTAAGGGAAGGGTGGAGATAACTGAAAAAAGTAGCCCAATTCAAGGAGCCCAAGATGGCATATTAAGATGTGGCAATAGGGTGTGTAAGAAACCAAGGAGACTGTGCGAACTTAGAATATTTAAGGGAATGATTACATAATGATAGGCATATTAGAAGTTCTAGAAAGATTCTCCTTGTACTTTTCTCTCTATTCTATTATCATTCTTTTCTTCTCTGTTGTATTCCCTTTTCCTTCTACCAGTTCCTTTTGTGATTGTACTCCCTATTAAACTGTTGCCTTAACATTTTATTTTGAATTTCCCTTCCCTGTTAAGCTAGATACAGCTTAAGTTGCATTATAATATACTCCTCTTAGAGTAATATCTCTACTTGAGTTTTTCTTACTATTTGTATTTCGTTTCCATTTTTATTTCATAGGTACGTGGCATTGTTGCTTTCCTTCTTCCTTCCAATGCTACCATAGATACCACGAGAATTTTTAGCCACCCATTGCTACTAGAATCAACGTTTTATGCAACTCATGTTGGATGAGGATGGCTCGCTGGTGAGGACTCCCACCCATGTCGATGACTCTCATGCTCTTGATGAGTCAATTGTTCTTCATCACATGACCCTTCAGGCTTTCAGTTGCACTTTAAACCTTTAAACCTTTTAGTTACACTTTGGAGATGTACCATCGTTATTTTGCTAATAAGAAGCGTTGTAAACTTCAATTTGAAGTCGGAGATTCAGTGTATGTCAAAAAGGAACCTTACCCTCCATTGTTTATTGTTTGTGGCTTTAAGGAAAAAACAGAAGTTGAGTTTTCGATATTTAGGAATTTCCAATCATAGCAAAGCTAGGTAGAATGGCCTACAAAATTTAACTACGTAAAGATGTTAAAATTCACCCTATTTTTCACGTCTCTTCCTTCAGAAGTGCCAAGGATCCTTGCCCGCTCCTTACTTCCTAATTTTGACCTTGAGGACATGGTCTCTGTTGATGGCTGGGTAATGATACGAGTCAAAATATGGGTACTAATCAAGAGGGCGATTAAGACGTGACAACATGTTGCGTAACAAATCAAGGAGACTGTGGGAATAGTGAATATTTAAGGGAATGATTGATGAATGTTAGTAATGATGGAAGTCCTAGTATCTTCTCTCCACTCTCCTCACTGGGTGGGGACTATAATTGGGTTGACCCACTTTAATATAAGAATCAAAAGTAATATACCATTCAAGTCAAACAATTCAATTAAATTAAAAGACTGATAACAATTCAATGTAAATAAGTAGATTTTACATGATTACATACCTGGAGAAAATTATCAAACAATCTCCTGGCATGCACTGAATCTGGTGCAGCTGTGATCCAATGGGCTAAACACCGTGCACTCACCCGTAGGACATAACATATGTCCATAGTCCGAAACCGAAGTGATGCCGCTGTGTGACACAACACATCCAGCTCACCAAACACGTGTCCACGCAAAACCTCGGTAACACGTTGCTCACCACCATAGCTGACGATCTGTTCCTATAAGTGACAAAAAATAGTCAAATTAGTAAATTTTATTATTATATAGAATAATTTAAGTAGAGCTAGCCCATTTTCGCCTAAGCCCTAGTAGGGCCAGGCTTGGGATTTAGAGGGAAAAATAGGGGTGTGGGGTGCGGGCCCTTAAGGGTTAGGGTTTTTGAGAGCCGGGCTAAGAGCCAACCCTGTTAGGCCCACCCCTTTTTCCTATGTTAAAAAATAAAAGATAGAGGTATTCACTCTTAGAGTCCTCAATCTCATTGTAAGTTTGTAATATGATTGGGTGTTTTTTTCTCAAATATGCTTGAAGGACAATTAATCATTTGCTAATGGATATTTTTTAAATGACATGTGCTATATTTGGTTTTGTTTGCAGAAGATGGAGGTGATAATGCTTATGACGATAAAGAAGAAATGAAAAAACTTGATATTTTTGTAGTGGAGAAGAGGAGGAGGCAACTCATAGTCAAACACAATTAAATGTCGTCGAATGATATTTATTGAGATTTTCTTTTTATGAGTTGTAATTGTGTCTTGTGGATTATTAGTATTTTCTCTTATTTGTGGTTTATTTACATTAATACTTATGTATTAAAAGTTTTATATAGTATACTTGTGTATTAAAAGTTAAAACTTGTGTAATATGTGGTTGAAATTTTTAATTTTTTTATAAAGGCCGAAGCCTTGAGGGGACCCAATTGCTCTAGGGTCGGATTTTAGAATTTTTTTGGTAAAAGACCCTGATGATGGGCTTGACCCGTTTAGCCCTAACCATCAAGGGCTGGGCAGTCGTTTTGACATCTCTATTTTAAAGTTAAGTAGAAAAAGAATATAAACTCTTACCACTACTCCCATGACCAATATGTAAAAGTAAGTAGGAGGATCATCTAGTGAGATGATATCAGTGCCGGGAGGAAAATACTCCAACTCCATATCCACGACCTGTGTAAGAAATAACATAAAATTAACAAAAAAATCAAAACATATCTATAAACTATTGTTATATGATACTCCAACAAATTTATAATCATCATAGGAGGAAATATTAAATATAGTATCTAATAAAGGATATTGAAGGATACAAGAATATTACCAGGCGAGAAATGAAGCTGTCTGAGATCCCATGGAATAGGTATGTGTTATCTACGGTGTTATCAAGAGCAGGGGAGAAAAGACATCTCCGCATACGATATTGAACCCCTTTCGGCAAGGAGTCAATAATCATATGATAGTGCTGTGGGGATCCTGTGTCCACCATATATCTCAACAACTGGTGCTCTAGAAGCTCCTCTCTCAACTCCTGTGGAAGTCTAGTCCTCTGACTGAAGCTGTCAATATCGAGAATACTATCGACCTATATAATGAAATGAAAAGTGTTATTAGGTCAATTCAATTTTATTTTAAAGTAGATTCAAAACATACTCACATAATTCCTGATCCGTCGTGTGGGGAAGAGAAATATCTCTATCAAATTCGCACCAAGGTAGAATACGAATCCCATAGAAACCATTACAAAGAATATCGCAACAATCATCTCTCTGGTCTGATAAGGATGAATATCCCCGTAGCCGGTAGACGAAAAAGTGATCCAAGCCCAATAAAAAGATGCCAAATAGAAATCCCATAAATGTGGGCTATGCATCTGCAGTTCATTCAACCAAGTGGTAGAATCAGCTCCATAGTAGTGTGTAGCTGCAATATACATCATGCAACCACCAAAATGCACGATGTATAAACCAACCTGTAAAAAGGATAAAAATTTTGTAAAAATATGATAATTTGATTGGAGAGAACATATTGTGAAGCGAATGAATTTTACTAAAAACAAGTGTTAGAAGGGGCAGGGGATTACTTCATTTCCCTTCTCCCCTATTCCCTCCATCTTCACCATCCATTTGATCTAATGCCTCACACACACTCCTACACCCTACCCCACCCCACCCCACCATCTCTCTCTCCCCCCATTTCCATCTTCACCACCAATATCTCCACCAAAATCTAGAAACTTCTCCCCCAAACAACACCTCGCCTCCTTCCTCCGTTGTCTGCATTCCCCATCGAAGATGCGAAAACAAACATGGGAGAAATCACCACCAACCCCTAGTGCCACCATCATCGTCAATCGACGACCACTAGGACGCAAAGACTGGGCGTGCGAGGTCCAAAAGGAGAGATTCTAGAGCTTGAAGGCACACACATTGTATGGCTTCAATCTCCAGCTATATCGTCATGGATAGTGACTTTTTTTCCATTTCCCATGATCAAATTCGCTTCGTAAAAAGATGGAAAATCAAGCAATGACCATTGTACAATGTCAAGAATCAGTGGCGGCCAGAGTCGGGGGAGTTGGACTGAGGGCGAGGGAAGTAGCAGAGGATGTATGGAGAGGGAGATGAAAATGGTGGTGGTTGTTTATCGTTTTCCACTTAAACTCGCCGGAAAATTTGCCACTTAAGTCCATATGGTGGCTTCGGTGTGGTGAGGGAGAGAGGGAAGGAGTAAGAGATGGTTGGGGGAATGAGGACGACAGAAAGCACTACGTCGCCGCTTTGAGTAGTCACATGTGAATGTGGGAGGAGGAGGAGGATGGAAATGAAGTGTGAAAGAGATGAGATATAGTGGGGTGTGGTGTAGGAGTGTGTGTGAGTTGTGAGTCATTAGATCACATAGATGGTGTGGATATGTGCAGAATAGGAGTGAATAGAAGATAAGGGAACATGAGGAATCTCTAACTTGTGTTTAGAGGTGGAAATAGTTTAGGCCATCTTAAGCCACATCTAAGGATAGAAATAGTTCAGGCAAGGCTACATCCCTATTATAGCTAGAACTATAATAGGTCAGGCCTGTGATGTTGAAAACAGGTCTGAACCTAGCGTGTGACCTATTATAGGCCACTTTTTCATGAGTGAGTCTAACCTATTAAGAAGTTTGGTCTAGCTATAAACCTAGAGGCCAAATAATTTATTCAGGCAACTAGGCCATAAGCTAATATACCTAATAGGATATTAGATTTTTTTTACCAATTAATAGGCTATATAAGATAACACTATAATGGGATAAAAATCAATAGGTCAATATTTAAACATGTTGTAGATAAGCCACAACCAAGCAAAAGCTCTAAAAGATAAATATTTAATAATTTATGAATGATGAAACATTTTAAAATCATTTTAATTGCTTAATAGGGGCTTGGCCTATTAAACAAATAGGCCAAGAAAAAGGCATATGAGTGAGTCTCATCTATTAGTAAACAATTTGACCTATGCTTTAGTAGGTCAGACCATAGACCTCTGTCAACCTGGCTAGGCTTTCTCATCCCTACTTATGTTAAAAGAATAAGCTAAGTCACATGTAGCTAAAAATCAAACTCCAACATTAATGGTATAAATTAAACAATAATTTTATCATTCTTATTTTGTGATAAAATAACTTAAAAGTAAAAGTATTGACCAATTGCATAGACCTATAGTTATGTTCAACAAGTCTCGATATGAACTATATTTTGTTTTACGTAAAGCTAATGTCAATAATGATTATAATTTTATAATTATTTTTTGAACTGAATTAAAATTTTCTAATTTGAAAAATGATCAAGATAGTAATATTGTTATATTCATTTTAGAATAGTATACTAGAATTATAAAAAAAACTCTAAATGAAATATTTACGATATTTTTATATATATAGAAGGAAAAAATTGGAATATATATATATATATATATATATATATATATATATATATATAATAGTAAACATTGATATATATTAAATGAAAAGATTTTTATTTTTCAATCCTCATTTTGAATAAAAAATTAATATAATGGAGAACTTACCAATGTCACCCTCGCTGCTCGAATCCAGTAGTAGTACATAGTCATAGTCCTTTCCCAACTATATTTAAATTGAAATGGGAAATCAATCAATATAATATATATCATTAATTAACTATATAATACCATGAAAAGTGAAAGGTAAAAGAAAAATAACATATGTACCGGCAAAATATGACGCCTGCCCTTAAAAGGCGAATCACGGGTATGAGTCTAATGAAAAATACCATAGCAGTGTGATGGGTATTATATTTATGAACCCAGTCGAAAGGAATGGTGGTGACTACGGGGATGACATTGTACACAACAACCTTTGCCAATTTTTTTGTCCTCATTCGCTGCAATTTTAAAGTTTCAGGGTCCCTCTCCGTAGGGCTGCACAAATGACGGATATGACCGGGCCACCTATATGCCCTGGTCATGTCCTAAATAATTGTCGGGCCAAAAATTTTGGCCCGAGACCTGGTCATGTCCTATTTGGCCCGACACCAAGATCGGGTAGGACATGACCGCAGGGCCACATGACGGACCATGATGGTCATGTCAAGCACAAAATGAGAGAAACTCAACCCTAATTTTAGAAAGAACAAAGGAAAAATTTGAACATCATTCATCAATAACAATTAAGAAATATCAATGCAATGATAAATATAATGAGTAGCATATAGCTACTACAAAAAGGAGTTAGTGATCACTTTGAATATAGCTCTCGACCAAAATAAAATCACTTTGAATATAGCACCAACTACTCTAAATTGAAAATTAAAGAGATAGTTGAGTAACTTTTAAATTAAGATGGTTAACTGAAGATTAATAAAATGCAAATACAATTGTTAACATAAGCTCATAACTTACTCTAGAGATATTAATAAACATTAACTATATAGGAATTGAAGCTATTATAATAGAAACAAGTAAAGAAAAAAACATTTAATAGAAAAATTAATAAAACATTTTTTTATAAAAAATATTAATAAATAATAAAAAAATTATAAAAATATTAATAAATAATCGGGCCGGGCCGCCCGATTGGTCATGGAGCATATGCCTTGGTCCTGTCCTACCCAATGGTCGGGTCAGTCATGTTCTAATAGGATTGGTTCCGGGCTACATCGTGACGGACTATTTTTCGTATATGACCGGGTCGGGTCGTGACGGGCCAAACGGACCACCGGGCTTTTGTGAAGCCCTAGGCTCTCCGTGAGAAAGTAATACGCCACAGCATCAGCAACGAATATTATAGCAAAGTCAGTGTCCAACAGAAGAGTCCAATATCTATAAAATTCTTCAATTTCGTTGCCAAAAGCGAGCATAAAGATTGTGGTGGCTGACGTGAAGAAGATACTGGCAACTAAAATGGCCTCCCACAATATGTATGTAATACATGATGGATCTATGCGTCTGCCATCTAGGCGGACCTGAGGAATGTCAGGCGATGAAATGAAATTAATAATAACAATGATAATTAATTATAGTAATATCAACAAAAGTACAAAACCTGATATAATATCAACAAAATATATATCGGACCATTCGCGCATCATGATTTCGAGTTCCACAACCACAAACATATGGATATATAATTCTAATTCTATTCTAATATATATATAAAGACAACCACTAGCTAGCTACTATATCCGATCCTATGTCATTACTGAGTTCCATCATCCATGCAACAATTCCATTGAGAGGCATACTGATAAGTTCCATGCAATCAAACTTCAGTTCAATTTTTCTGAAATTCATGTTCAGTCCAATGAGGTTCACGATACTATCTAATTTTCTAGTTTAGTTTCGCATTGTTTTGGAATTTTCAAGGCCACTTGTGTTGTCAAATTCTATACTTGTTAATTCAATATATCTTGTCAAAATTACACTGGATTATTGACCTGTCTTTTATTCTAAGCAGATTGTGTGATTTGCTTCACACGATGGACCTAGTGGTTTTAATTCGCAAATCTAAGGTTGTCTGGTCCTCCCTACTTCATTGTACATGTAAGAGTTTTAATGTTTAGGAACCGTCTAGTTTCCCCTAAAACAAGCATGCCTTTAATGTTTAAAGAAACGTGAATGTTGTTACCTGGTGTTGCTGCTGGTTGCCACCGGGAGGAGTAATAACAATTTGAATAGAATGGTCGTCCATTGCGGCGTATCAAGGTGCCAAGACGTGCTTGCTTGCCTCACCAAAACTCCCCCTCGCCTGAATGAAGAATGTAAATCTTGCAATATGAATGCTAAACTCACGCCTTTTTTCTGATCAATTCTAGTTTGAATGGCCTCGATCACCAAGTGAGGTGTACATCAAGTATATGCGCGAGTGGCCAGTGGCCTCTCAACAATTCTGTTACTAACCGCATTCTCTCTCTCTCCCCCCCCCCCCCAATAACAGACTGTATTTATTTATTTATTTTTTAAGAAAAGAGGCCAAGCCTAAACTACTGATTCACTCTTCGAGTAAAATTTACAATTGGACTAATTATGTAATAAGTTCAAATAAGTAACATTATGTAATAAGTTCAAATTTACAATTGGACTAATTAACATTGAAAAACGTGACTTATATATTCTATATGTCAAATTTACAATTTGACTAATTAACATTGCAAAATGGCCTCACCAAGAGAGGTGTACAGTCGTACGTATATGCGCGAGAGCGGCCAATGGCCTCTCAGTAATTCTGTTACTAACCGCATTCTCTCTCTCTCTCTTTCCATAACAGACTGTTTTTGTTTATTTATTTATTTTTTTTAAGAAAAGAGGCCAAGCCTAAACTACCGATTCACTCTTCGAGGAAAACTAATATTGTGGTATTTTCATTCAAAAGAAAAAATTATTTCAAGGATTTATATGATCCAACCATTTAACTAATAAGAAAAGTACAATAAATTAAATGAAAACATTACAACAACATATTCATAAGGATAAAGTGCAAAAATACTCATGTAATTGTCACGAATATGCAAAATACCCATGTAAAATGTTTTGCAGAAAAACTACCCATTAAATTTCAAAGTTGCACACTTATGTATTTACTTGCCCATGTATTATTATGATGAGACAAATGATGATGAGTGAAAAAGTAAAAAAAATTCAACTGTGATGGACATTTTTGCCCCAGTTTTAAAATTTAATAAGTATTTTGGCTCCAAAAAATTTTACACGAGTATTTTTGTCATTTATTTTAAATAGTTAAAATATATATGATTGAATACTTAAATATAGATAATCATTATGTTATCAAATGAAAAAATATACTAAAATCCTAGTTTGGAAAAATGTTTGGATTAATTTTTTTTTCAAAAGTTTAGAAGAAAATTACGATATGATTATTAGTTTATTATTGAATAATACACCTTTGAAATTTGTATTTATTGCTATAGTTTAGAAAGAAAAGTCAACTATTGGTCAAAAAAAAAAGAAAGAAAAGTCAACTTAATATTTTGACCAAAAGGTCAACTTAAAATTAAAAAATTGAAAATAGCGTAAATTTTTTTGAAAATATTATTTTTGACAATTTTAAATGTTATTATTAAGTATAATAAGTTTGAAATAAATTTGCACAAAAGTAGCTATCATTGGAAAAAATAAATAAAGAATATTGATGAATTTTATGAGAATGAAAAATAATTTAGTAAAAAAAATACATACTATTCGAATATTTGTAGGTCTACTTTTCCCTCTTCATATTTAATTTCCCTTTTTCCTTCTCTTTCTCTCCATTTTATATTTTTACTCTCTCTCTTCTATAATTTTCCTCCTCATATATAACGTACACTGAAAGCCAAAAGGAACTTCTCGATCAAAAAAAAAAAAAAAGAAAGCCAAAAGGAACGCCAAGTCAGAAGCTAGATATTTTTACTTAAAGCCAAATTAGACTTGCGAGGTTAAGTGATTTTCTACAGTTCTTTTCAAACGTGTAAAGAAACAAAAGTCAGGAGTGAACTTATGAATGTGGCATCGTGCTATTCCTTTGGCAGCAATTTTATAGATGTATTTGACGGTGACACTAATTTATTGATTTATAAACTGAAGGATAATGGATAATCTTTTGATATTTAACATTTGTTTTAATTAAGTATATCTACTTTCATTAATCTTTTCAAATAAGTCAATTTAATCTTATATTGAGGAGGAAATGGAGTGATATAGATGTCTTTGACGGTGACCCTAATGTTTATCCAACCCACGGTCAAAGAGTCTTAAATATAATACTCATTGTTTAGAAGAATTCCGCCAATGCTACTTCAACCAAATAGAGTAGGAGAAGGAAACATGAGCACACCCATACACTTATTTACTAACTGTCTCCAGTTAAGGACAATAACCCAAATTAGCAAGCATTACAAGAAGTCAATAACCCAAAAAAATACAAAACGTCCCAAACATATCTACCATCCTTGCAGACTAAAAATCTCAAATGTGAGCGGGTTATTAACATAAAAAAACTACGCTAAACAATGCATTAACAAAAAATCTAGAGTTGAAGGGCCAACACCAATCCCACAAATTTACTTGGCTTCCTGTTCTACAGAAGTTAATTTCTTCCAATCCTTTTCCAAAAGCTTTTTGTGCAGAGGAGGCAATGAGAAGGCACTCACGGTAGAGCTTCCACCACGAATCTCCTCCAAAGTCCGGAGGGCTTGTAAAGTTAGCTTGGTGTACATATTTTCCATGTGCTCAATTTCAGCAAGTTCCTTAGGTACTTGCTCCAGTGCCTCTTTATTTTCATTCTCGTTCCCTGTCATGGAGCCACACCCATCTTCCTCCATTAAAGAAGAGGATTCTCCAGGACAATCACTTTTTGGGAATATATCACTTAACATCACTTCACACTCCTTTACAAGCTTGTTAAGCACATCAGTTTTGTAGAAGGGCTGGTTCAAGACCTCTTGGATAAAAGGCAAGCGGACTAATGCACCAGTCCGCTTATCATATTTCTTTATTATCTTCACCAGACCTGCTCAAACAAAGAAGAGGTAAGACGACATAAATACAAATGGTTATTTACCATTCCACATCAACCCATCACTCAATCCAAAGCTCCACTTCTTCAAAAGAATTAACAGAAGATAGTGCCTAATCAAGAATTATACAAATATGATAGTATTTTGACTATATCATTCATTTTCATTTACTTAAAAAGATCACATATATCTCAGAATGCTTGACAGCCTTACAAATTCAGTATCATACAACTCGCCTGTAGAATCAATCTTTAAAAGCCATGCATGGTAACTTAAAATTACCTGTATAATTCAGTGCACTGTAATTCTCTAACAAAACCATCTCTCCATGAAAATCCACTATTTCCCTCCCTACCGTCACCAATTCTTCGTTCAAATCCTTAGCCCTAGAAACTCTATCTTGCAACTCCTGCATTATTTGCAAGCATAAACCTGAAGTCAAATGGTTCCTGAAAGCTCAAAGAAAATTTTACTCAACCTATACACAAAGCGATGAATAAATTTCCACATGAAACTTAAAACATAATGAATTCTATGCCTTTAGATTTATCCAAAAAAATTATGCCTGAAGGTTCGTCCTAAATCAACATAGGAAGAAGATATGCCTGACCCACAATAATCAGTACACAGAACAAAAAAAATTAATAGAAAAGTAAAACTATGATTAATAGAAGAGTAAAACTATGACAGTTTTACCAATGGCCTTGTAACCTAGTGGTATGATATCTCCCATTTAGGTGGGAGGTAGCGGGTTCGATCCCGCTTGTAACCTCAAGCCGTTAGTGCTTGCCCCTTTGAATAAAAAAAAAAAACTATGACAGTTTTCAATTGTTTCCAAATATAGGTGAGTCAAAATTAACACTTTAGAACTGCAGCATACTGGCACAAACAAGAACCAACAAAAAAAAGAATTCAAGGTATAGGCCACCAACTTTCCCATCAAATTCATCAAATGTTTAGCCCCTAAGACAACAGGATATCTGATATGTCCCACGTGTACATGCATGCAACTGTGCATAATTAATACACATATATACCAAACACCACCAACTGACGAGGCCCAATTGCTTTTCATCAAAACAACTACTGAAGTATATACTATATAGCACCATAGAAGGTTAATTGAAGAAAATTCAAACCTAAGTTGACACTTAAAGCAGGACTTAAATATCATTACCCTTGAAGGGTTATTTGCTAACACCACTTAAGTTGCATGGTGCATCATGGAAAACTAAGTCTAATAACCATACGGGCAGCAGAGCATGATATTGCAGACAGAGATGAAATCAGATTGTCAGAATCCATTGATATCTACACTAAACAAACTTAAGCTAATGACCATACAGACCGTGTTCATGGAAGTGCATGTGTACATGTAGCTTTTGATCCAATTTTCAATAATCAAACAAAAAAGCACTATGACCCTCTCTAGCTTCATGTCATTCCCTTCTAATTATCTGTAGCCTTGCCATAAAATACAAAATTACAAATACAAAAATCGATTCCTGAATATTAAAGGTTCCAAACTAGACCACAGAAGTATGTTAGTAATCAAATTCGAACAAGGGTTATCAAAACAATAAAAAAAGAAATCACCTTTAATTTGATAACATATTCTTCTTCCTTTTCAACGAAGAAAGAGTTAAACTTGTCAATCTCAAGCTCAAGAAGCTTGAGGAATTCATTGACCTCCTTGGTGACGTCAACGTCGTCCTCCAATTTAGGGCGTTTGGTGGAAGGAAAGTCGGAATCTTTATCTTTATTATCATTATTATTAGGGCAAATAAGCTTCAGCTGTTTCTTCAAATCCTTGTACGACAAAAACTTGTCCTGCCAATCAGGCAAAGTCTGCTCGATCAGATTGCTCAGGATTTTCCAGAACTTCATGGTTTCTACGCACGCCTGGAAGAAGATCAAATAAATATTCGATTGGAATTAAAATGATGATCTTTGATCTCTCTGAAAAATAATTTGAGAGAGAGAGAGAGAGAGAGAGATTTATTTGGGAATGTGGAGAGATGAAAGGAAAGGGGAATGAGAAATGGGGAATATGCTTTGGTTCTGTGATCTGACGGAGACAGAGCATACATCTGTATAGCTTTTCTCTCCTCCAATATTGCCTTCCTTTTTCACCTAGCTAATTGGTTCCTTGGTTATAGTTTTTTCTGGCAGAATGTAATTAAAAAAAATAGTTTTTTGGCGAATTAATTAGAGGTATTGTGGAAGAAATATAATTAAAATGAGATCAATGAGTTGTTATGTAAAACCAATAAGTTGTTATTGTTAATCATAGAAGTTATAATTTATAAACTTCATCTTAATTACTTTTTTTACACCTTATATCGACTTTGTTTTGTTCATGTTGTTCCAAATTTCTCTCAAAATTGATTTTTTTGAAACCTTAACAAGATTTACCTAATTACTTATTGTATTGTATTCATGAATACATGAGCTAATTGATTTTTTTAGAATCTTAAGAAAGTGAAATGATCATATATTAGTGAAAATATGATCGTAAGTCTAATAAGCCAATTTAGTGAAAATATTAACAAAATTGATATTTAATTAATTTATTTAGCTTTCTTGGGATTTTTACGTCCTATACTAACTCATAAAAGATCATAATTAATTTAGTATGTTTAAAAACGGAGTTATTGTTATTTTCTTCATTTATAATATCGAAGCAATCTTTCTTTTGGTGGTGGAATGTCCAAACTATCTGGCATGCCTCATTGTTCCTTGGATACAATGAATGACAAATTGCAAGTATTTATAAGAAATAGTATTCCCATCTCAAGCTCATGAGTCCTGGATATAAATTTAAGCTGGTGTTGGGGTTCAACGAAAATTTATAGTGTGTTTATAGATTGTTTTTTCTCGCCTATGTGTAATTCGAGTTCACATTCTTATTATAATTATGACCCAAGTCACCCAACCGATTTAACAACTTAATCAACTTTTTTTATTATATAGATTAGTCTAATATATCTTCTATAAAAGACCAAGAGTATAATCGAAACTCTCGTTCTTATAACTGGGCCACACGCTAGTTGCGAAATCTTTTAGCAACATCTTTTTATGAGAAAATGGACTAAACTCAATCCAAATTATATTTCTGGGCTTAATTGTCATCTTTGTATTCAAAAGACCAGGATAATACCAGTGATTTTTTTTGAAAAAAAATTAAGATGGTTTATTCTTATTTGCGAACCTAGGGCCTAAATTGTCCTCCCCATAAGACCGAAAACACATGGGCCTAAACCTTGTAACACGAACCACTGATGCTCATAATATTCTTCTGATAAATAATTGCTCTTGATCCTAACTAGCCCCATGTGATAAGGGCTCACCGTTTACCCCACAAGGGTGTACTTAAAAAAGGAAATGACCTCAACCTTTTCCTGTCCTTGATTAGAAACGAAGACTTGTCAACAATCACTATGTTACAAATACGTACAATCCTCTTCATGGGTTGAAAGTTGAAACTAAAAAAAAATAATTACTATCTTCGGTAGTTGGATTTGGTATTTTTGCGCAATAGTTTTGTGTGAAATAATAAGTCCGGACAAGAACGATATAATGCTGGCTAGTTCTTATCCTATGGATGTCAAATAATTAATCTGCACCACTCTTTGC
Organism: Mimosa pudica; assembly: GCA_029929735.1. Taxonomy (NCBI): domain Eukaryota; kingdom Viridiplantae; phylum Streptophyta; class Magnoliopsida; order Fabales; family Fabaceae; genus Mimosa; species Mimosa pudica. Next base: position 5,703,588 of record JAKELP010000007.1, read on the forward strand.
TGCTTCTTGAATGGAGTATTTATTGATCAACCCAACCACTCAGAGTAAGATCACCTCCTTTATGTCAACTTCTTCTTTATGGTAGGTACTATCCTAGCTGCAGCAGCAGTTCGTGGCATCTAAGCATTTTGCATTCAATAGATATCTGAACAGAAGTATTATGAAGCCCCATATCTTCGGCTCATCTTGTTTCTTTTCTTCTATCTCTAAAATTATGTGACAATGATACTCTCCTCTCTACATAATATAAGAGCACAAAATTTGAATGATTTTCATTCAAAATATAAAAGAATATTTTTATTTTATGCGTTTTTTCATATTTTTCTCCTAAATCTCTTTCATATTTATCAATCCTTATGTATTTCTTTCTATTAATAGTATCATAATGAATATGGAAATATTAGAAAAAAAATTCAAAACTAACTTTAACACGTTTTAAAAAAAAAAATTTAAAACTAACTTTTACACATTTTCTTAAGAAATGTGTTTTAGCAACTAAAACTCTTATATTACAACAAGAGAGGAGAGAGATTATATCTTAACAAAACATGTACCAGTGTGCCTCACTCTGCCATGTGATGTATTGCATCCATCTTTTATTCTTAAAAGGAAAAAAGTATGGATGAAATAGGTCAATTTTTTTTTTTTATTTTCCAAAGCCAAATACAGAAATACTTATTCAAGTTTTATAGGAATTCGTAAATGACAAATTTTGCAGTTACTCTTATAACATGGGCAGATCGTGAAAGATAGATCATGACAGTGTACTTCAAATAGAAAGTTTCAGCCTATATTGCATATACCTAATACATATGGATAATTGATCAATTTCCTTCCAGAATTGTATTGTTGGCATACCCTCTTCATTCAACTATTCTATATTGTGATTGATTTGGACTGTAAGAACTTGTAAGAAAGCGAGGCCTGGTGCATGAGCTCCACTCAGGCGAGATACGAGGAGGAATATATGTATTCAATATACAAGCAAAGAAAATGTCTCCTTGATGTTAGCATGTGAGTCCAGATCACATGACAATAACCTTTTTTTGTATAAGACTTGCCCTCCCCTATTATGGTTGAAAGAAGGAAAGGATCATTCCATCAGCATAATTTATGGATGAAGAGGCCATATTTAGAAGGCAAGGGGCATGAAAACTAAATTATTCTAATAGTGCTGATCTGGCCCGCATAAGATGCTCAATTTGAGAGCTGTAAATGCTTTTTTACATTAGTCCAAGCAATTAATCTGCACCTTTTTACTCCTGCCAATCACAAAGACAGTTCAAGCATGTATAGCTAGCACATCTACGCATTTCATTTCCAGTCAATATAGTTGAAGAGATTATCTGGCTGAAAAAAACAATATAGTTGAAGAGATGGAGAAATCAAATCAAATATGTATCAATCACTTTACGGGTTTTTATAAGCTATAAGATAGGAAAATCAAATCAAACCTGTATCAATCACACCTTGATTAATCTAGTTTACATCATACATCATGCGTTTGCTTCCAATTATACAACCAAGCATTAAATAACATTTCAGCTTAATTATTATATTGAGTCCCCTTAACTGTTCCCCCCTTCAATTTAGTTAGGACATAAAAGAATATATTTAAAAGCCATTGAAAAACATTGCAGAAAATGGACACAACAAATATATCCTATACATATAAACGGGAGGCTATAGCTTGCTTATATATATTATTCCTGAGAAGCAGGGGAGGAAGAGGAAGGATAGTTCCAGCTAAGAAGTTCTTCAATCATCTGCATAGCAATGCTGTCTTCTTCATCCTCCACCATATTATTATTACTTGTTTGTTGACTTTCTTCTTCTATCTCTGGCACTAATGATGACCTCACCACCAATGAATTATCATCCTTTGTCTGATGAATATGATCCTTGTTATTACCAAGTTCAACCCTGACAACCCAATTAGAGTGAGAACGTGGACCAGCTCCTTTCTGCCACACACCAATATGAGAATTGTCAGAGTCAAGCCTTAGGCAAGTTAGTGAAGGAGATGATGATGGTGCTTTGCAACACTTTTTCAGCTTGGTGCTTAGAAGTTCTGAAAGAGCCTTTGGTGATAAACAAGCCCTTGTACTGCTATTATTATCTTGTGCCTCATGATGATGGTACACTGAGCTTGGGAAATTGGTCTTAGCATTTTGACCATTCATCAATATGGCAGCTTGGTCATATGCCCTTGCAGCTGCCTCAGCCGTCTCAAATGTCCCCAGCCACACACGTCTCTTCCTGAACACAAAGTTAAATAAAATGAGTAGAATGAGAGAATTTATGTGTGTGTAAATATGTACATATATGTGGACATGGGTGTGTATTATGTGAAGATATGATATGGAGGTTAATTAGTGTGTTAGTTGAAGTGTGATTACAGTAATGGATGGCGGATTTCTGACACCCAGGAGCCCCACTGGCGTTGCCTCACTCCTCTGAACTTGTTTGCTTTTGCCATTTTTCTTTGTGTGTGTGAGAGAGAGATAGAGAGAGAAGGTACGGTTAACTGTGATCTGTGATAGAATTAAGCAAAGTGGTGTGTGTTTTTGAGTGAAGAGTTTGAGTATAAATTGTCGGCGGATGGGTTGGATACAGAGGAATTGAAAGTTCAAACAGTGTAATGTGCAATAAAAGTTTCACCTGCTACATTTTGATAATAACTATACCCTCTGTGTCTTGCTTTCTTAACAACTCAAATAAATGATCACCACCAGCCTATGAGGGACCTTCTTTGTCCTCTCACTTAACACTTCATATAATTGCTTCTATTATTAATTCATACGTACACTGTACATTTGCTTGTTCAGAGTCTAATTATTTCTTTCACAATTAGTACTCTCAGTTATGAAACTACTCTAGTCTATATAATGCCTCATTGTTGAATTTATATGAGGAAAGCGGGCTAGCTTAACCTGGGAATCGTCTCTTCTTTAGAGCTGGCACGGCTAACACAGTGAGCATGAATGCTGCCCAAGATCTATAGTTCATGTAAATAACTAAGTTGACTAATTTTTAATATATTCACAAATTAATGTTGCAGCTGTTACATCAGAGACGTCGTAATTTATTTGAATCCCTTATATGCCACAACGGTTTTTAGTTTTGTCAATTTAATTAATTTATCACTGGACCATGTCCCTTCACCACGGGTCACGCGTCAACGCTGTCCTTATGATGAATTAATGCAAATTAATCATGTGCACCACATACTCTGGATGTTTCTTTCTTTTTTTTAAAAAATTATTATTATTACGGATAGAAGTTTATGAATTGGATCTTAGAGTTCATCAAGACAGTCTTCCATGTTTAAAGAAGATTTATATAAATCATCAGGTCAAACCATAACTTTATAATTATACAGAAATACTTATAAATCATCTACCATCAAAATCGTCAGATCAGACCATAACTTTATAATTATGAACCAAACTCTTTTATTGACTCAATTAACCTATTTCTTAATTATAAGTGCACCACAGTAAAGATGTTAGGCTTGTGAAGCTTTCTTATCAACACTTTGTCTCGAGTTACAAGAAAATGTTCATACTATTAGTCTATAAAGTAATTAATATGTTGATATATTCAAGCTAACTTCTGTTTTTTTTTATTTAAGGCTAAAATATGTTTTTGTCCCTTAACTTTGAAGAAAGTTATATTTTAATCCCTTAACTTAGAAAAGTGTGTTTTTACTCCCTTAACTTTGGACAACGTCATATTTTAGTACTTTAACTTTGAAATGTGTGTTTTTACTCATTTTAAATTGAGTTAAAGTATGTTGTTGGTTCATAAACTTTCCACGAAGTCATATTTTAGTCTCTTAACTTAAAAAGAGAATTTAAGGGATCAAAAATATACTTTTGTCTTTTTTAGAAGGACTAAAAAATCACTTTGTCTAAAGTTAAGGGGCCAAAACATACTTTTCAAAGTTCAAGGTTTAAAACATGACTTTGTCCAAAGTTAAGGAACCAAACATACACTTTTCGAATTTAAGGGACTAAAACATGACTTTCTTTAAGGTTAAGGGACAAAAAAAATACTTTAGTCTTTATTGAATTATAACTGTTAAATTTTGTTCCTATTTATTCTGTTTTAGGAGGTGCTTGTATGAGTTAATCACCCTGTTTTCTAGTTTACGTAGTTGTTACAAGGGATTCAGGGGATTCTAGTATTAGGTGTTTTTATTTCGTTGCCTACATTGTAAGTTGGTTATAAAAACAAAGATGTTTTTTTATAGATAATTATTATTATTATATTATTTTCAGGAAAGTTTTCTTTCAATAAGCTTAATGGGCTTTAGAACACTGTTTCTAGAGTATTGTTCTCGTGGAATGACTTCGCTTAAGAAAATTCCCAGGCTCGCTATATAACTTCAGTTTTTGAAGGAAAAAAATTTGATAACAGGCCCAAAACCCAGTCCTTGTATCAACTCTAAGGTAGAAGGATATCTGCTCTGACCTTGATCCAAGCCTGTTAATCCTTTCTCGAACAAAAAAACTGATTTCTCATTTCATTGTCATCCCACATAATTCGGTTCATTCTCTAGCTAGGCCTTCTTTGAATTTCAAGTCAAATTCATAACTGCCACATCGAAAGGGTAATAGAAGACTTGTGCCATCCCAAACGCTCACCAGCTTTCAGAAAATAATCACAAAAAACCAATTGGGCCTAAAAACTTAGAAAGTAATCACATTTAAATAACCTATAAGATCAATTTAAGCTGATCCCATCACCTATATTATTCACCTCCAAACTATCCAACAAGATATAAAGCAACATATCCTTTTTTTTTTGATCAAAAATAAAGCAACATATCCAAATCATCCAGATCTCATCTAAACCAGATTTATTTGATATTTCATGGCTGAAAACTATAAAAACAATAAACTAAAAATAAACCACCCAGAAATTAAAAGTCAGTGTACCATAACAGTCTTGGTTTGTTGATAAGCCCACTTGCAGCTGGGGAGATTGCTCAGTAGTTAGTGCCCTTCATTTTGTTTAGCATTACTCCCAAAAGCCAAAGAAAATAATTAAAAAGAAACAGGCAGAATAAAATAGAATAGAATACTGTTAAGTTATTATTCCTTTTTTTTTGCCTGCAAACACATACACATAACACACTGAGACTCTCCTTTTGGCTTTCTCGAAATTATTGCATCGCCGATCTCTCTTTTTATATCACAAATGCAGTTCTGTATTTACGCTCCTCCTTGGTTTCACCGGATTCTCGCTTGCCTAGGGTCACTTCTTTTCCTCTCTTTCTTTATTTCTTTCTTTAATTCTTTAATTATGCGTGATTTCACTTCGTTTTATTGCCTTTCTATGAAGATCTCTTTGATTCACATCTACTTAGTGTAAAATTAGTTTGATTGAAGCAAGAGACGAAGGAGTGAAGTTAGATTTTGCGTTTTTTTGGATAGTGCACAGTATGAGAGACACTTAGGGCTTAATAGGATTTGGATTGATTTTATTTAGCTTGCGTGTATGTGCATTTTTTTTCAATTTCTGGATTCTCAAGAAACTGGACATTTTAAATCTATGTAATCAAGGCATTCCTTTGAAATTTTAGGTTATTATTTATAGCTTGAGCTAGGAATCTGGTTCTTGCGGTTTCTTGTTTTTTAAGCAAGCATAAATCTGGTGCAAACGATTTTGCATTCTTTTCTTGTATATTTGGGAAGCTTCTTATGATATAGTTAGAATTTTTATTCCTATATAACGTTTCAGATATTGGAAATGCTTTCTTGGTTTTGCATGTTAATATAATTGACTTGACTAGATGATGCTTTGGGATGAAACTGCTCTGTTCATTTTGATGTTCAGCGGTGATGTTTTTCGTGCTTTTGTGCTTTTTATCATGGAAAATTTAGAGCTTGTATTCAAAAGACTTTTCAGAGTAAGATAAATTGTTTATTCACAGAGTTTGATTGTAATAAACTTGTTGCAACTGTCCTTTGTGGCATTGATCATTTGCTATTTATATCAAGTTGTATGCATCATATAGGTGGAGATGAATAAGAGTATCATTAGAAAGATTGGAATTATGTTGCTAGATGAATAAGAATATCCTTAGAAAGATTGGAATTATATCAAGTTGTATGCATCATTTAGGTGGAGTTGAATAAGAATATCCTTAGAAAGATTGGAATTACGTTGCTTGATTGTTTCATTTTCCAGCTGTTTGTAATTTGAACTAGTATATTGATTGGGTAGAATAACAGCCAGTGCTAATCTTGTGCATTGCACCCCCTTGTAACAGAGCAGAGGCTGTATTGGTTACACTGAAACGCCTCCAGAAAATACATTGATTGCTAAGGAATCTAGAGAGAAAACAGTGAACGAAGACAAGAGATTAGAAGATTTGTCTAGCAGCTGCACTCTTGAGATGGATAAGAGTGCAGCTCAGTCTCAGGAGAACAACCCATCGGTTGGCACATCAAACAATCAATCAGATCCTCAAGCTAGTGCTGAACCTCAGAGTGATGATCCTGTTTTTGTCAATCAAGGCAAGCTGTTGTTATATGCGCCTGTGTCTCTAAATCGTTGGTTCTTTTGGTGGATATCTGGCATTGAATTATAGCCTTTTGCTCGTATTTTGGTGACTTTTATGGTGGCATTCATGTCTATGAATAGTTGTTTGAAACATCAGAAAAGTTCGATTGATGCAGGTCTTCTTCTTTGGGAGCAGACGAGGGAGCAATGGCGTCAAAGGAGAGGGTCTGAGAGTCGGCCACAAGTTAGAGATCCTGTAATAAGGTAAATGACATACAAGCCTTCTGCTATGAATTGAATTGCATTGAGAAGTTTTTTCAAGTGATAACTTACTGTATGAACATGATATGGAGGCAAAAATAGCTTCCACTCTCCAGTTTTAATGTTCTGTGAAAGCTCTAATTCTGAGTTTATGTTGTGTACATAGTGATGATGAAACCTACGAGAGTCTGCTTGGGAGCAATGAGCCTTTCCCTGAACCTATTCCCCTGGGGGTAAATCCTTCCCAATTTGTTCCTTGTTCATCTGTTTCTATTGTTCTAGTTGAATCATGGAATGAATAATCTTGTTGATCTCAGCATTTTACATACGCAGGAAATGATTGACTTCCTTGTGGATATTTGGGATATGGAGGGTCTGTATGACTGAAATCCAAGACACACGGCTCTCTGACTGACTTACAAAAAAAGAGAGAGCAAGATTTAATGCAACAAGATGTGGTTATTCCTCTGACAATTGTAATTCATAAAACATGTAAATTCGTAGGCTTAGATCCCAATCAAACACAAGTTTTCTGGTAAAAACAAAAATCAAACACAAGTTCAAAGTAAAAGAAAGAAAAGCACGCCAAATTCTGGCATTTTCAATGACTGGTGAACGATACTGGGTGGAAATTTCAACTCAGTGGGTTGGTCTAAATCTTTTTACTGTGTTTTGTTGGTTTGTTTTTGCCAATTTAAAAATCCTCTTTTGCCATCAGGAAGTGTAAATTCAAGTTTGAGGAAGTGGACAAATTGAGTTGAATATGTGAACCAAAAGAGAGAGAGTTTGGAAAATAATAAACATGGGACCTTCAACGGTAGAGCCGTACGGCCTCCAAACTGGACCTAAACGCGGACTTCCCAATTCAAAACGACCAGTCATGAAGCATTGTGCTTTTTCCTTCTTACGCGAGTCGTGCACATTTACTTTGTTGTGATCAAAATAAGGAAGCCCATACATACCGAATACATGAATATTTTCGTTTTTTAAAACTAAAAGGCTAAATGATAAAAGAAAAAAGTGCATGTGGTTGGGTGATGTGAATATGGTCGGAGTTGGATGCATTGAATGTAAACATAAGTGTGTCATTTTCCAATGTATTGAAGAAAAGTAGGTGGTGGGGTCTATGCCAGTGAAAATGACAAGGGAGTGCTGCCCAATTGCCCATTAACATTATGAATTTCCTTTTCCTTTCCATCACCCAAAAATCCCATTAATTTCAATATCAATATGTAGTATGAATGGAATAAATTCAATGTCTACGTCTCACGCGAGTAAAAAATTTCCAGTTCCCATTAATTCCCGTAAATGAAATGTTAAGCACAAATAATCCAAATGGGCGCACTGTAGTTGACCAGTCCATTCGGATGATGCATTTCCATTTTCAGTTCTTTGTTGAACTGATCCAACAGACCCATCTACCCAACGCTCCACTTTTTTAATTGCATGTTTTTAATTCTTCTCATCAGCTAAGCTTGGCCCCAGTGCACAAAATTCTCTGGTTCACACATGTCTACTTCAAAGTATGCTTATTTCGTAACGTGATCCTTCTAGAATATAACACAATTTTTATGTTCGGGAATTATGAGATTGATTATTTATTACTGGCCTAAAAAACGAGAGATTCATGGAGGAAACTCCAATGGTTGCAGGAGCAATAGCTATAGAGTAGTTTGAATTAATTAAAGAAAATGGATGTGTTGGGAGCAGGTAAGGATGCAAACTTCAAGAACGAGGGAAACGAGTCTTCCACTGCAAAATATTAGTACTAGTAAATTAAGAGAAGACCCCACAGATGGAAGGGAATCGAATTGGCTAAAGCCCAAATACAATGAATGAACAAAAGAATGGTTCTAAGTTTTAAGAGTGAGGAAAAGCCGGAGCGTAACGTTAGGGTCAGAGTCAACAAAATATGTTGAACATGGAAATATGGAACATGATATGCTTCACAGTTCCCACAATAACAAAAGCTGAATGTGTTACTCCTCGTCACACTAGTCAATGGTCATCCTTCTTCGCCTCTAGCTTTAACAATTAACAAATGAATCCCACTAAGTATTTTTCTCGTACACACTTTTCCCTGTTTTACGAATAGCATTATTATTAAATTGCAAAACGTTTATCGTACAGACCTTTTAATATTGTGCATATCCATTCATTGAGGTCTCTGCTTCTTCCTCTGGAGTCTGAACACTAGAAAAGCCGCTACATGAATGACACGTTACCGTATAATATCCTGCTAGAGAACCAAGCCATGAAGGCGCAAAAAGAACTATTCAATCAGTTTTAACTTTTAGGGAAAATTTCAATTAAGGACCAAATTAGCAAATTAATTAAAAAGAAGGACCAAATCTTTCTGAAATGTCACTGCAGGACTTGGATCCTGATGTGAAATTAAATTGTCAAAGGAAAAGACCATATCATCCTTTAAGAAAATATGAGCTACATGCATAATGAAACTCAGCCACCCTTCTCCCAGCCACACATAGAAATCGACGACGCACATATTGAATGTAGACTAAAGAATGAACAATGCAAAAAAGCTTTTCAAACCCCATTTTATCTGCCATAAGGAAGAAAAACATCTGCGAAGCTTACAAAGAAGGCGATAAAATCATTTGTGGAGGTCCTATTATCTTATACGTTATTCCGGCGAAAATTACGGAAGTAGGAAGAGCAGGAAGGTCTAAGCTGCTCATTGGTTCTCCCTTTCATTTTCAGTTCTGTTTTTTTTTTAACCTTTTGAAAGTTGCATTTTCTACTAAATTGGAGTTGATTTTCTCTATAAGAAGAGTAGATCAACTATTAAGATCTTGTCTAAAGGAAAATTTGTGGGCTTTCATTCATTACAGATTTTGGCTCCTCTTCAAAAAAATTTCGCAGAATCTTTTCTACCCCAAACAAATAAAGAAGACCATATGAAAATGGCTTGTATCAAGATTCATATGTTTACCTCACTTGAGAAGAAGAAGAAGAGGAAATGAGCAATGGGTTCCCTTGATGAAAAAGAAGAGTGAAGAAGAAGAAGTTGTAACGTGGTGTTTGGTGGTTCATGATTATGATCTCAAGACTTTCTTTTTAACTTCAATTAAGGACCAAACAGGGCTTTTTAAGTCTTTTCAAACCTACATTTTACTTCAATTAAGGACTAAGGTCCTTTACAGAATTTTCAAAATGTTTTGGTCCTTCACAGAAATTAATTCCTAAATTTGGTCCTTAATTGAAATTCTCCCTAACTTTGATTCTTATTCATTTTTTTTATTTATACATAACTTTTAATCCTATTCTTCGTGTATTTGAAAATAAATGTGCTCATTACTGTTACTCTTACTAATGAATCTAGCTGGTTTTAATTATTAGAGGAGACTAGAGCCCTGGTTATCTTATGTCGTGTATAAAAAATGGGGTGTGAAAATATGTGAAATTCAAACGTGCTTTTTGCCTTTAGGAAAAATATGCGTTATCATTTTGCCTTTATATAAAAAAAAAATTCAAACGTGCTTTTTGGTTGGGTCCAAAATACTTTTCCTAAGGATACTTGACGCCATATCGTCACAGGGAGACGTGGATAGATGGCGCCCAGAGAAAATAAATCAGTAATTATAAATTTAATTTAGAGCTTGCAGGTACATGTATGGGTTTGGAGTAAATTCTTATTAGATACTACTACCTCTGGTCCCTAATGTAAGAGCTAGCCGTAAAAAAAACGCTTCTTAAGAAAACATGTGAATGTTAGTTGGGTGTCTGGAGTTAATGATTCTTTTTCAAAATTGCCCATATTTATTATGGTACTTTTAAGAGAGAGAAATACATAAGCATTAATAAATATAAAAGAGAGTTAGGGGTAAAGTAGGAAAAAATGCATTAAATGAGGAGAGAATATGGGGTGAGCTCTTACATTAGGGACCAAAACCATTCAAATTTTGGGCTCTTACATTAGGGACCGGAGGGAGTACTAAAGATGGGCCAAAAAGCCCGGGGGAGTAGCTTGATGGTTTGAAGAGGATCCCAAGGTGTGGATCCCGTCATTTAGCCCAAATGTGCCAAGTTCGAACCCCGGAAAGTCAGTCACCCCGTTTACGGGAATCCCGGCTGGCGACTCCGGATTAGTTTGCACCCGAAGGGTGTGGGACACCCGGGAAAGCAATTCAAAAAAAAGATGGGCCAAAAAAATCTCAAGACATCCTAAAATATTAAGATTTTTTTTTTGCGTCATAAAAAGGACATGTGGTGTCAAGGGCACATTTTATAAAACCGTTTTTTAATTAAAAAAGGAAATAAAAAGGAGAAGCTAACAATAATAAAAGCTAAAAGGGTTCGTGAAGCTCAGTAGGTTGCCCTGTGGAGAAGCGAAAGGGCACTTTGCCCTGACACCACGGCCCACGCCCATACATACATAGCCTCACTAGTCACTAGTCACTAGTCACGATCCCTTGTGAATCCATGTTTCTTCTTCTTCTTTTTTTTTTAAAAAAAAATCTAAACAATTTTCCCAATCTCTAAATAATAGTAATCCACAATAATTTCTAAACAGGAGTACAGTGAAAATCATACAAAAATTTAAAGGTCAATATTTTTTCAAAAAATATAGCAAAGATTTAATAAATTTTACATACATATATCAATTCTTGATTAATAAATTAAAGCAAAATAAATCAAATTCATTCCTCAAATGATTAATTTTAACATATCAAGCTTAAACATGGAACAAGGTTACTTCCTTTAAAAAGATACTAATAAACCTTAAAGCAAATAAATATTCCTCTATTAGTTATACAAAGATTAGTTGACTTTTTTATAGATTAATAAAATTAAATAAACCACTTAAACATAATATCTTTTGCTTATTACCATATTATATGTTAGCTTATGAGTTAAATAAGGTTTATTGAAAATTCAAGCAAATCAATTATAAATAACAATATTTAGTTTTATCAGAATTTCCAAAAACAAAAATCAAATAAATGGTATACGTTTTGAAGTAGGGATGAGAGTAAGTCATTTTGTAGTCATGCTCTGCATTTTAACTTACAATAAATCTAGCCTAACTTATTTAGTAAGTAGATAAGTAGTAACTCATACTCATATTGTTACGTCTATTTGAGTAGACATGTCAAGCCCTTTTCCCGTAATTTAATTGTTTTATAATTTCTATTATTATCATATATATAAAAAACAAATAAATCATATAAATTATTTATAAAATTACCAAATCATATTTAACTCAAAGCTTCACATTTCATCATTTGCATGCAAAGTTCAAACCATTTAATAATTTGTAGCTCGCCTCCTTTTAATCCCTTTCAAATTCGTAAGATGCATTATGATTTTCCCAAGATAATAATTGTTTCAACTAGTAAGTTTATTCCAATTGTGCATACAAAAAAATATTCCCTCCATTCCATAATATAGTGCCCAAAATTTGAATTATTTTGGTCAAGAATAAAAGTTCATCTAAAATTCTTTCTTCATTTAATATTTTTTTCATACTTTGCCCTTATCCCTCTTTCATACGAGTATTTATTAATGTTTAAGTATTTATCTCTCTTAATAATATCAGAATAAATATAGAAAATGTTGGAAAAAAAACATTTACTCCAGACACCCAACTAGAAATTACATGTTTTCTTAAAAAAATGTGTTTTGAGGGCTCCAGCTCTTATATTACAAACCATAGGGAATATAATATAAAGAAAAGTAATTATTATAGATTTTATGATAAAAGAAACAGAAAAAATAGCTTTGGCTCTAACAACTTTGAGACATGCATGTGCATTTTAATATGTTTAAATGGTAACACTAGTAATATGTATAGACTGTTAAGTCTTTTAGGAGTATACATTTTAAATAGGTTTTCAAGTAAAATTTAGATATTATCAAACTCATGAATGCTCACATCCAAGCCTAACAAAATTTCAAACATAAATTCAAGTTCATACTTAGAGTGTTACAATTTTTATATGAAATTTACATTGCACAGACCTATTTGCACCAATGCCTTGAACTTGAACAGAGGAAGTGGTAAATATGTTGGGTGGGTTAGAGACATTGATGACTGCATAGAATTTTTTCTCTGACTCGGTCAAAATTTCGGACTAGGAACAGCGGTAATATATTTTATTGATTTTTCTGTCCAGAAAAGGAGAGATAACGATGGGATGCTGGAAAATAGAAGGCATAGGGGGGCAAATATGAAAGGTTGAAAGTTATATGAGATGATGTTGAGGCCTTGAGGCTAAGGGTGAAGCATTTGAAAACTGTCAAAGTTGCTGAGGTAAGGTTCATGAACCTGGGGATTCATCTAGAAATTTACAACTGTTTTTAATCAATCATTTATCATCTTAGTCATAACCTGCTTAATTAATTCAGCATCGCAATCTTTCAAACCAATTTACTAATAAGAAGGTTCCTTGATGATAAACCCATAAAATATAATTAAGTCATTTATTATTAATGTGGTTTTCTTATTTTACTCTTGTGTATATTTATTATGCACCCACACTCTCTCTTCTTTTTAGATTACAGCACTCTCATTTTTGCATTCAATATTTAATATGACAATCAAATATTTTGGCTTAAATTTTACATGTTACCTCTTAAAAATGGATTAAAAAAATTCTCAATTTTCATTTCTTTTGCATTCATAAATAATTTTTACATATCTACCCTCTTTCTTAGTTCTCAATAAAAAAAATTAAGTAAGATTAATGTTGAGAAACAATTATTGATAACCTCTATGTTGACTTACATTTTACAACAAATTTGTTTTGATATTTTTTTTTGTTGAGAAACAAATTTGTTTTGATATTTGAATACATAAGAAAGAGGAAGAATTAGTTAGAAGTTTCATGTAAAAAAGATAATTAAAATGAGGTTTCACGAATTGTAAACTACAACTTCTATGACTAACAATAAAAATTTATTGGCCTCACATAAAAACTTGTGAACCTCATTTAAATTATATTTTTTCATGAGACCTCTAATTAATTTTTCCTAAAAAATACTCATATTATAACGGCATTATTTTTTCATAATTTTAATTTGAACCAGAGTTACAAATATAATGACCCCATTTAACTGAGTTAGAATGCAAATTGAAATAAAAAAAAGAGTTAGAATGCGAATTATTTAGTGGGACAACAATAAAAAAGCAACCCCACATATTTTCCAAAACAAAAGAAAATACTCCCTCTGTCCTTATTATAATATAAGTCATCAACTACAAATTTTTCTTGGTCTTTTTTATTAGTCACTTCATGATTTCCAATGTGCATTAATTATTTTTTTCCACATATACTCATATTTAATAGGGGTAGTAGGAGAGAGTGATAGTTAATACTCCCTCCGGTCCTTAATGTAAGAGCTAGCCGCCAAAAAAAACGCTTCTTAAGAAAACATGTGAATGTTAGTTGGATGTCTGGAGTTAATACTTTTTTTCCAAAATTGCCCATATTTATTATGTACTTTTAAGAGAGAGAAATACATAAACATCAATAAATATGAAAGAGAGTTAGGGGTAAAGTAGGAAAAAATGCATTAAATGAGGAGAGAATGTGGAGTGAGCTCTTACATTAGGGACCAAAACCATTCAAATTTTGGGCTCTTACATTAGGGACTGGAGGGAGTAGTTTGAGAAATAAGTATAATTATTAGGGTTAATATTGGAAAGTATTTGAATTGTAAGACAAATTAAATGTATTCAACCAATTTTATTGGTATGTGAGAAAATTAGTTAGGTGACTTATAATAAGGACTGAGTACTGGAGGGAGTAATAACTAAAGGGGGCCCACTCCACTTGATTGAGAAGTGAACACTGGTAGATACAATGTATGTGAGGAAAGCATTAAGTGAAGTTTGTCCTTTGTCGGCTTCAGTTACGTATTTCCCTCTTCCAATAAAACCTCCCTCTTCTCCTTCTTCCTCTCCTCATTCCTCTCTCTCTCTCTCTTTTTTGCCCTTCCTTCAAGGGTTCTCTCCTTCTTCTTCCTCTTCTCTCTCATGCATATTAGCCTTCTTTGGTGCTCAACAACGCAGATTTGACCTCCTGTGTTGTACCCATGTCTAAAGTCCTCGGCTTTACCGGTCAGTTTTTTTTTTTTTTACTTGTTTTGATGTTTTTGGTCTAGCTTAACTTATCTAAATCTGTAGTTGATCTGAAGGATATGCTTTAGTCATGGCTAGTGTGTTTTTTTTTCATTAAAGGGTTTTACTTGTTCTAGATCTATCACCATAGGTTTGTGAATGTTATTAGCTATATCTGAACCTATCAAGACTTGATCTTTTAAATTTTTGATGCTATTAGTATGGTAAAGTCGTGTCTTTTGGATGATCAAATGAATATGGACCGTGGTTTTGGAATTAAATTTGTGTTATGTGGGATTATGTAGCATGGTTGGTTTAATATGTGAATCATTCATAGTTTATATGCTGTGGAATATTTGTTTGATTTGGTGTACTTTTTGGGTTCTCAGGAATTGATGATTTTTTCCCCGGGGGGTCAAGATATGCTAACCCCAAGGAGCCCAATCTTTTGTTGTCTCTTGGTCGTCATGTTGATGTGTACTTTCCACCACAGAAGAGATCTCGGATCAGCGCTCCGTTGAAGAGATCGCACATCGATGATCCTTTTCTTTTCGGTGGAGATTGGTTTGAGGCTGAGAAGAAGAAGCAGCAGACATCCATTGAAGATTTGCCTGATGAATGCCTCTTTGAGATCTTCAGAAGGTTGCCTGGTGGTCAGGAGAGGAGCTCGTGTGCCTGCGTTTCCAAGCGCTGGCTTTGGCTACTAAGTGATATTTGCAAGGATGAAGTTTGCTGCAATAAGAAGACAAGTCATGAGAATGATGTTTCTGGAGAGGAGGCTGATGTTGAGGACTTTGGAGGTGCTGGATTTCTCTCCCGAGATTTGGAAGGAAAGAAGGCGACCGATGTTAGACTTGCTGCTGTTGCTGTTGGGACGGCTTCTCGTGGTGGATTGGGAAAGCTTTCGCTCCGTGGAGGCGCGGTGACTAATCTTGGTCTGAGGGCTGTTGCCCATGGATGCCCTTCTTTGAAGGCTCTTTCGCTTTGGAATCTTTCCACAATAGATGATGAAGGTCTGATTGAGATTGCTAGTGGATGTCATCAGTTGAAGAAGCTTGATCTTTGCTTTTGTCCCTCAATATCTGATAAGGCTTTGGCTGCACTTGCAAAGAACTGCCCTAACCTGACTGAGTTATCGATCAAATCATGTCCTAGAATTGGTAATGAAGGTCTACAAGCTATTGGGCAGTTTTGCACTAGCCTAAGGTCCTTATCTATCAAAAATTGTGCTTGTGTTGGTGACCAGGGAATTGCAAGCCTTTTTTCTTCAGCTGCTGCTCTTTTGACAAAGGTGAAGCTTGAGGCCTTGGCTATCTCTGACCTCTCTTTGGCTGTTGTTGGACATTATGGCAAGGCAGTCACAGATCTAGCCCTTAAACATCTCCCTAATGTTAGTGAGAAAGGGTTCTGGGTTATGGGTAACGGCCATGGTTTGCAGAAGTTAAATTCGCTCTCTATTGCATCCTGTCAAGGATTTACAGATATTGGACTTGATGCTCTAGGAAGGGGTTGCCCAAATCTGAAGCACCTGTATCTCAGTAAAAGTGCATTTCTATCAGACCATGGACTGGCCTCGTTTTCCAAAACCGCTTTATCAATTGAGAGCCTAAAATTGGAGGAGTGCCACAGAATCACCCAGCTTGGGCTTTTCGGTGTCCTTTTCAATTGTGACAAATTGAAGGCCCTTGCACTTAGAAGCTGCTTTGGGATTAAGGATCAGAACTTGGTGTTGCCTTGCATATCCCCTTGCCAATCACTGCAGTCACTATCAGTTTCTAACTGCCCCGGATTTGGTGATGTTACTATGACTTTACTTGGAAAGTTTTGCCCTCAGTTACAGCATGTTGAATTGAGCAGACTCGAGGGAGTGACTGATGCAGGGTTCCTCCCAGTGCTTTTGAATTCTGAGGCCGGTCTGGTTAAAGTTAATCTCAGTCACTGCATGAATTTGACAGATAGAGTTGTTTCCTCTGTTGCAAATAAGCACGGCTTAACTCTTGAGGTCCTAAATCTCGACGGTTGCAAAAAGATCAGCGATGTTAGCTTGATGGAAATCGCTGAAAACTGCCCATTGATCTGGGATCTCGACGTGTCTGAGTCTGCCATTACTGATGCTGGTCTCAAAGCCTTGGCAGGCGGTGGCATGTTCCATTTGCAGATCCTGTCCTTGTCAGGTTGCTCTCTTGTTTCAAACAAGTGCCTGCCTGCTTTGCGAAATCTAGGTGAGACCCTTCTCGGACTAAATATCCGCAACTGCAAGGGAATCAACAGCCGTACCATCGGGAAGCTTGTGGAACAATTCTGGAAGTGTGATATTCTTGCTTGAGCAAGAAAGATGATCATCTCTCTGCAGATAAGGTCACTACTCACTAGTGCAACTGGTAGAAGGTTACTTAGAAAGCCTTGATGTTATTGTTACATAGTAGTTTTTGGGTCCATTATATGGGTCTTGTCCTCCAGGTACACTGTTCTCTTTTTCCAGGGCATACAGTCATGTTTTTGGCAGGTTTCCATTCTTTTATAGGAAATCTGTTTGAAGTTTTTGTATCCCTTCAATGGGATGCCTTCTTCTAAATGGCTGTATATTCCTGTGAGAACATAGTTACAGGGTTCTGGAGTTAGGAATCTCTTGGTAGTGTTGGCATCCGATGTTTTTAGCATCCAAACGTTACGTTACATCGGTTTTGCCACCTTGTTTGTCTAGTCACCACTTTCAAGTTTTTACAGTTTCTGTATTCAGAGTCTGTCCAGTGTTTACCAAATCATGATGGTTTGGGCCTAAGTTTTAGTCAAAGGGAAGGTTATTGTCTGACCGTGAGATTGCTGTTTGTGAGTTCAGTGTTTATGATGCTGTTGTCTTCAAGGGCTATGGCCATTGCAGCTTACTATAGGGATCTGCCATCACAGCCCCTCCCTCTGGGAAGGGTTGTTTTTTTTCACCTAGCCCTTGTTTTTGTGTCGGCATCATTTTTTTAACGAACTTTCAACTGTAACATCATGTCATGTATTGGATATATCGTCTGCCCTTTGTATTGTGTTATCCTCTTAATGAATAAATTATAGTTTTCTTTAAATCATGATCTTTATTTAAAGAGTTGTTTATTTCTTCTCCCAAAATTTGTTATGTGTTTAATCATCTACATTATAAAACCCAATAAGAGCTGGCGGCTGCATATGACTGTACAGTGTACACACGAAGCTTTTTTTGAACAAGGGCACAAACAGTCTCTCATATGACAAGTCTAGTGGCAGACAATATGCCCATGTAGTTTGTCAGGAAATCTTTAAAGATTAGCATATCAAATCATGATTTATTTTTGTTGGTATTGGACAATCTTAGCTGTAATGTATTCAGAGATTGTTCATCCTAAAAACGCGTTGACGAGTCCGAATTGTCGGGGTTATATTGGTCATTGACCTGGTCCAAAAGAAGCAGGTGCCCATTTTTTTTAACACATTTTCGGACCAAACACAACAGCAAAACCAGCTAACGCGGTTGGCAACTGAAGTGTGAATGTCCTACTTATATACTCACACACACACACATTCATGGTCGATGTGGGACTAAGAGATCCCACAGGACCCCCAGTACGGCGCAAGCGCCACCCACATCAACATACGCAAGGCACATGCCATTTTTTTTAACACATTTTCGGACCAAACACAACAGCAAAACCAACTTAACGCTGTTGGCAAGATGAAGTAGAAGCAGGCCCTTCAAGTCTACAACTCATTGGTTTCTAGTTCAATCATCGGCCAGTGACAAACCCGTAGATAAATATTGAGGTGGACATGTTAAAAGCTACGCCTATCGTGACTTGAAAATGGATCACGAACAATTTTTTTTTTCTTTAAATTTTTTTACACAATAAATATAGTTATTTTTTCCCAAAGTTATTGCCACCTGCGTGTCAAATACGACTATTCTCTTGTTGTTTTGAAGTATTATATATGAGATAGATAATTGACCGCGACATGAGTATTTACCACTCAAACTAACCTCAGGTTGTAAATCTCCATTTTAAAATATAGGAGTCAATACCTTTGGTCTTTATTAGAAGGCACCAAATAGAAAAGTTTGTTTGACCCAAATATAAGACATCGATCGTCATATTATATTTTTCACTTTATTCTTATCATTAACGTGTGTACAAATTTAAAAATGTTGAGTCACATCATTTAGTGAGGGGTGATAATGAAAAAATTATTAAGTTTAGTATAAATTTAATGATCAAACTATCATTTCTTGATTTGTGAAAATGATACTAGAGTATTTTTATATAAAGACAGTTTTTAAAATAAAATGGGAATTACATAGTAATTATGCCCATTAACTAGGAGTGAACACATATATTGTAATATAAATCATTAAAAATGAGTTCACTAAAGGTAACTTACAGAAGGGAAGGAGTTTTTTTTTTTGGGTGGGGGGTACTATATTTGGTTTGGCTTCGAAAATTGATGGATTTTTCATACACGATAATTCACTTCTTACCCTCACTCCCCTTTTCTTCCACTTTTATATAGATATCATGTCAAAATATTAAATCATTTCAATGACTAAATTACAAGATAGTTCCAATTAATATAAATATTATAAAAAGTAAATAAGGATATATTTGTGAACTTATAATTAGCTACCCTGCCCTCTTGAACCAAAATAGAAAAATCTCCTCTCCTCCCTCCCTTACAACCATATATTACTCCCTCCGGTCCTAAATATAGGACCTAGATATAGACTTCATTTTGGTCCTAAATATAAGACTTAGAAACATTTTTGGTCACTTTTTTCCTAAATTACCCTTCTTCTTAACAACTCCTTATTTAGGATTAGATAGGGGAGGAAGGGCTACTAAGTAATTAAACTAATTAAAGAGGGGCATTATTGGAAAGACATCTAAAATTAAGTCTTCCTTAATCTCCCAAAAAAAAGTTATCTAGGTCATATATTTAGGACCGGAGGGAGTATTACTTAGTAACAAAAGAGTATTTACTACTTGAGGTAAAGTGAAAGTAGGAGTTTCCAATGTTAGTTGTTAAGTTGACAAGTGGACTATAACCTCTGTAAGGATAAAAACGTGTATTCGAAATCCGTGAAGCGCTCTCATTGACAGGGGTGACAACCTTGTCTAATTGGGCAAAATCCATACCCTCAAGTCTTGATTAGTCGGTTGTCAATAGATTCCGGATTATCGGGTGATGTTTAACCCCAAAAAAAAGCTCTCGTTGAAATTGGGGGATGGCTAATAGTATTTGCCTTGCGAGGACTCAAATCCTTGCGTCAAAGGGAAGTATATCTAGATAAGGTGTTGAGTGGGGTCGTTCTCGTGATGACTCCGTACTAAATTTGGTCTCTAATCTATCCAAGTCAGCAACTTCTACCTGTTCTTATCCTTAAACTTGGATCAAAGCATTGCATTTCTTCAGCATGAAGCGTGAGAACTCACTCACCCACTCATTACAAGTGACAAAGACAGTCTCTTGTTTTATTGTAAGCTAAAATGAACTCAACTTGCGATATATTCAACCCTGTCAGGCTGTCAGCTTCAATGAAACCCAATCAGTTTCACCCATAAGCTGTGTTTTATTCTACATAGTAAGTGGTAATTGAAAATTCCATCATGATAATGAAAACCCACTGTATAGAAAGCCATATCCGTATGCTAAAGTGTGAACAGACCTTGTTTGTTTTCAGAAATGGCAAAGGAGATAGAATAATTAACGCTTCAGTTTACAAAATATATTGCACTTCATGAAAGTGGCCAAAAAGACAAAAGGGGTACATACATAAAAGAGAAAAGCTGCAAGACAACCGTGCATGACCCGGCAAATGGGTTTCCACAACACAAACAGCTTGTTTCATGTGACAATGTCAATATAAGAAATGAGATTTAGAACTTGTCAAAAATTCCCCCAAATCTTTTCAATAACCACGCAACTGGTGCATGCTAGAATGACAAACTAAGTGACCTGGGAAATAGTTACATACATTGTTCCGAGCATGCAAGAGAACCATAAGGACAAAAACTCACCCCTGAGAATAGGAATTCAAAGATAACAATGCTGCTATGAACAAGCATCAACCCTTTATATCAAATAATCTTTACCCATGCGCCTATAATATTAATGAGCTGAAACAAGAGCTGTGAAAGTGGATATGGGGTTTTGTTCCTGTTCTTAGTGTTCTGCCACAATGGGTTCTTGCACTGAGGAAAGCTGAGGTTGCTCTTCAGCCATTATGTCACTATTCACAAAGGACTCTGCCTCACCAGGCTTGTCTGAGAGGATTGCTGATTGCTCGTCGATACACGATGGAGCTTCACCTATCTTACCGTTTTCTTCCTTTCCTGCATCATTCTCAGTTTTCTCTTCAATGATGGCACTGGATACTGCGCTATCTTTCTTTGTTACACTGGGTGAGGAGGTTTTGCTGCGATGTATTGTCTTGGATGAAATCGTTGCAGTTCTTGGGGTGGATGAACTGGTCCTTTCAGAATGCAGTCGAGGCGGAAGAGATTTCCTCAGTGGCTTTTTCTGATGGACTGGAATATCTTTAATGGGATTCTCATCTAGACTTAATCGACCATGTCGACCACCGCTGCCAGAGTTTCCTTCTGACTCAAGATTGACAGAATTCTTCTTCCGACCAAGCTTGGGAGATTTCGCTCTCGTAGTTGGCATCTACATTAATAACATCCGAGATAAAAGAGAAGACAAATGGTCATAACAAACAAGCATCCAAACAGGATAAGACTTGTGCTAGTGTAAAATGAAAGCCTTCAAGTAAGCATAGCAAGAACGATAACATTCACCAATGACATGAAATCACGAAATCAAATTTTTAGCATAACTTTTTTTTAAAAAAAAATACATAGGATGACACAGATCACAAATCTTTGCCTATATCAGCTAACATTTTATTTGAACAAGAATCTGAGGGTACGTGTAAAATGGTCAGCTCATTATTCACTTGGTGAGCTATTCTAGCTATCTCATCTGCCTACCAAATTCAAAGTGATGCCAAAAACTTGATCAGATTGAAGTTAGCTATGGTGAACTCTAAGTAATGACATTTATTGATATGGGTATCATTTTCCAAAACTATCCAACTCTAAGTAAAATCAGTGTAGATGGACATCCAGTCAGCTTGTATACACGAAAAATCAATGAACAGAACAGGCAATCAAGTATGCATTGAGAACTAAAAAGGCTTGAACCAGAACAAGCAAGCTTTTTCGATCAAAAAAAGAACAAACAAGCTTCAATACATGCAGAATTTTAAACATGTTAACATGATATTCAAAAGTCGAGGTTACATCAGTAAACAACACATATATATGAAAACGACCACACATAGGCAAGTGAATTTTAGCTATAACAAATATGAATTTAATTCAGAACAAGCTAAAAGAGACAGTCTCTAAAATCAATGGTCACCAACAACAGGCGAGGCATAAAATTAGTCAGAAGATAATTGGAGAGGCAACAGTAAGAAGGAAGCTTTCATTAGACAAAGCAAGAACTGTGTTCAGCAAGTTATATGGTCTCATCTCTTAAGCCATCATCCTCGCATGTGGATTACTGTGTTTAAATCCCATATAAAGAATGCATGGATACACATATTAAGCACAGGTTTAAATCAAACAACTAATGCAACATACAATTGCAGGAACCGACCTTCTTTAACTCCACTTTTGGAGGAGGAGGCTCCTGGTAGAAACTTGGCATTGGGGTTGCTTTAAATGCTAGGCTCTTCCTAAGCAACTTAATTTCAGCTTCTTGAGTCTCCTGTAAATAAAATAATTATAAATTCAAGTAATTGAAAGGCAAAAACTTGGACATAAATTTTTGCTTAGTTATTATAGCCATCACCTTGGTCTTTGCTTGCAAGTTACTCTCCTCCACTTCCTTTGCATGAATCTTTTCCTCAAGTTTAGAGTAGAACTGCCCAGAAAAAAAAAACACTTCCGTTAGACACAAAAACTTATTGCAACAGAAACCTCCATATCAGGTAAAAACTCAAATCCCAAACATTTACCTCTTTTCTTCTCTGAGCTCGTTCACCACACTTGAAACTGAAACCATAGTTAGGAAGTGTTCCCACCCTAGGTTTGGTATCTTCTGAAATTGTGCTTCTAGGAAATGGATTAAGGAGAAGAAATAATACAAAGAACCACAACAAAAATTGAACACAATAAATAACAATACAGAAATTACAAGTGATTCCCACATTTCACATGACTCAACAAAGAGGAAGAGGATACGAAGTTTCTGCATCTCCTTTAACTTCATCAAGCAGTTCTTTATTTAATTGTTTTGGCGTTTTCTTCTCCCTGATTCAACAAATATCAATTTCCTATTCAGCGAGTCAATCACAATCAATTTTCTAAATCACTGGATTTTCTTTCTTTAAATACAATTATTAATCATGAAAGCATTCACAAGTAATTGTTAGCATCACTTACAAAGGTGCTTTTGAAGATGCTGCATCAGACTTCCCAGAATGCTAGGAGAAACAAAGTGTAATAGTTATCAGGGTCAGTGAAGATATTGTTTACAGTACACCAAAAATAAAGACGATAAAAGAAGAAACAGGGGGAAGCAAAATGTTATGAGTGCTTCGGTAAATATGGTATATAACATAAAAGAAAGAACTGTGTTTACCTTAGACATTTGAGTCTGCTTTTCATTAGATGGTTTACTTTTAGTAAGTTGTCTTGAGAGAGTTCTTGAGGCTAGGTTACCATTTGAAACAGCAGTAAGTGTCTCTTCATCTTTTCCATCTCTGCTTTTTTTCGCCCCACTAGCATGAATGCCTTTAGTAGTACCTTGGGGCTTTCCATTCTTCTGTTTACCAGCAACTTTTGACACTCTTGATTGTTTTGTTTGATCATTCGTTTTCTCCTTCTCTTCCTAGAATCCAAACAAATAATTGAGATTCAAATAGCATGGAGTTGAGAACTTGATAAAACAATCTAAAGGAAATGTATTTCACATGCAGCTGTTTATATTTTAGCAGTTGATTCTTCAATCAAAAGTCGACAAGTACACATCTTTAGCAATCCAGAACATGGTTTTTCAATGCAATTGTGAACTAATAACGTTTTCATCAGAAAATATACAATCATCATATTTTGATTGAAAGGAAAATATACGAGAAACTGCATCCAAGTCTAATCCAAAAAGGAAATGCATGTCACCTTAGAAACGGTGTCGTTGCTGCTGTCCATATTGTCAATTGGTCCTTCTTTTATTACTTCTGCGGAGGGCTCATTGGTAGCAGTGTTATCCAACTGGACAACATTTTCAAAGTCGCCATTTAAAGCATCCATGTCTATAATTTCAGCAACATTGTGGTCTACATTATTAGAGACGACAACACCACCCTCTCCAGAGTTGAAAGTTTCCTCATGAACACCATTTTGATGAACCACTTCGAGGGAATCAACAGGCGAATGATTGCTCGGATCCATCATTCACAACTACAAATTACCCACAAAATCAAATTAATTATTCAAAGACAAGTTAAAACATACAGATGAAGAGGTACAGAACGTGAATCATATTCATAGAACAAACGTACTACCATACATCAAATGCTTATATATATAAGTCTCCTTCCATGCTTTCCAATGATGATTTATTAATGTATCTAGACCAATTCTCTAACTAATCCTTTTTGCAGTAACAAAAGAACAAAACTGGGATCACAAGATAATAGACTGTTGGGTTAACTTGCATAGATGGAAAGGGGGGAAATTTAATGGATGGACAGGAATTTGAACAGGATTAACTTGCAGATATAAAGTTACTAAGTTCCAAATCACTAGATATAAGCTTGCAAATAGCCTCACATTACTCAGCTAAACATATAAACCAGTAAAAACACAGTATGAGTGGATACTTGTATTACCAAACTCACATTTGGAAATTCACAAATTTCTTTGACAGGTAAATCAATAAATTACTGCAACCCCAATAGGAAACAAAACCCAGATAAATAAACAAAAAAGGGGAAATATAAATAAATCTCATTTCATGTTTCAGCTGAAAGCAGTAAGTAAACAAGTAAAACTTGAGAGTGTCATTCTTACCCTGAAAAGCTGAAGAGAGTCAAAATGCCATGGAAAAAGAAGAGATCTGAGGCTCAGGGAGGAGATCCGAGAGAAGTTGAGATAAAAAAAATGAGATTTTTAATAAAGGGGTATGAAAATAGTGTATGAGTGTTTGAAATGAGTGAAGGAAGAGAGTGAAATGGAGAATGGTATTGGTACATGTACATCAGTACATGACATGCCAGCGCTTTTCAAACCCAGTTCAACATAAGTAAGTCCATCCCTCTACAGTCTACACTGTAAATTGGAAGCTTAGAGAGAGAGAGGGAGTAAAAGGTTCGATTTTTTTGATGAATACAATACGATGTTACAGCTTCTCACCCCTTTCACGAAAATGCCCTTTCTCAAATAACCACGCTGTCTTTAGCGGGAAAATTATATCTGTAGCCGGGGTGAGGTTGAGCTGACCTTGAGGTCAAAAAAACAAAAAGAGGTTGAGCTGACCTAACCATGTGTCTGAAGTTTGGTCCTAAAATTTTTGAGTTCACTTCTCTGACTTAATGTTGGTCTCACTTAGTTTGGGACAAGATTAAGATTGGTTAAGACATGTCTTTTGAGTTAAAGGGTATTGGTCATTTAACCTTTTAATACTAAGAAATAATGAAATGAATTAGAAGATCAAATAAATTGTGACAGAATCAATTAAATTTTTTATTTGATGAATTAAATACTTTTACTATTATATGGTGAATGTTTAAATTAGGAAAGGGACTTTTTTTAATTTTTTAATACTAAATAGTAATATCTTTAGGCTGTTTGGGCACTGGTCCAAATGTCTATGGCTCTATACCTTTGTTTCATCCCACCTGATGGTCAGGTTCGTTCTTGTCCCATTTGTCATAGTTTCAGGTCAATTTTCTTGTGATCGGAATAACCTCAGGTCAGGCTAGAATAAGTCCAAGTGGGTAAATATGTCACTTGTACAGCCTTATAGATATATATGATTTGTATTAAATATAAGAAGTGTTGACTTTTTTTAGAAAATGTTAAAAAATCTAAATTAATTAGTTATAATTTGATTTGTTTGAATGTTTTCTCTAACCTAATTTATTTGACTAATAGTCATATGTAAACATGTGATATAATCTATATAAAAAAACATGTGATATAATATACCAAAATATGTTTTAATTAATTGGTAAATTTAGTTTCCTTAAACTCTAAATCTTTTTTTATTATATTATTGTTAATAACAGATTTTTAATAAAGATTTTTGATAAATAAAGATTTTTACTAAAATTTTCATTTTACATCTGATTTAACCATATGTGTGGAAATAGGATCTGACACATTTGTAGTTAATTAGCCTGATTCTAACCTATTGCTGTAATGCATAATAAGGCAACAGGTCACCAAACAAATCAATGCTAAAATGACTTCTAAGGCTACAGCGAATCGACTAAGTAATAAATTAAATATATTTTCTATTAATTTACATTAAAGGAATTATATCATATCTTTTCATTCACTTAAAAAATTAATGAACTTTGATAGTTTTTAATGACTCGTTTCTTTAAAAATGTATTTCCATTGTCCACGCATCTGTCTTTATTTTTACTATTATTCTTCCTTCCTCCCATGTTTCACCTCAATGCGTTTAAAAAACCAGTACTATAGCATAACCATCACGTGCAATGCACAGAACTCAAAGGATTTTGCATGGAACTTATTTAAATTCACGTTTAAATACTGGAATTGAGATATAAAAGTATAAAACTTTTAAATTTGTGTTTGTTTTAGGGAAAATGTCATTTAAATCCCTCCGAATATACAAAAGGACAATTCAGGAACTCAAATTTCCAAAAGGACCATGAAAGAACTAAGACCTAGTTGACATTTTAAAATTGTGTGAAAAGACAAAATTGCCCTAATCATAAAACAGAAATTACTAACATTTATAAAAAAAAAACAGAAATTACTAACCACCCTATTGAAAATGGTGAGTGTAAGGGTGGTTAGTAATTTCTGTTTTATGATTAGGGCAATTTTGTTTTTTCACACAATTTTAAAATGTCAACTAGGTCCTAGTTCCTTCATGGTCCTTGAGTTCCTGAATTGTCCTTTTGTATATTCGGAGGGATTTAAATGACATTTTCCCGTTACTAGGTAATCTTGTGAGTCCTTCGTGTTTCTTCTTATCCGCCACTCCAATAATGGATGGTAGTGGTACTCACGACATATGGAGAGATCAGCGCATATTATTCTCCTATTTAAACAAGATTCAATGTGATGCTAAATACTAGTACTATATATCACTTGAGTCAAACAACTCTAACGAATCTATATGTCTGATACATTAAAACTATGAAAAAAATTCAAATAGTAGAAATTTTAAATACTAAGTGTTGACTGTGAATAAGCACGTATCATGGGGGTCCCTGTGGGATCTCTTAATCCCACATCGACCAGGAATGTGTGTGTGTGAGTATATAAGTAGGACATTCGCACTTCAGCTTGCCAACCGCATTAATTGGTTTTGCTGTTGTGTTTGGTCCGAAAAATGTGTTCAACAAAAATAAACACGTATCACTGGAAAAAGAAAAGAATTGAATATTTAATCATAATTTTATGACACGTTGTATGTATTCAATTAGAAAAACACAAACATAGTCGGTATTCAATTTAAAAGCACAGGCGGAAATTTGGAAGTCAAATGATCAGTACAAATTTCAAAATTTTTAATTAAAAAAAGATAAAATAATATTAATAAAAAACATTACGAAATTCTTACAACATTATATTGTAAGATCAAAACCATAATCTTAAAACATATATTTATAATTCTTGAATTAAAAATTGATAAGACCAAGTTTTGATGCCTTTCACCACTTAGCCATATTGTGTTCATTGTTTTACAATAATCATAAATTGAAAACAGTATATTTAATAATTCTCTAATTAAAAGTGAACATGACTAAAATTTGATGCTTTTCACCAACTAGCCACATTGGTCATTGTTTAACATTCATCGCGACCTTAAATCATACATACATGAAACTTTTTTTAAAAAAAAAAACACCAACAAAACACTGTTTTGAAAACATATATACGGCTCATCTCATCCTTATTAATCGGACACAAACTATTAAATCATAATAAACCAATAAAATTAGTTAAAAGCATTAAACATGTCCTGAAATGTCAGTGAATTATGACACTCCCCCGGTTCCTAAATATGATACCTAGTTTACTTTTTTGAAAAATCCTAAAAAAGCAAAATATAAGTCAATTATAAATTGATTTACCTAATTTTCCCCTAAAACTAGTTTATTTAACTTATAAACTAATGACTAATCTAAAAATATATCAAATATGTCATAATTTAATAACATATTTTGTAACCTTAACATCTCCAAAAAAAAGTCAATTAGGTCTTATATATAGGATCGGAGTGAGTATTATCTAACTATCCTTATCAATTTTATTACAATCCAATATTTTATTAATAATTATTTCTCCCACTACCCTTTTTAAACACAGGCATACATGAAAAATACCATAAATACTCATTAAAAACTAGTAAATTCCTTGTAAAAATGAAAAGAAAAAAAAAACACTTACTAATAGGTGGCTCGGTGCTAATAATAACTAGAGGAAGGGCATGCTTTTACTACTCTTATTTTGATTTTGTTAAAATAAAATCAAAATAAAAAAATTAGTCAGACACTTTTTAAAGAAGCTAAAAGTATATACTATAGCACACTAAGCGAATACAAGTTAATTTGATTGATAATGAGTTGAATTATAACTCATATAGATGGTGATTTCAAATCCTACTTCCCTTCCACACACCATAACGTTGTTAGTAGGACTTTCAACTTTTGGTTTTAGCACATTGAGTATTGTTGGTAGGATCTCCTTGTAGCTGCCAATACGAGGGACCTGTTTTTTGAACTGAAATCAAAAAAGTGGATCCATTTATTTATTTGAACCGTTATCAGCGGAGCCGGCACTGCGACTGAGTTTTAAAGCCATGTATTTATGTATGAATTACTGAACATTCGACGATCTATTGGCATGAATTTCCCCATGATATGGCCAAGTCCAATTTTTTTTATGACAACCAAGTCCAATTTGTATCCACAAGGTACGCCTTTTTCTTTCCTTTGTTAGCCGAAATATTATATAATTGTTTTCTAGTCACCAATAAACGCAATATTTAAGGAGTTAACATAAACTTAATCTTTTTTTTTTATCAGAAAACATAAACTTCATCCACTTTCATTTGTTCCACTTTCATTTGTTTTCACAATAGCATGATTTATAAGTTTTACGTATGCGACATCCTGTAGGGCATGGAGCAGGATAACTGAAACCTTATTAATAATGTAACATAAATGTGACGAATAGGAGGCAAATTAATACTTCCTCACTAAATACAAGCCGAAAGTATTAACTCAAGAGTTGAGTTTTACGGTTTAAGACTAACGAGAACTAAATTGTGGGCATTTATAGTTGCTCAGCTTTTGGCCCCTCAAATACGTGGAGACGGTAACTAAATCCCAATCTTCTACTAAAATTAGATTCGTAAGGTGCGTTGACAAGAAAACCATGCCAAGTGCATGGTTGCTTCTGCCTCACACCACTAGCATTTTGTCCACATCCCCCCATCCACAATTATTTGATATGTCATATATATTATCTTCCTCTAGGCATCCCCTACCAGCAGGGCTATTGATTGCAGACATTTAGTGGGTCACCATTTAAGGCCTCTATCATGCATCATTGTACGTGGAATTGCAACCCAGCCACATTTACAAGGTTCATGTCCCATGATAATTATTAGTACCACTTCCATAGTATAAGTAGAGAAAGATGCAGTTAAAAAACTGTTTGGAATAAGTTTATAGACGTCAAATTCTCATTGCAAGTACTATTTCCCGATAAGTGGGGCATTTCCTGTCTAACGTAACTCACTCACCTCATTGCGACAAGTCAGCAACTTCCCACCTCTAGCAACAAGATCGTGATGTCATTTATTGCAATTTTTTACCCTGTCGATCAGTCTATATGTAACACTACTATATTTCTTCCATAATTGAACTACACTATAGTAATAAATAATCTGAATAAAGTGTTGGCACTTGGCAGTGGCACAATTATGGTTTTTGACTGTTTTTGAAGTCCAGATCATTGATTTCACGGTTTCACCTTATGATCAACCCCACAAATTGAAACGTGTCTAAAAAAGTATCCAAAGCACGCCCAACTATTTATGAGCATGACAAATTATGCGGCTCACCTGTAGAAATGGTGGGTTTCTTTAATAAAAACCGGGCTTCTTCCAAATAAGTTCTTGAGTATCGAACTTTATGGCCTTAAAAAATAAATAGCGTCAACCTTAATAAGAAGAAAGTGCTTCCATTGGTAGATGGGAAAGCTGACGTGCACCTGATATCCCTCTTGAAAACGAAAGCGATGTGACGAGAATATGCTTCTGTTAGAGCCGACATTTTGGTTTGTTTCGTTCTTATGTAATCCATAGAAGAGAACAAATAATGGGACGTATTGAAGAGCCGTCCAGTTTAGGTGCAAAAGAAGCAGCGGTCCCTGAACCCAAACAGGATCTTCAGCTACTTACGCCACCTCAAAACATATCAGTACAGTACCACATCAGTAAGGCCGTTATGCACAATCACTGGCTCCAAAGCAAGTAAAACAGTTTCCATGGAATATCCAAATTTCTGAATTTACAAGCTTTTCCACCTCACACCAGTATTCACCAGCTTGACATACGCATTCTTGAAATCTTCAAAGAACATATTCTCATTGTCTGCATATTTTTTAATCCACCTACGCAATAAAGTCAAGTCTTTTAAGATATGCATATTAAAATACTCTCTTAACTAGTAGAGAAATATGCATGTTGTGCACAAGAAGAACTGATTGTCACATGCAACTGACTTTTTTTTAGATTTATCCATAGGTATCCAATGCAATTGACTTTCACACATTAACTTGAAAAAGACAGATTATTTCCGCACCTAAGTCCTTTTTTAATTACTAAAGGGTAAGGCCCAAAGGCACCCCAACAACAAAACAGTATATGAGCATTAGAAATATGCGGCCCAATATATTAAATTTGAACTAGGAAATAAATGAGAAGGGATGTAAATAAACTTTTCCATATTAAGAATTAGCAGAAACAAGTTCAAGTTCCCTTGCATGTAAGAAAGAGTGAAAGTAACGGAGAATGCTTCTTTTTCATTACTTAAAACTTGAGTATTACTGGCATGTAAACTTTATCCAAAATTTACTCTCGAAAAAAGTGGCAAAACAAATATCTTCAATCCTGTGATAAAGAATCTATCATTAAACACATTTTGGCAGCATATGGTGGAAATCTGAAATAAATTGAATTATTCATAACTTAAGGATAATATGACTAACAATAGATTTTATATTTTATATTAATATTGTTATATTAAATTGTAATGCCAAAAAAAACACTCCCTCCATCCCATAATGTAAGGTGAAATTAACCGAATAACGTGTTCCAAAAAATGGTTAAAGTTAGTTAAAAACAAAGATTATGTAGGAGACAAAACTCTTTCCAAAAAAGACCTTGTTTAAAAAGGAGGAACGAGAATATGTGGAGGGTAACAATGTGCTTTGATTAGTTTATCATCTCTATCTCTTTTCTCTCCAAAAATAAGGTGACATAACTTTTAAGATAGTAGTACATTTAGTAGGGGTAATATTGGAAAATACACATTTATTATATTGACAAAGTCAAACATCACTTTACATTTTAGGACAAGACTATTCAAAAAATTTCAGCTTACATTATGCCACTGAGGGAGTATATTATACTGTAATTGTAATTCCTAGGAGTGAATAAACTAAGCAAGTATCACATATTATGGGTAGTTTAGAGCAGTATTTAGACAAAGAACCTTAAACATTCATCATCCTCAACGAGTGCGTGATCTGAAGGAAGGCCAATCATACTTGACATGCTGCCTGCACAGAAGAGAACAGCAGAAGAGTGTCAAAACATGAACACAACAATAAAAGTAGTTGACAATAGCACTTAGGTAACAGATATGTCCGGTCTGTATAAAAAATGAGTAGGTAATCACATGGATTGATCTCCGTTCCATAGATTGATTGGAATGCCATGACTGAGAGCAGGCTAGCCAGCCCTGGATGCTGTAATAAGAAATTGGCCAAAGCCAAGAGACTTAATGTCTCCCAGATGCCCCGTTTTCCTTTTGTTTTTCTTTATTTGCAAGACTTAGGAAATGAAGAATCCATGTGATTTTTTCAAATTAATTTGATAGATTTTTTCACTTACCTGAAGAACCCCATGGCTTCTCAAGAAGAACCTTGTAATATGAATTGTCAAAAGAAGTTGGGCTTCCAAAACCTTTACTTCCAAGAGTATGGGCTCCAGACAATGCTACGAGTTCTTGTGTTCTGGGCAAGAAAAGCATCGTCATCAGTTATTAATCAATAATGCTAAAGCAAAGTAAATAATAAATTTCAGTTGTTGCTCTGGTTAAGATCGGGACTTCAATAAGATGTCAGAGTCACCCATACTAAGACTCAATGATAAGTGATGGACAAGCAAAACACGGCTTTTATGGTGGTAAGTAGTAACTATGCAAACATAGGAACATAGACATTAACTCATTTTCTTGTTGTTCAGGGCCGCATAAAATGGAACTACAAATGATCAATCACCACTATACACATAAATTCCAAATTAAAAGGGATTTCCAACTTACGAAAAGCCTTTTCTCAGGAAGCATTTCTTCAAACCAGAAGCATTGAGAGATTCTTCAGGAAGTTTCCCTTCCGGATCAGGCTCCCTATCCATAAAAAGATGAATTACTTTAAGCAGAAGGCACAGAATCTGGTTCTCATTTGTGAGTAACAATCCATGCATCAAACCATTCCCTTCTCACATAAAAAATGACAATAATTTAAAAATTGAGAAAAAGGGTTATTACTTTTCAAAAACAACCTGACGGTGATGCACATATAGAAATTGGTAGCTACATATTGTATACTAGCTAAGCACTTGGCACCTTACAATGAGTCTAGCCTGCCAACTGAAACTTGGATATTTGGTCCTCCACATACAGCAACTGCTTCAGCCCCAGCCACAGCAATCATGTCTGCCCAGGATACTGATGGAGAAAATAAAAAACAAAATTTGTTGGCCTGGATCGAATCAATAACTACTGCAAACATTTGAGCACATGTTAACAGAGAAAATAATAATGACCTGGTTTTATAGCATCTATTTGAGTCTTTGCTTTTTGCAGAACCTACACAATATACCCATCATGCTATTAGCTAGCATATAGAATAGAAGACTAGTATGTATCCATGCATAAGCAATCACATTTATCTATAAAACATACAGTCGTGTTATTCAAGCCAAAATAGAGCAACATTAAAAAAAGATAGATAGATGAAATGTGCCTTTATAGATTTCTGTAGCCCAGAATTTTCAGGTCTATCAAGCTCATATACAATAGAACCGTTCATGCCACCTGCAATGACATGAAATAGGAATTCTTATCATCAAAGAGCTAATAAGCTTGAGTCAGGAAAATTGTTTTGAAAAATGTCCCTCATGTACAAACCTGTGTTATCATCCATTTCAAAGGTCCCAGCATCATGGAAAACAAGTCGAAGCACACCTGCCGCCTTTCCCTTGGACAATACCTTGCGGACCTCTTCTTTTATGAGCTGATACTCCTTTGTACCTGACCTTAAATTAGGATACAAAACTAGCACATCAATGAGCATACATCTGGGATGATAATGCAAAAAAGGAAACTGAGCCGGAAGTAACTCACTACAAATTATTTTAATCATATTAACATCGGCACTAAATTTAAAAACATCAATAAAATCTATTCCTCCTACCAACTTAAAACCAAAAGAGCAATGATCAATACAAAACATCCAATGAAGTACGTCGATGAATTCATGCTGTGATACTTTTTTTCCCATCTATATAGTTAAAAAAAAACATGCAATATAGTCCATTCTGATAGCAAAAGCCCTCAATAGGCCAAATCGCATGCATTTGTTGAAAGTGCGGAAGATTAAAATATTATAAATATAATATGTTTTGTTAGAGTAGATTCGTAAAAGCAAGTCCAGTCAAATGGTCAAACAGCCGTAACATGTGCTTACGTGTTATCATGTATCTGAACCTATGTAAGCCTGAAGATGTGGATTGATAAAATTATAAATAAAACAGATACTCGACCTAGTTCACTTTATTTTTTAAGGTAACATAATAATAGGCTATTAATTTATGACATACTACTATTTAATACTCCCTCCGGTCCTCAATATAGGACTTAATTGACTTTTTTGAAAAATCCTAAAAAAAGCAAAATAAGTTAATTATAAATTGATTTACCTAATTTTTATTTTTACACTACTTTATTTTACCTATAAACTAAACTAATGGATAATGTAAAAAGATATCAAATATGTCATGATTTAATAACCTATTTTGCAACCTTAATCTCTCCAAAAAAAAAGTCAATTAGGTCTTATATTTAGGATGAGAGTAGTATATTTTTAGATTATCATTAGTTTAGTTTATAGGTGAAGAAAACTAATTGGTAAATCAATTTATAATTGACTTATTTTAATTTTCTAAAAAGGTAAACAAAAAGTTTCACATAGTAAGGCATGTTTTGAAAGCAAGAAGAAGAAATTAAAGCAGAGAAAGAAAAAATGCATAAAGAAAAGGCTGAAATTACTCGATAGCATTTGCTAGTGAATGAGAATCCACGACTTGAGTTAAAGGAAGTAGGCATGGAAGTGTGGCTATAAATAGGAGGCCTCTCCGACTCCTTGCAGTAGAAGAAGCAGAGAAGGAGAAATGACCTGAAATACAGAGCACAGATATTGTTATGCAGAGAAACTGAGGAAGAAAAAATAGAGAGAGAAATAGAGACCTGAAGCGAAGGCGCGAGGCTTGAGAGAAGGCCGGTGAGATTTGGCGGGAAAATTGAGGCGGGAGGAGGAAGAGAAAACAGTAGAGCGAGAGAGAGAAGAGGGAGAGATGGAGAGAATTGAACTCATACTCATATCTATCAACAATCAATTGCTTCCTTACTTACTTCCATTCCAAAAATTTATTTGTTATTGCACAATTTTTTTGGTTCAGAAATTAAATAAGGAATTAATTTATTTTTTAAAATTCCAAAATTTAGAAAGCGTGGAACATATAGGGGATTTATATTGTTTCATCGATGAGATAATTTTTTACGTGCACTATCACACTAAAATATTTAGCTCAAACAATATGTGTTGGTTTGTGATTTATCATAACAAAAAAAATGTACAGTATTTCAGAATTTCTCTTATTAATCCATGTTGGTGTGAGGAAATCCTCTAATTATAGTATAACCCATTTTTTCTGATAAAAAAAAAAGTATAACCCATTTTTAGTTTATATAAAAAGTACTCCCTCCAGTCCTAAATATAACACATAGTTGACTTTTTTAAAAAATCCTGAAAAGCAAAATAAGTTAATTATAAATTGATTTACCTAATTTTTTCCCTTTGACTAGTTTATTTTACATATAAACTAATGGATAATCTAAAAATGTATCATGATTTAATAGTCTATTTCGCAACTTTAACCTCTCCAAAAAAAAGTCAACTAAGTCTTATATTTAGGACCGGAGGTAGTATTACCTATTTATAATTGGTTATACAAACTCACAAACTATGTTTATCTAAGAATTTATCATTAGATCGTTACAATTAAATTCCTAATATGATTTTTAAAAAGAAATATAAGATTATTTAGTTGACTAGTCTGAACCCCATTCATATAACTATTATTACTCTTCCATATAATTGCTGGATCCAAGTCATTTATCATCATTTCTAAAACCAAACCATCCTAGTCATTTGTGTATCCCTTCTGGTTGGGTAAAATGATAAAATCACCAATGCATTATACTATCGTACTACATGGTCATTAAAAAAAATAAAAATCAGATGCATAGCCAGCAAAGGTCAGATAGTTTGTTAGAAAGCGAAGGATTCAATAACAGCAAACAAATTAGCCGTTGAAAATGTACTAGCCACACAGATTTAAAACATTTGGCGAACGAACAATTCAAACCTCTAAACTTAAATTTAATTAAACAACTAGTGAGGGTATGCAAGAGTCCAAATCCACTATCACTTCTGTTTACGTCTGAGTGAAGAGGACTGATTAGGATTTAATCAAGTACTACTATATTATACTCCCTCCGGTTCTAAATATAAGACCTAATTGACTTTTTCTAGAAAATCTTTAAAAAGCAAAATAAGTTAATTATAAATTGATTTACCTAATTTTTTCCCTTAAACTAGTTTATTTTACCTATAAACTAATGGATAATCTAAAAATATATCAAATATGTCATCATTTAATAACTTACTTCGCAACCTAAATCTCTAAAAAAAAATTTAATTAGATCCTATATTTAGGACCGGAGGTAGTACAAGATAGTGCAGTCTCAGCTGTGTCCATATCACAAGGGAATGCAGAGAAAAGTCCAAAATGTAATTAGGCATAACTTCAGCAAATAAGCAGGTAGGTAATGCTTGTTGGGATTCACTTTTCTTCTACCTCTAGTAAATCAGCTATGTCATTATAAGAGTCACTTTGTTTAAAAGAAGGTCTTATCCAACTTCTGGAAATTCTGCAGAACACAAAATTACCATATGTGATTGCAAATATTTTGTATCTCAAATCAACTCTTGACAGAGTGCACAAAGCAAAACTGTATTTAGATGAACGGTAATTCACATTACAAAACTCGAGTAACTACTTAAATATACAAAAATAGTGAGTGGAACCATATACAAGAATGGTTTATAAACCATGTGACATTACTCAACAAAACCAGAAAAAGAAAAAGTTACATCTTTAAAATTTCATCTCGGTCCTGAAAGCCTAACTGCTGAAAGATATGCATCACTATTACAGTCTGATGGTCCTGAAGAGGTGCCACCTTCACTCATAGATTTGAATTTGAAGAGAGAAGAGAAAAGGCGAGAACCCATGGGAGAAGATGCTGGTGGATTAGGAACAGTACAGAGACCTTCAAGCATTTGAACAACTTTGGTCATGGAAGGCCTCAGAGACATGTCTTCCTGTATGCACCACAATGCAACTTTTAAGGCCATATGAAACCTTTCATCATTTTCATCTATTCCAAACTTTGAATCAAAAAGATCTTTCAACTTCCCTTCTTCCATCATCTTGAAAGCATAAGTTGGGAAGTGGGATTTCTCTGAAGACTCATTAGGATCATAATTTTTCCTTCCAGCAATGATCTCTAGTAGCACCATCCCATAGCTATACACATCACTTTTCTCTGATATAGCATAATTTGTGATCCACTCCGGTGCAAGGTATCCTCGTGTTCCCCTCATTGTTGTGAAAACATGGCTTTGTTCGCGAGTCATGAGTTTAGCCAACCCGAAATCTGAAACTTTGGCAAGGAAGTTCTCATCAAGAAGAACATTTTCTGGTTTGATGTCACAATGGACAATCTTTGAATCACAATCCTCATGCAGGTAAGCAAGCCCTTTTGCTGTGCCCAAGGCTATATTAAACCTTGTGTCCCAATCCAACAAGAATTCTCCTTGGTTTTTCTTGAAAATCCATTTATCCAACGATCCATTTGCCATAAACTCATAGGCAAGAAGGCGATGAGTTCCTTCGGCACAGAATCCTTTGAGCCTAACCAGATGATGATGATGAATGCTGCCAATGATGCTAACTTCAGCCCTGAATTCTTTCTTCCCTTGGCCTATGCTTTCTAGCTTCTTCACAGCTAAAAGAGTCCCATCTGGTAGAGCTCCTTTATAAACTGAGCCAA
Organism: Mimosa pudica; assembly: GCA_029929735.1. Lineage (NCBI taxonomy): Eukaryota > Viridiplantae > Streptophyta > Magnoliopsida > Fabales > Fabaceae > Mimosa > Mimosa pudica. Next base: position 5,741,426 of record JAKELP010000007.1, read on the forward strand.
AACCTCCATGCCCAAGCTTCTCAGAGAAGTTCTTAGTAGCTGTTTGCAGTTCATTATAGCTGAAACGAACAGGCATACCAGTTAAATTCTCCAAGAAATTGTCCTCTTCGGAGCTCCCTCTTGGAGACTCAGGCAATTTCTGCTTTCTTCTGTAAAATCTATACCCCACATAGAACAAAGCCGAAATCACAAGCAATGTCAATATAACAATGGCCACAACCACTACAGTGTACTTCTTGTTGCTTCCACCTCCTGAGGAGCCAGATCCTCCATTTCTAGAGACCTTAATGTAAGAAACAAAGCCAGAATCTGTGTCCATATTCTTAAAGCTTCCTATACTATCCAACATGAAACAATTCCCTGAATTGCTGTGGAAGAACATGGCAAGACAGGAGCAATTTCCCAGGCAGGAAGACTTGCAGCCATTCAAATCAGTTTTAGAGGATGGAGAAAGGAATCCAAGAGCAAAGTAACCAAGTCCATTATCACCTTCCACAAGCTCCAAGGATCCATTTGAGCCATCACAAGAGGAGACAAAACCTGGATTGCAATTGGCATGAGATCTCATAGCAGAAGGACAGTGACACTTACCATCATTCGTGCACATGTTATAAGGGCCACAAGGTTCAGGTGTGCTACAAGAATCTTCAGGGATCTTTGTTGTTGAAGGAATAATTGAACCTCCATTATTGTTGAGATTAGAGAAAGTGATAAAACCATCACTCCCCAAAACAGCAACCCAAGAGGAATTTGTGCCTTGTGTATCTTGAGCAATAATGAACTGCCATAACAAAGACTTATTCTTATCATAAAACTTCCATGAATTAGCACTGATGGAGGCTGAAACCACAGAGCTACTACCATCTTGATTGATGATTTTACGGTCATCTTTTTGCATTGACCAATAAGGCTGTGGATTATGAAACCCAGCAGAGAGAATCAAATCACCAGACTTGATCTGCATAATGTTGGTCAAGTTATTTTCATCAGGCTCACTAGTAAGTTTCATTCCCTCTTTGAATTCCTGCATTGGCAATAAGGTATCAGTTGGATGGCTAAAACTCTGCCAAATAATTGTACTATTATCATCACCAAGCAAAACCAAATTTCCTGTGTCCAGTAATTTCATTGAAGAAACTCCTTTCCCCTTAGTATCTGTAGACCAAACCACGTCGTTTCCTTTCTGAAGAAAGGCATTACCAGATTTGTCAAACCCGAAATCATCAGAATTACTAACAGGGTTGTCTCTATTTGCCGTCCAGACCACCTGAGTACTGTCACCATGAACAATTACTAGGAGATATAAAGTGCTGTCATTCTGTGTAGTTATAAAGCCAAGCATGAATTGTGAATTGTTTGATTTGAGGAACATGCCGTTTTTGTCAATCCAATTCATCATAGCGCCTTGAAACCCAGGAAAGATGTGTGTCTGTTGAATTCCAGCATGGCAGATTTCCAAAAAGAGAATATTAGATAAGAACAGAACAATGATGATATGGATGAAAGACCAGATTTTTTCCATAGCTTCTTGTGACAAGAAGCAGAATAGTGGAAATCCTAAGGAAGATCCGAATGTTATGAAGAAGAGATACCTGTTACACAAGTCATGTTCAATTTCCATAATTAAACCAACAAGGAATCAAAGTAAAGCGTGTGAAAGGTACGACCAAAGCACTAGGGAAGAAAAAGATAACGACTTTTTAAGCTGAATTTTGCTTACTTCTTTTTAGCTGCACATTGGAACTTGAAATTTCCCCTGAAGAAAAACAAAACCAAGTCCTTCACCGACTTTGACAAGACAAGTGAACACGAGCAAAGTTAACAACTCACAGATTCAAAAGTCTTCAACTCCCACCAGAATCTTCTTAACTCAGATGTCAAAGACAATGAACACTTTCAAAAATATGGACAAAGATAACTAAAATGGAAGGGCATGGCTATAGTGGTGAGACATAATTAAGGAAACTGGAATGTTGTCTTAATCGTAGCAGTTAATGAAGTGAGGAAGAAGGAAGGATAGAGAGAATAAGAAGAGAGATAGATGAAGGTTGACCTCATCACCAATGAATGAAGCAAGTGGGATTTGAAGGGACACAAGTATATGGTCACAGGAGAGAATCACTTTGGATTTTTTTTGTTTTGAAGTCTTTGTGACTCTGTTTATGCTTGTGTCATAAGGATATGGATGATGAGAGATCTGGGGTCATTGTTTTTTCAGTTTTTCCCCCTCGAGAATAGTGGAACTGTAACACACATACACACAAAAGATGATTTTTGGTTTGTGGGTTGACGATGGTTTTGACGGATCCAAGGGACAACTTTTTTCTTCTACTCGATTGATTATGGTTGTTTTTTATTAGTATTGTGGAGAAGAAAAGAGTAGTGATGAAATAATGAGAGCAATGTTGAAGGTGAATACGTGTTGGTTGGGCGGATGGATTAAATTAATGGTGAAGTGAGGATAAAAAAATGGGAATAAGAGAATGGATTTGAACTTGCATCTGAGATAATTAAAGAGTGGGGAAGGTGGGAAGGTGAGGCCACTTGCATGCATTAAATGATAAAAATATGAGGAGGTAGACCTGGATGATACGACGAATGTGAAAGACATCGTCCATGTTTCTGCCACCAAGTTGAAATGATGGGTGGGCCCATCTCATTTCCAAAAAAAAAATAACTTTTTATTATATTATAAAAATAGAGAAAAGGATCGGAGAAATTGAAGAGAAGAAGAAACAGTAGTAAAAGAAGAAAGTAGAGATGAAGCAATAGTGTTCTCATTCATTTGTAAATATAAGAATAATGACATCAAAGAAAAGAAATTCTTACTAGCCATATTGAAAGGTTATAAGAAAAAAATCTTAAAAACTTAGAGTTGTGGCCTGTTGGCACGGAAACGTGTAACATTATTTTCATAACAAATTATTATTATTAATTAATATTCGTGATTATTGAAGACTGCCAATGACTTCCGGGATTTATTTCACGTGCTTCCAGAACAAGGAGTGGCCCAGTAGTAGAAGCCACCCATTGGTTTTCTCTGATTCTTCGGCCACTTAGAGGTAATTTCTTGATTCTCTTTCATCCAATGAACTAGGAATATTGTGGTGAAATTCTTGGTTACAAGCTTGTTATTATTTCGTGACTTCTCTTGAAACCTCATGACCAAATTTGAAGTCTTCTTACGTTGCCTTGCGTTCTCAATGTGCTTCGTGGTGAACACGGTGGTAGCTTGCAGCCTTTAAAATTCATGATTCATATGATTGATTGGTCTGTTCTTTGGTGGCTGTGCTTTTACCGTGAATCTGTCATGAAACCCCTTACTCCCTCCTCCGATCCTATTTATAAGTCGTCAATCGCCCATATTGTACAAACCAAGGAATGATGGTTAGTGGCGGTTACGTCATTAAATTGGTCTTGTTTTATTTTTCATTTCCATCTTTAACCCTCCTCACAACTATTAAATGAGTCATAATAAGACAAGCAAAAGTAAATGTAGAGATCTCTTTTTTCAATGACAGGGACATATGTGGAAAACTTTAATTAATGAGTTAGTTAGTGGTAGTTGGAGACTTATATTAAGGACCAAAATTTAGTGGCGGTTGACGACTTATAAATAGGACCGGAGGGAGTATAAATTGCTGCGAATGGCGCATACATTAGCTCTTGCAAGAGTTCATGTACACAATTGTGTGCATTTTCAGAGTTTCTTGGTCATGAGTGTCAGTTTAACTTGTTCTTATTGTTCCTAGTTCCTACACTCTGGCAGGGGGCAGAACCAAAATGGAAAGAAACGGATTTTGATATTTGACTTGGTGGAAGCAAAATGGTTGTCAATTCAAAGACCTTTCATTGATTGCCCTTGATGTGTTGGCTATACTAGTCTCTAATGTGTCTTCTGAATCTGCACACGGTGGCCATGTTATTAGTGAATACCAAAGTTCCCTATTAACAAAGACAATTGAGGCACCGATTTGTACATAGTATTGGTTATCTCTATCTAGATTGTGTGAGCAACTTCAAAAACTTGACAATGACAATTACAATGACACTCATGATAAAGAAGCAAAAGGTTTGATTGCGGCAAAATTTAAACTAATAACTTATTCTAAAGGTGCTTTGAACCGTTTAATTTGCAAACAAAATTCATTCACTACTTTTGAATTATCATCTTCAATATGCTTTAATCTAGAACAAAAGAGCTCTTTTCCTCCCCCATTATTTTAGTGTATCAAATATGCTTTAATCACAAAATTGTATTGACTTAGGAGGTGCCATCTACAATCCGATCGATCGGCATTTAAGAAAATCGAAAATGGTTAACTGATCAGGATGTGAATTGTAGTGCCCGGTGGGAGGGTAAATAAAATAATAAGATTACTTGTGTGTGTTTTGCCATTAGCTAGGGGATCATTCGTCTTTTGGGTCCACAAAAACTAATTAATGTTTTGGTCATCAGCAGTAGAAATTAAATGTGGTGGGGGTGGACGATGTTGAAAATGGAGCTCATCACTAGCAGTAGTTGCATGGCAATCCAAGTGAAGAGCCAGACAGCCATATAACAAAAGTCAACACACACGAGCTGTGAGACTTCCTAATACTTAAATTTTTACTCTGAGTATTATTTTAACATCAAATTGTTAAATTTTTTATTTGAGTCACGATCCTTCCCAAAGAAACGCCTCTTTTTTCCAAAAGCTAGGTAATGGCAATCCTTAAATTTCCAAACCAAATCCCTTTAATAATAATAATAATAATAATAATAATAATAATAATAATTCTGGTCCTTAATATAAGAGATTAGCTGTCAAAACTGAATTCTTAAGAAAACATATGAAATAAAGTTAATTGGTGTGTGAAGTTAATGTTTTTTCCATTATTTTCTATATTTATTATGATATTTTTAAGAGAGAGAATAGATAAACATTAATAAATATGAAAGAGGGTTAAAAACAAAGTATGGAAAAAAATGTTTTAAAGTATGAGAGAATGTGAGATGAACGTTTATATTTTTAAAGCAAAATCATTCAAATTTTAGACCATTAGATTACCGACTGGAGGAGTAATTAAATCATAATTCATTTTAATGTTAATATTCCCTCTGGTCCTACAAATAAGACTCACTTAACCTTTTTTATTAAAGTTATGGAAACTAATTAGACTACTAAATTATAATATTTACATATGTAATTAAAATATAAATTAGATTAAAACTAAATACATCAGTTTTAAGAAAAAAATATAAATATATATAATTTAGAATGATCAATATTTTATTATTACTTTCTTAAAAAAAAGTTGAAGTAATCTTATAAAAAAGGTTAATCTAAATCACCGTGCCGAGTGGGGAGCATTGGAAAATGAGGATCCCAATGGCGTGCGTGCGTGTAAGTAAGGCATGATGGCTCAGTCTCATCAACCGAAACATGATCCTCTTGTTATGTTTGACTCCATTTGCACTCATCAGTGTTGTAAGAACTGGAGGGTCAGTCCAACCATCGACCGCTTCACATTCCGTCTCAACGGTTATCCGGTTCAACCATCGATTTGAGCGGTTAAATCGTATTGAACCATGACCTGAAGCCTTTTCCGGCTCGCCTTCCAGTCCACGTTTTACAACACTGACTTATTATGCGTTATCAAATTTTTTTCACATACCAATAAAATCAGTTAAATGTATTTAATTTGTCTTGTAATTCTGATCAATAAAAAATTTGCCATGTAATTCATCAAGTAATTTTTAATATTACCCTCAATAATTACACTTATTTCTAAAACTATAAATTATTACTCTCTCATATTACTCCTATTAAATATGACTATAGTATGTCCTGTAATTCAAGTAATTTTCAATACTACCCTCAATAATTACATTTATTTTCAAAACTATAAATCATTACTCCCTCATATTACTCCTATTAAATATGACTATATATGGATGAAAATAACTAATGCACATTCAAGATCATTAAGTGACTTATAAAAAAAATCAAGAAAAATTGATAGTTAGTGGCTTATATTAAAAGGTCAAAAAAAAAAGTAACTTATATTAAGGATCAAAGGGAGTACTATATTATACTCCTACTAATCATTCACTCTTTCACACGCAAAATCTCTAGTGATCCATACATTAGATTGAGAAGATCACGAAAATTTCACGATTTTATGATCCGTTGCTTAAATTATTCCAATTCAATATATACTCTTTGGGTCTCATTTATCTGAAAGAGTGTTTTATTTGATCCTATATATAAATCTGTTCATTTTTTTGAGTTTTTTTACAAGTTTACCTCTCATTTATTATATTTTCATTTTGTTTTATAGTGGATCTTATTTTTGGCTGGAATAGAAAATTTGTTGGATATATCTTAAAGGAAAGTTAAAGAGGTTTAATGTTTTCTTGCACTGGTAAACACGATGGAAGTAACTTATAAACCTGATTAGATGAATGTGATATATATAATGACGTCAAATGGTTAGAGTTAAAAAATCTTTAACTTTGAAAGTTAGTTAGAAATGATTCAATAAGATTTAAGATTTTAGACGTTTTATTTTTTTGTGAGAACTATGATCAAAGAAGATATTGTTAAGTTATCATCACATGAATTCGCCAAATAAGAATTCAATATTATCATTCACTCATTATTTTTTGCAGAATGATGTTAATAAAGTGATTCATTGTGATTCCGTGTTGTGCTGCTGATACAACCATGTGAGAATGCGTAACCCATGGGGTGGACATATTCCCCATGAGTCATAACCTGTGATGTCAGGATGACGTGCGTGGTTACACAAAAACCATCGTGTTCGTGTCGTGCAAGGTTTTTTTTTTTAATAAGAAACACGAATATTTATTCATCTAAAGAATCAAACAAAAGTAGGAGGAGGCAAAGCCCGAGAGGGCTAAAAAGACTTGATGAAACTAAAACCCAGTGAAAAGCATGCTATGGTGCGTGATTTTTAATTTACTAAAAGACACATATGGGGAAGAAAAAGGTGTGCAGGAGTTTGAAACAAAAGAATAGCTTTAAGGTTGTTGGATGAGAATGTGAATACGAGGAGGAATAATAGAAAATGTGTTAAGTAATCAGGTTTTTGGATATGTATAATATTGTCAGGAGATCCACCGGTGCCTTGACGTTTCAAACACACTATATTCAAAATCTATGTTTTGATTTGGCACCTTTAGGATGAAATTAAATGAGAAATTCTCACCTCAACCGTCGAACCAGAAGGATAAGAAGAACGAATTTGTATCTTGTCGAGCCTCCTTTATAACAAGAGACTTTTTTGTACTTTCATTTTATCATAATGAATCTAGCTTTACATATAAAAAAGGAAGGTTAAGATGAATATGAAATGATCTCAATTGTGCTTGTTTGATCGTGTTTCATGATTTTTGCAGGTTCAAACCATTATCCTTGACTTTCCCTCATAGGCTGCTATATCATCACATATATTCACTAAAAAATTGTACAAGCAGTGAAAAAACTGCTGAACATCCTTCCATTATAAAATTCAAGGACAAAAAGTAATCTGAAATTGGTTTAACGATATATATGCACACATCAATAAAATGTTGGATATACTATATGGATTATGATTATAATCTGTAATATGTTATTGATTATTCTTAGATATTTGTTTGTATAAATTTTTACCACATTGGGAGACATCATGGATATTACTAATCTCCTATTTTTATCTCATCTAAATACTCCAAATATTATTAGCTTTCTATTTTTGACTTAAAGATCTCAAAAATTTGACCTGCACGTGAGTTGGATGGTGAGCAAATTTTTATGTTTTTTCAGCTCAATTAGCTATTAACGGAAAGTTATCATTAGCATAGGCAATCGACTTACATTCAGAGAAAACTTATCTTGTTTCCAGGGGTGCAAACAATTGCCCATGTTATCACTGTGTCCATATTCTAATAAGAATCCGAAATATACTCTTTTTTACCAATGTTTTTCTATAATTTCAGCTGTTGGTATTATTAGTTATTAATTTCGTAATAATAGGTCCGGTATAGTGACTTGTAACATTTTCAGTAAATAGAGCCATACAAATTGTCCAAAACAACTTGGCGGCTCAAAGCCCTAAAGTAAGCCCAACCAAATAATGCGTCCAGAAACCCTAAAACGTTGATGAGAAAAAAAGAGCGAAGCAAAAAGCTACACGCGGGAAAGCCCGCGCTTCCGTGTGCGCTTCGCGGAGTTTTTTTTTTCCGGGGGGATTTTTTTTTGGCCAAACCCGGGGGGCGGGGAATATTTAAATATCACATCATTTAAGCTCTTTTTTTTTCAACCACATCTATTAAACTCTAATCAAACTTAATGTAACAATCCAGAACATATCTCCTAATTTAATTAAGCTATTCATCATTTATTATATTTTAAAAAATAATAAATTTACTGCCATTTACAAGCAAAAAGAAATCTTTCTCAGCAAAATAAATTTTGAATTATTTTATATGAACTATCAATTGCAGATTAAAATCAGTTTAATTGTAGGTTTGCATATATGTCTATATTCATATGATATTATCCAGTGATACAATAAAAGTCCTCCCTCTAATCCTTATCTCAAATTTTCTCAAACATGTTATATATCCTAAGCTTCATTTCAAGTCTTTTCAGACATGTATTACATGTTTCCCAATTTCACCCATAGTTTCTACATAAATTCTCTTTGATATGTAAAAGTAAAGGTAAAACATGGGAAAACATTATATTTTATACACAAACATCTTTTTATCTTTCATTAGTTTTCTTGTGATAAATATGTTGGCCAAAAAAAAAGTTTTCTTGTGATAAATAAAGGCGGGGGAGGGAGGAGTTTGTAAGTTGTTCGTTTCTTTAAGTGACGTCGCAGCTCCTAGCCGAACGAGGAAGATCCAATGAGAACCCCCCACGTAACCACCACCTAATCCTGCACGTTGGAGTCACGTGCTGGATATCGTAAAGCAAGCGTGTGAGCTGACAAACGTGTACAGACGACCAGACCAAAGTACCAAACCCAAGATGCGACTTCTCACTCGGAAACAAAACAAAACAAAACACCATCAACAAAAAAATCTAAATAAATAATAAAACATCACATAAATAAATAAAAGTGTCTGCCTATGACTTGTTCCTTGCCCACTCGTTTTTAAGACCACAACACAACACAACACAACACACAACTTCAAATCCAATCCATTCACTATATCTCTATCATCATCTATCTGTGATCTCTGACAATAACATCATCCTAGTGATGAAGAAGTACTGGAAGACGAAGGAGATTGAGAAGTACGAGGTTAGGATTAATCGTTTGAAGCTTGAATTGGGACTATATGGAACTAGAGTTAGAGGCAATGAGACCATGGCTATTGAAATCACTTCCAAATCTCATTCTCCTTCTAATTCTGCTCTCCTTTTTGCTCTCCCTTTTTATCCAAACTCTAAACGACGTTCCGTTTTCACCACCGATCGAAAGCATGTTAGAAAATCTACCTCTCTCTCATGGGAAGCTCGTGATCTTCAACTTTTTCATGTCCTCCTCAAAGGAGACAAAGCTGTATGTGATATGGGGTTTCATGTTTTATATGTAAGTTTTGAACTTTGGTTTTCGTTGAATGTTATTGTCGTGTTTCTTCTTTTGGGTTGGTGAGATTTTTTTTTTGAAATGCAGGAAGATGGAAAGGAAGGAGGAAAAAGTGCGGTGGTCGGAAAAGTTTCGATGGATTTGACGGTGGAGGAGATGGTGGATTGGAAGCAGATGAAGACCAAGTCTAATTGTCAGATTCGAAGAAGGCTTCCTATTGAATTGAGAATCAATGGTTTAGCCATAGAAGCCACCCTTTCGGTACGCTCTAAGTAAAATTCATTCCTTTTCCACTTTATTTTTCCTAATTAATTGATATTGATTAAAAACAATTGTATATTTTAACTTTGTACCTTACCATATCTTTATTGGGCAAGCTTTTATGTTAACTTTCTAGTTCTTTCAGTTATATTATACTAAACTGACATTTGTTTTATTTAGGAATTGTGATTTTTTTTCAATTGTTTGAAGTAATGGTTTTAATGGCTGAGATTTTTATATCCTTTGTTTTGTAATTTCAATTATTGAATTCCAAGATTGACTCTGAGTATTTACGTTGTGGGAATACATTGTCAGTCACACGTTAATTACACCGTGTCGTGTACTTGACTGAGTTTATGGTAGTTTATGGTTGGATTTCTTAGTGGAGTGTTTTTTCTTCTTGTTTGATTTCTTGGCCTTGGCCTTTATTTTATTGCGTGAATATGACTTCACATGGAGAAATCTGCTAAATTTCGGGACAGACATTGACCGTAGCATTCAAATCTATTGACTTTGACTTCCTTTATGTTGAAATTTTCAACAGGTTTCTGGGATATTTCTTAATCTCAATACTTCTTGTCAGCGTGACTTGCCAAGTAAAACACCCCAAAATTTGGTCTCCTCCAAGAGTAAACAAAACGAGAGAAAGATTGATGAACCGGGTCCATCCGATTCAGAAGACTCTCGCTGGTTTGACTCAGATGACTCGTCCAAATCATCCATCAGTACAAGCACCTCTAGCAGTGGGAGTAGCCTTAGCTTTTACGTCCCACCAAGATCAAACCCAAAGGACAAGTCACACACAGATAATTCTTTGGACAAAGTCCAAAGGAACCCCTCAAACCTCAAGGGACCCAATATTAGAGCCACCACCACAAGAAAACCAGATACTTTGACTAAGGTATGGTTATAAGTAAATGTAACTATGCTAACTATAATAATAACATAGTACATTGCCTTAAGCTCATGTTTGCTTCACCTTGTTGCAGAAACCATATGAAGGATGGCAAAAGAAGGAACTGATGAGCAGAGATGGGCGGGCAAAGCTCAACACCAGTGTGTTCTTTGCTTCATTTGATCAACGAAGCGAACGAGCCTCAGGAGAGAGTGCTTGTGCAGCGCTAGTCACCGTCGTAGCCCACTGGCTTCATTCGAACAAAGCCATGCCAAGAAGATCAGAATTTGATAGCCTCATAACAAAAGGTTCCTCTGAATGGAGAAGGCTTTGTGAAAGGGATGATGCCTGCTTGAAACTCTTCCCGGACAAGCACTTTGATCTTGAGACTGTCATAGAAGCCAACTTAAGACCTATCTCTGTTGATTCTGAGAAATCATACACGGGATTTTTTTCTCCTAACAAGTTTGAATCCTTGAAGGGAGCTATGTCATTTGATGATATCTGGCGTGAGATAACTCGAGATGTGGTTGCTTACGAGCCAAGGATCTATATCGTGAGTTGGAATGATCATTTCTTTGTGTTGAAGCTAGAAGCAGATGCTTATTACATTATAGACTCATTGGGGGAGAGGCTTTTTGAAGGCTGCCAAGAGGCATTCATGTTGAAGTTTGATGATTCCAGCTTGATGTATGAAAAAGCAGCCAGCTTGAGAAGTAGTGCCAAGGAAAACATCAAGCTAATTAGCAGAGGAAAAGATTGTTGTAAGGAGTTCATTAAACGCTTTCTTGCAGCCTTACCATTGAAGTATTTAGAGGAAGAAGAAAAGAGAGGGAAAATCTCAAACCCTTATCTTCACCGGCTACTTCAGATTGATTTTCATTATACCTCCTTAACAACATCCTCTCGCTTCTCAAGTAGGGGCTTTAGGAGCTAATTCAGCAGGTAGGACTTTGGTTTTTTCAGTCCTGCTAGCTAAATGTTGAAACGAGGTTGGTGTTGGACTTTTTTGTCTCAAAGCATGAGATTTCCCTCTTTGTATAGTAACTTGTAAGATTGCCCATTTCATAACTCATATCAGCTATGGGTCCATCTTTTTAACCACTTGATGTTGCTGATTTGAAGAAGCAAGTTCTACTATTACCTTAATAAATGTTGTCTCTATCTCCTTATGTATGATTTTGTCAATGTCTTTGAATTTCCTACCTCACCGAATTCATTTGCCTTTTAATTACTTATGCAACATTGTAGGAGACACAAGTACTCTATAAAGTCATTCACAAATCATTTAATCTTCCTCCCCTTTCAATTGGTATAACACGCCTCATGCAGAAACCGGGGTCCATTCCTCGTGCTCACAGTATATTTTTACTTTTTAGCAGTGAGATGATGGTTAGATTAGGCAGAGAGATTCCCTTGTCCGCCATTATCATAACCCAAAGGCCAATTAAGTTCTGTTCAATCACTTTACTAACCACGGACCTAAATGGGCCCCCACATCCCACCACTTAATTGTTTCAAGATTATTTCCTTAAACAGCATAATCTAAGGTATGGCACCTCCAAGATCCAGATTCTGTCTCCCATTTTCCCCTTAGACACCATAACTCATGTCTGGCTGATGTTTAAAGCTGATCAGCCCACTAGCCTAGCACCCAAAAAATCTCAATATACATGTATCACCTAACTCAGTTGAACTATTGAAGTTGAATTTTGTCTAGATTATAGTATTCACTAAAAACGAAAATTTAATTTTACACAGCAAACTTGCAAGGGACATATGTTATAGTGGCCAAGCATATGATAAGTTTTACTTCATTGCAGAAACACCCCGAGTTTACCACCCAAAATTTACATCAACTTAGGAGTGCTCTGAAGCATAGCCGGGACAATATTCTAAGTTACATGATTACAAGATGCTACTAACGCAGAAGCTAATCCTAATCCAAATATCAACCAAAACATTTTCACAGCTGATTTCTTTAAGGCTTCAAGTAAATGAAATCTGCATTACGTTTCTGCACTGTTGGTCTTTCCCACACAAAGGAAGATATCTTCTGATCGTTTTGGCAAGTTTCACCCTTTAGCTTGTTCTTTTCTTCACAACTTGAGAGAGGGCCTAACCAGAGAGATAGATCACATTCTATTGTTGGTTGCTTCTGATCAAGATCAGTCCTTTTCAATGATTGCGGTCTCAGATAAGTCTTAACATTGGAGGCCAAGTGATTCCCAGAAGTGTTAAACACTGATTCATCAACTGGAATGTGATTCCCATAATACAAGGGGTACACTGAAAACAAGTTTGTCAATGGTTGATATTCCAAGCACCGTTTTTTACTAGTTGAAGGAAGAAGGAAAAAAAATGATCAGACACCAAAGGAAAAAAATGCAAAATGAAGGATATAATCACTATTTTAGAAAACCAACCTTGGATAATCCGAACCACCCAGAGACATAGATTTGACTATATTTGAGCAAGGAGACACAAAATGGGGTGGTTTTGCTCTATGATCTTCACTTGCAGGCTTCTTCTGTAGTGGCTCTTGCACTGTGGAACTTAGATAACACCTTGGGCTATTTCGTTGACTCCTTGAAGCTTTCACTGGGGTACACCCCAAACATAGAGCAGCTGCATCATACATACCAAAACTTGAAGGATCGATACCCAACACAAAAAAAAAAACATTTTTAGTTTACCTTCAATGCAAGGCTGGAGATACTGTCCACTTTCTGTACTCTTATCTCGCCTAATCACTGTATCAATGGAGTCATTTGCTCTAGCCAATAGTGTTGAAAGGTCCATATATTCCGCCTATGCAAAAATAATTATATATGCATAAGAATAAGTACAAGACTTGGGTGTTTTTGCTTGCTTTTTTCATGAAACTTAAAAATTTTCTTTTTCCACAAAAATTACCTCAGAGTTGGCTTTAGAGTACATAATTTCTTCTGCCCTGAGCACCACAACAGGGAGCTTCTCTTGGTACTCTTTATTCTTCTTAGTATTAGAGCCATGAATATCATTAACAACCCTAAGAAAACATTCAGAAAAACTAGATATTACAATGCATAGAAGAAAACATGTAGATATAGTGAAGAGAAAGGAAAAGAACCTGAAAATTTCTTGAATGAGAGTTCCTCTGATGGGTTGGTGAGTGTCACTGTGCCAAGCTCTTCTAACACAATCGTACGGCCTGGGGCCTGGGCGTGGCATCTTCTTCAGAAGCAGAGTGCTCTGTTTCTTCAAGAGAAACAATAGCTAAAGGTGTGTGTGAGGTTGAAGGCAAAGACCAGAGACTTGTTAGCTTTTTATTTGTCACCTTTTTACTTTTCTCTCAGCTCAAAGACTCTCCAACAGTATACACTCTGAGCAAAATGCAGTACACCACCACCACCACCACAAGGGAGTGAGCAGTAACAAGAGAAAGGAAAGGGAAAGAGAAAAAGCTTTTGTTGATGTGCCTACTTTATTCATTTTCTTATTAATATAATATAATATAATAAAAATATAAATATGGTTTTTTTGCTTTATATCATGTCAAAGACTCAAAGTACTCAATTATTGTTATTATTTGTGCAGGGGAAGCCAAGAGGTGGGTTTTATTATATTTATTATTTATTTTGATTGAATTGAAGAGTTTGGTGTGTCCCCCACTCATCTTCATGCCTGCCTCCCCTAGCCCCAAGAGTCTCTTTCGCTTTATTTGTAGCTTCTGCCTTTTGGCTTCTCCCCTCTTTCTCCTAACCATTCATTTTATAGACATTTGGTCTTTGTGTCACTGTCGGTGACCTCACAACCAACCCCAACCTCTACTCTTTCTCTAACCATTAAGGTCCCTCATGTTTAAGACTTCATCTTCCTAAATACTACTTAATTAATTTCAAATTTTAATTTGTTTAACTTTCTAATTTTTATCAACCTTTTTCTCAAATAATGTTAAACTATAAGAAACAAACAAGAAAGAGTAAGGATAGAGGTATATGGTTAGTGTAAATTAATAATATCATTTATCAGTAACTAACTTAACCAACCAGCATCCTTAATCTAATTAAATTAATGATATGATTTCATATTTAGAAAGGGAGGGAGTACTCCCTCTTGTTCTAAATATAAGATCTATTTGGGAGATGGATTTGATCAAAAATATAAGACCTATTTTTAATTCTTACAAAATTTTCCCAAATTATCCTTCTCAATGCTCTCCAATAGTAGACAATAAGAGAGAAAAAGTGGAGGTAAAGGTAAATAGTTATGATATATTAGTAATATCATGTTATTTTAACTAATTTAATAAATATCCTTAATCTAATTAAATTTTGTTAAGAGTCTTATATTTAGAATAAGAGGGAGTAAGAATTAATAATAGGCCACTCACAAAAAACCTACTCGTACTTTGTTAAAAATCACTCTGTATTCTGCTTGGTACATCACTGCTAATTCATCAGTTTTAAAACCCAACAGATCTCCTGCCCCACATGTAAATCGCATCAAATGGCATGAGGACAAGTTTTTTGTCCGAGTGCTAAGGGGTCGGTCCAGAATTAAGATGCCTATTGAATGTTATGCTTCCAATCCATGAATATTGTGTCATAATAATTAATAACAGTGTTCAGTCATGCTCATTTCACATCAAAGATCACACCCGTCGCTTATATAGCTCTACAAAAACTTCATATCAGAATCTCAGGTTGATAAAATATCTTTACACTGTGTGGATATGACCAAATCTGTTGGCAGATATCCCCACAAAGTTCTCATCTTCCTTCAAAATTCTGCAAGCCCATTTGTTTGAGGCTTCGCTGTGACTCTAACCAGAAGTGGTGGCTAAAAATTTTGATCTTTTTGGAGCAAATAAAAGGAGTAATAAATGAACACGTATTTGCTTTAGTGGTGGAACGAATAATAGTACTAAGTTAACTAGTCTAAGCATGAGCTAGAACTGCGTTAATTTCTAAATTTGGTTATGTGTACCTGTGCATGACCAATTACAATTCAATGGTTCAGTAAGCTTCCCGGTGCATGTGTTAACTCACGAATGTACGGGGTTTAGGCTGTCCACGTGGAATAGGTCAGAACAAAAGATGATGGAATCAATCACAGAACAATTCCCGAACGACGTCGTTTTTATGTTTAGCAGTGAGCAACAAAACATGTGCACATGACAATTGACAGGTCAGAGTCAATTTTTTTGTTGAATTTTCTGACGCTGGATTCTCTGGGAAGTAAAGATACTCTGAGAATATACGCGGATCAAATGAGAAAAATACTCTTTCTTTTATCAATGAGATGAATTGATGGGCAATTTCACATAGGAATACTAAATCAAAAAAAAAAAATCCACTTTAGAAAAACATTTGTAAGCAGAAGAAAAACTGAATGGATTGAGATGGTCCACAAAAAGAAAGACGTGAAAGGCCCTTAATGTAAACCTGGACTACTCTTGGTGTTTACAATGATGGACTGTTTTCAAGCCTGATGAAGTTACATTGGTTTAGATAGTTGGGCCCAAAGTCGAATTATGAATCTGTTTAAAAGTCCAAAATTCAATTTGAGTCTAAAAATTATGTTTGTGGGAGTATTTGATAATAGAGGAATTTGATTCCCTTAAGACAAGTTAAGTCTACAACTACATTTTTGAACCTACAGAAGTCAAATGAGTGTTCAAATTACTTGGTTTTTGTCATAGTGTTCAACTTACTTGGTTAAAAATAAAAAACAAGTCCGTAAGAGTCCAACACAAGTGCTCACTTGACAGGGTACTTGAGAACAGAACCAGGGAGTGGGAAGCAGGGAGGAAGAAATGGGGCCCACTTGAGTGAATTATATGACGTGGCCACCACGTGTTTGTCTGTGAGGACATGCATGCGCTCTTCCACCACGCTGACACAACGCTACCATATGTTACACTTACACCCAGCCAGGTCCTTTTTTGTCAATATAATCTTTTATCCTCGGTAAAATTAATTTGAGATCTCTCACAAGGGATTTAATATTAGAAAAGTCCTAAAAGTTGAAAATATTAATGTAGGGTCCCAAGGGACCTCACTTTAATATACTTGAAAAGTGAAAAGACAGTTTTGTCTCTCCTCCTTCTTCTTCACAACTCCTCCTCCCCTCCACCGCCGTCGCACCCCCCGCCGTCGTCGCCGTCTCCCCAGCCGCCGCACCCCCCTGCCGCCGCCGTTGCCGCCTCCCCAGCCGCCGCAGCATCCCCGGCCACCGCCTTCACCGGCCACACCCGGCGGTGGCGCGACCGAGGGATGCAGCGGCGGGGCATAGGCGGCGTGGGAGGGGAGGAGGAGTGGGGAAGAAGGAGGAGGAGGGGTAAAACTGTCTTTTCACTTTTCAAGTATATTAAAGTGAGGTCCCTTGGGACCCTACATTAATATTTTCAACTTTTGGAACTTTTCTATTATTAAGTCCATTGTGAGGGATCTCAAATTAATTTTCCTTATATCCTCCACCTTATTCTCATTCTAAGTTCTGTCCCTCCAATTAATATGGGCTTTTTCAGATAAAAAGAAAGTTAATATAGGTTTGTCTCAATTTTATTTTATCAAAAATATTAGTCGCGTTCGGTATAAAAAAAATGATAAATAAATACTTTCAAATATCTAAAAGGACAAATAAGGAAATCAAATTAAACTTCCAAAATAACAAATAAGGTACTCAAAAATTCCAAAAGAACAATTGAGGAACCAGACAATTGTTAATTGCTATGTTTCAATTGTTAATTTTTAATGAAGTTCCTTACTTACTTATCCTTTTGGAAGTTTGAGTTTCTTACTTTTGCGTTTGTATACTCGGATGTATTTATTTGTCATTTTCCAAAAATAATAGTATATTAATCGCACTGTTATTTGTTAGAAATTTGGATCGTTATGTACATAGGATCGATTACCAAACATAGTTCGACACTTAAAAAATCGAACTAAATTATGAAAAAAAATTCAGGGAATTGGAGATAATATATTAACCCGCTTTTAATAAAATATCGTGCAAGTACAGAGGTTGAAATTTGATATAGGGCCTGTTTGGATTCAGCTTCTAGAAAATAGCTTCTAGGAAAATAGCTTTTTGAGAATAGCTTTTGAATTGAATAGTTTTTCTGAAAAATAGCTTTTGATAAAATGAGAGTGATTGGATTAACCTTTTTGATAATAACTTTTGAGTATAATATAACTTTCTGAAAAATAGTTATGATGAATAGCTTTTCATGTTTTTTTATTTGAAATAAGTTTTTTTTTCTAAATGAGAAATTGAAGTTTTCAGCTGAAAAAGGAGAAAAATGTAGTTTTTCTCAAAATAGCTTTTGGAACCCAAACTAGCTTTTCTTCTCAAAATAACTTATTTAAAAAAAAAATGAGTGTTTGGATGTCTTTGTATGAAACCTAGGTTTGAGAGTCGGAATAGCTTTTGAAAATGTATCCAAACAGGCACATAAACCGTTCAAATTAAATTATTTTTTACGTAACTTTTGTGCAGTTCTCAGACGAAATTGAATTCATAGATCGTCGAAATATTTGAGAGATGAAGGTAGTTTTCTAAAAGAATGTTCTATATCAAGTTAAGCCGTCAAAAATCTTTTTCGAAATCTGTGTGTTTTAAAGATCTTTTAAAATGATTGGTCAAGAAACAAAGATCTTTTATAATGTATCCATAACTATCATTAAATTCTGAATATATTTTTTGAATAATCATTTTAAATAGGAGTACTGGTGCTTTACTATTTGGGAGAGTCACCATTAAATTCAGTTAAAATACCAAAATTTAAATACAAGCCTTCGATTGAAACAAATCCCTATTTAAGACAATAGGCTTGATTAGTTAAAAGCAAATCTAAATAATTGTATAGTCGACTTTTATTAGACCGAGGATGAATTAATAACACTGCACATACATTTTTTTCTCTATTCAATCATATGGTAGCCGTGAGACGTGAATATATACGAACAATTGGTCAATTATTAAATTACAGTACGTTTACTTTAATTGTTAGGTACCGTATTTTGTCTTTTGTTTGCGTATTCTGGGAAATTTTATAAATGGTCTATATATATCCCCTCCCATCCTTATTATAAAATCATCTATAATCTAGTTGACTTTTTTAAGGAGGTTAAGGAAATGAATTAGTAAACGTAATGCATATGATTATAGGGTGTGTTTGGATTGATTTATAGAAATGTGACTTAAGTATAAAGTCAAATTGAAAATAACTCGATTGAAATCATGTTTGGATTAGGTTGCAAAAAAATTACTTATGATTTATTTTTCATGACTCATATTGCATATGTTAAGCTTAGTTGTGATAAATATGTAAAATAAATAAGAATCTGTGGGGGGTTTACATCTTAAACTACTGCTGAAAATAAAGTTTTAACAAACATCAATAAAACACAATCTCCTTAAAATTAATAAGCTATTTATTACAGAATAAGTAGTTTATTCGGGCAAAATAAGTCTAGTCAAACATACCCAATAAGTAGAATTGATTATTTGTGGTAAAAAGATTATTTACTAACAATGTAGAGTGATTTAATTTTTGTGTGTATTTTACTTATCCCAAATTAAAAAGTCAACTCTATCTTATAATTAGGATGAAGGACTATATTGTTGCACATAATCCTAAAGATTATTTATGGGAGAGTCTTTGAGAAGTACAATGAGAAAGGATGGAAAATTAGAAAGTGCACGGCGTCTTTAAAGTGTGGGCAACACTTTCCTCTAGGTTTAATTCATATTTTACCTCACTTATCCTATATTATAAGGTTAATAAATTGGACTGACATGCGGATTCTTGTAGGGTAATAAACACTAAGCCAAGACAACAAAGGCCCTCACAAGTGATATTTTATCTACTTTAATTTATATATCCATGTGATGTGCACTCATAGATATAGGCATTGAATTGTGTTGTGTAGTATATATTGTCCTGCATGTCTGTAAATGGGGTTTATGACAAAAAAAAAACTCCAATGGCACTACAAAAAAAACGGCGCTTTCCGGCGTATACCTTCCGGCGTTTTCATCAAAAACGCCGGAAATGGCATATCTTCCGGCGTTTTCTAAAAAACGCCTAAAAGAAACGCCGCAAAATTTGGCGCGCGCTTCCCGCCTTCTTTCCCGCCCACACATACCGGCGTTTGTGGACACAAAAACGCCGGTATGTATATTTTAATCAAAAAATTTGTTATTTGCTTTTCTTTTTCTTTTTTTTTGGAAAAAAATAACACATATCGGCGTTTTTCATTCTTAAAAACGCCGGTAAGTATTAAATAATATTTTTTTGAAAAAACCATGCATACCGGCGTTTTCTGGAAATGCCGATAAGCGTAAGCAAAACGCCGGTAAGTATTAAATAATATTTTTTGAAAAAACCATGCATACCGGCGTTTCCTGGAAATGCCGATAAGCGAACGAAAAACGCCGGTAAGTATTAAATAATATTTTTTTAAAAAAAAACATGCATACCGGCGTTTCCTGGAAATGCCGTTAAGCGTACGAAAAACGCCGGTAAGTATTAAATATTATTTTTTTAAAAAACATGCATACCGGCGTTTCCTGAAAACGCCGCTAAGCGTATGCAAAACGCCGGTAAGTATTAAATATTATTTTTTTAAAAAAAGCATGCATACCGGCGTTTCCTGAACACGCCGCTAAGCATTAAATATTATTTTAAAAACAACGCCGGTAAGTATTAAATATTATTTTTTAAAAAAAAACATGCATATCGGCGTTTGCGAAATCGCCGGTAAAATAATAATACAATATCACTTTCCGGCGTTCCCATCATAAACGCCGGTATGCTCCACCTTCCCTATAAATAGCGATGCTCCCCTCTCATTTTCCCTTGCTCATTCGTTTCTTACTCCTTCCTACTTCTTTCTATTTGTTTCTCAGCGATCATTATAAATAGTGGTGCTCCCCCCTCATTGCACATTTGGTGGTTGCTTATTTTCATATCTCTTTTTATTTATATTTGCTTCATTTTTGTTTATTTTTATGTAATTGTTAATTTTTATATTTGATATACTTTAGTTGCTCTTATAGGTATTATTTTCTTTTAATATGTGTAATATGATTTTTCTATCATTATTATTTATTAATATTTTTTATTTATATCTATAATACTAAATTTTCGTCCCAATTTAATGTTAAATTGGGACGAAAATTATTTTTTTTAATAATTTTTAAACACTTTTCGGCGTTTCTGCAAACGCCGAAAAAGTTTATATTAAATAATAGCATACCGGCGTTTCCCGAAACGCCGGTATGTCTGAATATTATATTATTTTCTGCATCCCGCGTTTCGGCGTTTGTGGGTATCCTACGGCGTTTGTAAAAACGCCGATGTGCTAACTTTTCCACGTTTTTTTTTCGGCGATTTGCAAAAACGCCGTAGAGTTGTTTCGCCGGAAAAAACGCCGGAAAGAGGCAAAAATAAACGCCGGTAAGCGGCAAGTGTTTTGTAGTGTGGGTCATGGTGATGACTAGTGATGAGTTTATTTATAGACCGTGAATGGGTATTTTGACAAATATCTTTTCATTGAAATTCATAGTCATAATCACAGAGTGTGATCTAATATGCACATATAGGTAGATTCATGAACTTATATTGTGGTTCATAAAACTATGTGAAGAGGTACGTTTTCACATATGCATTTAGGAACTAAAAATACAGGGATTTTGTAGTTATAACTCCCTACAATGAAACAATGTCAACTCAATAAAATAAAACCAATAATAAAATTTTTGACATGTTCGTATAAAAATTATGTCAACTGAATTATGTCAGTCACCGGCCTCTTCGTGGTTCATAACTCAATCAGCATGGGCGGTTCGTAGAATCAACCAAGAAAGGTATTTTTTGTTGGAGAAGCAATTAAAATATTGATGGACATCAAGGTTGTTAAACTAGTAAGTTCAAGTAAACTCGTGAAAATAAAGTAAAATCGGATAGTAGATTTAAAGTTTATGTTTATTAATAAATACGTGTTTCTTGTATATAATTAAAAAAACACAAAAATAATATTAATTTGACTTGAATATATTTTAAATATAGATATATAGTAGATTTAAATATATCAATATTCATACTATATTAACCTCCATAGAGAAATTTCTATGAAAATTATATATAAATTCATTGAATTTTGTCAATTAAAAATAATTAAAAGGACTTTAATAGCAACTAGCAAATTAACACAATTTTATGTAAGCTACAAACGTAAAAATGATGAATTAACAATGTTAACACGTGAGTTTCTATCGAGTTTTTAACCACTGAAAATTTAAGTGATTAGTTAGATAGTTGTCAAACTCGCGAGTTAGCAATCCGATTTTAATGTCTTTATGGCTATACCTAATCAAAACGTGTCACGAATCACTCAAATTCTTTTATTTTTTTTTTATCCATGATCAAGGTATCCCCTCACTCGACAAGTGAGAGACTAATCCCCCGCTGATTTGTAGGCACCTCAAAGGGTGAGACAGCTGGCCTGGGAGATTTAATGCTTCTCCATACCCAACGCTAGGGATCGAACCCCAAACAATTGGTTAAGGGTGAATGAGTTCTTGCCACTCAACCACACACCCCAGGTTAGAGTCACTCAAATTCTAAGTGGGAATAAATTCGGTACAAAGTTACATGCTCATAACATGTTTTAGTCTGGTAGTACCGCAAAAACAGTAAAATCGGAATGTCAACTCGTGAATTTGATAACAATGATTGATAGTTTGACACTGTACAAATATAGAATTTAAATCACCATGTTTGAATTACATGATCCTTCTAATAATGTAAAATGGTATAAATTAAATTATGAGTTTGGCCAGAAAAAAAGAGAGAGTTAACTCTTATTCCACTATCTTGTTTTTATTACTCAGAATTTAGAAATGATCTTGGATGGGAAAATAGGAAATATTAGAATCAATACATGATCATACAACTAAAGATGAAATTCGTAGCGTACTGCGTACATGTTAAAAAAAAAAAGGTAAGAATAACATCTGTCCAAAAGAAAATGTTCGAAAATAATTGGATAGAACTCCAACTCAGTGAAGGCTATAAAATGCATGGACAAAGAAAGTTGATCAAACACTCCGGTACACCTCGAAGAAGAGCAAAAGAATACCAAAGAGAACGTTAATTGAAATTACTGAACATGATCCCTGGCTTGATGAATAATTCATATAAAAAAAGTTTTTCACAGAACAAATGGTGTCATGCAATTGTTATTTAATAGCTAACCCTGTGTTGGGACACACTTTATTGCTGTCCATATTATACTAAAGGTGAGCCAAGGATATAGTAAAACAAAGGTCCACTCGAGTTAGGTAAAGAGTTGGTTAATAAATAATAACACGCCATATGAGAGTAAAACCTAGCTGAGAGAAAGCACACAAAGAAGGAAACGAGGTCAGGGTGTAATTGAATTAAATGAGAATTAAAGTGAGTTAATACAAAGGGATCACACAAAAAAATGAAAATGGAAGCATATCTCTAATTTATTCTCCAATCTCAATATCGTAAAAAGTCAACATGAACCATTGATTATCATAAGGAATTTTTTTGTGCTCTATGAAGGCAAATCTCCACATTATTATTCTACGCGTGTGTGATTTTCAAAAGTTACCTAAATAATACTATATGTGTTATCTAGCTATTCAAATTGATCATGCAATGACACAAAAGAAGTCACATGAGAGAATGATGATGTATGAAGACTATCCAAGCCAACAATACAATACAGTCCTCGTCACTTTCAATCCCACCCCTATACTTCACCCGCACACTTCCTACTCTCATTCTCATCCATTAACCTTAAACCATGCTAGCTCCCAACCCTATTTCTCTCTTCTGCTTCCTCCTCCTTTGCTTCCCCATCGCCATTTTCCTCACCCTCACTTCTTCTTCCAAACCCAATCCCTCCCAAACCCCCAACACTCCTATAGATCTTTCCAACTTTCCCAATATACCCCTCCCCATCCCCACCACCATTCTATCTCATTCCACCTCCTTATCTAAATCTCACAAAAACTCCCCCCACTACTTCCTCTCCCCCATCCAAAACGACGACGTCCTCTTCCGGGTCGCCTCCCGCGTCAAATCCAAGCCCAGGCCCAGGCCCAGGCCCAAGATCGCCTTCCTCTTCCTCACCACCACGCCCCTCCCTTTTGCTCCTCTCTGGGAATCCTTTTTCACACAAGCCCACAAAAACCTCTTCAACATTTACATCCACGCCGATCCTAACATCACCTATAACCCTCCTTTTACTGGTGTCTTCTCTAAACGAGTCATACCCTCCAAGCCCACCCAACGACACACCCCCACGCTCATCTCTGCCGCGCGTCGCCTCCTCGCCCACGCGCTCATTGACGATCCATCAAATTACATATTTGCCCTCCTCTCCTCTTCATGCATACCCTTACATTCCTTTAACTTCACGTACAGACTGTTAATCTCTTCTCCCAAGAGCTTCATCGAGATCTTGAAGTACGAGGAATGGGCCTACGGCAGATGGGCTGCGCGTGGACCAGACGCGATGTTGCCGGAGGTGAGGTTTGAGGATTTTCGAATAGGGTCGCAGTTTTGGGCTTTGACACGTAAGCATGCGAGGCTGGTTGTGAGTGATGAAACACTGTGGTCAAAGTTTAAGGTGCCTTGTGTGTGTAAGTACACGTGTTACCCTGAGGAAAGTTACTTCCCTACCCTTTTGAGCATGTGGGACCCCAAGGGGTGCGTGCATGCCACGCTCACACACGTGGACTGGACGGGGCGTGAGGATGGGCATCCTCGGACGTACAATGCGTCCGAGGTGGGGCCCGAGGTGATTGAGAGTATGAGACTTAGGAGGCCTAGGTATGGTGATGAGGAGATCAACGGCTCTGATTCGCGCTTGAATAATGGACGGTCGGATCCGTTCTTGTTTGCCAGGAAGTTTTCCCCGGACGCGTTGCAGCCGTTGATGAGGATAGCCAAAGGCGTGATCTTCAAGGATTAGGTAAATCATAAATGTATGATCAGAGGCTAAAGTAATGTACAAAGAATGTTAAGTTCCATCCAAGGACGGTGGATTAGGTATAAATTTTGATTATAATTAGGGACATTTTGACAGATGAAGAAGAAGAATTCACGTCATGCCAAAATTGAGTTGAGTTTTGTGGTTAGTTGTGAAATGTGGCTTTGCCAAAAGTGTGTTTGTTTTCTATGTGTCGAGTGTTGTCCAGTTAATGTGTGAATGTGATGTGCGTGAGGTGGTGAGACTGAGACTAACAATACATTATATTACTAGTATACATTAGTATTAGTATTATATAATAACAATTGTCGTGACGTACAGATCTAGCTAGCCATCTAGGGATTGTCTTTATCTTTTTGAATTACACACAAATTATTTACAATTTATAGATTATAAAAACTTATACGGTTTATCATGGTTGAATTGTCGAAGCAACACATATAAAAGCGTGTTACTATTACTGACATCAGATGTGGGATTTTTGCAATACAAGTAGTGCTGAGGAGGGGTCAGATTCTCTATGCGATATCTCATAAACTTGATAAAATAAATAAATAAATGACGCCTTTTAGGGTTCACATTGCCCGTCTCAAATATCTGGTGGGTTTTGGAATCCAATCATCCATATGTATTGGAATTAAGAAAACCAAATAAACTATTGATTATAAATTATTTTATTTATTAGTATTAGATTATGTATCAGTTAAGGAAAATATGAACATATATAGAATTTTGAAAGCAATAAATACTATATTTTTAGAAATATTATGTTATCAAATTATTTTCTAACATTTTCTTTTGGACAGCGATGTTATTCTTACTTATTTTTGGAACATGTACGCTACGAATTTCATCTTTAGTTGTATGATCATATGTATCAATCCTAATATTTCCAATTTTCCATCCAATATCATTTCTAAATTCTGAGTAATAAAAACAAGATGATGAACAACTGAACACATATATACATAGATAGTAGAATAAGAGTTAACTCTCTCTACTGGCCAAACTCATAATTTATACCATTTTTACATTATTAGAAGGATCATGTATTTAAGAGATGAGGGGGATAAATATTCAAACATTGTGATTTAATTATATATTTGTATGGTGTCAATCATTGTTGTCAGACTCGCAAGTTGATATTTCAATTTTACGGGTTTTATGGACTTGACCGGAATAAATTCAGTAGAAACTTATGTATTTACATGTTAAATTCACCTTTTTACGTTTCTACTTTACACAATATTATGTTAACTTGCTCCTTATCTTATTTTGATTATTTTTATTTGACAAAATTCAATGAATTTTTACATAAATTAAATAGAAATTTCTCCATTAAAACTCATAAATTATGAATGTTGATATGTTTAATATCAACTATTTATATTCAAAATATATTGAATCAAATTATTGTTAATTTTTACAAGAAATACATTTTATTAATAAAAATAGATTCTTACGAGTTTACCATTCGAATATACTATCTAATTTATTTTTTCTTCTTTCCACGAATTTACTTAAACTCACAAGTTTGACAAATTATACAATTCATTCCTCATCATTTAAACTCACGACTTTAACAACCAATAAAATCCATTCCTCATCACCTTCAATCCCATCCTTACTTCACCCACACACTATCTAATCTCATTCTCATCGATTAACCTTAAACCTTAAACCATGCTGGCTCCCAACCCTTATTCTCTCTTCTACTTCCTCCTCCTCTGTTTCCCCATTGTCATTTTCCTCACCCTCACTTCCTCTTCCAAACCCAATAACTCCCAAACTCTGGAGGATCTTCCCAACTTTCCCAATATACCCCTCCCCATCCCCACCCCCACCCCCACCACCATTCTATCTCATTCCATTTCCTCCTCCAACTCTCACAAAAACTCCCCCCACTACTTCCTCTCCCCCACCCAAAACGACGACGTCCTCTTCCGGGTCGCCTCCCGGGTCAAAATCAGGCCCAGGCCCAGCCCCAAGATCGCCTTTCTCTTCCTCACCACCACACCCCTCCCTTTTGCTCCTCTATGGGAATCCTTTTTCACACAAGCCCACAATAACCTCTTCAACATTTACATCCACGCCGATCCTAACTACACCTATAATCCTCCTTTTACTGGTGTCTTCTCTAAACGAGTCCTACCCTCCAAGCCCACCCAAAGACGCAGCCCCACGCTCATCTCCGCCGCGCGTCGACTCCTCGCCCACGCGCTCATTGACGATCCATCAAACTACATGTTTGCCCTCCTCTCCTCTTCATGCATACCCTTACATTCCTTTAACTTCACGTACAGAATATTAACCTCTTCTCCCAAGAGCTTCATCGAGATCTTGAAGTACGAGAAATGGGCCTACGAGCGATGGGCCTCGAGTGGGCCAGACGCGATGTTGCCGGAGGTGAGGTTTGAGGATTTTCGGATAGGGTCGCAGTTTTGGGCTTTGACACGTAAGCATGCGAGGCTGGTTGTGAGGGATGAAACACTGTGGTCAAAGTTTAAGGTGCCTTGTGTTTGGGAGGACATGTGTTATCCTGAGGAAAGTTACTTCCCTACCCTTTTGAGCATGTGGGACCCAGAAGGGTGCGTGCATGCCACGCTCACACACGTGGACTGGAAGGGGGGTGAGGGTGGGCATCCTCGAACGTACAATGCGTCCCAGGTGGGGCCCGAGCTGATTGAAAGTATGAGACTTAGGAGACCTAGGTATGGTGACGAGGATATCAACGGCTCTGATTCGCGCTTGAACAATGGGCGGTCGGATCCGTTC
Organism: Mimosa pudica; assembly: GCA_029929735.1. Classification (NCBI taxonomy): domain Eukaryota; kingdom Viridiplantae; phylum Streptophyta; class Magnoliopsida; order Fabales; family Fabaceae; genus Mimosa; species Mimosa pudica. The sequence continues at coordinate 5,768,969 of JAKELP010000007.1, forward strand.
TTGTTCGCCAGGAAGTTTTCCCCGGACGCGTTGCAGCCGTTGATGAGGATAGCCAACGGCGTGATCTTCAAGGAGTAGGTAAATCATAAATGTATGATCATACGCTAAAGTGATGTACAAAGAATGAAAGAATGTCGTGATAGATTTAGTCATCTAGGTGTTGTCTTTATCTTTTTGATTTACACATGAATTATTTACAATTTATTTATAAATTAGAATAATAGCTATACGGTTTATCATGGTTGAATTGTGGAAGCAACACACATAAAAGTGTTACTATTACTGACATCAGATGTGGGATCTTGACTATGCAAGTGTTGAGGAGGGTTCAGCTATACTTAGCTTCTCTCCTCTGCTATATCTAAATCCATACTATACACTAATTATCCGTACAGCATATTCCTCTAAGATTCTTTTTTTAATGTGGGTTCCTAAGTTTTCCTTATATTTATCTAAAGCAATTTGATTAATAATTCATCCGATTCCCTTTTGCTTGCACCACTATTTTGAAATGATGATTATAAGGGTTTTTAATGTTCTTAATTATTACAACTTTAATGTTTTTTCCGGTTTTAATTTTGAAATGATGATTATAAGGGTTTTTAATGTTCTTAATTATTACAACTTTAATGCTTTTTCGGTTTTAAGCGTTTTTAATTTTAATGTAATAAGTATTTGATTTATCCCTAATTGTGCTTTCAAAGTGTTTTATTAATTTTGATGTCATAATTATTTGATTTTTAATTGATTGCCTTAATGTTTTCTTTGGTTTTATTTGTTTTTATTATCTTTGGTGTTACTCCCTCCGGTCATTATTATAAGTCACCAATTATCAAATTTTCTTGGTCCTTTTCATAAGTCATTTCATGGTTTTCAATATCTTTGGTCGTACTCCCTCTAGTCCTTATTATTATAAGTCACAAACTATCAAATTTTTAAGTGTTTTTTATTTTAACGTAATAATTATTTGATTTATCACTGATTGTCCTTACAAAGTGTTTTTAATTTTAATGTAATAATTATTTGATCTATTACTGATTGCTTTAATGTTTTCTTTGGTTTTATTTGTTTACATTATCTTTGGTGTTACTCCCTCCGATCATTATTGTAAGTCACCAATTATCAATTTTTCTTGGTCTTTTTCATAAGTCATTTCATGGTTTTCAATATCTTTTGTCGTACTCCCTTTGGTCCTTATCATAAGTCACCAACTACCAAATTTTTAAGTGTTTTTTATTTTTAACGTAATAATTATTTGATTTATCCCTGATTGTCCTTTTAAAGTGTTTTTAATTTTAATGTAATAATTATTTGATTTTTTATTGATTACTTTAACGTTTTCTTTAGTTTTATTTGTTTACATTATCTTTGGTGTTACTCCCTCTGGTTTTTATTATAAATCACCAATTACCATTTTTTCTTGATCCTTTTAATAAGCCAATTCATGGTTGTTAATGTGCATTAATTATTTTTCCATTTTTTATTTAATTATCATTCCCCTTTTCAAAGTGTTTTTATTTTGTTTCATAATTATTTGATTTCTTCCTGTTTTTTATTTTCATGTCATAATTATTTGATTGCTTCCTTTTTTATACCAAATTATTTGATTTTTTCATGATTGTGCTTTCAAAGTATTTTTATTTTAATGTCATAATTATATGAATTTCCCAATGAAAAATAAAAAAAAAACCTTCTAGACACAAACATGGACATTGTAACAAAAAGGACTCCTCTCTCACAAAAAAAAACTACTCCCCTTCTCACCTCTCTCTCACAAAAAAAAAGACTCTTCTCACCAGAAAAAGGACTCCTCCTTCATCTCTTTCACTCCTCCTTCATTCCTGTCTTTTGTAGCTGCTGAGTCCTCCTCCGCCAAACGAAGCTCTCGCATTCCTCTGCTGGCGAGACATCCGGCCATCCACCGCCGTAAGGTAATTGGGTTTGGGTTTGTGCCATGTGACAACATTGTGTATGCTTGAATTTGAAATATAAACAGTAGTTAATTTGCATTCATTGGTACTAACTTATATGTCATTATTACTTAACCGTTTTGATGTTTCGCATGCTGGGTACCTTTACTCATACAAGTTTTGGTATTTTAAAGGTTTAAGCTGTTATTACTATTTTCAATTCATACGTTTTTAGATGATTCGTCATCAACTCTCATTCCAATATTTTAAATTAATTTGAGTTTTCACTTCAACTTTTACTTTTACGCTTTCTCCTATGACAGAAATTTAATTCTATATTGTCGGTTGATATATTCATATTCATTGACACGAATATAAATTGAAGTGTGGTCAAGTTCCTGAATTAACAAATCACTTTTCAATCCCTTCCTTCAAACCGAATCCCTTTGCTTGCAACACTGTTTGGGAATGATTATGGGTTTTTAATGTTCTTCATTATTACAACTTTAATGTTTTCTTCGGTTACAATGTTTTCAATCTTAACTCTTTCAAGTATTCTGGTAATTTCCTTCTTTGTTTCAACTCATTTCCTATTACTTTTTTATTCCCCTTTTAAGTTTATATGTTTCTGATAATAAATTAGGGAATGTATCATGTATTATATGAATGAATGTAGTGCAAAGTGGCGGCGATCAAGCCAAGAATCCATAGGTGAGCCTCTCTCCATTTCTTCTTTTTCTTGGTTCGAAATGAGTTAGTTAGGATTGAGGGAGATTTGCGTCTGATTTTGGGTTTAAAAATCATAAAAGTGAACTAATGCCCATTAAGCGAAAGGACTAGAAGGTAGTATTATAAAATTAATTGTAGCTATCAAAGATCATATAAAGGTGAGTATGCACCTTATTTTCTCTTTGACATGTCTTACTATAGAAGTTGAAATTCTCACTCAGCCATATTTAATGAACTTATAACTGTAACCAGAATTAAAATTGAGGATGAAGTGTGTGCTTAATCCATGAATGATTGGATGACTCGATTTATTTTTATTCTTAACATACTCCTATTGTTGTTGATTATAAGGGTTTTATGACTTTGTACAAGAGTTTATGACACAAGTTGATAGAGAGGTATGATTGGTAACCCACCTCATTTTTCTAAATTCAACTAGCACTTAGTTTAAAACTTTTTTGTAAGTCAAGACAAACTTCTCATCCACTATTGATAGGAGTTTTTTTTTTCATTTACATACTGCTTCTTTTGATGTTACATTTACCTTGGGTTCTGAATGTGATGAAAAATTGTAATAGTGTAATGCAGAAGTTGAGTCATTGGGTAGGAAATTTAATCTTTTACATGATTTGGCAAGATCATGTGTTTTTTTTGGGGGGGGGGGGTTATGACATATTGACATGTATATAAAGCATTCTACTGATGTGGTGGGTTCATATGATTTTTGGCATCATTTTCTGAAATTTCCATATTTTTTTATGACTCTAACTGATTATTAGTATGATAGAACAATTTGACATTAACTTACGCGATAAGGCTATATAGTATTGTTCCATCTATTTTCTATTTGTATGAAAACGGTTTCTCCCCTTTATTGGGCTTAGGTGAAAGTAGTGATGTTTGATAAATGAAGTTGATGGTTCTGCGGGATAAATGAATTGAAGTTGATGCACGGGGAAATAGAATTACTGAAAGTATAAATGGTTTAATTAAAATGTACTATGCCAAAGCTACACACTTGAGGAAGACTTGGGAAACGATGGGATCGAAGATGACATGAATATAAATGAGCATTGCAAAAGGCCTCCTATTATAAAAGAGGCTACAAAAAAAATAACAGATGAACAAGGAAATTGATTTGAAAATTGTTTTTTCAGTATTAATTTTGTTTCATGTAACACATTCAAAAATGTATATGTTTTTATTGTATTCCGATTATTTTGTTTAATAAATAATGGTAACTTATTTATGCCTTTATGGTCAAAGGAAATTAATTATGAATAACAAAAAGTTACCTATGAATTAAAGAAACCTAACTATTATTATGGAGAGTAGAGAACTTATTTCCATTATTAATTCAATTACCTTAATCAAACTTATTCAAAAGTGAAAGTGCTTTTCAATAATTTAAAAGTTTAATTTACTTAGATTTTTCTATATTAATCAGATTAATTTAATATTATGAATTGGATGATAGTTAACCACTTTTCTATCAGAATCTGTAAGAATACAATAATCTTTCTTTTGACTGGCCACTTTTTTAAGAGAACCTGTAAGAATGCGATAACTTTTCTTCTATAATTCATTTTCCTCAAGCTTAGACAGATACTACGAAGAAAACATGACAACAATCTTCATAATCAAGAAGGTAGTAAATTTTCACTTTTTTCTTTGGAGAAATTAAAATACTCCATCTTCTCAATCAAAGCATATCAATGAATCCATAAAAATAGATAGGGCTAAAGTGCAAAAATAACCATGTAATTGTCATGAAGGTGCAATAATGACCCTGAAAAATTATTTGAAGCAACATCGGCCATCAAATTTCAAAATTGGGGCAAAAATGACCATTACAATTACTTTTTATTACTCATAATTAGTTATCTTTGACCATAAACAAGTTTCCATTATTTTATTAAACAATTGAAAGATTTCCTACTTTAAAATAAAAAATTGAAAGATTTATGATTAATATGAAATGAACTACTCAAAGCCAGAACAAAACAAGATAAATCTATCTAAACTACTTTTTCAATATTGACTGACAAATTGTTTTATAGCCGGGCATCCCCGCGCAACGCGCGGGGTCAACCCTAGTTATATATAGTTCTCCTTCCTTTCACGACTCAAAAGTCTAGTGGGTTTTGGAATCCATATGTATTTTTAAAAAAATTAAGAAAATTAAATAAACCATTAATAATGATTTATTTTATTCATTATTAAGATTTTATGTCAGTGCATCAGTTAAGGAAATTATGTAACTTATATATAATTTTGAAAGCAATAAATACTTTTTTTTTTTTGAAAAAGTTAACTAATATGAGACCATCTGAGAAGTTTGTCACGGACTCACGGTGGGCTTGTATATGGAAAGAAGTTGAAAAAGAGGAAGGAGGGGAATTCAATTCAGAGAACCTTTTGATTTCGGCCGATTTGGCTGGAAAATCCAAATGTCCCTAATTAATTTTTTTTTTGTTAATCACCGCCCGATTTAATCTGAACTCGAGGGGTAGAACATATGAATGTTGTTTACATAGATAAGGTTGTCCACTCTCCTAATTCGAACACGTGTTCTCATCCTTATCGGAGTGTAGCCCACTTACCAGCTCAACAAACTATCCATTGGTTTATTATTAGTTCACGATAAGAGATTAACACATTATCGACGACAAACTAATTTTCTCCGTATTGTTGATTTCTTTAAATATTTCACTATATACAAATAAATCCTTAAACTTAGTACATGTTATAAATTTTGTACAGTTTAAGTAACATGTATACAACTTTTCCTTGATCAATGTTTCCGAAAAATATGGATTCGGATAGTAAATTGAAATGGTGAATTGTAAGAGTTTACTTGTGTTTTAAGTACATAATAAAATAAAAAATGTAAGAAATGGCAATAATTTACCTTAAAATGTGCTTTCAATATGCAAAGTTCATATTAAATATATGGATGTCCATACTTTATCAAAATGAATAAAAAAATTACTATAAGGTTCATATACAAAATTATTGAAAAGGGTCTAAATAAAAAAGAAAGTTAGAATGAATTGACAGAATTATTTTATATGATAAAAGCGTAAAAATGGTAAATATAGTGTTTAAATTGTAAGTTTAACCATGTTTACATATTACAAGTTACAACTAATAAGATTTTAACTAGCTTGTTATTATGTGGTTTTATTAGGTAGAATGTAAAAGAGCAAAACTTACCTCCATTGCCTTAGTTCCATTTCATCCATTTCCCCAATCAAAATTTGACACCTATCCAACTTACCACATCAGTATCACTCTCTTTTCTCTCTCCTCCACCTCAGCTCTCCACCACACCATTCCCAAACCCTATCCCATTAAAAAAACGACAGGGGAGAGGATGCTTATTACTATGGGGAGGATGAAGGACGGCTATTTCAATTGGGAATAGGGTTTGGGAATGGAAGAGCTGAGGTGGAGGAGAGAGAAAAGAGAATGATGCTGATGTGGTAAGTTGAATAGGTGTCAAATTTTGATAGGGGAAATGGATGAAATGGAACTAAGGCAATGGAACTAAGTTTTTTCCAATGTAAAAATGATATATAAGTGGAGACTCAATTCTTTGCACGACAATATACAAATATATGTGTATATTATATTTAATGTTAATGAATTAAAATGAAATTGAAGTAAAAAATAGTGTTTTTGAAATTCAGGTCAAAAAATTTTGAAATGACAAACAATACTCCAATGTACTCCATTCATTCCATATTATAAGAGTTTGAAATTTGAATAATTTTTGTCTAAAATATAAGATGTTAACCTCAATTTATCACATCCTTTCAAGTAAGTTTTCCTATTTTATTCTAATCACTTTTGGTTGCATGAATTTATTGGTTGATAGTAAATGAGAAGATAGAAAAATACCAATACTCGCTCGGGGAGAATACACTAATCTTTTTCTCTCATAATAGTAGCATCATGATAAATAAGGGTAATGTTATAAAAAAAATTAACTTAAAACACTCAACAAATTTTTAAGTGTTTTCTTAAAAAGTATGTTTTTTTATCAAAACTTGAAAAGTATGTTTAAGCTGTTGAGTTAGAATTAATCAATGAATGGGTTTTGTCAGACTAACATTTATTGATTCCATTCAATCAGCGTAGTTCCAATTGCTTTACGTTAAATAATTATTTGAGACGAAATACGCTTATTAAATGGCCCGTTGATCGCGTGGCCTAATGGATAAGGCGCTCGCCTCCGGAGCGGGAGATTGTGGGTTCGAGTCCCACCGTGATCGTTTTATTGATCATTGAAGTTTCAAAAATGGTTTTGCCGTTGGAAAACAAAACATCATAATCAAAATGCTTTGCTCATCATACGGGAACATAAATTAATAAATTCCTTTCCATTTTGTGAGTTGTGACTGAGTTAACCTCCCATTTACAAAATGAATACAGCATCAGCTGTAAGAACAATTCCCTGAGGGATTACAAATTGTTGCTGAGCTAATATTTTTCTTTTAACTACATTTTAACCTTTCAAAGGCTGGGCTCTAAGATATACACAAGACCCCCTAAGTATAGAACATACAAATGTATGTAGTCACACAAAATAAAAAAGTTGAAGTTATGAACTGCATGCACATTTGGCTTTCCTTTCACCACTCTCCTTCAGTAAGCCCAAGAACGATTTGATTGGATTTATATGGATGTGCCACCACAACTGTAGGAAAGTGAAAAAAGGCAACTAATCTCTTGTACACAATTTTGTTCCCAAAAAATTTCATGCATCAAAATCAGTTTTCTTCATTATCACATGGAACTTACAATTCCATCTCTTTCTGGCTTGAGCAATTTTTTGTTACTATTGATTCAGATGTCTCTGTTCCCTTCAGACTAACCCCGGAATTCACATCGGTCAGGCAGCTTGTATCATCAGACTAATCATGAATGTGAAATGCAAAAGGTTAATGAATATAGAGGAAATAGGGAGAAACACAAATATCTTCAGTTTACATGCACCTACAATTCAAATTCTGTCTAGCTATCTACTGATTTCCCAACTAGAAATCAAGATAAGAAATAACTGAATTTTAAATAATAGAACGAATTGTAAACTTACCCCACTATTCAATGGCTTGCCAGATTCCCCTGTCTCCGAATTATATGAACTAAAGGGAACAGATGGACCATTATAAAAGAAAGGTACTCTAGGTACAGTATCCATAGAAAAAGTCCTATTATCAGGATTAGCCCTTACTTCTGTGTAATGGAGAAGCCACCAATCCATACTGCATTGTTTAATGGTTAATTATCTCTTTTGAAATAGAAAGGGATATGGAATTAACATTCTAAAAACTATGAGAAATTAACAAATTCAACTTACGTCTGCTTGATTATTGTCAAGAGTCTTGATTTATTCATGCAAGGAAACTTGACTTTATCTTGCAAAATGGGATACTTGCTAATCAATTGATTCCAACCATCAAGTAGGTCAGCTCTCACAGAAGAAGGATCAGCAAAGCTGGATAAATAGTCACTATTACTGCAAAAAAAAAAAAAGATGAGTGTAATATGTTTATGAAAAATCAGACTAAAAAAGAAAAAGGAAACAATTGCTTTGTATGCAATGGCAAAATATGTATAAACATAAAAGTCTTTCTTCTGAGTTTCAGAAATCTGTGCCTTAAGACGACAGTCTTAGGAAACTAACAGCGATGCCAAAGCACAAAGTGATTGTTTAAAAGGAAAAACATGATAATGGAACTTTTACAAAACAAATTTATTCTCAAGATGAGCCTGATGGAACAAAGCGTCAGACTAAGGTAATCGTGTGAATCAAGAAGACAGTAGAGGGATTGGATGGTCAAAGTTACAGATGCTTTTCATGAAGTTAGTAGAGGTGCTAATCTTTTAGCAAGCCACAACCTCAAGCTTACCACTGGAACAAACTTTAGCAATACACTATCGTTCCTGAAATTCCATGCACACATATTATCAAGGTGATTTAGATGCAATACACTAGCTTTCTTGCATACAATTTTTCTTTCTTCATTTGCTTTTAAGTTAAGGGGAAGTGGCAGTGTAAAACCTTTATCCTTTTACGTGAAGTATTTTCAGTCAAACAAACCTCACCAGAGACAAAATATAAATGACAAGATACAAAAGAACAATAGCATCAATCTGATAGTTACCTATCAGAAGCTTGAAGGTGTCTTCTATCTTGTATGTTAAAAATTCTCTGGAACAGATACTGGTCATCCAATTTTGTGAAGGCGGAAAGGTACTTCTCTGCCTCACACCATTCTCCATGAATAATTAAATTCCCAAAATGATTAAGATTGAAAAACATCTTTGTTTCTTGCTCCAATCTTCACCAATCATGTTTTTGGCCACATTCACGAGATAATGATTATGTCAATTTCTTGTTATAATTTAAAAAATAGTACAAAGACATTAAGAGAAAGCAAAAGGCATCATATGATAATACCATACTTGTGACAAGTCAACGTGAACCTTTCTTCTTCAAGAAACTGAAGAATTAAGTAAATTAGTTCATCCTGCATGTATACTACCCGTGTATCAGATGAGAAGACTCAGCATGGAACCAGGGAAACATAAAAGCACATGGAGTTCATATTCCGGCATTATAAATTAGTTTTCAGGAAAAATATAAAAAAAATACGCTTTTGGTTAAATTGCATAAAAGCATATTAAACATGAAGAGCTTACTTACTTTAATGCTTTTTTCCTTCTCTGGGCATGGGTGGACGAGAAGCATTATTGAAAAAAGTCCAGACGGCCTCAACTTTGGAAGTGAGAGTTTATCTTGGAAAGTAGGATTTTCCTCTATTAACTTTTTCAGATCATTCTGCAAATTGGCCCTTGAATGTACTGTATCAACACACCAGGATAATTTCTCACCGTTCCTGCAGATTCATTATCCATGTCATTTTAAGAAGAACTCCTCTAGTCCTTGTTGCATAACCAAATAAAACAATATTTTTATGCTTGCCTGATACTTCCTAAAAGAGGAACCTTTGTAAAACCCTCATAGCAATTCGCAGCAGAAGCAGAAACCGGATTTGAATCCTTCTGCAAAAAGTTTTCAGCTTCAGGAAGGTTATTTCTGGAGAAAATCAGCCAAACACAAAGATCACAAGTTCTTCAGTAAGCATCATAATATGTCAAGTAAAAGCATGTCATTGTACCCCTAAAAGGCTAGAGCATGCACAAGAAAATAATACCATAACTTTTGGTTTCTCCATTTTCCTTCATATAGACCACACCCTCTTAAAAAATTAACTTAAGACTACTAACTATAAAGTCAACGATTGACAGGCATAAGGATAGTGAAGGATAGTATTCATAATACAGACAAATCCAAGTGTATACCTGAGCATTGTCTCTAGACATTTCTGCCTCCGCATCAAACTGAATATTTTACTTGACAAAAAAGTATCACCACTCCTTGCAAATGCAGAAATGTAATTTTCTGCTTTCTCCCACTCACCATTGATGATTATATCCCCAAAATACCTCAGATTGAAATAAATATTTGATTCTTGCTCAAATCTTCACAGAAAAATTCAAGAGAATAAAACTGTTCAGTAAAAGAAAAAAAAAATCCTCCCAAACTCACATGCAGGATCAAAATTACTATGATAACAAGATGAAACGTCCAATCTTACAAATGAAGACTCTCTTTGAAGTTTTCCTCAGCAAGAAACTGGTGAATCAAAATGAGAAGTTGCCTATAAGTGTAAGAGTCCACATGCACATCTACATATGAAAAATGATTGAAAATTAGACTTTACAATTAGGGTTTACAAACTTGAGCCAGCACAGCAAAATATTGAAAATGTAGCTAAATATGACCAAAAAAAAGAATATAGCTTATTGAAGTTAAGGTAACCGTACTTGCAGAGCTGCTTTCTTGGGCATCCATTGATGTTCAGTACAAGAATGAGTTAGAAGAAGAAGAATAGTTTGAGTGCTTTTGATTTTTAGTCAGTCAAACTCTCAGTCTCAGACCTTTTGTTTCAAGAGATGGCAAAACGTACGGAAATAGTGACACCCAAAGAAACAACTTTTTATTTGGAAAAAAAATGTCAGAACTTACTTCATTTTTTTTTTAGGATAAGAGTGACAAGCCTAACGGCTTGAGGCCCGAAGGGCTTACATGCTTCCAAAAAATTACAAAAAATCCACTAGCACCTGAATCTGCTACTCAAATCTCAGCCTAAGTCAGCCAACATTTGAGGCAAACAGTCAGCTGGGGGGTCCAGTAAAACCACTAGCTGGCTGTTCACATTGTGGGCATTTCTTGCCAAAAAATCTGCACACTTGATAATTTCCCTGTTAGTCTGTCTAATCTGTACATCCCAGCCTATTGAGATGGTTGACTTGATCTCTTCTATGACGTCCGCAAGTGGGTGTTCAATGTTGTGCCCTCTAGTCAAAAACTGAAAAGCCTGTAGAGAGTCTGTGTAGAGAAGCACCTTCTTAAATCCTTGTGTCTTGCAAAGTTGCAGACCTGTGTTGATGGCAATGAGTTCCGCTTCTGTTGAGGACGAGCAATAGCCAATTTTCTGCATGAAACCGCTGATCCAAGCGCCTATGTTGTTTCGCACAATCCCTCCACACGCTCCTTCCCTCCTGGCATTAACTGAGCCATCAACATCTATCCTCAGTGTGCCCTGAGGTGGTGAAGTCCATCTATCTTCCTGGTTGGGAGTAAACTTTAGCACCTTGTGAGTCAGCTTCTCTTGGTCCACGACTTCATGAAGCAGGTGTATACAACGATTTATAAGAGTTGCTGCAGAGTCTTGCTGTTGCTGAAAGACCAGCTTGCATCTGTTATTCCAAAGCACCCAGCACACCAGAGCAAAGATCCTAGTCCAAGGCCATCCCTTTAATTTCGTGCATCCTGGGGTGTTGCTGAAGTTCCACCGAAGCCAGTCCTGCAAATCACCATGAAAAAACAGATGATAATACATGGGGTCAATAAAACCTCTCCACACTCTTGTAGCAACCTCACAATCCCTCATAATGTGTAATGGAGTTTCCTCACTTTGGCACTCAAAGGGGCACTCTCCTGATTCACTCAAACCTCTCTTTTTCCTCAAAGAGTTGCTTGGGATACTCTCTTGAAACAATTGCCACATGAACAATTTCACTTTCTCCGGAACTGTTGTTTTCCATATACCCTTCCAAATACCATCCGTCGGCTGGCTACCTGATTGCACTATCTTATTATATGCTGATCTAACAGTGAAAGTGCCATCAGAAGACTCCGTCCACCAAAGAATATCTTCCCTAGTGCCCGCGGGAGGGGGGACACGTAGAATTACATCCACCACCGGTTGAGGTAGGAAGTGCCTCCACTTTTGAGAATCCCACTCACCATCATCCTGAACAAAATCCTTAACCAGGCCACTCTCATTAATATAAAGTCTATTCCTATCCACATAGGCCAACAGTGGATACTCTAAGGTAGTCCACTTATCATGCCAGGCATTTGTCTGCATCCCACTTTTAACCCTGCTCTTAACACTTTGAATAAAATCAGTCCACACCATATTGATTGCTCTCCACACCTCAGATTGGTTACTCCGCTTTCGCACCTTCGGGATTGTCCCACCTAGACACCCGTACTTGTGTCTTAGGCAGCTGACCCAAAGAGCATCAGGCTTAGCTATAAGGCCCCAGCAAAGCTTCATTATGAAAGCTTTATTTTGTGCTTGAAGATCTTTAATGCCCAATCCACCTCTTTCGCGGTCTCTTTTTATTTTTTCCCAAGCTATTAGATGCATCTTCCTTTCTGCACCATCCTTGCTCCACAAGAAATCTCTGCTGACTTTCTCAAGTTCTTTCAAAATACCCTTCGGAATCAGGACCGTTTGCATCTGATATAACGGAATCATAGAGAGCACCGAATTGATCAGCACGGTCTTCCCTGCCATGTTAAGCATCCTGCTTTTCCAACCAGATAGTCTATTTCTCACTTTTTCCACAATAGGCGCAAACGTGGCCTTCACCGCCCTCTTATGAAGGAGAGGAACTCCTAAATACTTCCCAAGGTCAGCAGTTAGGGATATTCCCAGGAGGTTGTTAAGCTCGGCAGCTCTAGAATAGTGAATATTCCTGGAAACAAACATCTTGGATTTTTGAAGATTAATTCTATGGCCAGAAAAATCACAAAACATCTGCATGATATTTCTCATTTTCCTGACCTGATCTGTTGAAGCCTCGCAAAACAGAAGGAGATCATCCGCAAAGAATAAATGAGATATCTCAGGTCCCCTTCTTTTAAACTTAAATGATTTCCACCTCCCTTCCTCTACCTCTTTGTTAATGAGTTGACTTAGTCTTTCCATACACAGAACAAATAGGTAAGGGCTTAGTGGGTCCCTGTCTTAGCCCTCTAGTAGGCATAAACTGGTCTGAATTTTCCCCATTCCAACACACGCTCATAGTTGCTGTCGAAACACAACTCATAATTATGTTAGTGAAGTCACCCCGTAGCCCAAGACTAAGTAAATTGAAACGCAGAAATTCCCAATCTAATCTGTCAAAGGCCTTCTCCATGTCAACCTTGACAGCGACATAGCCCCTTCTCAAGCCCCGGGATCTCATTGTATGGATGGCCTCTTGCGCAATAATAATATTTTCACTACTTTGTCTCCCCACTATGAAGCTACACTGAGTGGGGTGGATAAGAGTCCCCATTAGACCTCTTAGTCTATTTGCAAGAACTTTGCTCAAAATTTTATAACTCACGTTGCAGAGAGATATGGGACGGAATTCTGACATCACAGTAGGCTCATCAACCTTCGGGATCAAGCAAATGGAGGTCTGATTGATCGCTCCGATTTTCTCCTGATGAGACATCATGCTCTTAACTAACTCACATACTTTCCCTCCAATCACCATCCACTGTTTATGGAAGAAGTGCGGATGAAGCCCATCAGGACCCGGTGCCTTGAAAGCCCCCATTTCAAAGGCGGCGTTCTTGATTTCCAGATCGGAAACCTCCCTTTGAAGCGCTACAAGGTTCTCTTCACTAAGATGTTTATAGGTAGCTGGCCAAGCCTCCGGATTAATGACCGCGTCATCCTTCCTGTACAGCCTCTGAAAGTAGCGAGTGGCCTCACCCTTTAATTGCTGCTGATCACTAATCCATTCTCCTTCCTCGTTTTTTAACGAAACTATCATCCTCCTTCGCTTCGTGATCTTGGCCGAAGCATGGAAAAACTTGGAATTCCTATCCCCAAATTTTAACCATTTACTTCTGGATTTCTGGTACCACATTAGCTCTTCCTGGTTAATAATCTTCGAATACTCCCCCCACAACCTCTTTTGGAGCTTGATTAAGCCTTTGTGAGGGCGTCTTTGCAGGGCTCTATCGATCCCTTCAAGGCGCCTAAGTAACTCTCTTCGCTTTTTAGGTAGACAACCAACAACCTCTCTATTCCAGGCGGATGCATCAGTTCTGAACTTGGCACTCCCCTGAACCCAGTCTGAGTCCTTCCAAGCCTCCTGAACAATCTGGTCAAAACCATCTTCCAAGACCCATCCAGCCTGGTACCGAAACACATCCTGTCTAGGACTAGTACTTTGCTCATCTTCATTGGAGACCATGATGATCCTGTGGTCTGACTTATATCTCAGCCCATGAATCACTCTCCAGTTTGTATCAGACAGTTCCCAGTCAAAATTACACAGGGCCCAGTCAATTCGTTCTTTGATCTTCTTATTTTCCCATGTAAATTTATCCCCCTGAACCGGCAATTCTAGGAGCTCACAATCCTGTACACAGTTCAAAAAATGACTCATTGATTGTGTGTTAGGAGCAGTTCCACCCTCCTTATCGGTATGTCTCAGGAAAGCATTAAAATCCCCTACGATAAGCCATTTCCCTTTCATATTACGATAGGTATCCCTAATAGTGTTCCACAGCTCATTCCTCAGGTGCATTTTAGTCTCCCCATAAACAAACGACACAAAAAACTCTTGATCACTTATTTTGTCCAGCACCCTACAGTGGATAAGCTGGGTGGTAGAGTGTAAGTACTGAACTTCGACATCCCAATTATTCCACATCACCCAAATACCACCGGCGAAGCCTGTCGCCTCAACTCTAAGCCAATTACTAAAGCCTAGTTTACCCATAATAGTATCAGCCTTATTCCCACTAACACGCGTTTCCACAAGAGCCATCACTCTAATCTTATACCTTCGAATAACCTCCTTAAACAACCTAGGGAACGAGAAACCACTCGCGCCCCGACAATTCCAACAGGATATAATCATTAAAAAACAATTTAGCAAGAAAAAGAAGGAACCAAATCACTTATCTGGAGGCTTTTGGTTGCTCGCCTCCCCCCGGCAGAAGACATCGCCAAATCCTCATCATCCCCTCTATCCAAGTTTCTCGCCATGGCTTCCATTATCAATTCTTTCTTTTTCTGTCTTGATTGGACACGCCGAGTATCAAGTTGTAAGTTTTCTCTATTCCTTTCCACCTCCTTCCTCAGGTCCTCATATGTCTCCCTTTTTTCTTTCGCCAGTTTCCCTTTCCCAGCAGCGTTCTGATTCTCTAAGTCCTTCTCACTGCTTCCGATTACCAGGCTGTGAACCCTCTGGCCCAATTTCAGTTGGCCCTTCACAGGCCCGCAAGCTTTGGCCTCACTCTCCTTCTGTTTTAGGTCTCCATTCTTGGGCCCTTCAAGTAAGAGAGGCCTTTTATTGTTGTCATATCCTTTTGTGGTTAAAGAACTAGACCTTGAAGAGGAGCCCATAACGTTATTTGCAGGTCCAGCAAGCTCCACCAGCCCAAATGATTTTCCCCCTACTTGGATAATTTTTCCCTCCCTCTGTCTGTCAAGCGCAACCTCGGAACCCCTCCCAATGCTCTGAACCTCTGACAGATACCTTTCTTCATCCCAGTTTTCTAGCACACCAAATCTTGACTCCTTGTACCCCGTATCCCGTTTTGTTTCCCTCCGTTGGTCTCCCCGAGGTTTAAAGTAGGTGGCCTTTTGGTCTTGTCTAGGACCTTCTTTTCTCGAGAACCGATCCTTCCCAAACCGTTGGACAATCATCCAATTGCCATACTCCGCTTTACCCTCTGGTTCTGTCTCTTCCGACGTCTCCATCTGCTGCGCCATACTCTGCCTCTCACCTACCTCCGGCGCCTTGGCATGAGTGCTACTAGCCCCCTGCACCGTGCACGTCTCTCGTCTGTGGCCATATCGTCCGCAGGAGAAGCATATCATCCCTAATCCTTCATATTCCACATTAAAGATGGAGTTTGCAACTATCACTTTAGGGATTAACTTCTTCTGCAGGTCTATTTCAACGCATATCCGAGCAAAGCGTGCCCTCTCCACCCTCTGATCCTCTGCCTCACCACCTGAAAGCGTGTGTAAGTCTACCCTCAGAGTTTTGCCAATCAAGTTGCCCAGCCTCATCATAAACCTCTTTGTATACCATTGCAAGGGCACGTTTGGCACTCTAATCCAAGTAGCAATTCTTCCTAACTGATTTCGGAATGGGTCAAATAGAGGTGACCACCTCTGAACCAGGATATTGTGATACCCCACCACCCATGGGCCGTCAAATAATATTCTCTTGTAGTAAGCTCCCCATGTGTCTCTATTTGTGAACCTCACCACATAATAATTATTTGGTAGGTCTACCAACTCAAACTCATTAAATTTCCAGATTCTAACAAGAGCCTCCTTCAGTCGGTAGTAGTTCAACTTGGCTCCCAGTACTGTTATGATTAGAGCATTGTTCCACCTCTGACAACTTTCATTATATTCTTCCTCTGTGACTTTCATTGCAGGATACAACTTCATAAGTTCCTTTATTTCTTCTGTGGGCTCAGGAATATTCCATGTTTGGTCCATTATATCTGAGATGAGTGTATCATCCTCCACGTCATAGTTCCCATTGGCAACCCCATTAAAGCCCCTTCCTTTAAATCCCATTAAAGAATCTCTATAGGACACATTTTGTCTTGTACTATGCTCAGTTTCCATATCAATTATTTCTTGGACCACCTCCTGAGAGTCTTCAATATCATCACCCCTTTGAGTCGATTCTGACATGATTGAATCATCGTTGGTTTCCGTCTTGGATCTCTTAGCCCCCTTAATCGCGAGAGTATCATCCCTTGTTCTATCCGGCGGATCAGTTTTCCCAGCACCTTGTTCCATCGAAAGAGAAAGCTCTCGGCACGAGTTTCAAGAGAGAGAAAAAGCAGAAGAAGAGCTTAGAACTTACTTCATTGACATTGGTAAGTGGTTACCTGCTTGGCTGCTTCTCAGTTTCTTTCCAAGTTTGTTGTTCTTAGTTAATGCTCGGCAAAAGCAAAAGTTTATTGTTCAAGGAAAAAAAAGACTGAGATGCCCCTTCTCCAATTTTTTTCAAAGGACCACCACAACCGCGTGACTCACCAGTGTTTGATTATATAAAATTATTTTACATGATTTGATTATATTAAGAATGTTAATTAAAGTAATTATTATCATATGATATTACCAATTCACTTTAATCATATACAATATTTTAATATGTTGATCACTCCCTCCCTTATGCCAAGGGTTAAACCGTTAAAGTGGGGACCATCCCTTCCTTTAGATCAATCCTCCTTGATATACCCCCACTCTCTCTTTCAAATCTATTTACGATTTATAAATATTAGTGAGATTAATTTGAGAAAAAGTTGAGAATAATTAAGAAAATAAAATAATTTATATTTAAATAAATTAAAATGTAAAACTGATTTCATATTTAAAAACAGAAGATGTTAATTTATAGGTATAATAAATTAGTTTTGTGGAAAAGAGATAATTATAAATAATTTAAAATGATTAATTTTACCTCCTCAGATTTTCCAAAAAAGTTATAAGTGATGTAATTATAATTAGAACCAGATATAGTACATTTTAGTTCATATAAACTTTAAAGTTAAATTAGATTGCTCTAGGTTGGTTAGGTTGGACTAATTTTTATCCATACTGAGAACTATTTATAGGGATGAGTTTTATCCTAAATATAAGACATATTTTTAATTGTTCACAATAGTTCCCTAAATTATACTCCTATCTACTAATTATCCAAAACATTGTTTGGGCCTTTAAGACAACTATTTGGGCTTGAATGTGGTTGAATCATTTTTTGAATCTCTCTTGGTCTGTTATAGTATGCACTTGGGCCCCAAATTGAAATATCAATGCTCCATTGGACTTCACAATACTTATATAGGTGTTTTAGACATGTCATAGGAGTTTTGGAGGCGCCCTTTGTTGTGTCATATCAAACTTGTATTTAACTATCAACCAAGCAACAATCCATGTTTCTTCATGTTAGGACAGGATAAGCTCTCAACACATTTTATACTGGTTGAGCCTTTGATTGGATATGCTATCACAATGTTTTATGCCTATGGATATGCTATCGCATAGTTGGTGGTTTTTCTTTTAATTCTCTCTTTTTAAAACTGTAATCCCTAATTTAGAAGTTATTAGCTCCAAAGAATGATGATGATGACAATGAGAAATTGAAAGCACTTGGATCCATCAGTATAATAGGTAAAATTGTCTAACTCGTAAGTTTAAGTAAACCTGTGTTAAGAAAGTAAACTTGAATCGTAAACTCGAATCATAAACTCATAAAAATTTATAAAAAATAATCATAGTTTGACTTGAATATATTTTAAATAGAAATAGTTTTTTTTTGCCAGTAAAATAGAAATAGCTGATACATTAAATATATTAACATTCGCATTTTATCAACCATAATAAAAAAATTTCTATGAAATGTATATATAAATTTACTTAATATGGTTAATAAAAATAACTAATATGAGTTTTAGAGTAAATTAACATGATTTTATGTAAAGTAGGAATGTAAAAGTGGTTAATTCAGCATGTTAACATATGAATTTTTATTTAATTTATAGCGAGTAAGAGTTTAAATAACTCACGACATGTGACATATTTTGATTAGGTAGAGACATGAAAACGATAAAATGTGAGAGTTTACTCTAGAATTTGACAACAATGATCATAGGACATATAATCACTCACAAAAAGGAGCAAAATGCATAATTTTTCTTCAGAACACGTTGATGAGGATTGTGATTAATACAACATGGAATAAATCATTATATTCTCCTACCGTTTGCTTGTTTGATCTTGAAAATCTAGCTGCCTTAATTAAGATTTCCCCCATGTTTATTCAACCTGTACGTATCCCTTCATGTGTACATAGAACTTTAATTTTTTACTCTACAACTGATGAACATAATAAAGATCAACACATAAAAGTTCAAAATCTATTTGCTGTCAAGTGGAGTCCACTCTTCCACGCCATTCCTCACTACTACAAGCGTTTAGCCGTATCAAAGAAGGATCTGCAAAATCATCAATAAGAAAAACCTTTAAATAATGGAATCTTTTGAGTTTTGCCATTTTAATTTCCTCCCCGAATTTTCTTTCAACTGAACGATTTTTCTTTCGAAAGAAATCAATATGGTGAAAAAGAAATAAAATCTACTTACTGCCAACGGACATCCCATTTGGTGTTGTTGATGATGACGAATTTTCTTCTTCCTCCACGATTTAATGGGTGGCCATCCCACTAAATGATTTTCTTCTTTGTTATTCCTACATGCAACCACAATAGAAAAATACATGTTCTTTTAAGGTGTTCACAAAATTTTTAATTGTAAGAAAATAGCATCGCATGGGGTAGAATAATTCAAACTCACTCGTTTTCCTGATAAGCGTTTCTGTTTCTCTTCCCACCACCATGGTCATCATCTTCCTCGTTTGGCTGTCCATTCCATACCAGTAAGGGCAGAGTTTTTGAAGAACATCCAAATGACTCTTCAAAACTACGCTTGTTTTTCACATGCCCGTGACTTTCAGTACATAAACATGGCCTTCTTAACTTTGAACACTCGTCCAAGCCATGTTTGGTAATTAGGTTGAATACCTGGATAGGAGGATTCTGAGTTGGGAGAGCCAAACATAGCTGAAGCTCCATGTGGCCGCCTAACAACTAACAGTCTAGAGTTAAGACTTGAGTATATTGAAGGAATGAACAGAACATATATATATATATATATATATATATATATATATATATATATATATATATATAGGGCAATGTTTTAAAGCTAGATAGTACAGAATAACAGAAGTAACTCAAAGCTATATGAGGGTGTGCATGTGTGGACGAGGGAGAGAATGAAAAGGACTAATGTCTTGTGGAATAAGGCAGGTTAGGGACAACATGAAAGTTGGGTCGGCTAAAAGGCCAGCAGTATTATAAAACTAGTTGAAGAATGGATGAACCAATGTGTCATCGCCACTTTGCTTGCCTTCTCTCATTGGTCTCAATTATCAGGCGTCCACGTCACCACTTACATACTCTCTCTCTCTCTCTAGCTTTTCTTCTTATTCTAGACTTTTTATATACTCCCTCCGGTCCCTAATGTAAGAGCCCAAAATTTGAATGGTTTTGGTCCCTAATGTAAGAGCTCACCTCATATTCTCTCCTCATTTAATGCATTTTTTCCTACTTTACCCCTAACTCTCTTTCATATTTATTAATGCTTATATATTTCTCTCTCTTAAAAGTACCATAATAAATATGGGCAATTTTGGAAAAGAAGCATTAACTCCAGACACCCAATTAACATTCACATGTTTTCTTAAGAAGCGTTTTTTTGACGGCTAGCTCTTACATTAGGGACAGGAGGGAGTATTATTCTAAGGAATTGTCAAATTCATTAGCATTGTGAAGGGGATCATTCGGAAAGACACAGGGGGAGTTGGGTTCATTAAGTAAAGCAAGAATGTAATCATGCTTCTAAGTATATGACAATCCTATTACCCATAAAATGACAAAACTAGACAAGAAGATTAGCAGAATTTGATATTTGAGTGTCCCAAATTGCACAATTTGTGTGGAATTAATCTTTTATATTCTTTACTTTTCCCCCACAAATCCCTTTTTATAGCCCCACGGTCCACACTAATATATCAAAGGACAGGTGTCAAACTTGTGTGCAATTACTACCTGTTCAAATCTCATGAACTGTTTAATCAAGCAGTTGAGCGGCCAACAAGTGATGCCACTCATTGATCATGGACTTGTAGTTAGTAAATTGTAAGTAACCCAGATCCTTCCATAATTAATCATCAAAATCCTCCAACCAAATAAATAAATAATACTCCCTTACTTCCTAATAAATATAAGACTTGATTGATTTTTTGAAGAATAAATTAGTCTAGAGAAAAAATTTAGAAAATATCAATTTTTAATTACCTTATAAAGTTTTATTAGGATTCTCCAAGAAAAAATCAAGTAACTCCTATATTTACATTTATGTAGTTAGGGAATATTACTATTCATGCACGAGTTGGTTTATGTTTAGCAAGTATGTCCAAATTGTCGGTATTCACCCATCACCCATACTTGACTCTATGAGCCACAATTTCATTGTAACCCAGTTTTTTAAGTGGCATTGTATATGATTCTCACCAGCAAATAATCTGATTCTTTCTGTCGGCTCCCGTTCAGATTCCCATTTGTACTCCATAGAAAGGGGAAGTTAATTGGGGGGAGGATAGAAGTGAGGTGGGCCTTACAAATTACAAGTGAAAAAAAAACACCGGCATATCTCATACATGTACATCTACTATTAGGTATGTGATCCATACTTCCATTACTATGCACCTACCTGCATACATAGCACAAGAGTGAGAGAGATGGTCCAGGCCATGTGAAGTCCACGTGATGAAGCGAGTGGGCATATAGCCCCATATATTATCCCGTTGGCTGAATCTGAACAAAAACCACTGCATTTTAGAAGAATCGTCCTATCCATTCCCATAAAGGGTCTAAAACTTAAAGGTAAGCCTAAGCAACCCGAAGCCAAATTGTGTTTACTATGTGCCAAAATAGGAGGGAAATTTGTTTTCAAAAAAGAACTTTTCTTATAAAAATTAATAAATTCCAGAATATAAACATCTAAAAAACAAATTATAATATAGAAAATTTCATCATGCATGACCTTATGACCTAATAGGGAAGAACATGTCTCCTTTTCTTTCTTTCGAATGAAGAACATGTCTCCTTTTCTTTAACAAATATAAGTTATTTGTATGATAACTAAAGAAAAAGGCGTGTTTCAATTCTCCCATCAAATTTGACCCTTTTTTAACCATATGGCACTTTTGGATGAACCAAATTACATGGTTATTTCTGTACTTTACCATAAAAAAAACATTACCTAAGATGCTCAGCGGCAAATAAATATATTATGACGTCAAATCTAATCTTTTTTACGTCATAATAAAAATCATTGCCATAACATTTACTATCTGATGTGCAGCTCGGATATGTTTTAAACGGACTGAATTTATAGTAATCCATTATTTGAATATGTGGTAAATTATTAGTAGTTGTTATATTATTATGATTATTATAAATGAAAGGAATCGGAATAGATCATCAATCAGATCTGAATGTTAGGGATTAACTGAGTACCTCTCAGTCTTGAGAAAAATGCTCCACAATTTAAAAAAAAAAACGTGCTGTATCACTGAGTCAATCTACAAATTAAACCATATATAAAGAGCACTTAGAGAAGCTTGTGAGCACTAAATAACGATAATCAAATATTTTTTTTGCATTGAATCAAAATTTTGGACTGCTATATATGTCAAGCTCGTGCAATGGATGTTGTAAACTCAACTAGTAGGACCCATAACGTACAGTTTGGTCTAATTCATTGCTAGCTCCTACCCTGTACAACTCACACATTTCATAAAAACCTTGTGGGTACGAGTGGGTGAAGAAATTCAATGTTTTGAAACCTGAATGTACTCTTCAAAATATTACTAATTAATAACCTGATAGGATTATTATTTATTAACATGTCAACATCAATTTTCAACAGCCCAAACAAGTGGAAGAAGGTGGGGGAATTTTTTTCCTTCCATCATGATTCAAGATGGATGAAATGGGCCCCATTCTTAAAGGAGAAGTGATATGCATCATCCAAGCACCTGTTAAAGAAAAAAAGATTACTGGGCTTTTGATGATGAAGATAAGATAACATTCTGGCCCTTTTTTTCAAAGCGGCTGTCCAATTTATGTCTCTCTGTACATCCTTTTCAGTCCAACACTCCAACCAACCATATGTCCATATCCCGTGTTTAATTAATTACATCCTGTGAGAGATACTCACATGGAGTTATAAAATAAAATTTGCTTCTCCACGATTAACATGTCTTAATGTCTTGCTCAAATGTGGGGCTGTAATGTATGTTCGGCTAATTTTGAAAATTGAGAAGCTTGTGGACGTGATTTTGAAGTTGGGCGTGGTAGTTTTTGAAAACATTATGAGAGAAAGTGGGAATTGAAAGATACGTACACTCATTGTCTAGATGTCTATAAAATAGGATTCTTTTATTCAGACAGTAATTATTGCGTTCGAAGCACGATTATTTTTTCTTTAATTTCTCATGACAGGCCAAAAGTACGTTATTCCTTCTTAGGGGGCAAGCGAAAGCCGTTTTCAGCTTTGCGTTCCGTGTTGATCAAGTAAAATGGTGCAAGTTTTGGCACCATTCGCTTAGGGGGCAAGCCAAAGCCGTTTTCAGCCTTTTCTTATTATTCTCAGTAAGAATGTAGGTAATCTTGACTAAAAAATTAGAGGTATTCTGCTAACGGCTCGAGGTTATAAGCGAAAACAATCCTGCAATCTTCCACCAAAGAGGGAGATATTAAATCACTTGATTATAAGGCTTTGATAACATTATCACTCTTTACATGCGTTTTAAGCGCATGTAGTAAGTCACCTTTACATGCGCTTTAAGCGCATGAATATAGCCGACTAGATACATGCACTTTAAGCGCATGTACAGGCAGTAGAGTGAAAAAAATGAAGTCATGCATAATAGTTCCTCCTCAGATGGAAAAAACTACTAATGCAAGTGTTTATAAGCTAGAGCACCTCATTGGGGTGTTATGCTTTGGATATACTACATATACATGTGCTTAAAGCGCATGTACAGGCTCTACATGCGCTTTAAGCGCATGTAAAGGCAGTATTGGAGTGAAAAACTTGAAGTCATGCTAAGAGTTCATCCTCAGATGTCATAAGCTACACATGCTTGTGGTCTAGGTGTTTAAAAGCTAGAGAACCACATTGTAGTGTTTTGCATGTGGTAATACTACATATACATGCGCTTAAAGAGCATGTAGAGGCTTTCCATGTGAGAAAAATCCTATACATGCGCTTAAAGCGCATGTATAGGCTGTACTAAAGTGAAAAAATTGTAGTTAAAGAAGTCATTTGGAACTTGAAACTTTCATGAAAACTATTGGGAAACCTAGATAATATTATGATGGAAATTAATGGAAACAATAATATATACAAACTTTTGGGATAGAAATATAATTAAGGATGAATAATAGGGTAGTTAATTGTAATTTAATTTTCCATAAAGTATTTATATATATATATATATATCCACATCTCCTTCACCCAAACCCTAGCCGTCGGAGCCCCTCCCCCTTCTTCGATTTTGATCTCTCTCCCTCTCCCTCTCCCTCCCACTTTCTCTCGAGCTCCGACCTTCCTCCTCCATAGTTAATTGTAAATATTTTTTTTATAAATAACGTTCAAAATTCACGTCCATTATTTGAAAACGGACGTTGTAAATAAATTGTATATAAATAACGTCCAGTATTTTATAAATGTATTTTTAAGAAATCAATATCCTATATATTTTCTTAGGAAAGTAAAGAAAAATAATTAGAGTTTGAGTTTTAAATTGTAAATTTTATATTAAATACTTTGAAGTCTAAACATCATTTGACTGAAGAAAATATGTATATTTATGTATAGAACCATTTTTTTTATAACTTACCCTCAATTAAGCAGAAAATATGAAAGTAAATAAAAGAAGATAGAAGGGCTCAATGGTCATTTCCGCGCAACACACTGTAACCTCCCTCCCAAATCATTTATCATTTTCCCTTCTCCTCTCCTTACTCAAGCCCGACACCTCCCTTCTCTCTAGCTCTCTTGTTTCTGCAAATCCTCTTCGGCTCTTCCGGCAAGACTCACGATCACGACGGCAGCGGCGGACGGTGGCGAGTGACGTGTGACCCAGAAATCTTAAGTGTGACCCAGAAATCTTAAGTGGGTTTCTCTTCTTCCTTTTCTCTCATCGTTTAGCAAACTTGAACAATGGGGTTTGCGTTTTCCGGCGAATAGTGTGACGGCCGACGACGGTTGGTTCCCTTCTCGGATTCTTGAACTCCGGTGAGTCTCTTCCTTGTAGTTCTACCCTTAATTTCTCTGATTTGAGTAAGTTGGAAGAGAGGCAGATTAGGGTTCGTTTAGGGTTTGGGATTTGGGGAAAATCACTAATTAAATCAAAGCTTAGAGTTAGATTTCGTCTTTTCCTAAAGCAAATTGAGCGTGTATGATGAATTTTGAAGTGAATGCATTCTCTTATTTCCCCTGTGTTGGCCGAAAATTTTCTATTTTTATGTTTTGTTCAACTTATAACTGAATCATAATGAAAGAATGATGAAGTATAATTGTGGGTCTTCATGTTGAATTTGTTGGCTTTTAAGGAATTTAAAATTCTGTTAATTACCCCTGTTCTTGGCCAGATTCCTTTTTACTTAGAACAAAAAAAGAGAAGAAAAATGGTTCTTTTCATTTCTCTGTGAATTTAGTTGTTAAAGAAGGAAGGATAATAAAATTCTACATTTATAATTGTATGAACATTCATTTATGCTGGAGTGTGAATTAGTATTTTCTCTTATATTTTCCTTGTTCAGTTCAACCAGTCAAGAAAGAGATTTTGGGACATTTTAAATGTATGATAGCATATTTAAATTGAATTTTTAATCAGACAATATTCTTGGGGATCTTTAATTCTGGACTTTAAATTGGTGATTGAATGTGATTAGAATTGGGATGAGAATGAGATATGCATGTATATGATTGTTGTTTTGGGTAAGGCTGTGAATGTTGAATTAATCTTCAGATTAGGAGTTTTGTCCTTGTTGGTTTGATTATTGTGCAGAAAGGGGTTCTGGGAATGAATTAGCAATAATGATGGTGGTTTAGGATAGGTGTACGAATGGTTATGTGCTAGGAGTTTCAGTTTTCTTTGTTTTCCTTTCTACCTATTTGATGTTTGGCTTTGTTGAATATTGAGTGAAGAAGTAACCAAGTTTATATGTATATATGAAAACTTAATTGGCCGTGTATTTTGCTGCTTAATCACTATTATTGTACTGAGTTTTTGCAGCCTTAATTGCTGCACAGTGGCTGCTCTTTGCTGCCTATTATGTATTTCTTGGTTGTTATGGTTGTGAATTAAGTGTGTTGTCAAGAATGATTTGGGGATTTAAGGGATGCATTGATTTTGTTTTGCTTCGTTGTTTTTATGTGCTGCTGAAATGGGTGAATAATGATTATAAATTGTATGCTTTGTGTAAGACTTAACATGTAGATAACATAATAATCTTCCAGACTCCCAGAAAGCTCATCCAGTCTCTTCAGGACTCATTTGATGTTAATTCTGGTAGCTCTGCCTCTAAGAAACAAAACAGACAATTTTGGAGTTTATCCTCAAGCAATGTTGAGTGGAGTTCAACATCTGAATGTGATCAAAATGATATCTCCCCTGAATATAATGATTCAAAAGAGAATGAAAGCTTACTATATAGTGGTTGCAATGATGACATATAGATAAAAGGGGGTGAGGAATAAGTCTCAGTAGCGGATGAGCTTTTTGGTGATGTAGACATGTATATGCATTCTGAGGTAGTTCCCAGGATGTAGTGAAAACAAGGCTATCAGAATTGGCACGGAGAAAATTTTGCGAAGGGCTACGTTCAAATTGGTTTGTGGTCTTTCTTTTACTATACTTGCTGTGGCTACTCCTCTTGCTTGCTTGTCTTAAAAAAGAGCAATCCGTTGCTACTACTCTTGCATGGATTAACGGTCAGGACTATGGGCATTATCCTGTCCCCACTTAACTTGCACTTTCTGATGTGCATGTTCAAGATTATCATGTCTTACAATAAATAAATATCCTATGCAGTAGATATTTTGCTGATTGTAATGCGTGCAATTTGCTATCTAGATTATGTACCTAATGCGTGGCAAAGTTGTTAGAGGAGTTCCTGGATAACAAATGTATAAAGGTGGTTGGGGATTAACAATTAAGGGGGACATATTTCTTTATTTCTCTCATGAGGTTTTCAATAATGTCAAGCATGAGCATGAGCTTATTCCAATTCACATCCATGGATGTTGATGTTTATGTTTTAAGCAATTGATGCAGAAATTAAATTCAAAGCATGAGGTTCTCATTCACTGCCATGGATGATGATGTTTATGTTTGTCTTGACATTCATTGCTAAACTAGAATGACAGTTGAATCTCAATCACTTTTACAGGCACTTAAACAATTACAGAATGCCATTATTGTTACCTTTCCGTCGGGGTTAAATTCTAAAGTCTCTGGTGAAAGATTAGAGACAGTAAGTTTCAATCCCATTTTACGTGAGTGCCTACAAGATCGCATCCCTTCACTTCTCAGAAGTAACTTTGTGCTTACATGTTGAATTGACCAAATTTTTTTTCTTTCAAAAATGCAGAAGATGCGTGCAAGGCAAAGGAGAAGGAAATTAGTCAAGGTTGAGCTTCATGGTGTCCTGAATTTTTCCGGAGGATTCAACATTTCCCTTTGCCTCTCATTTGATAGGGCCTGGTATATATTTGACCTTAGTTGAGTGTTTTTTCATTAGTTTTGTGATAGATGAGTCCCCTTAGGTCTATATGTATATTAGCGAAATCTCATAGCCTACATATGTTGCCTACATGAGTGTACCTAATTAGTGGTTTTCCTTCTGCCTAAACATTTGTTGATATGAACGCATGTCATGTCATATTATTTAATTTTTCAAACACAACTTGATTGATATTAGTCTACATGAAAGATTTCACGTAATTTTGATACAGAATATATACTTCTGTTAGCAAGATTTCATGTAATTCTCAGGTACAATGTTTCTGGTGACTTTTAAAAGTAATACAGGTGGCAGATGTAAAATGAATATTATATTTAAAAAAAATATAGTTGTACATGCGCTTAAAGCGCGTGTAGAGGTATACACTATACATGCGTATACCATACATGCGCTTTAAGCGCATGTAGCGCTTATGCGCTTAAAGCGCATGTAGAAGTATATACCATACATGCGCTTTAAGCGCATGTAGAGGTATATACACCATACATGCGCTTTAAGCGCATGTATAGTGTATACCTCTACATGCGCTTTAAGCGCATGTAGAGGCACATCTACATGCGATTTTTACAAGCGCATGTAGAGCCTTTACCAGCGCCCCCCTCTTCATGCGCTTATAAAGCGTATGTAGAGCCCAAAATAAGCGTATGTAAAACGGGTAATCTGTGGTAGTGTAAATCAAAGTTGTTTCTTCTCTCTTTTCATCAACCGCATCTTCAGTGTGTTTCTCTATCATATAGATAAATTGATTTGAGTGTTACTTAATACGAAATTTATTTGGCTTTTTTATTGATTAAAGATATCAAATAATGTTTATATTAATTACTCAAGTAGATTTGCTTTTAGGAGTTGCACTTCTTGATTATGTCATATTTGATTCATTTGGATTCAAAAGTGGAGCTAAGCTTAAATGAGACACTTCGTTTACCGCTTTCCAGCAATATGATATTTTCTCTCAAATTCTAAAATTTCTACTCTACTTTGTTCTTAATTTTAAAATCAAATCTATATATTTAAGATTTTAAGCAAGTACTTAAATAAAATGAACTGTTTCAGCTTTTTTATATTTATATTTTTTACTCAATCCAGCTATATTTAATTTATCAAATGATATAATAATCAAATTATATTTAACATATATTATAACTTATAACAAAAAAGTTATTCATTTTTCTTAATCTCCTAGATAAACTAACTCATCATATGTTAAGACTCTGGCCAATATGAATCCATATCCTATGTGATAGAGCAAGCAAAATGGAATTTGGATAAATTTTCAGTTACACTCAAGTTGTCAGATCATTTTCATCCCATCAATCACAAAGCAAACAAAACATCTTATGAAAATCTTAACCTAACTAGATGCCTCAAAAGTTTTCTTAATTTCACAAATTAAACGAAAAACAAATTCACCAACAACTAATTTTATTTTGCCGCCATGTTAGATTAAAACGATATGCATGGAAAGCAGAAAAATGCCAAACAGCTGTCAAGTCGGTAGAGTGCGCGGGAAACGATTAACCAACGGCCTAACGGTCATCTTCTTCACTCCTCACACAGTCTCACACACTCACAAACAGAATCTCTCTCGACAGAAGAAGTTCCACTACACTTTCCAAAATTCATTCTCACAAATCAATGCGTGTTCCTCTCCTCAACGAATCTCTCCATTAAAAACACATTTCTTTGTTCCTTTCTTCTTTACGCGATTCAGCCTCCATTCTTATCTTCTTCATAGACAATGGACCGTCAAGATTTGTTAGAGCATGATTTTGCTCTCACAATTCTCATTGAGAATCCTAGAAATTCGCCTTCTCTGCCTCTTTCTTCTTCGCAATTCACTACTGTCGTCATGAATGGAATTCTCTCTCGTAAGAGTTTTTCTTTTTCGTATCGTAAGCTTCCTTCACAGCCTCTTAGACTCTCTGTCCTCAAATTGGACGGCTCTTCCTTCGGTAATTCCTCTGTGATTATTTTCTTGTGTTTTATGGCAAATTTTAATTGTGTGAAATTAATTATGAGCTGTTAAATTTGTTTCACAGATATTGTGGTTAGCAAGATGGCTACTATCGCAGAAGTTAAGCAGGCAGTGCAGGCTGTTTTTAGTCACATGCCTAAGAAGGGACCTGGCAAAATTTCTTGGTGAGTGAAGCCTTCTGTGATTAAATTTCGATTGAAATGTATTTAGTTTCTTTTTCCTTTGTGTTAATTGAGTACGTGTTGTCTTTTGAATTTTTAATTAATTGTTAATTAATTCCCTTGCTTGCGTGTGTTTTACTGGTTGTTATGATTTGTTCTTGTATTTGTTGATTTGGATTATTTAGGCCGCATCTTTGGGGGCAATTTTGCTTATGCTTTGATGGACAGAAGTTGCTTACTGAAACTGATCGTCTTAAAAATTATGGCATCAAGGATGGTGATCAGGTTTGTCACTCTTATTCTTTGATTTTTTTTTCACGGTTATGTATGATCTGTTAAAGGTTTGTCACTCTTATTCTTTAATTCTTTGATTCTTTTAGACGAGCACAATGTTCTGGCCAAGAAAAAACGGAACCACCATGTATGGGAAGTGAAAATTGAGATATGTTTAGCTTAGTTCTTGTTCTAGTTTCTTTTTACAGTTTAAAAAAAGTTTATTCCATCATTGTTGAAATCTGCCTCCCATGCATCTTTTTGGCGGTTGTAATCTGAAAAATAGCTCACATGCACAATGTTTTTGTCAAAGAGAATAGATATTATGATCCTGATTTATCTTAAACAATGTAAGAAAATAGTCGCAGCACACTGGAAAATAAAGTAATATACAGAGTAACAGAAATCACAGGGAAAATATAAAAGAGAGCAGTCAGAGAGGATGAGACTAGGAATAGCCAGAAAAGGAAAAAGTTTACATATTTTCTTCCTTGCCTCGGATGCGTTGACTCTGACTAATGTTATCCTTCAATTGATGTTACCTTCTAATGACATGGCCCAACATAATTGTGATCATGAAAATATTTATCTGTACCATTTTGTTTCGGTTTGTGCAGCTTCATTTCATCCGGCATGTCTCAAATAGTTGCAATGTGAGATGGAGAAGATCCAAGAAACGAATTGTTATTGCTAAACAAAAAAGGAGGTATGATTTTATCCATGGACTTCTGTATCTGTCGCTTTAACACTAAGCTACAAATGTTTTGCAGTCCTCTGCATGATTAAGAACTAAAATCTGTTGATGTTCGACCTGTTCTAGTTAAGTGTGGTCATTGGTCATATCTTTGATTAGTATAGGAAACAATGGTATCCTCAGGGAAAAATCAATGACCAATCGTAAATATTACTTGTACAATTATGGAACAGTTTATTTAGAGGGTCTAAAGACACTGGATAACCTGGGTTATGCAGGTCTTCATCAAAAGTACGTAGCTTCCAGCATAAAGATTATGAGAGCAGTGATGGTAGTGATGAAGAAATTGGTTTGGAAAGCATAATGATAGAGAAGGGGAAGATTCAGCGTTTCAATAATGATGATGGTGGCGTTAAGAATATTGAAAGCAAGCTAACAAGCTTCTGGGGAGGGTTAGTCACATGTGCCCGACTTGTAGTGATGAGAAGAAGTAGAAGCCAAGGCAGATTGTGTCCCATGAGGCTTGCTCAACGCCTATTCTTCAATTTCAGGAAGATAAAGTTTTACAGGAGAAAGCGATTTTATCGAAAACATGCGGAGATTGAGTGTTGTTGAGACTTGCAGATTTTTTTTCACTCGGATCACACATACTGAAAGATGAGTTCTTTCTTTCAATCCCAAGTGTACATGTCGAACCAGCGAGTATGGGACTGCATATGAAGATTTCCCCTCCCTTTCTCTGTTTGCCATCCTACTTGAGTACTTGTGAGTTGTGAATTGTGATGGAACAATCAAAGTGGTTCTTAATATAGCGCGGTATAATATGTCTTTGTTGTATTTTTTTCCTATTATAGGTGATCAATTTCAGAGATTTTCTGTATGTATGCTATCGGTTTCAGCTCATAATACTCGCAAGATCTATTGCATGCAATAATTTACTCTCTTGCTAACTAATCGTTGGTTTATTTTCATAGTACTAGTATTAGTTAATGTTTCTGGTACTGCTAATGTATTCATCTTTTTATGCAATATAATTATGAAAAAAATTAATCTTTGGGTTAAGGTCAATGTAGACCTGGACCATTTGAAACTGGGCATAAACTTTCAACTCCTCACATCCCCTCAAACCAAAAACATTGTTTAATGTTAAACGTTAACTGATCCAGTCAATGACCTGTAGGCCTGAAAGTCTTGCTGATGTTCCACTTGTTCTAGTTAGGTGTTGTCATATCTTTGGTATGGGAAACAATAGTATCCTCTGGAAAACGTCATGACGAAACATACAATAATATTTACTTGTATGATGTACAGTTTATCTAGAGGGTGTGGCACAATTTGAAGTTGATATATGAATGGAAAGATACTGTGTTAACAGATCTAGCCATTGATTGTGCAGGCCGAAAGAGGCAAAGGTCTGTTTACAATCCGACCCGGCCCAACAAGAATAACAAGAAACTCCTCACACGTGCCATGGGTCCAATCTGCAAGCGTGCAAAGCAAAATCCATAATCACAGAAAGTCACAAATTTGTGTGGCAACCAACACGGATAGCCCTGAGCAAAATCATCATCCTCATCATCTGAGAGGCCGAGACTAAAAACACTGAACTCAAAATCCAAACTCGAAACCTGAAATCACATTCTTCATTCATCATCCACCATGGCAAACACGATCATGGCCTCTTACAAGCCTCTCATTCCACTCTCCACCATTTCCCCTCCGTCAAAACAACCTCCTCTCCAAATCCAAATCTCCCTCCCAAAAATTCCTCATCTCAGCTCCAACTTGAAGTCTTTCTCTCTCCTCGCCGCCTCCTCTCTGGCCTTCGCGCCTCCCTCGCTGGCGGCGGAAATCGAGAAGGCGGCGCTCTTCGACTTCAACCTAACCCTACCGATCATCGCCGCCGAGTTTCTCCTCCTCATGTTCGCGCTCGACAAGCTCTACTTCACTCCGCTCGGCGGCTTCATGGACCAGAGGGACGCGGCGATCCGCGAGAAGCTGAGCAGCGTGAAGGACACGTCGGAGGAGGTGAAGCAGCTGGAGGAGCAGGCGGCGGCGGTGATGAAGGCGGCGAGGGCGGAGATTTCGGCGGCGCTTAATCAGATGAAGAAGGAGACGCAGGAGGAGGTGGAGCAGAAGATTCTAGAAGGAAGGAAGAAGGTGGAGGTTGAATTGCAGGAGGCTTTGGCTAGCTTGGAGAAGCAGAAGGATGATACTGTTAAATCTCTTGATTCTCAGATTCAGAATCTTAGCCAGGAGATTGTTAAGAAGGTCCTCCCTACTGTTTAGTAATTCTCTTCTTTATTTTTATCTTCATTCCAACTCATAATACACACCATTGGTTATATAATTAATGTGTAATGTTTCTGAGTGTAAAATCTGTTTGTTCATGATTTTGTTTTTTAAATTGTCCCTGCAAGGAATGATAGAGTGGGAAAAAATAAGTGGAAATGAACTTTGGGATGTTTTTTTTCTAAGGTGATTTGCAAATGGTAATGTTTGGAAAGTACTGTTATGATTGGGTTATGATATGAATGGAACCAAAAGGGAGGGAATTGAGGGATTAATTAGGAGAATACTCTTTGATCTAAATATGCCACATATGCTTGGATTTCTTTGCTTTTGTTAGCTTCGTTAAGTGATAGTACTTCATAATCTTGAGCATGCTTTGATTGTACTCTCTAAGTCTTAAATATAAAATCTAATTGACTTTTTCTGAAAAATCTTTAAAAAAACAAAATAAGTTAATTATAAATTGATATACCTAATTTTTTCCCTTAAACTAGTTAATTTTACCTATAAAATAATGAATAATCTAAAAATATATCAAATATGCCATCATTTAATAACCTATTTCGCAACCTTAATCTCTCCAAAAAAAATGTCAATTACGTCCTATATTTAGGACCGTAGGTAGTATAATTTTGACTTTTAATTGTGCTGCTTGCGTTGTTAGTTGTTACATCTATTGGTGTTAATGTTGTGTTCTGATTACTGTGGTGATTAAAAAAGATGGAATTATATGCATTATTAGTGCGGTTGTGAGTTGTCTATTGCAGCATACTCCGTCTTTATAAATTATAAAAGACCATTTAATTATTTTTGGAGAAATTAAGAATGCAAAGTTAATTACTTCAAATTGTCTAGAATTTAAAAGGCCATGTTTAATTATTTAAAAATAACGTATATCATGTCCAATTTGATACTCTTCCCAATGCTAAATATTTGCCATACATCTAACAATGTGACAAGCTCGCCATAAAGTATAAATCAATTCACGTGAACTATGTTATGTGTCAGTTAAAAAAAAAAACTATGTTATGTGCATTTCGAAATAATATAGCTAACAATAATTATAATATGAATTTAATCATAATTAATGATAATTTTTGTAATCAACAGAAATTACTAATTATTAATAAAGTAATAAGTGAGGTTGGAATTTCGAAATATTTCTAATCCACTTAAAAACTAAACATTCAATTTAAATATTTATTCCCTCCAATAAGAATTTTCAAATAAAATTCATTTCCGTTTCCAAGGAACACCCCTAATTCTAATAAAGACCCAAATGTAAGTGCCACAAAACACATGCAAATATTGAATACAATAATTGAAATATCATGCCTTAAAATCATTGAGAGAAATTTCAAATTTTACTGATTTTCCCATAATAGTTATATAAATAATTCAGCACTCAAACATGCCATTGTATTGGCTCACAACATTATAATTAGATGATTATAAATTTTTTTCTCAAAAAAAAAAAAACTTACACCATCACACACTAGTAAACGCGGCCAGTGAGAAATAAATTCCACATATTAATATATGAGCCAAGAGGAGGGAAGAGAATTGTCTAGAAGCTCAAGATTCATATCTATGAAGCTCGTTTGGGCACCTTATTATATAGTACAAGGATGAAACCACGTTAATCAAGACAGGTTAATGTCAATTAATTCACCATGAAACCATTGCCAATCAATTTGAACGTTTGGAAGCAACAATAGATTATTTTTGAATATGAGGCAATGAAGACACATTAATGCCATAAAGAATTTTCAATATTGAATCCGTTTGTAGCTTTGTATGTTGGAGATCATTTTACAAATTACCAATTAAGATATATTAAAGAAATAGAGTAATCAAAGAAATATGTTTGCATCCAGCATTTAATTTTCACATAATATTGACAAGTAAAAATATCTTTTTATTTTTACAAAAACTTCTCTTAAAAGTGCACAATTTACTTTAACTTACACATAAGGGACTTGTTCCTTATGACATACACTCAATATTCCAACGATAAAAGCATTAAAATCATGGGAGATCTGGCTTACTATTGCTTAGTCAGCTGAATGCTCAAGCAGGAATTGCCGTGGAAGCAAAAGCAGTCATCAATCAGTGAAATCAAGAGTTAATTGGCGTGATAAAATATTGTACATGAAAGCATTGCGACATTACGAGACAAGAAAGCAGCACAAATTATTGACTTCATTTTCATTTTCTTCTCTTCCCTTTTATTATCAGTATTATTTTCCATAACCACGAGGATTTTCCCATGCTCCATGCCATTATGATCAAATATTCCAATTCCTTTTCATAAAATAAAACGCAATTTATTTGTTTATTCATCACCAGTGTAATATAATGTAGAAGTTACGTTGAAAACTTGAAATCACTCCCATCATTATCCGTGCACTTAATTTGGGAATGCACGGGATGCAGATTGCGTGCACTACTCTACCCACTAAAATACGTTGTTTAAACCACTTATTTGTTTTAGTTAAAAAAAAAACACTTATTTGTGATTTATCTTGTAATGATGGATTTAATTGTAATTTTTGTCATTTTTTTTAAATCCTTATTCTGAATATCTGTATTTATTACTTTCCATTCTAAATATATAATCTAGCTTTTTTTTTGAAAATTCTAATAAAACAAAATAAGTCACTAAGTCACTTTTAAATTGGTTTACCTATTTTTTTCCTTAAACAACTAGTTTAGTTGACCAATAAACTATTAAGTAATAAAAAAAAATCAAATTTTTCACAATTAAATAACTCACATTTCTTCTATAATAAGGAATACTATTTTCTTAAAAGTCCAAAACTATGTTATCTTATTTAATAAAATACTAGTAACATGTTAAAATTAGGCCCATTACTTATTTTACATCTCTATCTCCTAAAAAAGAATAAACCTAATCTGACATGAACAAGTTTTAGGTACGAGAGTGCACATTTGAGAGCAGTGGGACCCACGTTTTTTGAGTGAAGGCTTAAATGATTTGATATTTATATGCTCCTAATTGTAACATCACTTTAAATTTTTTGAACAAATTAAACATGTCAAATTAGCGTCTTTAAAATTTATACTGTGCATATTTTTTCTACAAAATTAATTAATTCTCCTTCCAAACTATCATAAAATTCAATCAAAATGACATGTAGTTTGACAAACTCTGAAACTTAGGTTTCAACTTAAATTAAGTTTTGAAATCAGAGCAGACAAACACTTACAGCCTTTTTTTAGAATAGTTTTTCTGTCAAAATCTAAGTTTCAATTAAGTCAGACAAATACTCACAATTTTTTTATAATAATTTTCTTAATTGAAAACCTATATTTGAGACAGGAAATCAAGATTTTGTCAGAAACTATTTTTTCAACTTTTTCAGATCTACTATTCAGAATAGTTATTTGGGTCTTTTTCACATATGCTATCTTCCAAAAGCTATATCCAAACATAACCTTAAATTAGTGGCCTAATCTACATTGTTTAACTTCCAAAGTAATTCAGTTCAAAAAAAACTTCCCAAGTACTACACACACATACCACATACGGTATATGTAGTTGTGTATCCCTCTAGTTTGCATCACTTCTCTTCTCGATTCCTCACTCAAGATTCCTCTTTTACGAGATTCGGAGCTCTGAGGTTTGTGCCCTTTTGACCCCTTTTCCTTTCTTTCTCTCTCACTTTGATTTCACCTCTCAACTTCCTCACATGTACATGCTCTTTACTATGTTTGCCACTGCTTTTAATGACCGCCTCTTTATTCGTATCACTCAATTTTCTACTATCAAGTAGTATTTCTTTGTTTTCCATATAGATTTTTTTTGTGTATATGCAACTCCTGTTTTTACGGCCTTTGTTGTTTTTGCTCTTTACTTCCGGAAAAGCTCAAGAGTGTGTGTATCTCATAGGGGTGAGTTCGTGGAAGTTTGAATATTTCTTTGAATTGAAGCTTTTGGTGCCTTGTTTTTGCCAATGTTCAGGGTCTATTGTGATTATAAAGTCCATTTAAGGTTTAGTTCTTTGATCAAAACATAAGGGTAGCTATATGTAGTTTGCTCAGTTTAGTTGACGAATTTTGTTTCTTTGACTTTTGTGATGAAAGCATATGATCAACTTGTGACTTTGTGTTGCCTTAATGTTGATTGATTGGACTTTTCTATCCTTTTGATTAAGGAGTGATCTTCCAAAAGTAATGAATGATGACAAGAATCCTTGTATTAACTTTGAGCTATTATCTGTTTGAGAAATTGATGTGAACTTTTTGATATGTGAGACTGTGAGGGAGTGGAATCGAGTCAAGTGGGGCGTAGTTGTTCTTCATTGTCAGGAGTATTGTTTTGTGTTCTATTTAAAGTGAACGTTGACATGTTCTCAAAATTATTATTAATCATGTTTGGAATTTGGGTTGCCTGTTTGCTGAATTATCTTATCAAATGTTGGCTTCAGATTGAGAAATGGCTAAAGAAGTCTCGGCCACTCCGTCACCACCTTTTGACTATGTTGTCTTGGGGGATGATCATGAAAACCTAAGAACTGTTAGACGCACATCCAATAACACAAGTCCTTGGATCGAACCTGAGAGGTTGAAACTTCGGCACAGGATTGGGCGAGGACCTTTTGGTGATCTTTGGTTAGCAACTCATCATCAGTCAACTGAAGATTATGACGAGTACCATGAAGTTGCTGCCAAGATGTTGTATCCTATCAGAGAGGACAACTTGAGGACTGTATTAGATAAATTTAATGAATTATTTCATAAGTGCCAAGGAGTGGCCGAGGCTTGCTGGCTCCATGGAATTTCAATTCTAAACGGAAGGGTTGAACTAATTCTAATATTTTTGTTGTATATTTCAAGTTACTATCAACTTGGGGTGCACTAACAATAATCTCTGTCTCCTTGCAGATATGCATCATTATGAATTTCTATGAGGGATCTGTTGGCGACAAAATGGCTAGGCTCAGAGAAGGAAGGATTTCATTGCATGATATGTTGAGGTGATGTTGATAATGGATGTAGCGAAAAATAAAAATATAGGACATTCAATTCTAAAGCCATATTACTTGCTGCAGGTATGGCATCAATCTGGCCCAAGGTATCCTGGAACTTCATTCGAAAGAAATCTTAATTCTAAACCTGAAGCCCTTTAATGTGCTTCTTGATGATAATGACCGAGCTATTTTGGGGGATGTTGGTATTCCCAGTCTTCTGCTTGGACTCTCATTTCAAGGCTCAGATAAGGTTCACAGGCTGGGGACTCCAAATTACATGGCTCCAGAACAGTGGCTACCTGAAGTCAGAGGTCCTATATCCTTTGAGACAGATTCATGGGGATTTGGGTGTACTATTGTGGAAATGTTGACTGGTAATCAACCTTGGTATGGTAAATCAGTTGGTGACATATATCAATTAGTAGTTAAAAAACATGAAAAACCTCTTATTCCCAGTGGTCTTCCTCCTTCAATTGACAACATCCTCAGCGGGTGCTTTGAGTATGATTTAAGGAATCGACCATCAATGATGGATATTCTGAGCGTTTTTAAAAGGTTTGTTTTTTAACTCTTCATAACTGCAAGATGATTTGTGGTGATGTAATTAGACAGGTATTTTTTTTATAACTTCATGGCTAATTGTATTTTTTTTCTTGCATTCATTTTAAGTGGCCTATCTAGTTCCAGTAAACATATATTCATCCCCTTAAAAAAACAGAATTATAACATAATAGTGTTGCAAGTATAAGTGTTCAAGTTCCTTTGGCTATTGTATCAAAGTGGTTGGACTAGTTCCTCGACTATTTTCGTACTGTATAGGTTATATGATGTATCCAGTTTGTCCTGCTATGTGATCACTAATACGAAATCGAGAAATACTGGAAGTTCTTATAATTAAGCATAGTTTTCCTCTAGTTAATGTCTAGCTGTGTTCATGAAAATGACAAAATCTGCTGCAACCTGTTCTCTGTTCTCATTTGTTCTGCTAACTTCACAGCTCTCTGGATGCATTAGCCAATGATGGAGGATGGCAATATCCCAGCACAATGAAGGTTATTGAAAAATCAAGCAGCACAGGCTATACGGATTGGTGTATTTCAAAGGACCGTCTCCAGGTGAATGACATGGTAAGATCAAGAAAATCAACCAATTCATCCAAACGTCAAAACATGGATGTCCCGGGAGGAACCGTTGTTGGTTTAGATCGTAATGTGGATCATGGTTTTGTTTTAGTGAGGATCCATGGTATTCATGACCCTCTAAGGATTCATAGTTCAAGCCTAGAGCGTGTCACATTTGGTTTGGCAGCCGGTGATTGGGTACGCTTGAAGGAAGAAGATGAGAAGCACTCGCCAGTGGGCATTCTTCATTCCATTAGCCGCGATGGTAGAGTGGCTGTTGGATTCATTGGGATGCAAACTCTTTGGAAAGGTAGTTCTTCAGAACTTGAAATGGCAGAGCGTTACTTTGTGGGGCAATTTGTACGCCTTAAAGCCAATGTCTTGAGTCCTCGATTTGAATGGCCTCATAAAAGGGGACGAACCTGGCCTACCGGAAGG
Organism: Mimosa pudica; assembly: GCA_029929735.1. Classification (NCBI taxonomy): domain Eukaryota; kingdom Viridiplantae; phylum Streptophyta; class Magnoliopsida; order Fabales; family Fabaceae; genus Mimosa; species Mimosa pudica. Next base: position 5,808,408 of record JAKELP010000007.1, read on the forward strand.
ATATCATGGATCCTTCCAAATGGATGTCTAATTGTCAAATTCCCAGGGATGTTGACTTTTGGTGATGAAGCTGGCACTTTCTTAGCTGATCCATCCGAGGTTGAAGCGGTTGACTTTAGTACTTGCCCTGGGATCATTGAGAAATATAAACATGTGGAGGATCATCACTGGATAGTCAGACCTGCCTTAATTGCATTTGGCCTGTTTACAGCTTTGAAATTAGGATTGTCAATTGGAAAGAAATTTGGGAAGAAAAAGGTGCATGCAAAAGAGAGTGAAAATCAGCGCATAGATGCCAACAATTCTGCTTGGAGATCTTCGGGTGCTGCAAATCCGGGCAACACAGTATGGGTTCCTTCAGTTTCCAATATTCTTTTTAGAGAAGGGGCTAATGCACCACCTGGTCGGTAGTAATACCACTCTAATATCATCACAGTCAAAATAACTTATGAATGTACAGGTTAATGTTAACTAGCTTCTGCACATGTGAAGGAAATCCATCAAATGTAGAGCCACACTGCAATTTATCGATACATCAAAATGGAACAATGTTAATATAGATGCAGACTAGTATCCCACTGAATGCAAAATTGTGGTTTACTGTTTTCCCATATGATTGTACAGGTTACTTTTTTTCCGCCCTAGATGTTTTGCATATGGGGAAATCACTAAAAGGTTATTGATGTTATCATTTAAGTTTCAGCGCATGAAATGACAATGAATCCATGGTGTTGTTAACTTGTTATTGAGTCTTTTTAATCATTACATTTCTTTAAAGAGACCCATAATGTGATTTCCCTACATATGTGACTACTTCTAGATTTGATGGAATGCCTATTGCGAGTGAGGGATGCCTTCTCTTGTTTAACAAACTCTAATTTCTATTTACTTTAGTGTAAGCTCAACCAAATGTTGCAATGTTCTTGAAATTATTATGAACTGTAAGGTTGTCAGGTGATTTTCAACGGGACCAAATTTTATAAGTTCATGAGGAATCTGCTTACTAAGCCCAACAAGGTGATAATGGCAGGGAATAACATAGTCTTTTAACTTCAAGTTTCTTATTGGATCTGTTGGACCTTGATTCCAGCTTGGGCCTGCGCAGATGACGTCTAGGCCCAACTAGTTCACAAGCCCATATAGCTTTCTCTTTCAGCCTAATGTCACTAATGGTCTGCATTCAAATTTGAACTAGGCAAGTGCCCACTACCCACACATTAATCTATCCATTGCTTGTAAACACCGTTGCCAGTTACTCAATAAAAATTATTCCTTGTGAGCCTTTAATTTATTTTCCCGATATTTAGCATCAACAGGATCATACTGTTATTCAAAAAATGCCGCTGTCTTTTGAGGAGATACTCCGCTGTACATTCATGCACCTTGACTGAAAGTGATCTAGAGATCATTGATCATAATGTTCTTTTTGTTGTAAATATGTGACCATGTAGTCGTGTCATTGCAGAAATGGTCATATCTGTTTTGAGTCAACTAAGAATCCGATTGCAATCATATACAGTGGGTAAACTCCAGTCACTTCTGCTAAAATGAATATGAACATTCAGCATTAGACTACTGACTTTTTGTGCTGGGTGGAATGGACATTAGAACTTCTAGACATTCTGAAATCACACATGGTGGCTTATACCTAACATTCTAGAATGAATATAGTAATGTTTTTCCACGATCTAAAAAAAAAATCTGAGATATGGCCACAAGAAAAATATGTATAAATTCATGAACATGAGGCAGTACTCCAACGCGCGAAACAGTTGGTTGGAAAAGCAAGAGGTACTGTATTCTATATGTAGATGTTAAGTGGCTATATATATATGGATCCGAGGCCCACAATTCTGTCTAGGAACTGACTTCAAATCGTGCAAGTTATTAAATATTACCCCCTATCTTGAATACAAGACTTCTATATCAAATTTTATCAAAATAAGCATACTAATAAGTTGGTCGCTACAAGATGTTTTTTCCAAAACAATCTAAATATCTCCTAGACCAATCTAAATATGCTTATTTATTCTCACACCCTCTCTTATTTAATTACTCCCTCCGTTCCTAAATGTAAGAGCACTTTGACTTTTTTGGAGAATCCTAAGAAAACAAAATGAACAATTTAATCATAACATATTTTGAATATTATTATATCATACTTAAGTTCATAAGTCAAATAAACTAGTTTAGTGAAAAAATTTGGGAAAATCAATTTTTAATTACCATATTTTGCTTTCTTAGGATTCTCCAAAAAAGTCAAAGTGCTCTTATATTTAGGAACGGAGGGAGTATTTATTATTGAAGGAGTATAAATAGGAGTAACTTGGGAAAGCATTGACAAAAACTAAAAATGGATAATATTTTTAACAATAGGATTTTAGAGTCCAAAATTTGAATGATCTTGGTCTAAAATATAAGAGCTCATCTCACATTCTCTTTTCATTTGATGTGTTTTTTCCTATTTTACTCATAATTCTCTTTTATATTTATTAATGTCTATGTATTTCTATCTCTTAAAAGTATCATAATAAATGTGACAATATTAAAAAAAAATTATTAATTTCAAACATCCAGTTAACTTTCACATATTTTTCTAAAAAAATATTTTTTGGCGGTTGAGCTCTTATAGTACTGACGGGGGAGTATTCATATTCATATGCAGTGAATAGTTGGAATAACATAAAGAAAATAGTAAAAAACTTAACCGAGTTAATTTGGATATGTACAAGGAAGATTGTTAGAGACTTCGATGAGTAAAAGGGACCAATCACTATATAATAACATACATTGAATGATATTATTAATTAAAACTTCTAGGTTAATGGTTTATCTAAATATTTATTCGTTGATAAAGTTTGACGACATCATATTATCAACACAGCCAACCCTGACCTAATAACATAAAGCTCATCGCTTGTGACATATGGAATGCCAATGAATTGGAGAAAAGTGTTTGTGATGGAGGAGGGAGTGTGGAGGTGGTAAAGAAGAATTGGATGGGTAGAAGAGAAGCATTGAAGTAGGAAGTGGTGGGTGTGTGGGAAGTCTCCATCAGTGTATCTGATGAAGGATCCTCACAGATTCAGCTGCTCCTTTCTCATTAATGCCTCCCTTTTTGTCACTTTATCACCACTGCTTCTCATGCAAATGCAATTCTCTTCCCGTGCCCCTACCCCAACCTTTTCTGCTACTCATCGTATCAAATCTTTACATTTTATTGCATTGAAGTATCAAATCTATATATTCATTTTACAAAGATTCTCTTTTGGCCAACTTCATTTTACAAAGATTACCAGTAATGCTTTTCAGAGTCAAAAACAAAATTGAAAAATAACTGCTGGCAATGAGGTTATGTCAAGTTGTTTCAAACTAAAGGTTGAATTAACAAATTTAAATTTATGAAAAAAGCAATTCAACAGCATTCTTATATATTGTCAGTTTACATGATAAACTTTAAATATACATCCTAATCAGCATTTTTTATCTATACCCATCTGTCTGTGAAGTTAGCAATTTTTTTTTATCAAAATGATACTGCGTACCAACGTTGAGATTAATAAAATAAAAATCGTATTTTATTGACAAATGACTACACTAAAATCTATGTAAATTTGAATCACCCCAAATATATATATGGAAAATTAGCCTGAATAAACATATTATGAAAAAAGAAAAAAAGTACAATAATAATAATTGGTAGAGAAAAATGGTTGGCGTAATGATAGAAAGGGGGGCAGTGGGGCTAAGGGGATTAAAGAAGTAATAGGAAATGACAAGGAAAGGAGATGGAAGGTGTCAGTGTATGATTGGCCAGAAAGGGTAAGGGAATGGGAATTAGGTAACCAAAATCTAAAAGATGCATTATGCCTCCAGATAAGCCTAATCACACCCTTGTTTAGCCAACCATTTTCCGAGCCTTATGCCTAATGCACTTAGATTTGATTTAGTACTGCTCCTAACTGATTCCAGCTCAAAAAAAAGAAATAGTCAATAAAAAGTAAAGGGCCATAAATCACATCACAATCACAATATTATTAATAAGAGATTAGGGTAATAGGAATGGTACGAGGTGCAGCCACAGATCCAAAAACAGTGAGCAACATCATAGGCATTTACGCTATGTGGGGTCCCGGATCCTAAGAAGATCTTAACCCCCACCCCACCTCTCTACCCAATTTTAATTCCTTTCCTGTCAATATCACTCCTTGGCTTGTTTGGTTGATAGGGAAAATGTTAAAGAATTAGAAAGTTTAGGTTTTTGTGTAATTTACATATATCTCGGGGTCCACAAATTTTCTCTCTCCATCTCACACTTTTTTTGGGTCCCACACACTTTATTTTTCATCATTACTTAATTTACCCCTACTTCCCATCTTTACCCCTTTCACTTTCCAATTCTTCACTTTCCTTCCCAACACCAAACGAATTACACTATAAAGTAGTATATTCTATTTTGGAAAAATTACTTAAAAAACCCTGTTTGCAACATCTATGACACTGAGTGAAGTATAAAAAATTTGTTGAAAGGAGAATGTATAGCCCATGCGTTTGATGATAGTTATTTACAGTTACATGTGGAGTTGAATATATTACTGCATACAAATGTTCAATTAAAAAGAATTATGCCTGTTCAATGATGAGCTCCTCAATCCGGCATACCCTTCTTGTAGTTTGTGTGCATGGGAAACCTCAGTTTGAATGTTTGAGGGCTTAGATCAGGTACCCTTAAAAACAAAAATATAAAAAAAAAAATCACGAGTGCACTTACATTCTTTTAAAAAAATGGACCCAACTCCCATTATGTCTATCAAGGATCAAGGATCAAGTATCTGCTATATCTATATATCTCTTGATAATTGCATAATTATATAATTATGACAACTTGGCATTGCCTCCCACCGTTTGCCAAAACCATAATTACCACTCGTGACTAGTAATGTCTGCTGGTTTTTATCTAAAACTATATCAGGAAAGGTATGTATACATACTTTAGCTAGAAAAATAAGAACCACTAAAGATATTGAGTGATGTTGAGGGAACTAAATAATATAACAAATTAATGTTTCAATCTCGGCTATTGAGACAAGCGCCTACACTGATCAAATGAGATAATCTCGTTAAAAAAGAAAGGAAAATAAGAATTCAATATTTAACATCTATTCCATTTCATTATAATTTTTAAATTTATTTCAATTCCAATTATCTGTTCTCCGTGAGTTTTTTTTAAAAATATTAATGTGCAGTACTTCATTAGCGAGAAAAAACAATGTAGGACAAAAAATAAGCCATCAAGCTAATCCAGTCACCATGGAAGTACATTCGCAGCATGAATTATGAGTTACAAGTAGTTTTTTTAACATAGATTTATAGATAAGGCTAACCTATTCTTGAAAAATTTTGTGATAAAAAACATGTTAAATGAATATTTAAAAAAAGAAAGAAAAGGAATTAAAAGTGAGAGAGAAGGTCACGGGAGAAATGTGGTGTCGGGAACACGTGAGGGGGAGGGGGGAAAGAGTTTGACTTGAGAGGAAAAGATACGGCACTATCTTTTTCGAACATGAGTTTGCACGGACGAGATCTCGTGGAAGGGAACGTAGAAAATCGTGGCCGTTGGAGTGTGGAGTACGATATGATATGGTGATCTAACAGATGTGAGGCTTTGTCTCTCAACACTCAAAAAAGCACTTAATCATCATATTCATCATATTTCCCAAATCGTACAACTCGCGTGCACTTGAACAGTTCGATCCTGTACGTCCATCTGCTCGGATCTGGTTTCTCTCAGCGGCCATTTGCTCAGTATCCCTCAGAATCTCTATATCATGACTGTTGATCTTATCCAAACACCCACAAAATGACACGTCATTCATTTCCCTTTTTTTCCCTTTTATGTCCTAAAATAAAATACAAACAGTCATCTTCAGCTACCCCTTTCTCTCCACTGATGTACTACAACATCGCTGCACCGTCGGGGCATCAACGAGTTTGTTATTCGTTGAGCCACATCACGTCCTAAAAGAAGAATAACTAGATAGATTTAATTTGTTTCTTTACATTCTAACAACTGTAAGCCATTGTGTTTTTTTCCCAGAATGTTAAATCAAAAATAATGTTGGTTCCATGGATTCAAAAATTTCTATAAATGGCTCTCCCCTTGCTGATCGTTCACCTTGATATTAAAAATAGGGATTTTCTCAAATTTCTCTGTTTTCGTTCTTCGGTGGGGTGGGGTAGTTTTCTCTTAATTCATTCAAGTTTTCAAATGCAAAGTATTCTCTTTTGTTTTGTACAGTTGTATTGGTGTGGTATTTGTTTGGCCATTGTCTTGATTATTAATGGGAGCTTTTTGTTTGGCCATGGCGGAAAAGTGAGGGGGAGCGGGTATGGTGAGAGGAACTTGAGTTTGCAGGTGGAGATCTGATAAGTATAGTGACACGTGTCATTTTATAAGCCGCAGGATTAATTGGATGGATAGGATATAAAGATTCTGAGGGAAAACGAGAAAGAGGCCGCTGAGAATATCTGCTTCCCATCTGCTCCACCCCTGCATCTGATACTCCCATCTCCCTTTTTACCTTTTTCATCTTTTTCTTTTAAACTTCCTCGATTCCTCCTACCATTGTTATGACTTATAATATAATTATAATTATAATATGGATTCAATAATTGGATGAATTTATATCTTTGGTAAAAAGTAATTAAATTACATGGTTTAAACCATAGTTTAAAATTAGATAAAAGTTGTAAGTATGAAACAATGTTTTATATTTTAACCATACTCTTATTAATAAATGGATAAATAAGATAGAGAAATAGAGTAATGATGGAATGAAAAAAAAGAGTGAAATATTATAAAAATGGATAATAGATAATGAGATAATACAAATAGCTCTGATTAATAAATAGAAATAACAAGGGACAATTATTAAAATAATTGAATACTCAAACAATTTTTAGTAGACCACTGTAAAAAACAGGGGAATACCGATGAAAATCACCAACGGAATTCCGCAGTTAGACTGCAATTTCAAGGAAAATTTATTAATAATTTGTTTGAAATGCATTTACTGACGGAATTATTGTTGAACAACACTTTGTCGAAAATAATACTATTACTAAATCATTTGCCGCCGAATAAAGGATTCCGTTAGTGAATTGTGATGGATCATTGAAGGAATTGTGATTCACTGTTTTTTGTATTGAATAACTATTACAAACACGATTAAACAATTTAAAATCCAAGACTTTGTTAAATGGGTAATAGTAATATCATCATATCCTTGTTTAATTCGTTGTAAATAACCCATTTTTCTTTTCCTTCTAGCTCCAAAAAACAGATCAAGTGAACATATTATTGCTTTTTAAATTCAAAGTGATTGTATTAATGATATGGTCCGATCAAATAAAAATGACAATTTTTTGAGCAGGATCCATGATTTAAACAATAAAGAAAGAAAGAACTTTCAGATATAGGATATCAATCGGGTTTATCATATAACTTCTTCATCATTTATGACTTTAACAAATTTCCAACTATTTTTTCAATTCAGTCGCCTTTTTCATTTGACTATTGTTGAGTATCAATACGATACTTCTAGACCACGCTAAAATTTAAAAGAATTTAAAAAATATCGCACCTGATAGCTAAAGTCAACTCTCTAAACAAGATATACATCAAATATGCAAAAAGTAGTTCCATTTTAGTTTATTTAAAAGACAAAATCCACCGCCTATTGATTATACCGGACAAAATTAACCGACTATTATACAAAGTGATGTAACAAAAAGAGCGAGTTTTTAGCAGTAAATGTTATATAAGTTGGTAAATTGGTTATGAATTCAAGTTATAATGATATGAAAATCTCATATATGGATACTTTTAAATATCTTCGTAAACACACTTTTAACTTAGAACCATGCTGAGTTCCCATAACATTGTCTACCTGAAACTTTTTCATCTATAAATTAAAAGGAGTATTTTTTTAGTGATTAAAGGAGTATATTGATTGTCTTTTTTTATAAAAAATTTGGTGGTTAAAATAATAATAGCGCTGTATAATAGAGTAATAATGATGATTACTTTATTTTGAAGTTTTTAAATATATGATGATTTTATCAAAGCAATCAATTGCCAAAGCTGTTTTTAATAAAACAATTGTCATATGGGGGAGTCAATTGCGTTGCTTATCATATGCAAAGCAGTTGTTTAATTCATAAATAAACATCATTATCCAAATACATGACAAAACAATATAATATATAATCCAATATTAAGAAGCAAGAGACAAATAGGTCAGCACCCTAATCAGAATCCAAAGATTTTCAAACAGAACATTCCGTTCTCAATCATTATTTTTCCCCCTCTGAAAAAAACACAATTTTCAATCACCATCGTGTCATACACGCGACCCAACCTCGCGTCATCCCGCCACCCCCAAAATCTTCCACACAGTCCTCTGTTTCTCTCAAACATAAATACCCCCCACATAGACTCACACAAATAACACACATATTTTAAAAACCAAAGCAAACCCATCGTAATTTCCATCATAGAAAACAGAGAACTCACTCTGGGAGAGAAAATCTGTGAGAAAGTTTCAAGCTTTTTCAGTTTCTTCTTGAAACAAAAGAGTGAAATCACAGAAGCAGAACATAACTGAGAAAAAAAATGTTTGCAGAAGAGAATGGTTTGAAGGGAGACCCAAGGTTGCGAGCTATATCTGAAGCCATTAGAGTGGTACCTCACTTCCCAAAAGAAGGTATTTTATCTTTTTCTTAAAAAAAATGATCTTATTTTTTAATGTTAATTTCACCTGGCCATGTTCTGTTTTTTTTTTTAATCTTTTGCTGAACAGATCTGGAAGTATTATATGTTGGCTTTGTTTTGTTTTTTGGTTTTTAAAATGGGTTTTGCAGGAATTATGTTTCAAGACATTACGACATTGTTGTTGGATCACAAGGTTTTCAAAGACACCGTTGATATTTTTGTCGATCGTTACAGAGACATGGATATTTCTGCTGTGGCTGGTATCGTACTCTATTTTGAGATCATCTTCTAATAATATTCACACTTTTTTGTTGACAAAGAAAAAACACATTTTGTATGGTTTGTAATGTTTAACTAATAAACTCTGTGGCATAGCCAAGGTTGTACATTGTCTTCAATAATTTGCCTTCTTTGGTTTCACTGGATTTTTTTGTCTTGTCTGAACCAAAACTATATTATGAATGTTAGAAGTTTCTCATAACTTTTGTTTAAAGTAGTAGTTTTGCCTGCTTCTTTTTGTAATGATCGTTCTTTCACCTCAATGCATTTTTCTGCATATCTCGAAGCTCCCTTTTAATATTATAATGTCCTACTTTTAAAAAATCATAGCCTTCATTTTAATTGCTTTGGCCCTTGTGTCTCTTTTGCTGGCAAGGCTCAGAATATTTTGGTACGAGTAAATAAATAAATAATGACTTTTTTGCCGACCTTCTCGAGTAACTTTAATTTGATGGTCCTGGCTGGCATACAATACAAGACATGCATAGATCTTATAATAGTTTATAATATATAATACGAAATGAACATATACAACTAAACATGAGTGTACTATTCTAAACATGAAGTGTTTCTCCTTTATGGATCCAATTGGAAAGCTTAAGCTAAGCATTGAGTTTGGATTTCATGAATATTTTTATGTAATTAACCTCAAAATATTAACCATTACTGTTATTCAATATAAGCCTCTTTGGTGCTACTATGTATTGCCTGTTTAGTTAATGTGCTCATGGTATTGAAATTTTGATTGTAATGTGCTCATGGTATTGTAACTTGGATTATACGTAGGAGTGGAAGCTCGAGGATTTATTTTTGGCCCGGCAATTGCGCTAGGCATAGGGGCAAAGTTTATTCCCTTACGCAAACCAAGAAAGCTGCCAGGTATACCTATTTAATTCTGAAAGCAAATTTGGACACTATGTTTTTAGTGTTACTCCAACTTAATTACACTAGTTTGAGTTGAGAAGTCAAAAATTGTGTTCAAAACAATTCTGGTATCCCCTCTTTCCCACTTTGGGTTAAAAATGGTCTTGTGTGATTGGAAAATGCCTTTGTTATTATTGATGGCTGATGCTAAAAGTCTCAACAGATTTCACAATTACATAATATTCCGTATTAAATATATGCCTAAACTATGACATGCTTCATATATATATGCTTAAACTACGACATGCTTCAAATACAGGTGAAGTCATATCAGAAAATTACGTTCTTGAGTATGGAACTGATTGTTTGGAGATGCATGTTGGGGCTGTACAGCCAGGGGAACGAGCATTGGTTATTGATGATTTGGTGGCTACTGGTGGAACACTATCAGCCGCAATAAATCTCCTAGGTAACTAATTTGCTTTGTGGTTTGGTGTGTGTTGTGTATGTTTGTGTGTATTGCCTTCTCTCGCTTTTCAATTCGCTCATTATTTGTTGTTTTAGAATGTTTTATGAATTTTCAACCTCTTTTTTCTATGCAGAACGTGTTGGTGCTGAAGTAGTTGAGTGTGCTTGTGTGGTTGGTGTACCCGAGGCTAAGGTAAATGCCAAAGCCACTCTTGCAAATTGTTTTTGTCTCATTAGTTAGCTCAATTTTTCTATATTCTTAGTGGTATAGTCTATTATTAACTGTGAATATGACCTAACATGTGAAGAACCATTTGCATGAGTTTATATATATATGAAGGTAGTTTCTTCTTTTCCTATATCCTGCAACTAGTGAAAGTGACATTTAAAGGGAGCTTTTTTGCACGATATTGGAGGCTTAATGGAAAGCCACTTGCGATTTTTGCTGTCATACTATCTTGTATATATTTGCTCTATTTTAATAGTTGTTTAAAGAAAAGCGTCAATATTTCAGGGACATTGCAGGCTTAACGGAAAGCCATTATATGTTCTTGTGGAGCCACGTGAAATGGATAATGGATGTTAAGGTAAACAAATGTTAAGTTTGGATTTTTGGCATAGTTTTGAGACAATGATCTTGTCAATGCCAATTATGTAATCATAATAGAGTTGATGATGCAGATGGACAGGTGATTTTTAGTGTTATGGGAATGACTAAAGGAGAAGCGTGATGATGATTGTGGCTGTAACAAAGGCTGGCATGTGGTGAACAATAGGCAAATGAAGAGTGTGTTTGGGCACAAAGGTTGTAGTTTATGGATGGAAAAATGTCTGTAATTTAATTTTCTTGTAGGTTGTCAAGTATGTCTGAAATTCTTTAAAGTTCAAACAATCATTCTTAATTTCATCGTATTTTTCTTGAATGACCCTCGTTACCTCGTACTAAATTCCATAATTTTTTCCTAAAACCTGGGCTTGTGGGCTTAATTCTCCCATAATTTTTTCCTAAGAATTATCCGGAGTCAGCCTCTCCAAAATTCTCCCATAACTTAAAACTAGAGTTTGGGCCTTATCGAAGACAACACTGTTTTTGTTCTTTTGGGCAGCCCAATTTACTAGTTTAGCTCATTCTATTTCGACATTTTGTTTTGGAAACAATTTATTGGATCACCAAAAGGAAAATGAGTAATCCCTCGCAACAAAACAAACTCAAATATGAATTCTCGAAGAGTGGCTTTTACATCTATATATCTTGTTAAAATCTATGGAATAATTACTTTTATTGGAAGTATACATGTGTCTATAACAATAAACAGTTGGATCCACTTAACAGATAAGGGGGCGATCTTGTATAGAAATTCTACCAACTTTGAACAACTTATCATTCAGCCGAATTGTAACTTTAATCTTTGCATATAATTTGAAATGAGACATCATTCATGTTTAAATGAGTAAATTATTTTTCTTTAAGTTTTTAACACGCTATATTTATGAGTACCGCTTTATCCCATGGGTTGATGCAGCTTTTTGTTGGCAATAAAAGAATTATATTTTAACCAAATTTGGTTCAATATTCATAAAATAACAATGTAAATCGGAAATAACCGCGGCTTTGCATTTGAGGGGTTTTTTAATTTTAAAAAAACTAGTTAATGTTGTGCTATCCTTTCTTTTTGGAAAATCTCAAATAAATCCCTCCCAATACCCAAAAGGACAATTAAGAAACCTAAACTTCCAAAAGGACCATGAAGGAACCAGCACCTACCTATCATTTTAAAATTTGTGAAAAGACAAAATTGCCCTCATTCTAAAACACAAATTGCGAGAAGAGGGTGGTTGTTAGGGGGGGTAGTAATTTGTGTTTTAGGATGAGGACAATTTTGTCTTTTCGCAAAATTTTAAAATGACAGGTAGGTGCTGGTTCCTTCATGGTCCTTTTGAAAGTTTAAGTTCCGCACTTATACTTTTGGCTATTGGGAGGTATTTATTTGGGATTTTCCCTTTCTTTTATAAGCTGTAAAAGAACACTCGTCGATTGGTTTATTATTAAAAATCTAATTTAGATGAAGTCAGAAAAGCACATGTATTGCACGAAAGCCTTTTACAAAGGAAAAGGGCCTAAAGTAGCAAGAGCTCAAAGTTGTTGGGTATTCCTGATAAAAAAAAAAGTTGTTGGGTATGGAAGGACGTACGATTTGCCAATGGTAAAAATAAAAATAAATTCAGTGAAACTTTATAGCCTTAAGGACACCGATATACTTGCTTAAGTATTTTTTATGCGTAAGGTTGTTTTGAACTCTCTAAAAATATAATAGGTAAGTTAAATCAAATTCATATGGTCTTGGAAAAGGGTTTTTTAGTAAAAGGTTGTACTGAACACACGACAATCTGGCATCAAAACTTAAGTTGCAAGAGAAAAAAAACGACAAAGATAGAACTTTGTAGTGCGTTATGCTTGGTATCACGCATTGAACGCTGTGAGGAGCAAGAAATACGATGATTTTTCCAACAAAAATGTCTCTGTTATTGAACATTTTTTTCGTATAAGATATCTTGTAAGCTATTGTTTAATAAGCTATTTTTTCCATCCCTTCTTCCCTAAATGGGCCCGCTTAATTTTCTCCTCTTATTTTATTATATTTGAGTTCTAGTCGTATGTGCTTCTCCGATCCTTTCCGATCAAAAGGCAACAAAGATAAGAAAAGTTCATTGTGAATTCGTGATGATCTAAGTCCATGATCAATATCTTAAAAGGGTGAGGTGTCATTTAGAAAAGAGTTGTGAATATCAGCAAGATTCTTTAAACTCAGTATCAATCCAGAAGTGGTGAAAAAAAAGTCATGGCACACTAGTTTCAAAAAAAAATTTAAATTAGAACAAAGTTTGTTTGACGTAGTGGTAGTTTCACTTCGCCGTTTAACCAAAGGTCTCGAGTTCGAGTTTTGGTATTGCACTCTGCTCTTGGCCAACACTTTGCCCTTAAGTGGAGGTTCCCTGTGCGAATCTAGATTAGTCTAAACTCGTTGAGTTCCCCGTGACATAAAGGCTAGCCCAGGATACCAGATTAAAAACTCAAAAAAAAAAATATATTGATTAAGCCAGACATGCTCTTACACGCCTTTCACACACTCATAAAGAGAGAAAAGACCTAAACAATAATTTTTTTGGACACAAACCTAAATTATAGCCTAAATGGAGTATCAAGCTACTTCATTCTTAAAGTACAATAATTTTTAAGTGTGATATTGTAAATTCAAACCCTCAACAAATATTATAGGTGCGTAAATTATATATGGAGAAAAAACTGATTAAATCAAATTGTTATGGTCTTGTAAAAAAGGCTTTTAGTAAAAGTTTAAAGTGAAACAAAGACAACCTTTTATTATTATTTTGGACTGAGGGTGCATAAATTATGGAGAAATAACTGACTAAATCAAACTGTTATGGTCTTGCAAAAACGGCTTCTAGTAAAAGGTTAAAGATGAAACAAACACTACAAAAGACACGGGTCATGCCTGCGGAAGAATTTCGCTACATTCCGGCGGTTCTAACTGCCGGTATGACTCTACAGCGTTTATCACAAACGCAGGCGAATTGAGCGTCGGAAAGTTACGTAGCTGCGTTTCTGAAACCGCGGGAGAGTTTTAGAAACCGCCGAAACGCAATTGGCGGGTTTTTTGAAATTTCCAGCTTTCCCACGTTAACAACCGCGGCTATGTGTATACTATTTTAATATTTACATGCCGGCGTTTGGAACCGCCGGCATGTTGAGCTTCATATTTAAAAAAAAGCATTAATTTAACCATTATAAATAATGGTTAAAATTAATGCGAGAATAAGAAATGATAAATAACAAAATAATAAGAAATGTAAAATAACAATAAAAATATTGAACCATAAAATCAATCTGAGTTCTTTTATTATAATAAATCCAAATTTTTTATATTAACAAAACCAAAAAACAGTTCAAAAATAAAAAGACTATTTCTATGGCTAAATATAGTTACTAACAGTTTATCATTAAAGCTTCAATGACAGAAACAAAAATATAAAAGGAAACTAAAACATTAAAAAAAATGCTTTTTTAAAAAAACTGTAAACAAAGGAGCTTTATTTTAAATAAGGAAAACTAAAACATTAAAAAAATGCTTTATTTTTGAAAATTGTAAACAAAAGAGAGGAAAACAAGTAGAGAGAAAGAAGAAGAGAGAAGATGGAAGAGACAAGAGGGAAGGGGCGAGTATAGAGTGAGGGAAGACCAGTATTTATAGGTGAAGTTCGCTGCTTAGCGGCGTTTGTAAACGCGGTGGAGGTATATTATTATTTAAACATAGTTGCGGTTATAAATGTCGGCGTGCGATATTATATTTTAACATTTAAACATGCCGGAATGTATTTATTTATATTAAATATAAATAACGTGCCGACGCTTATACACGCCGGCAAGTTATATTAAATATAACATATGGTTGCGGCGGTTGTAAACGCGGCTACGATATTACATTTTTAAAAAATAGGAACTTTGGGGCGTTTGTGACCGCATGCATGTTTTTATATTTTAAAAAAATTGAAATCTTTCGCACGCTTCGAACCGCCGGTAAGTTGACGGGAACAAAATGAAAAATAGTGCCACATACCGGCGCTTACAAACGCCGGTACGTGTGCTGGAAAATAAAAAAAAAAAAAAGATTTCCTCCTGCGTGGCGGCATTTGCTGCTCCGCTTTCCTGCGTTTGGGAACAACCGCCGGAACGCAAAACACTTTCCGGCGGTTTTTTTAAAAATGCAGCAACGTGGACTCTGGCGAGACGCGAATTTTTTGTAGTGAAAGACAACCTGTTACTATTATTATTTTGGACGATTGAGGACAACTTGTTATCAAAACTGAAGTTGCGAGAAATTAAAACACGACAAAGATAGAAAACGTTGGCGCGTTATATTTGTTTTCACATTATGGAGTGTGATGAGCAAGAAATAGGAAGTTTTTTTTTTTTGCCAAGAAAACGTTGGCGCGTTATATTTCCTATTCCTATAAGAAATAGGAAGTTTTTTGCCAACAAATATCTCTGTCGTTTAAATATTTTTTTTCTTTGAATGAATAATATAAAACAAACATTTAAATACCCAACCTCCTTGCCGTGAATTGAACACCAACCTATCTTAATTAATTAGCTATGGAATTTCTCATTCAACCACCACGAAATTTTGTTTTGCCGATGAATTTTGTTGTTTAATTCCATGGTTAATTTACCATTTCTTTAAGAGTGTGTGTGTGTGTGTAGCTTGATGAATACTTTCAAAAGAAAAATAACTCAGACCAAATACGAAACCAGAATTGGTTAGATGAGGTGGAATTTGTTTGTGAATGAATGGCATTCTGACGTCAGTGGTGTTGAACTACACCCGAGAATCTCATCCAACCTCATCCTGACAATTCCTGTGCTGGATTCCACTCTTTTTAACTATAACGCCCCCATCTTTCATCCCTTAAATTTAATTTTAAAATTCTATATCGGGATGATAAAGAAACCAATCATGTCTTCCCAAAGTTATCAGCTTTCAAGCAAATCATGACCATGCTAGAGGATATTTCTGTGTAAGTACTCCCCACTATTAAAAAAAACATCGAGCATTTGCTACGAGGTATATTGGGATTTGATATACTGTAAAATGTATGTTTAGAATACTCAAAAGAACATCGAAATCATCACCACACATGTTTCTTGCTTCCCCTTATCGTTTCAGTATGGGAAAGAGATATTCAGTGTGTCGGTCTTTTGCTTTGTACACAATAGGCCCCATTACCAGCAACCTCCAAAAAATACATGACACAGAAAGCTTTGTTTTTCCTTTTGTTCACAATAAAACCAAACAAGAGTCTTAATCTGAGGATTGCGATCTTGATAAGATATCAGTAATAGGGTACAGAGACCACATGTGTATGTGTTGTGGTTGAGCACCCAAACAAGTACCTCACAATTACACACAACTAGTGCTGCCTTGTCTGCTGTCACTAGCAAGCCTGCCATCATGTAGAAAAAAGAAAACCATGCATGTGTGAGCCCTTCTGGAGGCATGGCCTTGTGTTTCTTCTCTCACCAAAGTGTGATTGCAGAAAATGCCTCATGGATTGATTCCCCCAATTTGGCCTCAATGCACGAATCGAACCGAATAGTGATAATCTATTATAAACGGGAAATTATTTTCAAACTTTTAGAGGGAGGAGGGGTTCAAGAAGAAAAGAAACATTCAAAAATCAAATTAAAGAACATTATATCCAAAAAGTCTGGCTTAATATTGATGATATGTACAGTTGCCACAGGATCAAATTAGATTCGTATAAAAGAAAAACAAGTGCAGATCGAGATCAGATACGGAAAGAGTAAATACAGAAAACACAAAAATATATGCATATATATTTTACTAGTGAGACATAAGCTGGTGTACGTGTATATATGTCAAGCTGAGAGCGAAACGTACTTTGAGGCCATCCCGGTAATTTTCCCCGGCATTCTTGAACTGTTATATATAGTGAATCGTAAACAGTTCAAGAAAGCCGTGGAAGATCACAGAGAAGACCATTATTCATGAAGGAGAAGAGAATGAACTTCTCTAAGCCTAATTTCACCACCTTTGTGAGAGAAATAGAGAGAAAAGGGAGGGGGTTTATGTTGGGCTATTGTAGACTGAAATATTGAGACTGCTTGCCTGTGTATATATAGTGGAAACCTATATCCGTTTCGATCTTATAGCTTATTGATGACGATATATGTGGGGCTAAGTTAAAGGTTTAATTTCATTTCTAATTAACAAGATACACGTGGAATATGCTTCATCATATACGTCCTTGTACTTCCTTATTATTCTCTTCAGTCTGTAATATAAGAGCTCTACCACAAAGAGATGTTTCTTAAAAAAACGTGTAAGAGTTAGGCAGATATTTGGAGTTAATATTTTTTTCAATTTTACTCTCATTTGTTATGATATTATTAATAGAGAGAAATATATGAGCATTAATAAATATGAAAAAGAGATAAGTGAAAAGTAGGAAAAATGCATTAAACGGTGAGAGAATGTAAGGATAAACTCTTATATTTTGAATCAAATCCATTCAAATTTGGGTTCTTATATTACGAGTCGGGGTAGTATAATAACTATATTTAATTTTAATCAATTTTCACACAAAAATTGTTAGTTAAATCATGAAGTAAGTCTTAAGTAAATAATTTTTTTAACACTTGTTAGTTATAAAAAAAATTAACACTACTTTCAACTAAAATTTCCCTCTCTACATTTATAAACTTTTCTCACATCTTTTCCCTCTTCCTCTATTTTCAAAAAGAATTAAATAAGGTAGATTCATAATTAGGAATATTATTTTATAGTTGGAATTATAATAACAAATAGAGTAGTATTTAGGAACAAAAGAAGTATTGTTTTGTCTATTTATTCTCTTGCAATTTGTATATGGCCCCTTTGCTTGTTACGTTCATCAATTTTTGAAACCTTTCCGGTCAAACGCAAACACTTATTCTCAATTATCTGAATAATCAATTATGCAGAAAAGATTTTGTGACCAAAATACCTCTAACTACTCATTAACTGTTTAAATAAGCTAAGGTGTGATTCAAACACAATCTACCTATTTTGTGATTAAGTTGGTGAGCATTGCTAGTCCCATACACCCTTGTAATCAAGGCTCTCCTTTTTCAGGAGCTAATTTAACCTCAATTAGTTTTACAATATTAATTAAAAAATTTTAAAAATTAAAAATTGATCCCAAATGAGAAAATTAAGCTTTTACGTTCCGTTGTTAATTGTTTGTGGAGAGTAGTTATGGTATAAATTATATGTCATATTCTTAAAAAGAAAGATTGGGCATTTTGTCCTCTAATTTCATGTAAAATATCATTTTATCCCTTAACCCTATAAAGCATCATTTCAGTATTTCTAAACTTAAATTTCTTAAAAAACATAATGATATTGAAATTTTAATATTTTAATTTTTTTTTCAGATGTTGATGTATTAAATTTAATTTTTAAAATAATAATAGTTGTTACGAAAAAAATTATCATTTGAAAATAAAATGCAAACTTAGTACGAAATGAAGGATTTATTTTTGGGACCTTACTTAGGTCAAGTTCCTCCATCTAGGTTCTCCATTTCTCCAATTACTGGCCGTTAGATTGAATAAATGATTGTTATAAAAGGAAACATGTCACTCCTATATTAAAAGAACCTGAGAACCTAGAGAAAGGAACTTAATGTAAAATTTTCCCTTATTTTTGGCATGCATAGCTACTGGGAAAAAAATCTTTAAAAACGTTTGGAAATGAGCAATAATTGGAAGCCACTTTCAATTTAAAATGCGAATACTCGTTTACGATTTGTATTGAATTTAAAATAACAGGTCGCAAAACTTTTTTTGAAAAAAAGGAAGAAAGAAAAGAAAAAAAGTCATTCACACCTGAAATCCAAGATAACATGTCACCGAAATCTCAACGGAGTTCTGCGTTTCCTGACGAAATAAGGGAAACGAACTGTACGACGACAGCTTTCAAATAAAGGGTCAAATATACGATGTGTTTCCACACATCTTAATATAGCTTTAAGCTTAGAGATCAAATCAATCATGGCTACACATCGTGAATAAGAAAGAAATTAAAGATCAATTTCTCCCGTTATGGAACTTTAACTACTCTCAATTCCCATGATGAAATTATACAACACTTCCAAAGACCTTAATTAAACATAAGTTTGAAAGCTACTTAACAAAATGGCCTTCTATAAAATGAAAAATGAAAAACTTGTCTCCTTCCTCCTAGTGGCTTGCAGCCAGTTGAAGCTATATATGCATGATGGCAACAACAGGCGAAGTGTACAGTTTTTAGTCAAGTGGGACTTAAACCTAAGATAAATTTGTTTTATTAGCATGATTAGCCTTTCTATAGGAGCTCATGGTTTTGACAAAATAAAATCAAATTAAAGCATCCAATTAATACAAAAATACATATATGTATCAAAATTTTGGGAAAATACGTTTTATAGCCATTGGATAAATGCCTTTTGTTATTATATACTCGCTCCGTTCCTAAATATAGAACCTAGATGACTTTTTTGAAAAATCCTAAAAAAAGCAAAAAATAAGTTAATTATAAATTGTTTTACCTAATTTTTTCTCTTACACTAGTTTATTTTACCTATAAGCTAATGAATAATCTAAAAAGATATCAAATATATCATGATTTAATAACCTATTTCGCAACTTTAATCTTTCCAAAAAAAGTTATTTAGGTCTTATATTTAGGGACGGAGGGAGTATAATATACTACCTTCTTTTCAGCTTGTCAACCGCGTTAATTGGTTTTGCTGTTGTGTTTGGTCCGAAAAATGTGTTAAAAAAAAATACTACCTTCCTTCCTTGATTAGTATATATGTGTATAAGGGCAGTTGGTGGTGTGGCCCTTCTTATTCTGAGTCTTTATTGGCCTAAAATGTAGCATGTGGCATGACATGCTGCATTTTTTTTTAAAAAAAAATTAATATGCAACAAGTTGGGCCCATGGCTCGACATATCGCACATTATTTTTATTTTATAATATACTTTATTATAAATTATATATTATATATATTAGAATTTTTTTTATTTTGAATATGTATGTTGCGCCACTTGGGCGAGACAAATATATATTGAATTAAAAAATTATTTTCTACACGTTTTTAATCTTGTGTCGAGCCTTGAGGTGTGATATCAAAATCATCTATATAAACTTCACTTCTCCTAAATTTCTCCCTCTCAATCTTTAATTTTTCCCCCCTTCCTCCCCACTTTCTTTTCTCCTCAATCTCTACTTTCTTATTTTCTTTCTCTCCACTTTTATTCTTCATATTTCTCATTCAACTAAATTGTCTTTAATTTTTTTATAGGTTAATTGTTTAAACACAATCATTTCTATCATCCACAATTTAATTTGCCTATCAAGTATACAGTTTATATTACATATTTATTTGTTTAATTTTAATACTGTATTTTCAATTATATTATTTTATTATTTTGTCCATTTACCTTTTCTTATTCAATAACTAACCTTTAAGCTACTCTTTCACATTTAATTACCAATAAGATTAGTGTATAAAAATATCAATTTTTCATTCTTGGCGCGACATACATATATCATTTTATATTCTTGGGGCACGATATATATATATTATTTTGTTATTCTTGTCTTGTCACTTAGACATGTCGATCACCCCTCGTAAAAATGTGACACAAGGCCTTTGTCGTGGTTAAAAACGCGATTACATCATCTAAGTGACTAGACACTCCTTTTCTTTTAGTTGTGCTATTTCAAATAATATATCTTGTGATCATTAAGTAGCATGAAAGTTTTTTAATTAACCCAATGCTTAAAGGTCCATGATCTCAATTGCATTGGTAACCTCGTTCTCGGTGTTTGTATCAACAACAATAATCAATATAGATTTTGAGACCTATATATTGACAAGAGATGCATACAAGAGACATATATATCATATTCATCTAGAAGTCACGATGAGGATACAAACAAATCAAGGCAAACAGACTTGCCCGATTAACACAAGACAAAACAAAACACCAACAACATTAGAGTATGCACAAAGACATACACCCTACCAACACAACAACAGCATACACACTCTTAAGTATACTTATCTTGCACGCAAACGAAGCTAAGAAAGCTCCAATTTGTTTTTACAATTAAGCGTGAAATAAATTATTATTTCAAATAAATTCTGATTACTTAATAAATTAACATGATGAGACATTTGAATTTGAATATTCAGTAGTGAAGACAATTTGTTTTAGCAAATTTTAGCCATTCATGTCAAGCATTTCATTATTAACATGTGAATGACCAAAAATTACTACAAAACAATGTCTTCATTTTTCACGCTCAAAACACACACAAACCTCTATGCAGTAGCAGACAAATTTAAACATGAGACCTACGATGTTCTTCATTGTATTGGATCTAAGGACATTGGAAACCAGGAGGAACAGTTTTCTGACAAGCACTTAGGATTAAGCTGAGAGCAACGGGAACATTCAAGTTAATTCCAAGAACGTTGGCCTTAATAGCTGTGCACAAACAAAGTGCTGCCTCCAAATCCACCAATCCATCCAACAATGCACAACATTTCTCCGACAATGGGGGCCCCACAACAATGTTGACCAATCCCAACACATCAGCACACAATGACAACTTCAGCGTATCCCTAGGACATTTCTCCGGTTCCGGTATTGGTGGTGTAGGGCACGGCTTAGGGGTTGGAGGAGTCGGTTTTGGTGTCGGTGGGGTCGGTTTAGGGGTCGGTGGGGTCGGCTTAGGGGTTGGTGGGGTTGGTTTCGGGGTTGGTGGAGTCACCGGCGGCGGACATGGCTTGGGTTTGTAGTGGCCATTGATGATTGTTGAGTGAGCAAGGAGAGAGAGGACGAAGATGATTGCAAATAGCTTGTGGGAAGCCATTGTTATGTTTAGAAAGAGTGGTGCAATTACATACAAGGGTATGTTGGTTTGAATTTATAAAGAGAGATCGCTTGGTTAATGATATGGGAATCTTATTTGAGTGGAAGAGAGTGTAGGAGGTGATAATACTGATAACGTTACAGTTTGAATTTTTTGTATGTTTGTGACATTGAGGAAATATATTGGCCCCGGCCCCTCTAGTAGTTTTTGCGTATTAAATTGGATATTTCTTCACCTCATTATGTACAATAGAAAACAAATAAACGAATTAAATATGCCTCTTTTTTGTTTTTGGCAATATGTATAGGTGATAGACATGCATATTTATGACTCTGTCGAGGGGGTGAAATAGTTGTGGACAAGATTTACTTTGTGTCACTTACAGGTTCTCGTTCAATGGGAAGTGATAACCCTCCCAAGGCTGATCCTTCTCAGATGAAAAGAACCAGGAATCACATTTGCATGATTCGTCTGTACAGCTCTGTAGATAACGGCAGCTTTGGCTTACATGTGTTGTCTTCAATAGGTTAAGGAGAGAAGTTAAAAATAGGAGCTGCAACGTAAAACTTTAAAGTATATTATTAGATAATGGAAAATTCTACACACACACATGAAATATTGTTTCACTTGTTGTACAACTCTTGAAGATAAATATTGGTTTGTTCTTCCGTGGAGTAGTGCATGTAGATAATTGGTGAGCTAGGTTGTTAGGATCCTATGTACTACAAGAATATAATTGACTCGACTCAGGATACCTAATGCCAAAATAATATAATAGAGTTTAAGAGGCATATACAAGTTAAAAAGATTCAAAAACTCATTATCTTTAGATTTTGAATTAAGTTGCAGTGTCAAGCTACAACATGGTTTGGTGAAAATGTTTTTACCACTTATAATAATCACAATGTCTCAAATTCTCATATATGTATGTGCATGCGACGAAAGGCCTTTGGAATCGTTATCCTTTATTGTTCTTCATAAAAAAAAAATTAAATGTCTATCTATCACCATGCATGACACAATCAATTAATTATCTTTCTGATATTACCATGCATGACATAAAAAAATCAAATTAATTGTCATTGACATAATCAATTTGAAGTGCTATATGTGAATACAAAAAATGTCTATAAGAGTTTTCCCAATTTGATCTCGACACCAGTCATTTCTTTGGAGTACTATGCCGATCTAATCTGGTGGTGTAAGCGTGAGATTGAAGCTGAACACTAGAAGTATGGCTAACTATTTGACTTATCCTTGAAAAAATTGTCGTGTTAAGGCCACTTATGTTTAATCCCTATTTAATTTGCTCCTTTTCCGGGGTGCAAATAGAATTGAAGAACAGAAGGGGAATTCTGAATTTGGTAGGCATGATTAGTTCACCGGTAATTATCAAAGCATTAAAAGATGAAGTGACCTGACTTTAAAATAGTTTTGTCTTGTTTAGATTGAAATGTGTCCACGTAAGTGTTGTATTAATAATTAAGATGAAAGAGGCAATTGTGTAGAGGGAAGCACATGGAAGTATGTTTGTATGTATATATGATCTGGCGACTCAAGGTTGGCTGTGAGTAGAGAGGTCAGCATCCATGGAAGTTGATAGAAGCCCTCTGGATTTTTACACTGGTACACCTTTTTCTCCAATGGAAAATGATTTCTCGTTACAATTAAATCAGCTGATATGTACGTACACTCAAGCCCTTCCTTTTCTTCTCTTTATCTTTTTCTAATCATTAACAAATCACTGCACTATAGTTATCTCCATCGCTCAAGTTAACTACTCGTGCTTCATTATCATACTATACAATTCATAGATATTTAGTCGAAGAATCAATACTTGCGAGTTGCGACCACCACTGAAAAGGAATCCAAGAACCTAAATGGCTCCCATGTTGAAACCAAGTGGTTCATATTCATTACAGTGTAACAAATATGTATCACTAGTACTTTCTTTTTAAGGTGTCATGATGGTTTGGATCATTTTCAACCAAAAAAAATTATGGCTTGGATCCTTGACCTCTAGGCTCTAGCTGCACTCCACCAACTATTTTATCGTAATTTTATTTTTACCCGGAGATAGCCTAATGAATATAAATTTAATCTACTCTAGTATTTTTCACAACTCACACATCGCCCCAAGTTAATCAATCTCGAGCTGCTGTACTTTTTTCTATAGAGTATTTTGCTATATTTTATCATATGCTATATATTTGCTTCTGTTTTCCACTAGTTAGCTTAGCTACATATAATTCGAATGCGTATTTAAAATTAAAACATAAAACAATATATATTCCCTATACATGCCTTTGATTTAAGGGGAGGATAGAAAATACTAAACGCGTACAAGTGATCTCGCGTTCATGTCGTGCGGTATTGACTGAGAAAATAATATGGATTCACATTGTGCTTTTATTTTTATTTTACGTTTTCCTATTTGGGAAACGTTTTTTTTTTTTAAAATATTGGCATAATTCTTACGATAACTTGATTTATTTATGGGATTAAGTACACTAAATAATCATTGTTTCATAAAAGTAAACTAAATAAACTATATAATTAGATACTCTTTTATATATATATATATATATATATATAATTAGATACTCTAGTTTGGAATGAAAAAATATCAATTATAAGGGAATGAAAATGAAAATTAAATAATTTAAAGGGATTTATTTTGTTTTATTAATTATTTAAATAAATATTTTATTTTGATTAAGCATAAAATGTAGTAGCTATTTTAGAAATTGGGGAAAATATCATATTGCGGGAAAGAGCTAAACTATTTGTCACATATACACATTGAATCTCACAATAGTCTAATATAATAGATGGGAAGGGATTCTCTCCACTTTCCTTCCCTTCCCATCCTCTTCTTTCCCCCGCCCAATAAAATTTTATTTTTGAGTTAAATTTTTCGTTTGATTTTATCATTAGGTTTTACTTAAAGTAAGTGATATTTTGACATCTTATAGGTATTTAATCATAATATGTTTTATATATTCTACGGTTTATTTTACAATTTATTACTTTTTCAATTCTTAAATATAAGAGTTATTTGACTATTCTGATAAATCCTAAGAAAGCGAAATAAATCATTTAATCATAATATATTTTATACATTATTAGATTAATATTTTAGCTTATAAGTTAAATAAACCATTTTAGAAAAATAAATAGAAAAATCAATTTTCAATGACCTGATTTTGCTTTCTAAGGATTTCTAAAAAAGTGAACTTATTCTGTATTAGGAACCGATTGAGTATTTTATAGAATTATTGGTCCTTTATTTTGGTTGACCTATAATCTTGATGAAGCCATTAGTAAGCTCGTGAAATAGAAGAATACAAACAAACAAACACATGCACACCAGATGAAGCATTTTACAAGCGGAAATATAAAAATGAACGAGTGTGGGTCTCTCTAGCCTGGTGGCGGCACGTGTTCCGAATTTGGGCCTGTTTATACCCAGCGATCCGAAAAGTGTTCGTGGGCCTTTAATTTTTGGATTTGAAAACCCATTCAACAATTTCCCGCACGAGTT
The DNA here is from genome assembly GCA_029929735.1 of Mimosa pudica. NCBI lineage: Eukaryota > Viridiplantae > Streptophyta > Magnoliopsida > Fabales > Fabaceae > Mimosa > Mimosa pudica. Next base: position 5,833,843 of record JAKELP010000007.1, read on the forward strand.
CCCATTGCAATTCCCACCTCAAATTCAAATATATATGATCTTGTTCAGGTTAACGTAAATTACCCTCTATTCTATTTCTGATAATTGCTGCTGACCATGTCAAAAAATTTGTAGATGAATGTGGACGTGTTATTACCCTGATTTTGTGGGATTAACTTACAAGCTAAGGTTCACACTTGTCATAAGCTGAGCTACCGGAGACTTGATAAAACGTAGGCCTGAAGACCTATAATTTTCCACCGTGAAATATATTCCCTCAACTTGCAGGCTTTTATACGTTGCTAAGAGGATAAATTCTTGCAAAACAATAAAGCATCCTGAAAAATTATTTGCATGTAAAGCCTTTCACAGTAGCAACTTAACATGCGTATTAAAAGCGCATGTAAAGGTCTAAATAATCGCATGTAAAAGAGTTTTCTGTGATAGTGTCAATGTTTTATTATTTAGCAAGTTAAAAAATTATCAATTGATTTTAGCGTGCCAAGTAAGATTTAAAATTCCAGGTCATCAATCTAATATGTTTGCTTATAATTATTCAGATCATTAATGACGATGCAACGATTTACACAAAAATTTCTCTCCTACAATATGCTTGAGCATCCTTTTTAAAAAAAACGCTTGTGCATGAATAGCGATAAGTTCCACGTTGGATAATCATATATGTTTGATAATTACAATTCGCATGACAAAATCATGTGTTCAATACGTTTCTTGAAATAAAATAGCGTGTAATTGACAAAATGTGATCACCAATAGTTGAGGCAGTAGCTATCTAGAAACTTACTAATACAAGAATGACCCTGCGTTCTCATCATTATCAAGCCTTTCCAAGAAAATAAAAGGCTCATGCGGGATAGAAATCAGAAAAATGCTTATTACCAGTTGAAGAAATTATTAGAAAGACTAACGTACTTTGGATTTGAATTGCTCAACGGTGTTCACACTAGAATGAAGAAACAACGTAACACAAGGTTGTCTCTTAATTTAGATGTACGTACCATCCATTAATTATCGTGTAATTTAATAAGAGTTCTTGCGTGAACATCGCGTATAATGTCATTTGTGTGGTATGACCAACAATCACAAGTATACTAATAAAGTAATAAGGTTTCATGTGGAGTTTCCAATCTTACTTGGCACTGTAAAAAATTAAATAGCTCATAAAAAAAATTAAATCCCATGCATGTTTCAAGATTTTTCATTTTATAATTTCAAAAATATTTTTATTAGCTAGTTGATTTTAATAGGGTGTCAAATCAAAAATTCTGCATCACACCTTACATGTTTATTTGTCATTTATTACATCACAAATGACGTGCACTAAATTCATGCAATAATTTCTCATAATTAATTAGGACGACACTATAGAATGAAAAAATTGAAGTTGGCAAGAAAAAGAGATATATAAAATTAAGATCTTAACTAGAGTTTAACGTCGCATTCATTCGCATATTTAAGAAATAAAAAACTTTTTATTTAAGTAAGATATGCATGGAGAAAATTTTGAGAAGAGGAAGGAAATATTAACAAAAACGTGGTGGAATAAATGAAGTCTAATTTGACTTTGTATAGGTGTCCCTTTCTTGGCGTTCCAATGTTGGTCTCAAAATTTTCCACGGCCCATTCTCTTCCACATATTTGGGTCACTCATTTTAAGCTAATCATGGTGATCATTTTCTTCTCTTTCTCCCTCTTCCTTGTTAATTATTAGCATATTAACAGATTACAATGGTTGGCAATGTTCTTATTGATTCACATAATCATAATAATAATAATAATAATAATAATAATAATCTTACACTCTTCTCTGTTCCGAGAGAGAGAGAGAACTCATACTTGGATTCTGCTCTCTCATCGATCTTCATCCACATTATATTTTTCCATTTTGGCATTGTTGCTGGGTAAATATTGGTTATCATAATCTCTCAAGCCCCCACTCGTTCCATACGTAAGCTCATTTAATTTCCAGTTTTGATTTCGGCTCATTTAATTTGTTATTCCATTGTTATCGATCATCACACCCCCAATTCCATTAAAGCTAGCTGCTTCTCTTCTTCTTTGTAAGCTTCACAGTCCTTTTGAAATCTACGTTCGTTCATCCTCTGATCCTCGCGTCGTTAATATCGGAAACATAGTTCATTTGTTCATGTTAATGATTAAATACTTTTTGCGCATTTTTTTTTCATGACAATATATCTTTTCACGACTTTCATGATCAGCTGCCAAACGAGAAATTTAAATTCCAAATGATAATCTATCTCTGCAATATTAGAGAAAGAGAATAATGTTTAATACTAACATGGTGCTCTATATATACTTGAAGTGCACCATGAAGAAAGTTTGTTGGCCGTACTTTGATCCAGAATTTGATACTCTTCAAGAAAGGATAAATGGTCCCACGTAAGTGTTATTTCCTCTTTATTTCCCAATCTCTTCTCTTATAAGTTTCTTTAACAGATAATTAAATAATCAGGCATATATACATGTGTTTCTGTGTCTGACTCGCAGTTGTAGAGTCACCATCGACAATGAAAACACTGGGGACTGCACTGTAGTAAAGGTAATTAATAAAGTATTTAGTAGGAGATTATATATTAGAAAAACCACATGCAAAAAAACTATTCTAATAATGATCCTCTGGTTCTTTTTTTTTGACCAATAATGATCCTCTGGTTCAGACATATTTAATAAAAATAAAATTAAAAAATGTTTGGACTGGGTTATGTCAGGTGCACGGCGTAAACAAGGAGGGTCTCCTTCTAGAAGTGGTGAAAGTTTTAACGGACATGAATCTTCAAATTTGGAAGGGCTATATTTCATCTGATGCTGACTGGTTCATGGATGGTACTAGCTAGCTAGCTATACATTATTTTGTTTAAAATAGGGTTTCATCATTGGCTCTATATGTATGCTTCTAAATTATAAATTGCAGCTCATGAAATTTTTTTTGGCAGTGTTTCATGTTAGAGATGAACACGGCAACAAATTAACGGACGAGAAAGTTATCAACAATATCCAGCAGGTACTACCATGCCATCACACTTGAATAATTCTATTATTTGGTAACAGAGTTATAGGTAAGGATTGGAGTTCAGATCATCACAATCTAGGAAATGTCGCCTAATTCCTTGATCCGTTGGGCCTATTAACAAGAAATAGTAGTATACATACGTGTTCACTCTTCACCTTGCCTACTCTGTCTTGACTTAGTTTTACGATGCCTCCCTCGCCACGACAATCTCACAGATAGAATCATGTTCTTTTGATGAGAGTGTCCAACCCTTTGACATATGAACTAACCGATAGACAAAAGGTATACTTAGAGTTTTTTGATGTGCCATCTCTCGGCCTTAATTGGCTTTAATCAAATTACTAATACAAGAATTTCATGATCTCCCTGAAATTGGCTTTAATCAAATCTTATATTTAAGATTGTTATTGTAATATTAAGATTGGAACGCGTGCATGGCAGGCCGTAGAAAGATCCAAGGGATCTCCACACACAATCATAAAGTCCTATTCCAACAACAATATTGTCCACAACTACGACCTTCCTCCAACCAACCACACCGCCATAGAAATGACCGGAGCCTACCACCCCGGTCTCTTCTCCGAGATCTCCGCCGCCTTGACTGACCTCCGGTGCAACATAATAAAGGCTCACGCATGGACCCACAATTCCAGACTGGCCTGCGTGGCCTATATCTCCGACCAGTCCTCACTCTCTCCCATCCAAGACCCCAACCGCCTCGACCTCATTGAGGGCCGCCTCACCACCATCCTCCGCTCGGCCACCACCACTGGTGGCGCCGCCCAGAGAGAGGTGAAGACGGCGGAGTTACACGGGGGAGAAGGTACCATGATGACCAGCGTGGAGCGAAGGTTGCACCAGCTTATGGTTTCAGTTAGGGATTTTGAGGGGAGCGAGATGTTGAGAAGGAAAAGGATGGTGAAGATTGAAAGTTGTAAGCAGAAGGGATATTCCATAGTGACTATAGAGTGTAAAGATAGGCCAAGGCTCATGTTTGATATTGTTTGTACTCTCACCGACGTGCAGTACGTTATCTTCCATGCTTCTATAATCACGTCCCACAATGGCTGTGCCTCTCAGGTATATATATCATTATGTTCTTATAGTACTCCAAATTTCTACATGCCATGAAATGCATGCATGCATGCATGTTCATATGATCGATTCCACGTATACGTACTAATAAATGTGTGTGTGTGTGTGTGTGTGTGTGTGTATGCAGGAGTATTTTATTCGGCATAGAGATGGGTATGCTTTGAGTACAGAAAGCGAGAAGGAAAGAGTAGTCCTATGCTTAGAGGCTGCAATAGAACGTCGTGTTTGTGAGGTTAGTAACATAAGTAGCTAGATATTTTTTTTCAACAATACTCTCTTTTTTTCTTGCCAACTTTTTTCAACAATATTCAGCATCTTAGACTAGCTTATTTATGTTAAAAATTCTAATACTCTCCCCGGTCCTAATTATAAGCCGCCTTTGACTTTTTTGGAAAATCCTAAAAACGCAAAATAAGTCAATCATAAATTGATTTAACTACTTTTTACCCTTAAACTAGTTTGTTTAACCTATAAACTAATGAATAATATAAAAATTTATCAAATATGTCATAATTTAATAACATATTTTGTAACCTTAACATCCCAATAAAAAGTCAAAGGCGACTTATAATTAGGACCGGAGGGAGTATAAGTTTTTTGCGCAATTTTATCCTCTAAAAGTATATTTCATTCTAGCACGTAAGAGATGAGCTATATGTGTGTGTATACGCTATTGAAATGGATGAATTTTATTTTTAAAACTAAACTAATTATATATGTACAAATGTATGATAAATAGGGAGTGAGGGTGGAGTTGTGCGCGGAGGACAGAGTAGGGATGCTGTCGGACATAACGAGGATGCTGCGAGAGAATGGGTTGGCTGTGGTTAGAGCTGACGTGGAGACTCGTGGACAGAAATGTGTTCACACTTTCTACGTAAGGGGAGTTTCTGGAAATTATGATGTTGACATTGACTACTTTCTTCAGTCTGTCCAGAGGGAGATGGGTCCCACCCTGTTCCACATCAATAATAACATTATTCACTCTAATTCTGCACATAACCACGACGACACCTGCACTACAGCTTCATCCTTGGGACACAAGCTCAGATCTCACATTGAACGTCTGTCTCAAGCCTTATTCATCTCATCAAACTCATCATCGTCACTAGCTACGACATAGTTCCTCAAATATATATATAGTGCCTCAATTCCTTCCTTCCATGCTTGTATTCTTCATCTGTAAATAGTTCATTATTAGACAGTTTCATCATGAATCGCATCATCACTTGTATATATAAAGTTTCATCAAAAAGTGTATATAAGTTACCCACTTTCTATGTCTCTAGCGTGCAATAAAACCACCTCCCTCACGTACCGGCATGGAAAACATTAAATTTCTCCATTGCCTCTATATTGTATTAATATATCATGCTTAAAATAAATGGGCTCTTCGTATGTACTAGCCATTCCATATGTATTATATAGTTATATACTAGCTAATCCTAAAAGAATATCCAGTTCTACCAGTGTTCACTTTACAAGTACCACAACATATAATAACATTGCTTCTATAAGGAAATTAGTATGTGCCTATATATCTGTGACCAGTGGAGTGCATAGGAAAGGGTGAAATCTAAATTTACACCTCAGCAAACTTAATGGGTGGACGTGTAAAAGTCTATGCGAGCCCCACATTTAGTCTCCTGAGCCATATTGAATGCAGGATCATATGAAGGACGTCATATTTTTTAGGCGGGTGGTTCAAAGTAAAATGCTTCCTCACAGCCCTTACTCCCTTCTTGAGCTTCCTGTACTTGTTCTCTGGAATTGCACTGAGTATCTCCTTCAACCTTGGAATATCTGACACATCAATTTGAACTGAAAATGACTCCCATCTCAGCACATCACTAAACGGCAACACGAAATTTTGCGACAGGATTACCGGCACACATTCAGAATAAATTGCCTCCAAAACTCTAGGGCTAGCCACTTCATACCCACTTGGACAAAGACAAAACTTGGAGCTAAGCATGAAGGAATAGTAATCTAGGCCTTTGGGAAGGTATTCGTAGACAAGAAGATCCTCGTCACGGTTCTTCCAGTGATGGAGGAGGATGGGGCGGATTGGGCCATGGAGCCCACCGGCGAAAAAGGCTAAATGGGATCGCGTAGCGTTGTCCGGTAGGGGTGGAAGGAGTTTGGGAGATACTTGGCCGCCACGAAGGATGATTTCTGGCAGGCTTACATCTTTCCGAGGGTTGAATCCTTCTGAAGTGTTAGCATTGCATAAAACCCTGATTGATGTATTGTATAGGAAAGGGTCGCCCATTGATGCATAAGGACCCTGCACAACAAAATAATTTACTTAATCACTTTTCAGTAATTCAGCAATATATACACACAAACACATGTGAGCATGAAGTGGTCTCTTAACAATATATGCCAGCTGATTTTGAGCTGATCATGCTAAATTAAATATTGGGTGTGTGTGTGTAAAAGAGGATTAATAAAACTGACCCAGTCATGACAGGCAAGCATGAAGTGGTCAGCACCATGAGTTCTATTCCAATAGGGGTACCTAGTGGACACCAGTCTCACATAATCGGATACAAACCGCTCTATAGGACCGACGTCTCTGGAGAGTGGAATATAGAGGTACTTGGCCATCCAGGTCACACTAAATGGCAGAAAGAACACGTGTGCGGCATCGGGATCTTTGGTTCTGAACATACCAAATCCTTGCTCCATCTCATGAAGGAATCTTCCTTCAATTGAGTATACGTCTTTAGACGGACCGTAATGAACTAAGGGTGGTTCGCCTTCTTGGTAAACGTACACTTTGAATCTTTTCTCCATCTCCAAATAGCTCCTAGAATAATTTATAACTCGTTAACATGATAAATCAACATACAAATTCAAGTATATAACTATGAGTACTTTTGGCAAAGAAAACCAATATGAGTATTTTATTGAACTTTTGCATGTATGTGTGTATGCATATATAACCTCTTAGGGATTTTTCAGGCCAAAAAAAAAGGTGTCGAGGGATTTTCTTTTGGCTAATAAAATATTTAATATTATTATAAAAAAATACTATTTAATATTGATCCGACATAGACCACCAGGCACCTGGATTGCAGTCACTAAAGGCGTGTTGATTAATGACTGAAATTGATAAATCTGATTAGCTAGAGGGAAAGGGCTGCTAATATATAATTTCTGAAGGTAAATTATATTTATGATGATGATAAGATCAAGATTTCACTTACGTATCAGTTGTACTTAATATGTGGTGGAAATCATGTGGCCGAACGGGTGTGAACTGTGAAGTGATGACTGATGACAACTATATGCTAGTGACACTGTCCAATTGTTTTAATAAGCATTTTCGTGTTGTAATGATGAGTACTTAACATATAGCAGAAAGCAGCCTTTTAACATAAGCTCAATTCAATTTGATCTTCGAACTCTCCATGAATAATAGCGCACTAGCTAGGCACTTCCGAACGTAAAAGAAAAGGAATTATGCCATCATAAGAGACAAAATTTATACTCCCTCCGGTCCTAAATATAATATATAATATATAGTTCATTTTTTTTTAAAATCCTAAAAAAACAAATTTAATCAATGATAAATTGATTTGCCTAATATTTTTTTTCTTAAACTAGTTTATTTAACCTATAAACTAATGACTAATATAAAAATATACTCCCTCCGTTCCAAAATATAAAATCACTTTGGGAAGTGGATAAGTTCCCAAATATAATATCACTTCCTATTTTATCTCAAGTTTTGCCCAAATACCCTTATACTCCCTCTTTTCAGTGATAACCGCTTCTCCTTTTAAAGTTAATTAATTGAGCGGATTTTGGGAAGATCATGTAATTTTATTGTCTTCATTAATCTCCCCAAATTAACCAAAGTGATCTTATATTTAGGAATGGAGGGAGTATCAAATATGTCATAATTTAATAACATAATTTGTAATCTTAACATCTCAAAAAAAAAAGTGAACCAGGTCTTATATTTAGGACCAAAGTGAGTATTATCCAATAAAAATACTAAAAAAATGAAGCATCGGATGATATTTTCTTTCCATCAATGTTGTAAAAGCCGGATCGGAAGGTGAGTCGGAAAAGGCTTCGGGTCATAGTTCAACACGGTCAAACCGCTTAAACCGATGGTTTGACCGGATAACCGTTGATCCGAAATGTGAAGCGGTCAACGGTTGGACCGGTTCAACCGTCCGGTCCGGTTCAGTTCTTACAGCACTGCTTTCTATAGCAGTGACTGACTGCGCCGCAAAGCGGTGAAATACACGCAGTCAATTCTTCTTCGATGAATTTCTTCATCCAACTAAATCTGAATTATTAGTGTGTGTGTGTACTGTAGCTATTAATTTCTCCTGATGAATAATATTTTAAGTTGTACATTTTAATTAACTGATTGATTTCCAAAAGGCAGAGCCGAAATGGATAAAATAAAAAAAATGGCGCAGAGAGCTTACTGATGAAGTAAGCGCGGGTTGCGATATATGTCACCGAAGGGAACGTAATGGTCAACGCCGTTGACCGCGGAGACCGAAGAGAGATTGTTTTTGCTATCAGCTAATGCCCTGCGAATCGAGGCTCTTGCTCTGGCCAGTGCTCTTTCCAGCCTCTGTTTTTTGCTCACTATTTTTCCTCTATTCGTCTGTTACACATATATACATTTCATCAAATATATATGTCACTACGTAATTAATAGAAAGAGCAACATATTCCACCATTAAAACTTAGCTACTACGAAAATTGAAAGCCAAATCAAAACAAACCGAAGCAGAGAACAGAAATGCGAGTGAAACATGCATACAATTATTCATGAATAAAAATTAGTTACTAAGAAAATTGAAAGCGAAATCAAAGCAAACTGAAGAGGAGAATTGAAATGCGAGTGAAACATACTATTCGGTGACGACTGAATTCATTCCGTTGAAGATCACCTCCATGTCCGTTAAGAACAACAGGTCGCGGTATTTTCTCTCTAGAAACAGAGAATTGAACATGTCCTATTTTCACTGCTGTACTCGGATATGATCCATCAATAGTGGAAAGATGGAAGAAGTGGTGAACTGGAAGAAGCTTAACGACGAGGATGGATATAAGAAGCAGCGAGTAAAGTAGGAAGAAAAAGAGTGTATAAGAAATTTTCATGGCTTTTCGTTATGAAGAATTTTCATGGAGTAGTAATCTTTTGTGTGTCTGTTTCAGGCATACTGTTCAAAACTGAATTTCAAGGGTGGAATGGAAAGCGTGAAATTTGTTTTACACGCAATGACGGATTTGACCTTCTAAATTCGTGTTGAATGACAATTAACGTGATGGGATTTGCAAGAGCCTTAACTTCCATTCCCGCCAAATTATAACCCCGCATTTTGGCGCGTTTTTAACTACTAATTTTTTTTTTAAAAAAAATGAAATGGAGCACAAACTAAATTCCGGGTTAAGTTGTAAGGGCACATTTGGCTCGACCTGTAGCAATACAATGGTATAATGCAATCCAATACTATTATTAATCATAAGGATTGTGTTTCAGAAAGGAAGGTCCAATACATCATTTTCTATTACTCCCTCTGGTCCTAAATATAGGACCTAGTTGACGTTTTTGAAAAATCCTAAAAAAATGCAAAATAAGTTAATTTTAAATTGATTTACCTAATTTTTTCTCTTACACCAGTTTATTTTACCTATAAGCTAATGGATAGTCTAAAAAGATATCAAATATGTCATGATTTAATAACCTATCTTGCAACCTTAATTTCTCCAAACAAAAGTCAATTAGGTCTTATATTTAGGACCAGATAGTATTATTTATGAGCAAAGTGCAACAACACGCTTGTCACCAAGATGCATTAAATAGTATGGAGCAAAAGTAACCATGATATTTAGAGTTAGGGCAATATAGTAACTGTGACATTTCAATAATCATGACTACTTTTGCTTCATTTTTGAAATATCATGTTCATTTTGCTCCAAATAAAATTACATGGTGTTAAGTGCACTTTTATTACAATCACATGAGTATTTTTGTACCTTAACCCATTATTTTAAAACTTTGATATAACATGAAGTCTAATTTTTTAATAGAGATATCAATTTCATTTATAATTAGGATAATTAAGTAAGAAAATGATGAAATAATTAATCACATAAAAAATAAAAGGAACAGTATCCAATGACCAATATAATGAAAAATATCGACCACCTCACTCATGTACCGCATGCAAAACATTAAACTTTCTCCAGTGTGCCTCTGTATTGCATTAATGAGGGAGACGAATACATGTAGCATATTTTAAAATAAATGAGTTCCTCGTATGTACTAGCCATTCCATATGTGTTGCGTGCTAATCCTAAAAAATCTCCAGTTCTACAAGAGTTAACTTTTTTTTTTAGAACAACTACAAGAGTTACCTTTACAAGTATTACAACACATATATATTTTTTTTATCAAAACAACATATATATATATGTGTGTGTGTGTGTGTGTGTGTGTATGATTATTCTATAAGGAAATTAGTATGTGCCTTATATCTGTGACCAATAGAGGACAGAATAGGGTGAAATCTTTAAATTAGTAGCTCAAGAATCTTAATGGGTGAACGTGGAAAGTCTATGCGAGTCCCATATTTAGTCTCCTTAGCCATATTGAATGCAGGATCATATGAAGGACGTCATATCTTTTAGGCGGGTGATTCAAAGTAAAATGCTTCCTCACATTTCTTACTCCTTCCTTGAGTTTCTTATACTTTTTCTCTGGAATTGCACTTAGTATCTCCTTCAACCTTGGAATGTCTGAAACATCAATCTGCACTGAAAATGACTCCCATCTCAGCACATCACTAAACGGCAACACGTAATTTTGCGACAGGATTACCGGCACACATTCAGCATAAATTGCCTCCACAATTCTAGGACTAGCCACTTCATACCCACTTGGACAAAGGCAAAACTTGGAGCTAAGCATGAAAGAATAATAATCTAGGCCTTTGGGAAGGTATTCGTAGACAGGAAGATCCTCGTCGCGGTTCTTCCAGTGATGGAGTAGGATGGGCCGGATTGGGCCATGAAGCCCGCCAGCAAAAAAGGCTAGATGGGAACGCGTAGCATTGTCCGGTGGGGGTGAAAGGATTTTGGGAGATACTTTGCCGCCACGAAGGATGATTTCTGGCAGGCTTACATCTTTCCGAGGGTTGAATCCTTCTGAAGTGTTAGCATTGCATAAAACTCTGATTGATGTATTGTATAGGAAAGGGTCACCCTTTGATGCATGAGGACCCTGCACAACAAAATAATTTAATTAATTACTTTTCAGTAATTCAGCGATATATATACTTAACGTACAATTTATGCCAGCTGATTTTGAGCTGATCATACCAAATTAAATATTGGGTGTGTATGTGTGTATGTAAAAGAGGATTCATAAAACTGACCCAGTCATGACAGGCGAGCATGAAGTGGTCAGCACCATGAGTTCTATTCCAATAGGGGTACCTAGTGGACACCAGTCTCACATAATCGGATACAAACCGCTCTATAGGACCGACGTCTCTGGAGAGTGGAATATAGAGGTACTTGACCATCAAGGTCACACTAAATGGCAGAAAGAACACGTGCGCGGCATCGGGATCTTTGGTCCTGAACATCCCAAATCCTTGCTCCATTTCATGAAGGAATCTTCCTTCAATTGAGTATATGTCTTTAGACGGACCGTAGTGAACAAAGGGTGGTTCCCCTTCTTGGTAAACGTACACTTTGAATCTTTTCTCCATCTCCAAATAGCTCCTGTAATATATATAACCACTCAGTCCAGTCCTAAGTCCTAACTATAATAACACACTTTTGACATTTTTTTTTGAGAAATTAATGATATAAAAATAATTACTTTTTGATAAAAAAATTATGATGATGATAAGATCTAAATTTCACTTAGGTATCCTTTGTACTTATTGGTCCTCTAGTGATGGAAATCATGTGACCGAATGGGTGCGGAATGACCACATGTCCACATCTATATGCTACCCACACCATCCAATTGTTTTAATAAGCATTTTTGGTACATGTTCTAACGAGTATTGCGCATATAACATAAAGCAGTTTTAGCTTAAGCTCAATTTGATCCTCGAACTCTCGAATGAATGATTACTAGCGCACTAGCTATAGGCACTTCCAAACGTGCAAGAAAAGGAATTATACCATCACAAGATCAGAGAAAAAATTTATCCAATTAAAGACCCCAAAATTGCAATATCGGAGAATATTTTCTCATTAGCGGTCAATAAGCGCACTCAAGTCCATTTAATTTCTCCATTCAATTAATTGAAAGTTTTGTGACTTCCTCTTACGCTCCATAGTTATTTTTGCTATAGTTAAATTTGAAAACGAATCATATATGATTGATTATAAAAAAAAGCAGAAAAGAAAGAAAAATAGTGGAGAGGGCTTACTGATGAAATAAGCGAGGGTTTTGATATATGTGACCGAATGGAATGAAATTGTCACCACCTTTATCCGTCCACACCAAAGAGACATTATTATTGCTTCGTTCTAATGCCCTGCTAATCGACGCTCTTGCTCCGGCCAGTGATTTTTCAACCCTCTCTTGTTCTATGCTTTTTACTTTTTCCCTATTCTGTTACACGCATACACATTTCATCAAATTAAATTAAATATATATCACTACGTAATTAATTAATCAAACGTCGGGGATTCAGACAATAAAAAGAGTGAGATATTAATTCACCATAACTGACATACATAAATACAGTGATGAACATTGCAACACCATGACTGACATAGAGATAATTCATAAATAAAAAATTAATGAGCTAATGAGAAAATCGAAAGCCAAATAATCAAAGCAAACCGAAGAGGAGAACAGAAATGCGAGTGAAAAGTATTATTATGTGTTGAGTAATTAATCGGAGCCATCGGTGATTAAGACAATAAAATAAAAGAGCAACAAATTCCACTATATATATTAATAAATGACAGATAATTCATAGAAATTAAATTAACTATCAAGAAAATGGAAAGATAATCAAAGAAAACCGAAGATCTTGGAATAGGAATAATGTGAGTGAATTGAAACATACTATTCGGCGACCGAATTTGTTGTTGAGGTGAAGATCATCACCGCCATGTCCGTCAAGAACAACAGCGAATTGAACATGTGCTATTTTCATTACTGTACTCTGATGATATGATCCATTATTGAAGGCGATAAGATGAAAGAAGTGATGAAGTGGAAGAAGCTTAACGACGAGGAAGGATATAGCGACAGACCAGTAAAATACAAAGAAAAAGAGTCCGCAAGAAATTTTCATGGCGTTGCTTGCTGAAGAATTTGTCAGTATGGAGAGAAATTAAATAGTGCTATAAAGGAAATTAAGGAATGAGTGTAATGATGATGAAGGTAATGATGATGAAGACGATGGGCACATGAAGTAGTTATCTGTGTGTTTCAGGCATAGGACTCAAAAACTGTATTCAGAGAGTGGAATGGAAAGTGTGAACTTTTGTTACCTGCAGTGACGGATTTGACCTTGGCATGTCGTGTTGAATGACTGTATTGTCCCTGTAATAGAACCAGAAGCGTAATGGCTATAACTTCCTTTCCCGCCAATGTCAATTCCCACATTTTGGCGCGCTTTTAAGTTTTATTTATTTTTTTTTTTGTAAAAAGAATGGAATAGAGCACAGACTAAAGTTTTTTTCAACAGCACAAAATAAACTTTCGTGTTATATGCTGACAAGCCATTTAAGAATTTAAATTTTCAAAAAAAGAAAGAAAAAAAATATTAGTCTTCTGTTCGATAAAAAGCAGTTTTCAGTTAAAAAAATATAAAAAAGACAGTTTTATTTCTTTCTCTCTCTTTTTTTTTATTTGGAGGGGGGCTAAATAATACTAAAAGTCTAAAACGAAAACGTATTATTGATTCTGCGATTTTTTTTTTCTTGTGGCTTCCATAGCGAGCGAAGTTATAACCTGCTTTTGTATTGGCAATAAAATACTATGCTTTTTCTTGGTCGGAATAAAATACTATGCTTTAGCTTATCTAAAAAAATTGATTTTCCGGCATATTTTGAGAAATCTTTATTATTTTAAAGTAAAGACACATATACCATGTTATCTATTTATTATATCATCATCAAGCACCGTTAGAAATGTCAAGCCAAACGAAATCACCCTATGTATTTATCATTAGTATTTACTTGATAAATTTTTTGAAATAACACCATGAGGACATTGACTATTACTATTGATTAATTTGAATTGATGCCAAGTTTGAGCCTCAATATTATATTATCGAGAAACTTTCCAATTATGATCATTTCATTTCTGTTTTTTAGAATTATTTTAATAAATTGTTCATCAAGTGATTGGATTAGTTTATTTTAAATAATCTTACTTTATAGTTTATATAAGATAAATATGAGAAAAGTCATAAAAATACTTGACTACCTAAGTTCTCAAAATGTCCAGTACTCCATTTATTTGATGTTAAAAGAAATACATTTTCTCTTGTCTTTCAAGTTTGATCAACGTGAATCCACTTATTTATTATTGGATCAATGGATCAAATTTTTAATGACATGTATTTCACCTTTTATAACTATATTATATAAGGAGAGGGGACAGGATATTTTTAGGGATATTATATAATAAAATCAAAACAGAAAAACGAAAAGAAAATAAAAGAAAAGTAGAGAGAAATAAGTAAATTAAGTTCATAAACATCGCTGTCTAAGAATTTCCAAGAGAAAAGTATTGATTGTTGAGGGGAAAAGGAAAAACACTATCCGGCTACCTTTAAAATGGATGCTTGAATTAGTTTTATAAGGGAGTACAATTAAATGAGTGAGTAATTAATTAAGGGTAAGGGACCTAATCTGCCCCCGAAGTAACCACCAAGGAGCGCTGAGCACCCTGAAATAACAACAGGCCCGTATCTGCACTCCAACTAACCAAGGTGTCAAAAAACTACCCCGGTTTGACGGTCAACAACGTTTGACCGTTAGTATGCATATGTGGACGCCACGTGGAGACCTGTTTTGCCACCCAGCGCCTTGTCATCGCCACGTAGGATAAGTTAATGTGGGTCCCACATTAAATAAAAAAAAATCCTCCCTCCCTCTTCACCTCCCACCCACCGCCCCCCACCCCCCTTCACCTCCCTTCCCAGCCCCCCACCGCCCGCCCCATAACCCCTTCACCTCCCTCCCTCCCTCCCTTCACCACCCCAAACAGCCACCACCCACCTCAAAAACCCCCGACCCCTGCCCCCAACGCCCCCTGCCTCCCTTCACCTCCCTCCCTCCCTTCACCACCTGCCCCACCCCTTCACCTCCCTCCCTCCCTTTAGCACCCGCCCCACCCCCCCTTCACCTCCCTCCCTCCCTTCACCACCCCAACGCCGGCGATCCAACCGGCTCCTATCTCCACCGACACTCCTCCGAACTCCTCCTTCCTAATCCTCCCTCCTATCCTCTCCGCCGCCTCCGAACACCACGTCATATATAAAGGGATGGGTAGGAGGAATATTATATTCTCACGGGAGATTCTTGCTCCGACGATGATGACGGAGGGTGGGGGCGGTGGGTGGGAGGTGAAGGGGGGGTGGGGCGGGTGGTGGGGGGCTGGGAAGGGAGGCGAAGGGGGTGGGGCGGGTGCCAAAGGGAGGGAGGGAGGTGAAAGGGGGGTGAGGGGCGGTGGGTGGGAGGTGAAGGGGGGTGGGGCGGGTGGTGGGGGGAGGTGAAGGGGGGGTGGGGGGCGGTGGGTGGGAGGTGAATGGGGGGTGGGGCGGGTGGTGGGGGGGCTGGGAAGGGGGGGCTTGGAAGGGAGGTGAAGGGGGGTGGGGCGGGTGCTAAAGGGAGGGAGAGAGGTGAAGGGGTGGGGCAGGTGGTGAAGGGAGGGAGGGAGGTGAAGGGAGGTAGGGGGCGTTGGGGGCAGGGGTCGGGGGTTTTTGAGGTGGGTGGTGACTGTTTGGGGTGGTGGTGGAGGGGCTGTTAAGAGGGGTGGGTGGGGGCGCAGGGGGGCTGGGCTAGGGAGGGGTGAGTGG
This sequence comes from Mimosa pudica, assembly GCA_029929735.1. Classification (NCBI taxonomy): domain Eukaryota; kingdom Viridiplantae; phylum Streptophyta; class Magnoliopsida; order Fabales; family Fabaceae; genus Mimosa; species Mimosa pudica. The sequence goes on from JAKELP010000007.1 coordinate 5,850,013, forward strand.
GAGTGATGAAGAGAGATGAGAATTGGATATCCTGCATGGCATTTTTAAGACACCAGGTGGCAAAATTTAACCTACGTGACGGCCACATCAGCAAATTAACGGTCAAACGTGGTTGACCGTCAACTCGGGGTATTTTTTACACACATTGATTACTTTGAGTGCAGATACGGGCCTGTTGTTAGTTCAGGGTGCTCAGCGCTCCTTGGTGGTTACTTCGAGGCAGATTAGGTCCCTTACCCATTAATTAAGTGGTCCTGGTGAATTATAACGTGGAAGAAAAAGCTAGTGGCTCTTCTCTCTTGTATACACCAAAATTGGTGAACACTTCTCCATCATACCAAAATGGAGGCAATCATTCTCTTGAGTTCCAAATAAATGAGAATAATAAAACTGTCCCGTTTCAAATTAGAAACTTGAAAGCTCATCAATCATCACACTGTTTTAGTGACTCTGTCAAAGAATGGCTGTGATGCCATTTGAGAAGCTTTAAGGCTAAAAATCGCAAAGATGGGTTCATAAGTATGCTTCAAGTTTTCCCAAAGAAAAAAGTTATGGTTTCCCACTACTCCTTTTATGATCTGCTAATTATTGGAATGCCTGTTATCTTTGATCCGGGAAATTGGGAGTTATTGGCTGAGTGGAGGTGATATTAGGATTGAGTTTTTCTTAATCTAAAAGTATGTTGCTTTACAGCATAAACGCAATTTTTCAGACAAAAAAATCAAGGCAATTTTTTTGCATATGGAATATTATTTAAAAAAGTGCACTTTTCATTCTTTTTGAATGCTTTTATATTTAATGAACTGTGTATGTGTATAATACTTATATGAAATACAGAAATACATTAAACACACCATTTCATTGAAACTACACACGGCCTTTTTGAAAACAAAGCAGAGGTGAGGCTCGTCTCTCAATCACTGAAAATTAGAGAAAGCAATTTTTTGAAAAATAAAAAATCCAATATGGGCTAAGAATTAAAATACTTTTCAATCTTTATATCCTTATTGTCAGGAAAAAATATAATTAATAGGTGCAGAATCTTTTTTTTTTGGACTGAATATTCATCTCTTCACTACAATGCTGTCTTCTTTTAATCTTTTTATTGCATGAAAAGGCTTTTAGGTCCGGTCATGGAGTTTTTTTTAATACCATAGAAGCTCTTATAGTATTGTGGTAATCCATTATACAATATACATTCATAAATAATATCCAGTGATTAAAATCCTCACCATAAGACTCATATAAAAGCATTGAAAAAGGAAATTAAAGATGAAAGAAGACCACTGAGGAGCAAAGAAATTCCTCCAACTGCAAAATCATTATTAAAGGAGAAAGCAAGCGGGATGGGATGATGAAAAAGTCAAAAACACCATCAGCTACCCGTATGGCTCAATGTATGGCAGAGCTTTCTGGTGAAGCAACTTGGCTTTGAAGGCAATTACTGTCGAGCATGAGCATTTTATAATGAAATGTATATTGGTCCTTAGTATTATACCTGCCGATCAAATTAAAAAAGAAGACGAAATCATATAATTGGGGAGAGAGATCAGTTAGGTCTGAGCTTTACATATGATAGTCGTGTTCTCTTTAAGTGCCTGGCATTTACTAAAGTCAAGCCATGGACACATATTTGAATACTTATAACTTATAATTATAATTACATAAGCTGTTGCTGAAGTAAGTGGCAGATGAAACATTTGGTCTATTGGCAAGTGATCCCAAGTTTCTCCAGTGATTCACGTATACCATCAATATCTATCTTTTCAGCCTGCACGACAGTGTCATTTTCCAGAGGTAGAACATCTTCAAGTGTATAACTTCTATTGTTATGGAGCTTACGTGCATCAATACCATGACCCTTTAGAATCACGGTTTTGTGGATTCCTCCAACCAATCCTTCATAGTCGGTGTCTCCACATTCTCCCACAAGCACCACCGTGTTGGACAAATCCATTCCCCAACGGATATAGAGGTACCTTTATAGGACAATGATGGCAATTGACAGAGCGAAAATCTCATGGATCAATAAATTGGTAATATTTAAAGATAAACATGCTCAATAAAGAGGCTATAGGTAAAATAAGGTGTCGTGTTCATGCAAATTTATTATCATACAAAATGTTTCCACATGCTAGAGCATGTTTATGAGCATATTAGCTTTTTCAATTTTGTTATTGCCTATGCACTTTATCAAATGATAACTCTAGTCCAAGTCAGGAGAAGAAAGTAATAGAATTTTGTATTACACGTCAACATTCTCATGCATTCACCTATGCCTATATAGTTTCTGCATTTTTCCAGCTGGAATAACCATTTTCAAACAGCAACCAGAGTTGGAAACAGAGAGATTGATCAAAGCGACTAGAAACCCACATCAAATTTATCAAACAAAAGTATTAGGAAGTGATTCATTTCACAAAGATGTCATTAGGTTGTTGGCAATCTTCTAATTTTAAATAGCACTCATAGGGGCTCTAATAGCAAAGGGTTCTCAATTAATTGTTAAAACATTGGCTTAAAAATTCAATAGGGAATGGTCAAGCACGAGTTGAATCAACCTCCATCCATAGTTGCACCTTCTATTTCAACTTAGGTAGCTACTATATATTAGTAAAAGCTAAAAAGAACAAAATGATCTTAATAAAAAGAAGAAAAAAAGACTGACTACAACTGATTTCACATCCATACCTGAGTGCCTGGCATCTGGAAGCTAAGACAGGGATGGCGTTCAACCTTGTCCCATTTTGACAATATATAACATTGCAACGAAGAGCTTGAATCCTCATTAGTTTCCGGAGATCCCTAACTGGAGGAAGCTGTCATTGCAAAAAAATGGCCAAACTTGTCAAAACATTGACAAATATTTAACTAAGGTAGATATGTTCAAGCGCTATGGTGCTTCATAATGCAACAAGTCACACATGCCAAAAGAATAAGGAAAAACTTACCAATGCTGGGTCTTTCACTTTAAATGCGTGGCAGTGTTCTGTTGATCCTGCTTCATCATCAGAGATTACAGGTTCGTCTTCCGTTTTATCATTGATTGAAGCAACCCAACGAATCAAAGTCTTTCTCAGATCCTCAGCCCCCCATCGATAATTGATATGAATCTGATAGTCTGAATCTACAACATAAGGGAGTTCTGTGAAACTCATCTCTGAGGAAGCAGATGGATAATAGAGCTCACCACCACTATTACATATTAGAGCATCAAAATCTGTTGGATTTAAATTTGCTGAAGCTATAAGAGAGTTTGTCTCAGTTATTGTCAAGGAAGTTGACAATATGAATCCAATCAATCCAGCATTTCTGTCATTCTGCACTGCCTCAATAATATTATTGAGAATTTCAGGATTCCCTGAGATATCATCACAAGCAATCACAAAAATGTACTTCCTCCTTCTCAATGGCATGGTCTTATTTACTGCATTGCTATCATCTTTATTCATTGATCCTACTTTTGGCGAGCCGTCCACGACATTCTTTTGTTTCAAGATATCTAATGCATTATCAAAGTTTACACCTTCAGTTTTTTCACCATCTAGAGAAAGCTTTAGGTCCAGTGACAAATCTTGTACATCTCGCAAGGAACCGGGAGGTGAATCTAATCCTAAATCTTCATCTTCAGCATCACTTCGCTGCCATTTTGGCTTCCTTGGTTTCAAAGCAGCTATACGAGCTAAATAAGTCTTACAGTGCTCTGGCCAAGAGAAAAGGTGGATATTTTTTAGCCCATTCTGACGGCACTTTGCCCAAAGATGTTTATCAGAAACAAGCTCGAAAAGAGCATCGGCAATGGACTGTTGATCATGGGGGTCAATTAGAAGACCATTGTCAAGAACCTGAAATAATCATATAAATCTGCTGTTATTCACCAGCAATTTATATAGAGCTTCAATTTATCATGTATTTTATTTTCAAGAGAATTTGCATGTTCTAAATTGTGGTAAGGTCGTAGAAGATTGACAAACCCGGTGAATATCAACAGGGCCACCGTTCTTGGTCGCAACCATAGGCAAACCATGAGCTGCTGCCTGAAAACAAGAACGTTGAATTAGAATTTTCTACTTGCTCATTTCTTAGAAAAAAACAAAAGCTGCAATGAAGGTTAAGGTAAGCACCTCAATCAAAGTAAGCCCAAATGGCTCAATAAAAGCTGGATTAATAAAAACACCCTGCAGATAAAAAAACGACTTGAGTGATTACTTCGTGGGTAAAATCAGGAGCTTTTAAGGTATGTAGCAGTTTGTCAAAGGAGTTGAATCATATGGGATTCAATGAGAAGGTAGAAGATTTATGGTGATTTATCAAGGAATCTGGTTACCTTGTAATTAATATCATTAAACAGTATGTTGACATCAATCTACACGTACTAGTAACACCTAACTAATGCATTAGTGAACAGCTAATAGTGATGGAAGCCATTATTGATTGAACATCAGTGACTAAATGATATGCATTGATTCATATCTAAACACTATTTGATGAAAAATCAAGCTAATTCAGTAACCTTGGATCTTGCAGCTAGACGATAGATATCAGGAACCTCATACTGCTTGTGGTGTTTAGGATATGCCACATGACCATATAGATCATATTTGTCAATTAACCTAAGGATTGAAAAGAGAACAGAAGAATTTGTGGAGGACATTTCTTCAATATCTTCTCGATTTCCCATTATCAATGTCTGAAACAGAAGAGCAGCATAGAATAATGAACAGCTATGAATAAGAAATATTCCGATAATAAGCAGTGGTAGCTCAATGAATTGAACGTACAAGGTTTGCTAACTCCCTGAGAGGGCGACATTCTCCAAATGCTTTGACTAGAGTAGTCAGATTTTTTTTGGGGTCTGGCCTGGCAAGTGCAAGTATCATAGGCTTGTGAGGATTGGAGAAGAAACGCATGATCTGCTAAATCAATCAATGTTAATGACAATGTAAAAAAATATATAAATCCATTGTATATAGAACAAATTTTCTTTTCCAATTGTTAGAATGAGTAGCTGCGTGTATTTACTAATCCAAAGTAAAGAAGGTGTAGTTTTGACCTCAGACCAAATTGGTGGATCATGAGCAGACTTATCCTCGTTTTTTTCTCCTTCATCCAGATCGGGTGGAACGATATGATTGAATTCCATTCCAGGTGGAATCACCTAGAAAAATGGGAAATTTCAGTTCAGTACATGTCAAACTTAAGCAAATATCTCGAATCATAAAGATATATAAAAGATAAGGTCCATCTTGTTACTTACAACCATACGAGGCATGAACCTGCCATGACAACATAAGCCCCTCTTCATCCTAGCTCTCAATTTGTTTTCTAGGATAGGATCAAATCCATCATAAAGACGCCATTGCTCCTCAATCTCTTGCCTAGTGCTAGTAATGACAACTTCAGAGACATCAAGAGTTAAATCCTCTGCTTCTATTCTCCGCATTATTTTGTAGGTAGCATTAATCTCTTCTCTTGATTGCCTTCCTTGTTTCAAGAGCTGGTCAAGCTTATCTCGTCCAAGTGAATGGCCAGTGAATATCATAGGAACATTCAAAGATCCAGATAAAAGGGCAGCAGAATCACCCGCATCCGCATAATGTCCATGTATAGCAGCTGGCCAGACAGGTTCACCATTACCTATCTGTTCACTCAGAGCTTTGGACATTTGGATGATGTGCTTCATTGCACCATCAACAAACTCAGGCAAATACGGCCAAAGGCGTTCTTTTGGTATATACTTATCTTTTGGGCCAAATGGTATACGGATTATATATGCCCCACTACCTTCTCCACCTTCCTTAGGTGAGTAGTCTGAGCCTATTGGATTCAGCATTTCTGTTGGTTCACCATAGCTGTAGTCTACATCAGGAGCTGACACTTGTCTTGTTAGCAAATCTACCCTATAAACACCTGGCATCATTCCTAATGCTCTTGCAAGTTCTACCACATATTTAACCTGAATGTGAGAAAGCAAGTTTAGAACTAGCTAGTAATCAATGTCTCACAAAACGACTATACCAGCTACAAATAAAAACCATCCAAAACCTATAGTTAATTACCTGACCTCCAGTATCAGAATCACGACCTAATTCCATGTTTTCCCCTCTTATCAAGCCATGAAGGCTGTATAATAAATATTTGAATCAATAAACTGTTGATTATGTGAAATATACCATAATAAGCTATGAAATAGAACATGATTAAGTCCATGCCTGATTAAAACGAGGTAGAGTTTCTTCTCCTTGTGCTGACGTGCCCAATCATCTAAAGCATCAATAGAACTGACCCTATTCATTCTTCCTTTACTATGACTATCACCATGAGCAGGAAGTTCAGCCAAAGTATCCCATTTCTCTCCTTCTGGTAGGTCTTCAGACAATTCATCAGCCGCTTCTCTTTGTGCTCTTTCCCTCTCAATACGACGCCTAGCACGATACCGTAACTCCTCTGCCTCAACCTGATAAAAACAAATCACAGCAACATCTCACAAATTAACCTCATAAGTTCAATGCTTAAAAAACAATCACAACCAATACACAGACAAATTAAACAGCAACACCATTTTTCTCTCATGAATATTTTGTTTTCCTTCCAGTACAAGCAACAGACACAACATGAAGCTACATCCAAAAATTATCTAGTAAACACGAAAATAGTTGTTAGATTAATTAAAAGATTAACCTGCTTCTTCTTCCGCGCCAAATTCCAAATCCTCCAGCTCATATTCTCCATTCTCGTGTTCCTCTCCTCAGTGCCACCCATCGACGCACCCTTCATGAAAATATCACAAACAAAATAACACAAAACAAGATTAAAACGATATATACATGAGAAAATGACAAACAAACACCTTCCATTTTCAAAATCACAATAACAACAGCTAGGATAAGCATTGACAATCTCACGATAAGCATGAACAACTATAATAGATATATTAAAGTGGTTAATTATGAATTTCTTTAAAAAGTGATGTTATTATGATTTACTCGAATCCAGGAACGGTGGAGATCGGTCTCATCGAAGCCAGTGATGACCTCTTCGACGAAGTAACGTGTAGGATTGAAGCGACCTCTTTCACGAAGAAGGAGAGAAGATGGCTTTGCCTTGTTATCTCCGTCCACGAAGCCAGAATTGCCAACGTCCAGAATTGCCTCCAAGTAACTATTTATCCAATCGTTTCCCGCCATTTCAATAACAATGAACGTACACACAAAATATATATCTATATAATTAATAAAACACAACCGATACGATTACGTTACGATTAGGAGGAAATGAGAAATGAGAATGATGGTGATGATGGAGAGTTTAAATTGGGCTTGTCAATATTACTATTCATCAAGTAATTTTTCATTGGGAATTAGGAGTGTATTTATATGTGAGAATGTGTGGGAAATGGGAATAGCTAATTATGTTAGATAACTGAATGTGGTTGTGCTTGTAATTGTAACCAATATCTAATAGAAGGGTTAGAGTTAGATTGGACACTTTAACTAGGAACTCGTTCGTTCACCTTACTTGAATTCTCATTTCATTTCCACTTTTCTCCTTTTTCTCATTGTCTTTTTTCAGAAATTGAATAAATGTTCCTATAAATATGAACTTTTCTTTAGTAACATTATGAACTATGCATATAAGATTTTGGAGCCGTAATCTGTTTATATAAAATATTCAATATTAACCATTATTGTCAAATTCGTGAGTTGACATCCCGATTTTATATTATATTTTTATTTAATAAAAAAACTAGTAGAATCATGTGTGTTTACATGTCGAATTGACTGTTTTAAAGTTTCTATCTCACAAAAAATGTGTTAGCTTACTCTAAAATTCATTATAATTATTTTTATTTGACAATATTGAATGAATTTATACATAAATTTCATAGAATTTCTTCGTTGAAATTGATAAAGTGTGGTATATTTAACATCAACTATTTATATTTAAAATATATTCAAGATAAATTATTATTATTATCGTAAAATTTATTTAATATCATAATAGAAACATGGATTATTTAACAAACAAACACCAACAAGTTTATTATTCGAGTTTACAATACTATTTTACCTTCTTTGCACGAGTTTGCTTAAACTCAGAAGTTTGAGAATTTTGATTTTAACCATTCATTTTTTCATGTGTACATGTGGCAATATGATTATGAAGAAAATGAGAAAGAGCACAAGGAGAAAATGGTCTCCCCTCATTTCAAATTCGTGAAAAAATAAATGAGAAAAGTTAATAGTTCACCAAACTTTTAGATCTCATCCTCATGAACAATACTAAATTTGCCTTTATTACTATTACTATTACTAATTACTAATAATAATTACTAATATATTAATATAGACAAAAGCTAAAATCAACTATAAACAAGATGACTTTTATACCGTGTAAAATACATTCAACTATTCTTTTTTTTTATCCACATATATTTTGTCATAGATAACCATATTACTAGTTAACAAGTTAAAGTTGAAATAAAAAAAAAAGTTAACAAGTTAAAGTGCTAAAAGTGCCAAAAAAACACAATTTAAAAAGAAAGAGCGAGTGAGTGAAACATACAAAATAGGCAATGATTTGAGAATGTCCCGCCAGAACACTCGCGGGACCTAACTAACTAACTTAGCTTTTTTTCTCTCTCCTACCACCAAAAAAACAGAATCCAACTAACTCCGACGACGATTAAACGGTGGTTTCCGATGTGAAATGTCTCCGTTATCCATTTCACCGTATATTATTTCAGCTAATTATTATTAAGACAGTGCAAAACATATATCTCGACGCATAAATAAATAAATTAAACCCCATTTGAATGCATGGGATTCTTTAGCGGATTGTTCTTTGGATTTTTATTTGGCTTCGGAATTATCTTCGCTTTTGCTCGTTATGGAGCTTCCCGTGCTAGACGTCGCTCTCATTTGGTACCACCATTTATATTTACACGATTTCATTATTATTAATTTGCCTTCAACAATAATTCATTTATCTTGAATCACTTTTTCATCAGGCCACGACGGTGGCTGCATTTGCAAGAATGACAGTGGAGGATTCCAGAAAAATTCTGCCCCCTAAGTTCTACCCTCCATGGGTCGTTTTCGCTCAGCGACAGAAGTTAATTATTTATTTCATCTTATCTCTATATATATTTATTTAATCATCTCATTAATGTAATATACATGCATGGCTACTGTACTCATATTAATTCTTTACCAAATGCAGTTAGATTGGCTTAATACCCAACTCACAAAAATGTGGCCCTATATTGATGAGGTACTTTCATTCCACGTTTACTTCGTGATTATCTGCTCTCCAAGAGATATAATAGTTTCATCTGATTGTTGGATAGATATATATACGTGTGTGTGTGTGTGGAAAAATCTTGCTTTCGAGCTGATGAGTAGTGTTTTGGGATCGTATATATGGCATAGGCAGCATCGGAATTGATAAAATCCAACGTGGAACCTATTCTTAAACAACATACGCCAGTAATCCTAGATTCACTCACCTTCTCGAAGTTCACCCTTGGTTCTGTTGCTCCTCAATTCACAGGTTAGTTTGGTCCTTCATATCATTCAACTTGTTAATTGTACGGTTGTACATGTTAATATAGGTCCCATCGTGACACTCATCATGATCAAGCTAGTTTTAAACAGAGTAGTGAACATGTTAATAAGAAGTTATTGGTTTGATGTGTTATACGTTCCCTGAAATTTTCTGCTGCTAATAATGTAAATTGCGTTACTGGATGAGAATGTGTAGGAATTACGGTTGTTGAAGAAGAAAGCGGGCCTGATAAAGTGACCTTGGAGTTGGAAATGAAATGGGATGGCAATCCAAATGTCGTACTTGACATTAATACTCATATAGGGATTGCACTACCAGTGCAGGTAATTAATTTGTAATTTTTTTTCAATTGCAGCTGTTTTGGCATGCTGGTCTTTTTGTGTAAGGTTTCATTTACTGTCTTTTTACCGTAGAGCATAAAAACCAATGTAATGACAGTAACGAATAATTGACCATAAGAGATTGAATTGGCCATCATTTCTTGTAAGACATTCCTTATTCTTCGCTTGCTCTTTCCTGGCAACTTGTTCATATAGGTAAAAGATCTTGCATTCACTGGAGTTTTCAGGTTGATCTTCAGCCCGCTAGTAGATGAACTTCCTGCATTTGGAGCTATTAGTTTCTCATTGTTTGAAAAGGTGAGTCAGCACCTCGTGACTATGCATAACAGTAATGGAGAATGACGTCAGATTTGAGAAATTGAAAATGAAAGCAATTGATTTATAGTTTAAATTGATTTCTTTGTTTGCCACCAGAAAAATCTGGATTTCACTCTCAAGGTTATTGGTGGTGATATTTCAAGTATCCCAGGGGTGGCTGATGCTATAGAGGTATAAACCAAATACATCTTCATGGTTCCTATCCTTCATTTATAAGGCAGCATTGTGATTCTTCCTCTACTGTAGTAATATATAAAGATTTCAATGGTTTGGAAAAATTCCAGATTTAGTATCCTTCATTGATATAATTTCAATGAAGATGTTTCTTGACAGCTTCTTGTGTCATATATGTATGTATTCAGGACACAATTAAGGATGCTCTTGAAGATTCTATAACTTGGCCAGTGCGCAATATCATACCAATTGTACCAGGAGATTATAGGTACGTAAAAACTTCTTAGTCAAGGGAGGAAAATTATGTATAAAAATACTGGCACCAGTTTAGAGTAAGTTATCTTCTTTCCTAACAAGGACCTTCAAAGTGAGCATAATGAAGAACAACATGAAGAGATAGCGAGAAATAGTTATGGAAAAGGGGTAACTGCACACTGGTCACGAGCAAGAGAATTAGTTTCACATAGGCCCCAAAAAGTTATTAATGACTACTATCAATAATTGAAATGACATTGGCTAACAAGTGAAAAAATTATAGATGGGCCTATCTGATATTAAATTTTTTTGCTTGAGACCTATCTAACTACTGGATGGATAGTCTTTTGAAACCATTTTTGCAAGCTATCAGATTGATGATATTTCGTATTATTCGAAAGATATTTTTTCCTTGGTGAAGAGTTTAATGAATTATTTCTATCTTGTCAGTCACCTGGAGTTGAAAGCGCAAGGAACACTAGAAGTAAGATTAGTGCAGGCGAAAGGGCTAGTAAATAAAGAACTGATAGGCAAATCCGATCCTTTTGCAAAGTTATTTGTACGTCCGCTTCGTGACAGAACCAAGAAAAGCAAAACAATCGTAAGTCTACCTCCCTGTGGAAGCTTACATACTTGATTGATTGATTTTGGTTGTTCATTATCCAACTGTTGGAAATCTTCAGAATAATGACTTGAATCCAGTTTGGAACGAGCACTTCGAGTTCATTGTTGAAGATATTAATTCACAGAAATTTACAATACGGATTTTCGATGATGATGGCCTTCAAAAATCAGAGTTGTTAGGCGCAGCCCAAGTGCAGATAAAGGAACTTGAACCTGGTAAAGTCAAGGAAATATGGTTAAAGCTTGTTAAGGATTTGGGGGTCCAAAGAGAGAACAAATACAGGGGTGAGGTAAGAATTGAGCTAATCAACATATATCACATTTGTATTAAACTCTGTGTCAATGTCATGTTGAGAATGAAGTGGCAAGTTATAGATTAATGATGTTAAGGGTCATATTTGCCCAAAAGTATGCACAGTGCATCATATGTGCCCCAAAAGTATTTTTTGACCCAAATGTGCCTTGGAACTGTGCATTAAAGATCAAATTTGCCCTTGAAATATACATAAAAGGTCATATCTGCCCGAAAGTATTTAAGAAGGGACATATTTGCCCTTGAAGTATATACAAAAGATGATATATGACCATTAATATTTTAACTGTAAAAGGAAAATATGATCCTCATACATACTGTAGGGGCAAATATGGGCCCAAAAATACTTCAGAGACATATATGATCCTCCATGTATACTTGAGGAGTAATAATATGATCATTACCCCTACATTAAAATTCCATGCAATGTTCTTGAGTTTTTAGTCCTCTTACATTATACCTAACTTTATAGGTGCATTTGGAGCTCTTGTACACCCCTTTTGGTGTGGAGAACAACTTTAGCAACCCTTTCAACCAAGATTACTCGCTAACCAGTTATGAGAAAACCCTTAAGGAAAGGGTTGATGACGATGCTGCTGCTGCCCCCAAGAAAAATGTTATTGTTAGAGGGGTGCTTTCAGTGACAGTTATATCAGCTGAAGACTTGCCAGTAGTTGACCTCATGGGGAAGGCTGACCCTTTCGTAGTTGTTATGCTGAAAAAATCAGACAGAAAACACAAAACCAGGGTAAGACTCAGCTCATTCAACAACAGATTAAGAATAATTAGTGTGTTAAACTGATCACTCTGAGTTGAACCATGAAAATGTGGCACATTGATATTGGTTTTGTCTGAGTTAAGATAATACTAGTACTATTTATGTGTAGATTTTAGTCACAGTTTATTAATTGTTGTACTTGCAGGTTGTAAACGAATGTCTAAACCCAGTGTGGAATCAAACGTTTGACTTTGTTGTGGAGGATGCGTTGCATGACTTAATAATTGTTGAAGTCTGGGATCATGATACTTTCGGGAAGGTGATTTCTCTTGACTCTGTCTTAATAATAGTTTCTTTTATGGTTCTTTTGATCGGATCAGAGTAATTTAGTCCTAGAATGACCAGTTTGTCATCTTCATCTTATACTTCAAATTCCTTAAAATGTCATCAACATCACATATATATCAGTGAAATGTATGGATTTTGCAGGAGAAAATTGGGAGAGTGATATTGACATTCACTAGGATTATCTTGAAAGGGGAATTTCAGGACACGTTTGACTTAAATGGTTCTTCATCTGGGAAGATCTCACTGCACTTTAGGTGGAAACCACAGCTTATGACGCGGGATCAATCATAGATTAGTGATATTTTGCAAAATAAGGCGATGCTTAATATTCACTCATTTTTTCACCTTTGTCCTCATTTTGATTATGCTTCTAATTTCTTTGAAGAAAAAACAAATAAAAGTTAGATAATGTGAACGTTATTAAATACGTTTTGTCTTGCTTATGGCTTTCGTTTGCAATCAGTGATTTAATTTATTCTATTTTAAGATGTCAAAAAAAATGCGCGACATCAAAAGTGGAGGATTTTATATGCATAGTGTAGTTTTTCACATGTTTCCGAATGTAAATGCTTGTAGTAATTTGAAGATATAGATGTTTACATGTATTTGGAGAGATTTTTATATGAATTTTGATTGGAGATTTCTTCACCTTTGTAAGAGACGGTTTTTTCGTTGGTTTGACCTATTGAATTGAATCATATATCATCAAGGAATGGAATATCCCGTTCTCTTATATTCTTGTGGAAGAAAAGTTCTTATAGTGGTTATTATCATCAGTTCATCACTCCTCTCAGAGTGGATTATTAGCTGTTCACTTGTTTGATTAAAGTGGTAAGACGTCATAAAATAAAAATGGAGGCTGACTTGGCCACTTATCTGGAACTGAGTGGTAATATCAAATATGCGCGTGTTTGTGGAATTGTTTTATTTTCTGAAACTATGGACGTGGTCGGGTTTTGATTTCATGCTCATCTCATCACTTTCTCATCACTACAAATACACACAAATAAATAAGTACATGATGGGCCCCGCTATAAGAGGTTATGAAACCCACCATGTGCTTATATTTTTGTGTGTATTTGTGGTAATGAGAATGTGATGAGTAACATGAGTGATGAGCATGGAATCACAACCTGGACGTGGTGTGAGTTACAACACCTTTTGTGGAGTTGACTTCGTATCATGAACTTTTGACCAATAATGATCGCATTCACGTCATTCCTAAAGTTGGGCGGAATCGCTGGTATACATCCATTGGCAGCTCATTACGCCTTCTATTTCTTTTTATTTGTAGGAAAAAAAATTGCTATATCCGGCCCCTTCGGGGAACCGACTAATCCGAAGTCGCCGCCGAGATTCCCCATTTTGGGGGTGACGACTTCTCAAGGTTCGAACCCATGACCTGGTGGATACGCGGTGTCTTACCTTCCACTTTCTTACCAGCAGGTCTACGCCCCCGTGGGCTATTTGTAGAAATTATTTGATCATTCATTCATTCATTTACATATTTCAAAGCGCCTTGAAGTATATATTAAATTAAATTAAATAATTATGTTTGATGATTAACTTCCTTTTTCTCCTTGCATCGCGTGAAATGCTCATCCATTTAACCATTTCCACTATACTCGCTCCCTTCTAATTATAAAATCATTTTCACTTTCTTTTTGAAAAATTAAAGAGGGTATTAAGGTTAAGGTGCAAATTTAGCAGCAAACAATTATCCAAAGTGCACAAACATAAATAAGAATGTTGATGCACAAATCTAATACTTATCAATTTCAAAGTGGAGTATATCTAGCAATGCTGTCAATGTAATCAAATGTTTTGATGGACAAATAAGTTGTGGTAGTGGAGCATATGTAGCAATGCTATATAACCATATTATTTTGAAATATGAAGCCATGCTAAATCCAATGGTAGTGAAAGTATGTTATTTTATTTAGTATGACTTCATATTCCAAAATAATATAGCTATATAGAAATTACCACTATTTATCAACCAACTAACAATAGTTTGGACATGCCTTACACGTGAAGGAAGTAAGGCTTAATTTTGATGTTACTTTCTCTCATACACACAATTTTCATGCCGGTTAAGGGCACAACGCCAATTATGAATAATTATAATTATAGTTTTTTGAGGTATGGTTGAACTTTTGGGGATGGGTTTTTCTCATTATCTTCTCATATATTCATGTATTTCATTATATTAAAAATATGAAGCAATAATATTTAATATTTTATTAACTTATTATTGAAATATTATATATAACTTTTAATACGCATGAGTACACAATTTAGATCTATTTATTACGTTGAAATTATTAATCTATGTTTAAAAATTATAGTAATGTGTAATACTCCCTCCGGTCCTAAATATAGGACCTAGATAACTTTTTTTTGGAGAGGTTAAGGTTGCAAAATAGTCTATTAAATCATGACATATTTAATATATTTTTAGATTATCCATTAGTTTATAAGTAAAATAAACTATTTTAAGGGAAAAAATTAGGTAAATCAATTTATAATTAACTTATTTTGCTCTTTTTTAAGATTTTTCAAAAAAGTGAATTAGGTCTTATATTTAGGACCGGAGGGAGTATAAGAAATTACATCTGAACTATTCAATTTTAAATTTAAAGATAAATGAGTGATTATGAGAAGAGTAGAAGACAATGAGAAAGAATTATGAGAAGCGGGTCTTTGTTTAAATCAAGCCATGCATAATTATTACAAATCACCTACTCATCCTCCACCATCTACTCGATGGCATCACCACAGTAAGGTGGGAATAACCAAATTTATTATTAAATACTGACTCTGAATAATTGTCTCACTTGATCAAATCTACTTTGTTTTTAAGTGTATAAGAACATATAATTCAAATAAAGCATTCATTTATGGCGATTATATTGAAGATAATTTTGATTTATTGAATCGGCAAACTTCTATATATGTGTAATATAATCTATACATTTATAAATTAATTGGTGCATCTGGCAAAAATAAATAATTAATTTATCTGGTACAAGTTTAGCATTTAATAATTTAATTTTACCCATTATTTTTACATGAAAATGTTAAACTAATAACTAGTAATGGTCTTCGCCTTTGATTGCAAGAATAATAAATTTTCTGGATTTGTGCTTGTAATCCTTGCGGGGGATTAAAACTTAATTTTAAATATCATTAGATCTCCTGCCAAAAATTTTCCATGCCAGCCCTAACTAATATGTGATTATTTATGCTATTTAATTCACAGGATTCTGATACGCCACACATGCATGCACAGATGCATTATTAACGTAAGATGAATCTTTTACTTCTAGCTAGCTTGCTGATAAAAAAAATCTTTTACTTCTAGCTTAAGAAGTTATAATTATAAATTTATCATGGTTTACTTTCAAGCTCCCTGCGATATTATTGGATCTAAACTCCATTTCCTAACATTCCCTACAATATTATAGTAGTATTATGCTTTAGGCTAGGCTAAATAGTCACGCTACCTTCCCTAAAAAAATACCACTAATATCAACACGTTGATCTATCCCAATCTATTGTGGAAATACAATTGTGTACTTTAAGTCACCAAAAAACATTGCCTACTTTGATTAGGAGAGAAACATAGAATCGATCTTAGTACTTTACTGTAAAACTTTTGAGTCTTGAATTTTCGTCTGGGTAAAAGACGCAAGTGTCGGAAAGAAAATTGTAAACTTCAAAATTAAATTAATTCGGTAATATATTTTAGAGAAAAAAGCGCGGATTTTACAATTGTGATGAAAACTTATGTATACGGATTATTTCGTTTCTGTATATTCGGCCTAAAAGGGAAAAAACATAATTTTTTTTTGGACCGAAGGAAAAAACATAATATTGCTTTTATATAGTGCCAAACCAAATTTATCACTCAGAATATTCTCTCGAAAATTCAACTCAAAAAAGCCGGCTTTCTCCGTCACAAGGCACAAGTTCACTATCGTCAATTAACCACCATGATGAATATTTTACGATATCCCTATTCAATTGCTGCCATCTTTTTTATATCTGATTTGTCAATCCTCCAATGACCTATCAACTAACTCAATTATGACCAGAAAATTCCACTTCATCTTTTGGTCCACCTGCACAATATATTCATTTCCCAACATGATTTCATAATCCCTATGATAAGCTCACCACAAAAAGCAAATACATATACCCACACGCACATGCCCATCTATTTTATGAACTAACCCAAATTTATTCCATGTTGCCATAAAAAAAATACAAATTTATGACATGATAAATGAATGAAAGTTGAAATACCGACAGAGATAGATTAAAATCCATGTTTTTCCCTTTTAAAATAAAAGGATTAAGACAGAACATCATGTAATTAATACAGTATTTATTTGGTAAATTTGAGACATAAAGACAGAAATAAATAAAAGTCATATTCTGGTGGTTACAAGTTACAACATGTGAGAGACAATAAATAATGATGAATGAAGTGGATTAAGTATAATTGCTAATTTGCCAGCCATACCTTAATTTCAACACTTCCTTCTCTTCCTTTTTCATTCACAAGAATCCTCATTTCTCCCTCCAAAAATCCCACCTTCTTTGCATTACTTAGGATTTGCCGCAAAAAAAAAGAGGCTTTTTTATTATTAAGTGTCACCGTTTTTTTTCTCTCAGGCTAGAATTAGCAAGTGCCAAAGATTTGATTTTTTTGATAAAACTAAGATCTCAACCATTCATTAAAGTTGCCCAAGCATCGTCCCTGAAGGGGTTTCAGAGATCTCGTTGATTTTTGCAGATCTCTGCAATTCCTGGGGTTTCTTTGGCTTATCATATATACATACATATATACATATATATAGTTTGACATTTAATGGGTTGGAAATATAAAGCTGGTTTGTTCCTTATAGCTGCAGTTGTTATTATTTGGGTCACCTCAGCCGAAGTCACCCAGGTAAATTTTTATTCTTTTTTTTGTGATGAATGATGTTTTTTGTTTAGCTTCTTTTGGATTTATGTGGGATTCATTTTGTGAATGTTGTGCTGCTGTATAAAATGCGATCTATTGGTGATGGTGAATAATATACCTAAAGATTTGGTTACTGATAGATCATAATGACGTTGTATGATCCATGTAGCTGACCCCATGTATGGGACAAGACTTTGTTATTGTTTTGCATCTGTATATGTTTCTATTTTGAAGATAGCGGATTGTTTGATACCTGTCGTTATATAGGATTTGATGAATGTGGTTGATATTTTAGGCCATAATGTTGCACAGCCTATTGATCATGCAATTCTTTTGGTTTGAGAGATGGATGTGCAAGCTGATCTTTTGGCTTTGTGTGACTTGATATTAAAGCTTCCTAAGAATTAAAATTCTTATCGACTGGCTGGCCATTTGAAATGTTTAGATTTCAACCATAAATCCCTTAATTAAAGATCAAATTTGTGTTGATGTGATTATTGAAATTGGATACTGTAGGGAGATGAAAAAACACACCTTTTGTTAAATCTCGTGCTGTTGTGCTATCCCATAACTAGAAGACATTATGCTGGAAATTTCATTGTTGCAAGCTATCTGGTTCTCTAGAAACATGACATTTCACCCCTGCGTTTTACTTTGGCTTCCTCGGTATCCCATTCCAACAGTGATGTATTTCGTAAAAGTGACATGATCTTTTTAGCTCAGGGGGCATTCTTTTGTGGGATACATCACCATTAAATGTGATAGCATCTGAGCTTTTTGTCTGCGTGTACCTTCCTATTAAACACGTATAATTATTAACAATGTTAAGGCATTTCATCATTTTATAATTCTATTCTGATCATTATCTTTCATCTTTCTTGACAGGATATTTTTACAGATTATAAACAGCCATTTGCAGTGACATATCTTGGAGCTTCTCTTATGGTAGTTTACCTACCACTTGCATTCGTTAAGGACTGGTTGTGTAATCTACTAAGAAAACGGTCTTCTAAATCTGGTAAAAATGTGGGAAATAAGGATCTGCCTTCTTCTGAGATTGTTTCTCCTCGCAAAGGCAATGGAGTGCAGAAACACTTTGAACTGGAAATATTAAAAGATAGTGAATTAGACGTCTCAGCTTTTTCAGAAGGTAAGCCATTGATAGCTAGGCACAATGATAAGCATGTGCTAAAGGCAGAGAAGGAACTTACTTCTTGGGAAATTGCTAGTTATGGATTTTTCATCGCACCCATCTGGTTTTTGACAGAGGTGAGTTACTTCAAAGATATCTTCGTGTATGCAATGGTTTTAGATTTATATTCTTTTTGTCCTATATAAAAACCATATATCTGTCTGTTCTGACTTATTCTAATATCCTGACCGTTAGAACCAGCTATGAATTGACCATTAAAGTACATCAGGATCATATTGCTTATGCTCAAATCAAATTGTTTCTACCACAATAATTGACACATATTTGAATTCTTACATGATTAAACACTCAAAGTCCTCAACTAGGGTGCTGGTTGATGATGTAAACCTTCATTCTTTGACCTAAACTTGTTACACAACACCAGCACTGCCACATACACACTGGCATGCATCAATGTATATCTGATATCTTAATATTGTACGAATGAGATGTTGTTCATATCTGTGATTGTATTATGCAATAAATCTAGCATTTAACACTTCATCATAATTTGCATATTTAATGTTCTATAAAGTAACTTGATTAAATTCTGCCTAAAATAGTTAGACCTTTAATAGCCCAATATTCTGGAAGCTATACAAATTTAAGAAGCTGAAGTTGACTTTTTCTTAGTGCATCTTTTTTTCCTTAATTAATAATCACTTTAATGATTAATATGACAATACCGGCAAACGGAAATTTGAGTTTATTTACTTTATTTTGGTTGCTTTCAGTATCTATCAAATGCTGCCCTTGCACGTACAAGTGTTGCAAGTACAACAGTATTATCATCTACTTCAGGACTTTTCACTCTTTTCATTGGTGTATCCATGGGTCAAGACTCTTTAAATGTTGCCAAAGTAGTTGCTGTGTTTGTCAGTATGGCTGGGGTTGCCATGACAACTATGGGGAAAACTTGGGCTACAGATGACTCCCAATTCAGTGCTGAGTAAGCCTTTCCTCTATATTCATGACCACATTGCCTATTTGTCATCTGAATTTAACTGATTAGCTAGAGCTCAACCAAACTAATATAAATGTGGTTGAATACATATTGTTTAATGCTCTAGTATGAATGAAAAATTGTGAAATGCTGAATGGACTTTGTAATTTCAAACGCTTATGCCTGTCCATTAAAAAGAAGAAAGAATACATTCCTCAGAAATGAAAGGAAAAACCATATCTGCATGTGAGACTTAGATAAAATGTGGGATCTTTGAAACCCTTCACATTTAATTCACAGTGAGATCATCACAAACCATATTAAAGCTTAGTCAACCATACTTTTATCAAGACAACTTGCCGAAGAGTGTCATCTGTTATGAAGCCAATTGTCATCTCTGAAGATATTCATATATATGTAGACTTAATGTTTCCATTACCTTGCTCTTTGTAATGCTTTTCCTTTTGGGCGTTGACAGTTGATATTTGTGTTCAGCAATGAGAAGCGCTCTCTGGTTGGAGATCTTTTTGGCCTTCTCTCTGCTATGTCATACGGTCTCTTTACTGGTTAGGAAATGCCTCAAGCTGCTAATTTTGAGTTTTGATGGTTTTGAGTTTTGATGAATATTCATAGTCAATTCTTTTATTATTAATGTTGCAGTTCTATTGAAAAAATTTTCTGGTGAAGAAGGAGAAAGAGTTGACGTGCAAAAGCTATTTGGATATGTCGGATTGTTTACACTTGTTGCCCTATGGTGGCTTAGTAAGTCTTCTATCAGCCCTCTTCTGTGCTTACTCATTTCATTATTTTGCTGAATAGATTACTGATTCTTGGATTTATATCCTCTCAGTCTGGCCACTGACAGCCTTAGGAATAGAGCCTAAATTTACAATCCCTCACGATGCAAAGTTGGAAGAAGTGGTTCTTGCAAACGGATTTGTTGGAAGCGTACTCTCGGACTATTTATGGTACATGAGATCAATCTTAATAATTCATGTGCTCGCAGGCTCTCAAATTCTAATGTTAAATATTTTGTTCATCCACGCAGGGCACTTAGTGTAGTATGGACTACCCCACTTGTGGCCACTTTGGGCATGTCACTGACCATTCCTCTTGCTATGGTGGCTGACATGGTCATCCATGGTCGGCATTATTCAGCAATATACGTTCTAGGCTCAGCTCAGGTACTTAGTAATCTCTCAACATATCTTCAGCGTGCGCATGTGTTTGTTTTGGGTGTTAAAAGTCAAAATAACTGTTTCCTGTGTTAGACTGCTAGGAAATTGTGTCATGTCTAGAACATTATCTACAACTGTTAATTATCTCATAGATGCTGAGTTTCTTAAAAAATCAGAACTGTTTTGGCAGGTGTTTGCTGGGTTTATGGTAGCTAACCTATCAGATAGGTTCACAAAGAAGTTGGGATTGTAGCATTTTGAGTTGAACCGTATATTAACATCTATAAAAACGTATTCTTTTGCTGGGAGGTTCATTGTCCTGGTTGTTGGGTGCTATGCCACAAATGCCTCTGTCCTGGTTTGGCATCCTCCAAAAAGAAATAAAAAGGAAGAAAAAGGACAAGAGGGTGTATATCTTATACTCTGTATTCGTTGGCTGTGTATATGATTCTAGAGTGAGGAGTTATTTGATTTTGCTGTGACTTCTGTGAACATGGTTAGGTCGTTCTGTTAGCAAGGTTGTACCTGTTTCTCATTTTTGCATAAATCGTCAAATTCAATTTTCCAGTAAATCTTCACTGTTTCCATGTTGACCGGGGCCCAATGCAAAAATATATGAGGGAAAATATAATTCTTTTTTGGTTAGAAACATATCACTTTGGCCACAAAAAATAAATGAGTGTTTTAAGGTGCAAAAATGATAGTTAACTTATTGCAAATATGATAAAACCGACGACGTCAACTAACAGATGTTATGTCAACGTCAACGTTTTTACCATATATGCATTAGTTTTTATAATTGTTTATCATTTCTGCACCAAGTAAAATTGTCAACTATCAAATTAGCTTTTTTATCCTACAAAAAACTTAGTAGAGCTAGGATTTTGGGTCAATCTCGTCGGGTCATCCTATTTAAGCTTTAACACATTTTATTTTGGGGTCAAAAATAGACCGCGAGGTCTGACGAGTCTGCCCGTTTAATCATGTCTTTTAGTTAATAAAAATCAAATGACAATATGAAATTCTAACTCTTTTCATTCACTTCTCAATACCGACCACATACACCATGTCACACTCTTGGTGGTGGGCTTAAATGGGTCATAGGCGGGTTAATTTACCTAACAAAAACAAAAAATAACTTGGTTAAAAATCAAATAAAATTATAATTATTAACTAATTAACTATGAATATATGCTTTTGATCCAAGTATAAAAATCTAAAATACCTTCTCTATTTTTTGGATTTGTTAGCCAAATTTTTTTACATTATTCTATAAATAATAAATATCAAATAAATAATGTTATCACATTGCTTAATATAAATAAATAATACTTGCCACAATTGGTTCAGTTAATAAAGAAATTTGACTCACAATTACATGGTTGTAGATTGAAATAAATGCTCTGTGAGAACTGAGAACTTTTTATTTATATAAAGTAGAAAAAATAGATCAAATAGAGAGAATGTAATTTTTTTTTGAACTCGAGAAATAATGTAATCTTTTTTTATTACAAGAAATAATGTAATCTAAACTCTTATATTTTAGATTTTTTTTGACCAGAATATATATTTTTGGTCAAAATTATTGAAATTTTAAGCTCTAGCCGAGTATTCCCGAATTGGGAATTGCGATCCCTAATTAAGTGAAGTAGCTCTTCTCTCTTCTCTCTTCCCTCTTCCCTCTTCTCTCTTCTCTGCGGCCTGCGAGTTTTGCAAAGATCAGCTTCTTGTTGTTCCGTATGCGACGAGACGATATTAGCTTAGCTTAGCCTAGCCTAGCCTAGCCGCGATGCACTCAAAAACATTCTTACTTTTCCTTTGCCTCTCCATTTTCTCCTCTTCCTTTGCTCAATCTACTGACCAAAGGTACAATTTTTTTATTTTTTTCTCTATATCTTCATTTGAGACATAGGTGATAGATCAGTTATCCATTTTCTACTTTTCCCTTAAGCTTGTGTTGGGAAAATTGGCATTGATTTATGCCTCTGATTGATGTATGTAACTTTTTCAGGTCTTCTGAGGGTTACCCTATTAGTGGTCGAGTCAAGATCCCAGGTCACATTTATCTTCAATTTTACATTTTATCTTTCATTTCATCTCACTTTATAATTATGTCCCCTTTTTGTTGTATATTTGCCACCCTTTTTTTTTGAGAAATTGACAATGCAAAATTACTAATATGATATATCTTACTTATATTTGGTGCTCTAATTTGCCTTCTTTAAAAAAGTTTACTACTTATATTTAGGACCGGAGGGAGTGTGAGGTTACAAAATATGTTGCTCTTCAATGTTAGGATCGGCCTAATTTTACTAATGCTTTGAACTTGGACGTCTAGATCTAAGTCATTATGTTTAAGTCATGGTATTTACCATTAAGATGCAAAGGTTCCCTCAAACTTTGAACATTGAACTAATATTGTGGCATGCAGCATGAAAATTTTGTGATTTAGTGGTCGTGTTGTAACTGATTTGGGTGGGGTGGGATGTTGGTTGTGATTAATTATTGGAAAAAGAGAATCATTTTCCCGTTCTTGCAATATATGATAGCTAAGATCAGTTAAATTTGATCTCATTCAAATTTAATCATG
Source organism: Mimosa pudica (assembly GCA_029929735.1). Classification (NCBI taxonomy): domain Eukaryota; kingdom Viridiplantae; phylum Streptophyta; class Magnoliopsida; order Fabales; family Fabaceae; genus Mimosa; species Mimosa pudica. The sequence goes on from JAKELP010000007.1 coordinate 5,873,546, forward strand.
GAATTGTGATGAAGCTTTTATTATTATTTGATGCATTGAATCCAAAAGAAAAACTTGTGTTTGCTGCTGCATCTCATGCAAAAAAGGATGAGAAAACTTTGAATAGATTTAATTTTAGACAAGGTAAGGGTCTTCAGAACCTTTCATTGTTCTTATCACTAAGATGGTAGATTTGATAGTATTTGTCAACTGAAGGTTGAATTAATCTAGCCTACATGGTCTTAGGTGTTGGTAAGTGATCGTAGCTCATGCTGCAAATTGCCTGTCTCAAGTCTATCATCCTATTGTGTATTTGTGCTATATAAATTGGTTTTATGTTGATAATTTTTAATATTCCAGACATTTGCAAATAAATATATTTATGGCATAGTGGAGTTGGTTGAAGCTGTTAGTTTTTGTTTCTGACAGCTGAGAATTTTTTCACAGGTTTGGGAACAAAGGAATTTGGCCTCCCTGGAAAAGTTTCAAATGTCAAGGTTATACTCAATGGTGGTCAAAGAGTTACATTTTTGAGACCAGATGGATATTTCTCATTGTATCCTTTAATTTTAACTTGATGAACGCCTCTGTATGTATATGCATTATGAAAGGATAGTAATCAGTCTCCTTCCCTCTTATTCTCCTTCCTGATTTTTGAAAGTTAGTTTCTTAACTTACCCTGCTTAAAGCCACAACGTGACAGCTGGGACTCACCTGATTGAAGTTGCTGCAATAGGATATCTCTTTTCTCCGGTTGATTCTCAACCATCCTAAATTTTTCTTTATTGATCTGTTGATATCTTCTTGTCTCTTTTTTCCATGCCATTAATATTGTTTAAATTCTATTCATAATAAAATAGGTACGAGTTGATGTTAGTGCCAGAAACCCAGGAAATATTCATGCAGCTCTGACAGAGAATAGGAGAGGGCTCAGTGAGTTTGTCTTGGAGCCGTTAAGGGAGGAATTATACTATGAGGTTGATTCTGAATTACATATTTCAAGTCGTCCTTCATTATTCTCTATTCTCCCCTTTAAATTTGATTGCTATCCTCATACTTACTTCTTTTGTTACAGATTAGGGAACCCTTCTCTATCATGTCCATTGTGAAAAGCCCAATGGGTCTGATGATGGGATTTATGCTGCTTATGGTTTTCGTCATGCCCAAATTAATGGAAAATATGGGTATGCTCATAAACTATATTTGTAAACTTGTTTAATTTCCATGAGAGTCTGACTCTTTTGCATGTCTGTATTGTTTTCCCTTGCTGCCTTGGAAAGGTGGCGTATTGTTTGTTTTCCTTTGCAAAATTTCTTGAGGCCTGTGATTATTTTTCTTGGCACAATTTTTAAGCATACATCAAATGAACAAAGACTATTGAAACGGAACTCGGAAAACTTTTCCTTTTAAGTACCATATTTTGAAACTATCTATTTCATTCTGGTTTTTCAAGAATTCCTAGGCTTCATTGTGAGATCGTATTGATGATAAATTGTTTGGCTTTCTCTCCATCACGTTCCTGCTGGAGTGTTTTTCCATTATACAATTCTCTTTTACCTTTTTTGAGTGCACGGCATCATATTTATTCTGCTCATTTTTTAGTGTTTTGTCTCATGTATGCTTTCTCGTTGAACAATATGTTCAATGAAAATTATTTGATCATTTATAGAGCTGAATTAGAATATATAATTTTGCATAACTGCTGATGATGATTTCATATATTTTGGTGGCAACAGATCCAGAAGAAATGAGGCGTGCTCAAGAAGAAATGAGAAATCAAGGAGTTCCATCATTGGCAAGCTTTTTACCTGGCTCTGGCAGCAGTAGCTAGATTGTGAACAATACAATGTTTTTAGAATTTCGTTATTACCTACGCCATTGTATCAGAGGAAAATTCATTCTTGAATGGTGGGGTACTCCCCATTTGCCTTCAGATTCAATCAAATTTATCTCGGAAAACTCGAACTCCAACCTTTAAATACATATAGACAGTAAATTATTATAAGTTTCCTAGTGGGGGGACTATATATTTTGAGATATGAAGGGTTGAAGTTATTGGGCCAATTAAATCATATGGATGTTTAGCTATGAAAAAAATTATCCAAAACTTAATGTGCGAGTTAAAAGTTTGTATAAATGACTTGAATGCAATGTTAGCTTAAAAATCTTGCATGAAAATTACACTAATTATCACCTAAAGAAAATCATGTGAAAAGTGTCATAGTTCATTACTTGTAATTACATACACTAAAGAAAAATTACTTGTATTTATCACCTCCATGTAGACCTTAAAATGCAATATTTGCCCTTGAGCCATTTAATGATTAATTAATTCACTATAGAACGGCTTTGCTGCACAATTGTAAGGATGTTTGCCCCCTTCAGATAGTTTCCCTTGATGGGTGCTTTGAGAGAAGTGTTTTTGGTTGGTGTGCATCCAACTCGTTGTTTTGGTTCAAGAATTTTAGGAGAGTGAAAGATCCGTAAAATTTAATCAAACTAATTCAATACTTTTCTTTCATAGTAGTACATAACTACAGGAAGCAAAGATTAAATGCAAAGCAACTAGCAAAGCTGCAATTAATCTATAGCAATACAAGAGTAATGCAGAACATCATAAGAAACATATGAATCTAGGACACCTTCTTTTCACCCAATAACCGTTGACCATCAAGTGTTGCAAGAAATTTTATTTTATCTTCACCCGCAGAAACAGCCAATAAGGTACCATCTTTGTTGAATCGAATCTGAGGACAAGCCTAAACAGTGAAATAAAACATAACTATCATAATCAGAAGAAAATGCATTGTAAAAGTTTAAACTATCAATTAATATAACTCACGGGAAGTCCTCCTCCAGCATCAGTACTTGCCAAAAGATTGGCGTTATCGATATCCCAAAACTTTATCAAATGGTTATGACCGGCCGCCAAGAACTTATTCTTTGTCATGTCAAATTGAATGAGGTCTGAAGAACGCTCATGAAGTCCATTGTAAACTCTTTGGATGGTGGTTCCTTGTTTATTCCATTCAACAATATGTGACTGCCCTTCCTCATTGGTTCCACATGAAAATAGCCTGTAAATATGACCCATACAGTGCTAGCATGTTCACTAAGCAATTGAATAACAAATAGTTTAAAACATTTCAATGTGTGAAAGATCAAATCAAGAATTGACCTGCTCGCATCTGCATTAAAAATCATTTTTGTGCAGGATTTACCGCCGGGAGCATCAATCTGCTGCATCATCCTCGTTTTGATCTTGTAAATCCATGTTTCAATTTTCCCATCCACTGATGTGGAAAAAAACTATGAAATAATGGATAAATACTAAATATTAATAATTACCAAACTCGAACCTATGTGAAGGCAAGAAATATGAAATCATTCACACAAAAGTAAACCTTACAAGATGTTTTTTATTCCAGTGTGTGCAAACAGAATGTACAGCGCTATCATGGCCTTCAAAACTGCGAACTTTTTCGCCAGTGTCAGCATCCCAAAGCTGAATATATACACATGTATGCAAATTAAATGAGTAATCATGCATCTTTCATTAGCATTCAAACTAATTTTCACAACCAACCTTGATGGTCTTATCATCTCCACAAGTTAGCAAATAGTGATATTTTCCTTTGGGTATTCCTTTGGGGTCGCAAAAAGCCAAATCATTTACACTTCCAAAATGAGCTTCGAACTGGGGTTTAAAAATGTCAAATGATAAGTAACATATTTATTAGTTAAAACATGCAATCGTGTGAATGTTAAACACACCTCTAAATGTAGCCGTACGTCGTTGCTAGTGACATGGTAGGAATATAGCTGACATATGCCTTTGGAATATGCAACTCCTGCCCCAAAATTAATAACAGTGCAATAATTTCTGCAAATCGATTCAAAATTTTTAACCATTTCCTTGGTAAGGGAATAAACATACCAAATAATGAACCTTTAGAGTTCCATACTATGCGTGTTACTGCGGCAGATGGGTCTTCAACTAGTTTAGTCTAAATTTCATTGGAACAATAATATAAATATCAGAAGTTTATTTTAACATTAAAACATATGTAAGAGTGATTAGCTAGAGAGATAAGAGAATTATTGTAGAATAAAAAATAAATGAACTAGCTATCTCCAACATTTCATACTTGAAATTTTCTAGCAAACAGCATCGCCATCTTACAAAGATCCCACAAACGTATCTCTCCCAAGTTTGTTCCAGCTAAAATGTCAAATGGAAAATAAACCAGATTAAACAAATTTTTAAAATTGAAAAATGCCTCATACTAATCATTGTAACGAGCCAATATTCATGAAAGAAGCTAATTTGAGTCAACCTAGAAATAACTTGTGATGGATGGGATGGAAATCCATGCTTGTGGGGTTTGACTCAATATTCAGTGTCCGTAACACATCCTTTGGCAAGTCATGAGTTTGTAAAGCACGAAGCGCGACCTATAAAAATTTCAAACAACGCTTGTAGAAATGTATGATGACTTTAATTTATATTAAAATAAAATGAAATCAGTCACTCAGTACTAACATTGTTAGAAGTAGTAGCAACATTGCTTCCTGAAGCTCTTTCTAAACCACTAGAATTTCTACAACTGTGATCCTTTAAAAGAGTTATCATTTCAGTAGGATCTGGATGCGAATCCGTCCCACAATGAAAATATTGCCAACGTAAACTGTGGTGCGCACCAAGATTAAAGCCATACATTTAGTCACACATTTATGCAAGTACAGCAAGCAATCATAAAGTGGTTGTAACAGGCTGTCATTAGTTTAATCCGGCAATGTCTATCTTCATTTTTTAAGTATATATAGTACTCCCTCTATTCCTAAATGTAAGACATATTTGACTTTTTTTTGGAGATATTAAGGTTACAAAATATGTTACTCCCTCTGTTCCTAAATATAAGATCACTTTAGGGAGGAGTGTTTGTTCCTAAATATAAGATCACTTTCTAATTTGACTCAAGTTTTCCCCAAATTACCTTTATACTTACTTCACCCAAAAAATAGTGGTTTGAAGAAAGTGAGAGGATATTTTTAAAACTTAGGTGAGGATATTTTGGAAATTTCATGTAATCCTAACTCTTTGAAATGTCTTTCTTAATTTCTCCAAATTTGCTAAAGTGGTCTTATATTTAGGAACGGAGGGAGTATTAAATTATGACATATTTGATATATTTTTAGATTATTCATTAGTTTATAGGTTAGATAAACTAATTTAAAGGGAAAATTTAGGTAAATCAATTTATAATTGACTTATTTTGTTTTTTAAAATTTTATAAAAAAATGTCTTATATTTAGTATAGGAGGGAGTATCATGCAAGAAATAAATTCATATCATTTCGTGCCTTTGTTCCAAGAGCGTTTTCAATCTTGACTTTTCTACCAGAGGGGACTTCAATTTATCACTCTGAACAGGATCCTCCTCTATATGCTCCTTGATCAACGTCATCAACTTCTTTCTTGCATTCTCAATATTTCGGCAATCAGAGATGGTGGCATCAAAGTTGCTGCATAGAAATCACCGCATAAATCATGCCAACACATCAATGGCAAAAGTAAAAAAATGTTTCCCAAGAAACATACCTAAGAATATGTTCAGTTAAAGGTAATGTCTCCTTCAGCTTCTTATCTAGGAAGACTAGGATATCCACAGCTCCCACAAGATCATCCCTGAAAACATTAACAAGCTAAGGATTAAAGAAAGAAAACACATCCGGAAATTAAGAAGACTAACATTTGGAAACAAGACTTACTTAATCAAGGCCTCCAAGTACTTCTGCGTCCAAAGGAGTTCCAATATCTTGACCCAACAACATTTACTAGCATCCGAATTCACGAATCCCTCCACATACTTTTCGGCATCATCCAAGTTTCCATTGAGCACCAGCTCTTCAAGGTAGTTGATGTCGAAGAACGACGCTGATTCTCGTTCCAAGCTATATATAAAGAAATAGTTGGGACAAATAGTGTATATGCCATCATCATCAAGAAATGGATTAAAAAGAACATAAAAGGGAATAAAGATTAGAAAATAAATTATAATTGTAGTAGTAGTAGTACTAATAATAATAATAATAATAATAATAATAATAATAATAATAATACGTGTGAACGGTTTCTTTGTATTTTTCTTCGTCAAGATGCTGCAGGACGAGTGAGATTAATTGCTTTGTAAAAACTTGTGGATCCTCCCCCGACATTATGCAACCTGTAAATCAAGAAAAGTTCTTTGTTCAAAAGATATACATGTATGCATGTTCATCCTAATTAAGTGGTTAAATATAATGTTAACGAACCTAAGATATCAACTTCAGTTCAAAAAAAATCTTAAGATATCACGTTTTAACTAGCAAGGTATATTTCATCCTGCTTAAATAGCTCACTTATTAAAATAAATGAAAGAATTGAAATATGATTTGAAAAACGGGAAAGCAATGGAGTAAAAAGATTGAATGTAATAAAAGGAGAACCAGAACCAGAAATAGGAAAGAAAAAAGAAGTGGCGGAATACAAAGAACAATGGACTGAAGAAAGAAAGAAAGAAAGAAAGATGTAAAAATGAACGATAGAGAGGAGATCAGAGCGAACCACAGAGCAAGAAGAGAAGAATAAGGAAACAAGAAAAAAGACAAGAGTTCGCCCTTCTAGAAGCACTTTTGAAGATAAGCAAATGGAGTTATCATATAAGCTGAACTGAGGATTGGTAGGTCGTTGTGCTTCAGAAAAGGAAATTTGCAGAGCTTTCTCCCCATGTGAGTGAACGCGACGCGCTTTCTTTTCCTTTTTCAACAATTGCACTCCCTCTTGTGTAAAATAAAAGGTTCTATTTTATTTTTTAAAACAAATTAAAGAAGTAAATTAGACCAATTAATTATAACATGTCTCATGTATATTGTATAATTAGATCATAAGTTAGTTTATAGGTAGAATAAAATAGTATAGAGAGAAAAAGAAAATTCTACACATTTTAAAGTACTACCTCTGGTCATAAATATAGAACCTAATTGACTTTTTTTTTGGAGAGATTAAGGTTGCGAAAAAGGTTATTAAATGATTACATATTTGATATATTTTTAGATTGTCCATTAGTTTATAAGTAAAATAAACTAGTTTAAGGAAAAAAAATTAGGTAAATCAATTTATGATGATTAACTTATTTTGCTTTTTTAAGAATTTTCTAGAAAAAGTCAATTAGGTCTTATATTTAGGACCGGAGGGAGTAATTAATAATCTAAAAGGTTACATCGAGTATCAAATATCAATGATAGTTGTTTTCACCAGTGTTCTAAAAGTTGGACCAAAAGACAAACTGGAAAGGGTTTAATTTCGGGTCATGGTTCAACATAGTCGAATCGCTAAGACTGATGTTGGACCAATTATCCGGTTGTTGAATCGGTCCAACTGTCCAGTGTTGTCCAATTCTTTCAACACTGGATTTTACTCGGTAAAAATGTTTTTTTTTTGTTTAGATAGGCAGGGTTAAACTCATGTGGTTGAAGTTGCCAATTAAATGATAGCGCACACCGCCAGAATCACGATGACGTTGAGTTTTCGGTGGCATAAAGGATGGCTTTGTATACTAGATGCATGCGCAAACCATAATGTTAACATTGAAACTTTTAATTTATTATTTCACTTGCTATTCAATCTCAATGCATTTTTTCTTTTTCTTATGAGACAACCATTGATGAGTGGTTGATTGGACATCAAAAAGTTTTATCCGTGTTGTTTTAAATTATTTTGTGATACAATTAGGATATGATTTATTTTTTGTATATTGTATAGTCAATTTTTTCTTACTTGGGATAATCCATCCAAAAGTTGGCGCCTAAATGTGGGGCCATTGTGTCTGGGTCTGGCCACAAGAGTCATGCAAGAGCACTCATGGTAGCATTCTATATCAGATAGTGCTTAACGTAGATGATAGTTAAAAAAATCCTAAGGTTGGCCAAAAAAAGTTAAAAAAAATCCTAAGACAGCTAATTAAATCATATAATTTGCTTTTATACTAATATACATGGATGAAAGATATTCTACATCGAATATTTAATATAAGATCTTTGTTTAATTATTTATAGTAATTAACAAAGTTGGAAAAAGTAATTATTAATTATAGCATTATTACAATATTCCTCAGGAATTCTGACTGAATATCAAATAATAAACCATGTGCAACCTAGTTTAAAAAAGATATAGATATAAATGTGTCAAAATAATTTACCTATATAGCCTCTTTAATCAGTCTAAATTAGTCAAATACCTTACATCAATGATTTATAGTAATATATCATGAAAATTTGTCATGAATTAAACACTTTGAATAATTCTTGTTACCATTTTAGAAAAAGCTTAAAGAAAATTATAAAAGAAGTGAGAAAATATATATTTTCTCAAGTAGGAGAAACAGATGAGGGATGCGTGATGGGGTGTGTGTCGGTGAACGAACTGTGTGAGTGGGCTAGTTGGGTCCAAAAAAAAAAAACCTCCATACTTGTACAATTATATTATTTGAGTCTTATTGTTTTATATAAAAAACATCAGCAAACACTTTTTGTCAGTTCTTTTGAAGGGAAAAAATTAGCTAACATTTATCAATTATGACGGTGTAGGAAGTTATAATGCACGGGACTTAATTAAGTTTGTATATACAAACTTAATTATACTTGAGTTTGTAGGAATGACCGATATACTTGAGTTTGACTTGGTAAAATTGTCATGTTAGAGAAAAGAAGAAATTCCAGAAAATATTTTCACAAAAACAATAAATTCCTTAAGAAGACATACAAATTAATGATTGAGACAAATCAAAGTTTTATACTTTTCACAGAGGAAGATTTATTTCTTGACATGCATGTTTAATAGAGGGTGGGGTAGAGAATGTGGTGGAGAATGTGAGGAGAGCGTGAAAGGTGACATAGGTCTGTCTGAACAAAAATGATAGAGTAATTAGTAATATAATATGTGGGCCTACCACACACATGAGTACATGACAGCCGCAATTGCTTCTAGGATGATAAGCCCCTAGAATCTTGCATTGTCACTACCTTAACCAATTAATATTTGCTAAAGAAAATAATAAATAAATCTCTTGCAATTTTAAAATTTTAAATTGGAGAAAAATAGGGAAAAACACATTACCGAGGATTTGAATCAAGTTATTTTAATTTCAAACTCTTATAATAAAGACAAGAGAGAGTATCTTATACTCCCTCAGATCCTAATCATATTATTCAAACAAATAATCTGTAGTTACCAGGATACTTACTTAAGCTCGTTCGAAGAAATTAAATTAAAGAATTATATAAGCTAATAAGGAATCTAATTTACTTTCTAACTATGCATTTATCATTAAAGGTGAATGAAATTGACAAATAAGAGATAATACAATACTCCCCTCGGTCCTTATTATAAGTTATAAACTACTCATTTCTCACATACCAAAGAATGATAGTTGGTCTTAATAGAATTATTGAAAAATTTGTCGTTTGTTTCAACTTCACCCTTAAGTAAATGTCGTGTTTCAGATCAATTTTAAATATCTATTAATAATAACAAGGGTAAAGTGGGAAAAACATTTAATGTGGCAGTTGGTGTCTTACATTAAGGATAAAAAATTGTAGGTAGTTAGCGACTTATAGTTCCTCCGGTCCATAATATAAGAGCTCAATATTTGAATGATTTTGATTCACAATATAAGAGTTCATTTCGTTTTCACTCCTCATTTAATTCATTTTTCCTTATTTCCCCTAATTCTCTTTCATATTTATTAATACTTATGCATTTCTCTCTTTTAAAAACAGTATACTCCCTCTGTTCCTAATATAAGATCACTTTGGTTAATTTGAGGAGATTAAGGAAGACAATAAAATTATATGATCTTCCCAAAATCCCCTCAATTACTTAACTTTAAAAGGAGGGGTTTTCAATGAAAAGGGGGAGTATAAGGGTAGTTTGGACAAAACTTGAGATAAAATAGGAAGTGAACTTATATTTAGGAACTTATCCACTTCCCTAAAGTGATCTTATATTTAGGAACGAAGGGAGTAATAAATATGGGCAACATTGGAAGAAAGACATTAACTCCAAGCACTCAACTAACATTTACAGGTATTATTAAGAAGCGTTTTTAAGGACTGAGCTCTTATATTACGAATCGGAAAGACGAATAAATACCCAAACCGAGTGAGTAATTGATGGAGGGAAATGAGTGCTTCTTTAATTTCCCATATCTTTATGGGTGAAGGTGCAAAACTAGCCACCGTAAATTTTCAAATGGACAACTTTGGAACCCGTAAATTGGATGGTGCAAAACCGTACATTATAAATTAAAATGGGGCAAATTTAGCCACACCGTTAAGTTGAAGCTAACAGACGTTTTGATTTAATGAAGGTGGGCCCCACGCCAACACAAACGTCTGTTAGCTTCAACTTAAAGGCGTGACTAAATTTGTCCCATTTTGATTTATAATGTACGGTTTTGCACCATCCAATTTACGGGTGTTAAAGTTGTTCATCTGAAAATTTACGGTGGCTAGTTTTGCACCTTTACCCTATCTTTATTAACTAGAATGGACCCCGTGCGTTGCGCGAGACATTTGTCATTTAGTTGCTTTGCATCTTAGATTATAAATACATTAGTGATATCACATTCTTAATATATTTGTGAAGATTAAAAAAGACAAACGACTTAATAAATGGGAAAATAAATGCATTTGATAAAATGGGAAAATAATTAAAGAGGTTCACTAACTAATTAATTAAATGGGAAAATAAATGCATTTGATGTTTTTCTTGACCAATAAACGCACTTGATGGTCATCAATTGAGAGATTCCGGAAAAAGTAATGGCTGCTAAAATGTATGTTAATTGCTATAGACAAAAGTAAATTGAATTGTAAGATTTCAATTGAGGGAAAGATCAATCAAATGGAGTACTCCATGGAAGGGAGAAGCACGTGAGGGGCGCGTGGGTCAATGCGTTTTCTAGTTCGGTTCAGTGTGACGTGGAGTGGGTCCCACACAACGGTTCTTAAAAGGAAGTGGGTCCCACTAATTTTGCTCCCGCCCTTGTCACAATCTTCTAGGCCGGAGTTTGTTACACTATTTCTATGCGCTTTAGAGGCTTCTTTTATAAGCCAAGGGCTATTTTTCGGGTTACAATCACTTCCTTTCCTTGTATGAGAAAGAAGTTTAGGAAAATGTCATTTAAATCCCTCTGAATATACAAAAGGACAATTCATGAACCTAAACTTCCAAAAGGACCGTGAAGGATCTCGGACCTAGTTGACATTTCAAATTTGTGTAAAAGGACAAAATTACCCCCCATCATTAAACAAAAATTACTTCCCACCCTAACACCCTCATTTCCTCTTCTCCATTCACGCATGAACCCTAACACCCTCATTTCCTCTTCTCCATTCACGCATCTGATCGCCCTAACACCCACACCCACTTGCGACTCCTCTCTTCTCTCCCTCACGTTCTCAATCCTCTCATACTTCCACCCTAAGTTGACATCCGCTTGCTTCTCCTCTCTCTTTTGCGGTTTCGTGTGCTTCGTCCTGTTGGGGCTCGACGAACGATGGCTTCCTATCGCGGCGGCGTGAAGGCGGCTTTCGAGCTCTTGTTCTTGTTCGTGTTCTTGCTCGTGTTCATCGTGTTCCACTACATTTTGGTTAGAATTACAAGTTTCCTTTTAAACCTAGAATATGGGTGATCTGTTTATATGTTTAATTGCAAGCCCATATGATTTTTAGGTAGCTTTCCTTAAGCTTGTTGATCCTGTAACATATTCCATTATCCCTTAATCACGATTTTATATGGTTCTTTTATAAATTGTTTGGTTTTATGGAATTTCCTAATCCCTCATGAAATGAATTATTATTAATTTCTCTTCAATGGACATGTGTGTAGATGTGAAGTCTGCTCTTTGTGTGGTAGATTTGTAATTGTCATTAGTGTTCTCTTTCTTTTTTCTATTTATGTCTTGCATATAGATCCATAACCTACATTTCAAAAATTTAAATATAGTAAAACAAAGAAGGCCACAGATGATTTTAGCACTATGATTGGACAAGGAGGATTTGGAGTTGTGTATAAAGCTCATTTTAGTGATGGCATAGTGATTGCAGTAAAGCATCAGAGCAAAAGGGAGATGAGTTAGGTAGATAATTAGGAAATTTGCTTGTAGGATGCTGTCATTCAGTTTCCACCAATTGTGGTGACAGCACAATAATTAAAGTAGGCTTTAGATGCTCTTAAGCTCCTCATTGTCTTACCATATGAGTATATGTGAGCAAACAACCCTTGAATTGCTTCTAAACTGATTCTAGTTGGCATTAATCTTTATTTAGAATAAGCTTGTGAACTCTCTCTCTCTCTTTTTGTTTTGTTTTGTTTCTTCATTAATTTTCCGACTTAGACAAATGAAGTGAAAATTGTCTTATTTGAGAAAAATGGTTTAGCAGTAGTGAATTTTGTTTTGGCTAATTTAGTTGCTCTTTAATGATTGCAGGAGTATATAATTATTGTTGCACAGTGAAGCAAAGCAAGTTTCATTAGAAGTATCCATCCTATACTCCAAGAGAGATGTGCATCATACAAAAAAAATCCATGTAACACTGCAATGCTAAAGCGTCCAATTTTAAATAAGCAGCAAAGTTATCTTTTACAAGCAATGTACAAGAAGTTATATAAGCTATGTAAATTGTAATGTTGGTGCATTCAAAAAAATGTAGCCAGCAAATCTATCGTGTATGAAGAAAAGAATTGTATCACTGTTCATTGATGTAACTTATATACATACATATTGAAATGAATAAAAAGGCTTCTATTGATTTCCTTGCACATAATTTGCTGTCTAAACTTCTGATATTAACTTTCTAAACTTATATATTTTACTCTTCCATGTATAGCATCCCAACTGACTGAATCAAGTGTCAGAGATATGAGTTTTTGTCTAAAGCAAACTACATATTTAACAATTAACAATTGGGTCATTTGAATTAACTTCCCTATTAATGAGTATGCTTCATTTGTTAAATACTATGTTCCAGTTGTTAATATCTATGTTACAATTGTTAATAGAGAATGTGCACTTGTTAACAGGGAAGTTAATTCAAATGACTCAATTGTTAATTGTTATGTTCTGGTTGTTAATAGTTACGTTACAATTGTTAATAGGGAATGTGCATTTGTTAACAGATAAGTTAATTCAAATGGCTCAATTGTTAATTAGTATGATCAAGTTGTTAATGACTATGCTCCAGTTGTTAATAGCTACATTACAGTTGTTAATAGGGAATATGCACTTGTTAACAGGGAAGTTAATTCAAATGGCTCAATTGTTAATTACTATGATCCAATTGTTAATTGGTATGTTCCATTTGTTAATAGTACGTTACAATTGTTAATAGACAATGCACATTTATTAACATGGAAGTTAATTCAAATGACTCAATTGTTAATTACTATGATCCAATTGTTAATTCCTATGTTCCAGTTGTTAATAGCTACGTTACAATTGTTAATAGGTTTGTTGCTACAGATAATTGAAATGATAAAAAAAATTCATTAATAAGTAAAGATTGTACATGGATCATTACACCAAAAGTATGTCCCTCAAAAACCTTTATGTTTCTCTCAATGAATCATTCTTACAATGCACCTAGCATAGTATAATGAACTTGTAGCCAATGTTGTACTTGAGCTAATATTTCCAACTGAAAAATCAAGTATTTTTGCTATGGTTTGCCCTATAGTTCCAACAATGACAAAAACAACATAAGAGACCAAAGAGGGATCCCCTTCTTGAGCAGTGCCACCAGTCTGACGTATGCAATCAATTAAACATGTGACTATTTGTTCAGCAAGTTGATATCCATTATCCCATTTTTCTACGGCAGGACTTTTTGGTGCACCAGCAAAGGTCTTTTTCTCCTTTGGTGCACCAGCAAAGGTCTTCTTCTCCTTTCAACAAATAATGACCCAATGCCAGTGTTGCTGACCCTGAAATCCTTCCATTTGATGCCGTAATGGCTGTGCTATGATGCACTAAAGCTGACAAATCTTTAGGAACAAGATCAGCAGCAGCAAGAATGTTCTCATACCTGCACCAAATGTAATGCCACAATGACAAGGTTCAAAAACTACTTCAAGTTTCAGCTATCCAACAAAACACATATTGTTTTGGTCCATCTGGAGATCCTTGCAAACATAAAATCTGCCCCTACACATTAGTAAGCAGAAGTAATTATTTGGAGTCATTGAAATGAAATACAAGGGTAAAAAATTATTTACCACAACAAAATTTACAGAAATGCCTCTCATAAATTCTTACGGCGTGATCCTCAATTCCGCTCAAAACTTAAAGATATTTTGACCATTGACTGTCATGATATGGATCCATGTCATGACACATCTTTGTATTATATAGATACTTTGATCATACTGGGCAATCTGTCTATGTTTCACAAATTAAAAGAGAAAAATTGATCTGATTTCAAACCACTAAACACCCATCAATACAGAAGAAAATTTTCATTATATTTGATGTTTTGACTTATAGAACCAATCCCAGCAGCTAACCCTATCAAAGTTTTGCTAGTTTTTTTCTAAGAAATCACCTAATTAAATATTTCTGGGTAGACATGAATATAGATTATATATACACTGGGTTGAGGAAGCAGTGGTCCTAAGCGAAGAACCCTCTGTGTATCTAAGTAGAAGATAAACAAGTCGAATGAAAAATATAATTTCATTGTACAAGAAATTTCCCCTGAAAGATAGCAATGACACTATTTAGTATAGCAATTAATACCAAAGCCATGATCTTCGAATAGGGGACATCTAAGAATTACAACAAGCACTGGTATAATCATACTATGAGAGAGGGAAAGGGGGAAACCTGCATAGAGCTTTGAAGGAGATGAAGTCTTGGCAAGCTCTCTCGTCTTGTGCTTCAAGAAGAGTGAAAGGCCATCACATTGTATTGTATCTGTCATATTTCATAATGATGTATAATTGAAACTCAAAACTAGATCTGTAAGATTTCTAACCTCTCTTGCTACATACAAAATAACATGCAGGAAAAGGAAGAATAAGAAGAAAAGTAAAAAAATTGAAGAATAGAAAGAAAAAAGTACCTGGAAAAGAGAAGAATATGAAGTGAATGTCTTCCTTTCACTCTTCTACTTCCTCCACCGTTGTTGGAAAACCAGAGATGAGACTGTCATCTGTGTGATGGTTCATATTTGGAAGGCGATGGGTTTCGGGTGTGAGAATATTCAGATGTGTTTGATTGGGAAGGGAATGTTTTGATGAGGGGGTATTTAAGTCTTTTCGCATTTTTAAATGTCAACTAGGTCCTGGTTCCTTCATGGTCCTTTTGGAAGTTTTGGTTCCTGAATTGTCTTTTTGTATATTCGGAGGGATTTAAATGACATTTTCCCAAGAAGTTTCAAATTAACCTTCATTTGGATTATTGTCCTACTTCCTAACATGGTTTTTGCAATTATATGTTAGTGTTCGTTTGAAATAGTTTTTTTTTAATCTAAGTTTTATCCATATTTGGGTTTTAAAGTTAGATTTTGGACAAACATTTTCTAATTTATAACTATTTGACATATGTTTCATTTAAGCCAAACAAATATTGCTAAATTTTTTAAAATAACTCTTATTTTCTTGAAAACTTTAATTTAGAACAATATACATAGTTCTTAGGTTTTTTTCAGAAGTTAATTTTTCTATAATTTTAGAAATTATTCTTTATAGTCTATTTTTAAAAGGACACTTTTCAGTTTTTTTTTTCAAAAACTATTCTCGATATGCTAATCAAAAATACTCCTTTACTCCTATACAAATTCTCCGTAACAAGTGTGTGTGTATATAAACATTCTAAACCTTTGAAATTTGGCAATGTAACATTCTAAATTTTATAATTATACTATATATTTATTAATTTTATTCATCGTTGGTTTAAAATAACCCAAAATTTATGTATTTTATTCAGATATAACTTACCATTTGAAAAAGATATTTGAAAGTTAGTATAGTGGCGTAGTAAGACGCAATTGAATATTTCTTCATCGTAAATTTGAACTTTAAAATAACACATATTGCTAGTAGCTAGCTAGAGGTAGTCACATATCTAAATTATACATTAGTTAATTATTCGATTATACAATAATAAAATTAAAAAATATTGATAAAAACGAATTTTGAGGGATGTATAAAAAGGATTAGTTTGATATTATGTATATAAACTTTTTGTCGGAATGTATAATTATTGCAATGTGTCACTAACATGAAATCAATATATAACCTATAATAAAAAAAATGGATCTGCACTAATAATGAAAAAAAAAGAAGCTAGTATTTTCTGATAAAAAAAAGAAGAAGCTAGTATTCGATGTCTGTGGAACCACGCTATCATCATAATAAATTTTACTCACTTCGATAAGATCTTGTTTTTCTTCAAAAGCTTAGATCGTTAATTTAACCCTTATATATATATATATAGTAAATAGTTATAGTCAAAAGTCTTAGAAGGAAACAATTTGATTAATTAGTGCACCAAAAGTTGTTAAATTAAATTAATAAAAAGCATATTTATTAGACTTAACTTATCATAAATAACTCAAATTCTTTTAAATAATCATTAAGGGCGGAAAATAATTAGTGCACCAAAAGTTGTTAAATTAACTTAACATATGTTTTGTGTTGAAGACAATAAACTTATGCATCATACATGTTCAATGGTTTATTTTATAGATTGATTTTCTCTAAAATAGTCTATTTTTTACCAAACTAAAATAGTCTACTTAAAGTATAAACTAACATATAATCTAATATAACACTTAATACTTATGACTCAATGGTTTATTTCACTTCCTTAACCTTTTTGCCCTAACTTTTATATTGAAAATCGGAAATAATATTTAATAACTAATCGCTCAAGTATACATTTTAATATACAATAGAACTCTTATAGTAAAATGAAATACAACTGGACAATTATAATCACGATAAACACAAGGAAAACATAGGATTAACCATAAAAGTTCGTTCTTAATGTTCGTAAGGAAACTAGAACAAATGCATGCTTAAATCTGATAGGAAAATGAATAAAAAATTAAAAGGTAAATAGTTTTGTTGCTAAGGTTGTTACCGTGCAGTAATATTGCTATGAAAGAAATTTTTAGTATTACTAGGAAATGACCCCATGCGATGCACGGACAATGTTTTATTTATTATTTTCATTATTATTTGTTATTAAGGTATGTTGTTGACTGAAATACATGTCATTAATATTTTCTAAATTTGTATATTGTAATGTTGGTGATTTTGTACATTTGGTGGTCTTACAGTACAAGTATTTGATGGTTTGATGAAATTACCTGTTTGATATATATGAGTCATTACATTTTTTTATTTGTGGTTCCTTAAATTTAATCTTTCATGCTTCATCTTTGCTTGTTGTTTACTGTTTCTGTATGTGAATTATTTGAAATGTCACTTGAAGATATGAAGAAGTTACTATTTGTGTTAAATTTGATATATATGACTTGGACTTTTTGGAGTGTAAAAAGATCTTATATATGAGGACTTCATTTTCAATGTTGCTACCATTCAATTCTATTGTCTTGATGAAATGCTTTCCTAGTTAGTTACATAATCAATCATTTTTCACATTATCATGTGCATAACAACATTATATTTTCCCACAAATTTTTCACTATAATCAGTTATAAGAAACAAAGTACAATCATATTTCCAACTCTAATCCCACTTTCATTGGTCTAATTAGAAATTCTATTAAAAATTGTTTCCAATATAATCAAATGTTCCCCGTGCTTTGCGTGTTTGAGAATAAGCTAAATATCAACTATAACACTCAAAGCTAAGTCACAAAAGTGCAGGGAAGAAAACCCCATATTGCAAAGAATGCATAGTTGAATTACTTGGATCATTCTCACTTTGTGCCACTTGAGGATTCTAATATGAAGTTGCATGACCAACAAAACCAATAAGCAATGAGCTTCTGCAATCACTTCATCATCATAAGAAGAGCTTTCTCAAACCAACCCGGAATATGACGACAATTTCACATAAAACTATACTGATAAAACTATATTGATAAGGGTGATTGTTCCAGTCACTACAGAAACTGCAAATTTTGCTAATCTTGGATGATTTGCTCCTAGTTCATTGCTCACTCTTATACTGAAACAAACAACAAAAAGAACCATATCCCCTTAACACAGCTGTGCAAAAATTCTCATGAATAGGAATCTAAGAGAATGTAAATTACTGAAAAAAATACTCCATCCAATCCACAATATAAATTCATTTCAGTTACATCACTGGAAATAAGGAAAACTCTTAATTCTTTCATTCTGTCTTATATTAAAAAAATGTTAAACTTTACCTTATTGAATTGGGCTTTGAATGAGAGACAAAATTATACAATCCACATTGAAGCATTAATATAGAGGCAAAATTGACATATAAGCACCAATCACTCTCTAAGTGGTTCATATCATGGATCAATAAAATCTTCTAAGAGTTACTTATATTCTAGACAAGAGGGAGTATTAGTTTTGTGAAACTAATCTGGCTTCTGCACTGAGACTAACATAAACTGCATGTCCCAGTTCAGGTAATTCATACTGAAAGCAAATCAGAATGGAGATTGTATTTATTAGGCAACATGACTGATACTGGAAAACAATGGACAATGAGAGAGTTGGTTATGAATATACCAAATGGAAATGGAGTCTAGTGCTATTGTAGGATTAGGGAGTGGTCCTAATATAAGCAGAGGTCCTTGATTCTATCATATCTCCAAATTGCAGGAAGATGTATTTTCAGGCCAAAAGTTATTCAAATGAATGATATGAAAAACTGGAGTAGAAGGTTATTATGAAAGTTATTCATGTATAGTATTACCCCATTTTCACACATTTCACTCACAAGTCCCACCTTTACAAGGTTTTGAAGCTGAAATCATTTAAGTGTTTCTCTTATTCTTATAGTTTGAATATTTTGCATTTGTTTACAAAAAGAGATAGCTTTTACATGGAAAAAGAATCAAACTCATAGTGGATATGTTCTGAACACAAATATGGTTAAAACAAAAAAGTGGAAAATAGGTAAGATATGAACGCATACCATAACATAATAGCAGAGGAAACATTGAACTTGAAATAAGGCCAAATGCCTGTAAATGCTTTCATAGAGAAGGCAGATTAAGTTTCCTTACACCTTGGGATAAAAATAATGTAAAGACCATTTATAATAGCAAGGACACACCTAGAAAAGCTAAGAGTAAGAGCAGCACCAAGAAGTCTATAGTCCAAAACATAGACAACCGGATAGCTTAAACCCACATGAAGAAGGAAAACTCCCACAAACATATAAGCCAAAGAGTTTACTATATTCTGTGCTTGCAACATATGGCAGCTTATGGCAAATGCATAAAGCTGAAGTATAATTCCTCTTGAAAAAACTTGGCCTTATTCTGCTATGCTTTCAGATTGGCCTATTGCTTTTAGGACTACCCCAGAATACCAATAAAGGAATGGCAAATTATTGCAGCTTCTAAGTGTAGGATGTTTGCTCTCTGGCATATTATTCCCATTGCTGATAATTTTCTTGGGTATTGTTTGCTGTTGTGAAATACTTTAAATCTAAAATTGAACAAAAATAATTTAGGATACTTGGTATTATTGGAAAAATGTTTTATGAATGATCAAAAGAGTGACTTTGGGATACTGAATTCTAATGCTAATGGAAAAAACACACATATCCTATACATATCAAAGAAATCAGAGTATAAATACTTATTGTTGCTGCCTTAAGTAATGCAGCTTCTCGTGAGTATGAAACTAAAGGAACTTACTTCAACACAGCACGCAGTAACATTATATCATGCTCTTCATTCCACATCTTTCCGACCTTCAAACCAGGATACCGTATAAAGATGTCATCTGTGTAATCCAAAGTTCTAGGACCCCTTTCTGATGCAAACATCACCTGTTGTTCCACAGCACAGAGGGGGAAACTAACATCATCTTCAACAAAATTAACTGCAAAGACATTGCTGCATGTGATTAGCAAGACAAAAGTAGAAAACAGAACCAACTAAACTTGAATACAATATACAAATTTTATTACAGAAATTTTTTAAACAAAATTGAAACATACAATCCCAATACTATCCATACCTCTCTATTCACTTGTGTCATCGACTCTTGCACAAAGTCATAAAACCGAAGAGATAAACGAAGAAGAACCTCAAAAGATGGTGAAGAGGTTGCTTCATGGCGTTGACGTTTAATTCAATGCAGGAATTTATTGGAATTCAAGGTCATGACTCAATGACACGTCAGTTGAAATCACCAATTTCAAAACTCGCTCAGGTGTGGACACGTGGGGCTTCTAGTATGGGCTATTATGATATATTGATTTTACTATAAAAAACATTAAAATTGAGCAACTCTACCTTTTAAACAATTAATGTTTAATGTGAACTTTTTACGGTTCCGTTTAAATGCTTCAGCTAGTTTGTATTATAAGAGCCAACATTTAATGGTTTTTATTCAAAATATAAGAGTTCACCTTATATTCTCTCTTCATTTAACATATTTTTTCTACTTTACCTCTAGTTTGTAATACTTATGTATTTATCTCTTTTACTAATATTATAATAAATATGAAAAATATTGAAGAAAAACATTAATTTAAGACGCTCAAGTAAGTTTCACATGTTTGCTACTATATTTTTTAACTTTCGAGCAATCTTGAAACTTGAATCCAGAAGAACTTACATGTGAAAATGGTTCTTGTTTGAAAACTGTCATCTGGACAAAGAAAAAACCCTTTAACTTAAAATAAAAACTGAACCGAAGAATTGTTGGGATAACATATATGAGGCGCGTAGGCAGCAGACGCCTGTTGTGAGGATATTAGTTTTCCGATAGAATAGGGTGACAGAGACAGTGAACTTTTCTCTGTCGGTGGCCCCTATAAATACGCACCCAAGTTCCCCAATCTTTCACTCACACCTCTTTCTATCTCTCAGTGAGCTTCTCATCTCTCTCTCTCTTTCTCTGTATATATATAGAGACACTCACACATATCTGCTTTCTCTTCACTTCTTTAATTTCTTCTCTTGCTTGCTGGCTACCATCTTCCTGCACATATAAATTTTTGCCTTTTCAACTAGCTCCATACTTCTTTTTCTTGGTATTGGCTCCTCATGTATAAGGATGTCAATCTCAACTTCATTATATTTCGTCAAAATCTATCTGGATGCAATCAGATTTGCATTATTCTACACACACACATATTTATTCATTACGTTTGATAAATGTCCATTTTCTTTATTTTGTTTTTTCTATTAGGCTGTGTGCTAATTAATAATATTTTGATTTAATTATGAATTTTGGTTTTGTTGAGGTAGTATTCAATTTGGCAGCAGAGAAAAGAATAGCATCGACCGACCATGGCCACCAACCAGGCTGTTCATGATGATGCTATGTTTGTTTTTGTGCTGCGACATCTCATGTCACGTAACTTAACTGAAACTGCTCATTGGTGGGATTTCCTTTTGCGCCTCACCCCTTTTAGAACTGCTTTTAAAATATTTTATTATTAATATATACTGCATGTTTCATTGGTTTTATAAAATGAGAACTGATATATGATATGGTGGATTTTTCACAGCCTGGAGCGTGAAAGCGGTGCTTATTTTCACCTTCAATACTTTGAGGAGCTGATTCGCTATGATGAGGCTGAAGAGTATGTGTTGGGGTTAACCTATGTCCAGGAAAACAGATACTCTGCCAAGCTTATGTTCGACATCAAGAAGCTCAAAGTCATGGAAGCTTTACACTCGTATGTACATATAATAACAATGATTCTATCATATCCAGTCCTTTATATAACAATATCCACTTGAATTAAACAAATACACTACAAAGTGGATTTTATATTAAGTATATATATATTGAGACTACCTTTTTTAAGTAGATAAGGAAAAACGCTTTTTTGGACCATTATTTATATATACACACGTAATAAAAATTGTTGATTTATTTGATATATGAGCAGTGGAGCGAGAAGCTATGCTAAAAATATTGTGGAGTTCGAGTTCCCTCAGTTCTGAGCATACAGCAATACTGTATATGACGAAGCAATGGAGCTGGTTTGCATGGAGAATTTCAGGTGCCATTATATTATTATATACTCCCTCCGGTCCTAAATATAAGACTCAGTTGACTTTTTTGGAAAATCCTAAAAAAGCAAAATAAGTTAATTATAAATTGATTTATCTAACTTTTTCCCTTATACTAGTTTATTTTACCTATAAACTAATGAATAATCTAAAAATATATCAAATATGTTATAATTTAATAATTTATTTTACAACTTTAATCTCTATAAAAAAAAGTCAATTAGGTCTTATATTTAGGACCGGAGGTAGTATATTATATAGTACGTGAAAGTGGAAATATTTTGTCTGTGTTTGTGACTGTGTAGGGGTGTGTATGTGTAGGGATCATGAATCGATGATAAGGTATGCGCGAGAAGGGACAAGGAGGCTTGTGGTGGAGGAGATGAAGAGACACATAAGAGCCAATCCTGCGTTTTATGGAAAGCTTGAGCTTCCTTCGCTGCAAACAATGGCTCGTCGTCTGCTCGCCACTGCCACCAGCAGTGAAAATGGCAACTCGCCTGCATTCTTCCATGTTCTCCGTAACTACTTGTATCGCAATGGTGCAAATTAATTTAACTTTAATTTCTCTCTCTCCATGCATGTCTGGCTCTATAAGTAGAACTCAAGAAACTATGTGCTGTTCATTTACATATCTAATTATTCCAGCTGTCTATTTTTTTTCACCGTTTCAGTATGTAGTATAAATATGTACCTACCTGTGCTAATGTGTTTTCCATATCCAGATAGCTTTTCCTGTTTTTTCCTTTTTTAAACATCCTGTTCTATTAGTGTACTGTACTGTGCCTCTATGATAATGAAGCCAGGCTCTTGTCTTTAAATTCCAGGGGATCTACTGTATATGTTGTTTGAAGTTTATATTATGCGATGTATGTTTGATTATATATATTCGGATATATATCGTGGACAGATAGTTCGTCTCTCTTTTTTATTGGTCAAATTAATTGAGGTAGTGCTCTCAAAAATGTTTTATAAATTCACATAAACTCTAATTTGAGATTTTCGTAATTAAGTAATTTTCGTAATTACGTTTGTTCAATTAATTATTTCTATAATGAAGTAGCTTTTCAAATCCGGAATTTACGTATAAAAGACAAAAGGGTTGTTACATTTTAATTTTTAATTACCATAAAATAAGAAAAGGGGCCCAGAATCTTAGCCATTATTTCCTTTCTATAAATGTAAAGGGGATTAACTGAACACTTAATTGACTCTACTCATTATAGTTTTACTAAAATTGATAAAAACATAAATTGAGGGCGCACTTTCCAATTTCCAAAAAGGGCAGAAAGAACCATGGGGAGAGATTTGATTGATTGATTCAATGTATCTTGACTGGATAATAATGTATCTTCCTTTTCCTTTTTTGGTAAGAAAATGACGTGTGTCAATTACATGGGACCCACCTAGACAGCAAATCTCACTGAGACCAACTGATAGCTTATTCTTTGTATCATATCTGCTTATTACCATCACTTTCTTACAGACAGCGCCGGCTATAAATACGTCACTCTCTAGCCTGTAGTGACCACCAATCCTTTTCATTCTTAGTCTAAGCTCAAATACTTAATTTCTTCCATTTTCTTTTCCCTTCTTCAAATGTAAACTTCAGTTTCTTCATCTCTTAGCTTTTTCCTTCACTTGATCTCTGAGGATCTTTACTTTTTCTTGTTGGTCCACATAAACCTATGAAAAATTCCTACCTTTTGAAATGAGACTCCTTTGGAATTTTTTTTCTCTACCCATTTAATCAGCACTAATATACTCTCTCCAAAAATTATCTCTTGAATTATTTTTTTTTATCAAAAAAAAAATTATCTCTTGAATTAATCTGGGCCTTGATTTCGATTTATTTTAGGATTTCGCGTAAAAACTTATTTTTCTCTCTCCTTTTTTCAGATAAAAATATATATTTTCTGAACTGGAAATAAAATCTGTAAGACAAACAAAGAAATTATCTTTTCTTTATTTTATTGTTTTGTGAAGAGGAAGGATTTATGGAAATTTCACATACGTACGTTTCTCTCAATTTTTGAACTGTTTGTTTTATGTAATATGTAAGAAATGGCTCAACTATTGAGAATAAAGTAATAATATAAGGTGTTAATCATGGATATATTATCTATTTTCTGATATATATCTACCTTCAAATGAGCATAACTTTCTTTATGGACTTAACAGGGAGCATGAATCACTTTCAGTCAACCACAACACAAATTCTGCGAGGAGGATTATTACAAAGGAACTTAAAACAATTAATGAAGAAAATGCTGTGCTTAATGAAAAACTTAAGTTTCCTACTATGAAATACCCGAGGCAAAGTAGCCTTCTCAACCGAAGGTTACACTTTATTTCCTTTAGTAGAAGTTTATATATATTATATATGCATCATTTGAATTCATGTCCTCCTTAAACACTTTTATTAACATAAAAAGTTTCAGAAAGCTAATTTATCTTCATAATTTGTCAGCTTCAATCTGAAGCATCTGCTTGGAAAACGTCCTATTCCTAAGCCTGCTACACAAATCCTCTTGGTGGACAAAGTTTGTAAGCTGAGTTCAAATCCCTCTAATCCGGAAACAAGTTATGATTGTAAATCATCTTTTGTAACTGATTTCTCACTCTTTTCCAATGCTAATGAAAGTTCAGGTATGAAGTCTTGATTATTTCGTTGGTTCCTTTTTAAAATGGTTATTTATGCTGGGAGTTGATGAATATCTTTGATGGCCTTTCTGTAGGAAAGTTTGTGAAGCTTCTTAAGGAACCTAAGAAAATATTCAAGGGAAAATCCAGCCAGGATTTAGATGAGGTAAGCTATGAAACTTTTTTTAACCTCTCCTTACATTTCTTACTCCCTAGCTCCCTCCAGTCCGTAATATATAAGAGCTCAGCCTCCAAAACACGTTTCTTAAGAAAACATGTAAAAGTTAGTTGAGTGTCTGAAATTAATTTTTTTTCTCGATATTTCCCATATTTATTATGATACTTTTGAGAGAAAAAAATATATAAACATTAATAAATATGAAAGAGAGTGAGAGACAAACTAGTAAAAAACGCATTAAATAAGTAGATAATGTGTAATGAGCTCATATATTATTTTGGACAAAAAACATTAAAATTTTTTGCTTTTATATTATGGACCAAAGAAGAAGTAAGTATATCTTGTATTTGCATAATGAAATGCATGGGGTGCCTTTTGTGTAGGTGACGTCACCGTTCTCAAAAAGTGGCCTGCCCCTGAAAGTTGTTTTGACACTGACTAATGATTCAACTCCTACTAGCATGGATTTTCATCCTGCTAGAAACAATATTCTTCTAGGTTGCTTCATACATGATGTTACTGTTTGACATACAATTGTTTTTCTCTATATAAAACTTATCGCAGAATTATGGCTAATATATGACCAATGATATGTTACTTCAGTTGGAACTGAAATTGGCACGATAGGACTTTGGAATATTAAGTCTGGTGAGAGGTTGCTTTTTAAAAAATTTGAAGTCAAAAACATTGCAGCCCTTTCTAGCAATTTCAAGGCAAGTCTTTACCTTACCAAGTTGTGACTTAGTGAATTATCAGCATATAGTTAATCATCTCTAATGTTGGAACCGTTGTCAACATTGTCCAGGCAGCCATACAAAGAGATCTGTGGATCTCTGTCAACAAAGTCACATGGAGCCCTGGTGGTACAATGTTCGGTAAGGATATTATGTTAAACTATTTGGACTAAGTCTAAACAAGTAATCATCAACCATGTGAAACTTTTTTTCTCCTTATTCTTTGCTGCTTCTGATTATTAATTTTTCTCTTTATGAATAGGGGTTGCTTTTTCAAAGAATCTTGTTCACTTATATTACTATATCAATGGTGTACTAGACATTTCCGGGCATTTGGAAGTAATACTCTTTTAACCCTCTGAATTTCTAGTTGTATGTAAGCAATATATGTGTTTTCTGCAAGTAATGCTAAATATTTGCTTCTCAGATTGAAGCTCATGATGGAAGTGTCAATGACATGGTCTTTTCTTTCGTTTATGGGTATCTATCATTCATAACATGTGGAGACGACAAGGAAATCAAGGTCAGTTTCAGTTTCTCTGCAGATAATGAATGTTTATGAATTTAAGAAACTGATGTGTCTATTACTATTTTTAAGGTATGGGATGCAGATACCGGTATGTGCTTTCATTCTTTTGGTGATGGCAATGCTCCAGTTTATGGCCTCTGTAGTCATAAGGATAAAAATGTTTATGTGAGAATGCCTTGGACTATTTTCCATTGAACTCAATCTAGTTACTTTCTTAACTGGTATTTATCACTGATTTTTGTATGTTGTGATCTTTTTTCTCCTACACCTCAGAACATACTTTCAACGTCAATTGATGGAAAGATCAAGTCATGGTCCTGTGATTTGATGCACACCAGACTTGATTTTGATGCCCCAGGATTTGGATACTTTAAATTGGCTTACAGTTCTGATGATCAAAGGTTGTGAGCAGCAACTGAACCTCAATTTTGTTGAGTTAACTAATTGTCTTATGTGTATTGATAAATATGTGATCATCGTGTAACTATTATTTAATAAACTTTTGTAGACTTTTTTCATGTGGTTTTGGCAAAGATGGGGACCCAATTCTTATGGAATGGGATGACATTGAAGGGGTCATTAAAACAAGATACTTGGGACTTAATGCTCCATGCCACTCCAAAATTTACTTTGATACAACATGGAACCAATATTTGGCGGCTGGCGATGATCATATGGTCAAGTTTTGGGATATGGATGACACAAGGCTATTAGCAAGCACCGAAGCTGATGGAGGATTGCCAGTAAGCTCTTCAATGACCTTTTTAAAATATATGAATGCTTAGACCAGAGCCATAAGTTGAACAATTGAACCACATGCTTTGACCAGAGATAAAAAAATACTCGAGGGGCTCGAGAACACATTAATTTTTAGCCAAGTGTGATGAAGGAAATGTTTGGCTTGGAAAAAGTCTATCTCAGTTGAGCTTCATTTGTGCAGGCATATCCTTGCATTAGATTCAACAAGGAGGGAAGTTTGCTGGCTGTTTCTGCTATAGACAATAGAATCAAAATCTTAGCACGTGATCATAATTTAGCGGAGCAAAGTATGGCTAGTTCTAGTGAATCCAGTGCCATTGTTCTCACTGAAAGCTCAGGAGAGGTTAGCATACTGCATATTAATCCTTAACCAAGAGGATGACAGGAGTGATCTTGATTAGATATTTGGTGTGCCCTTTTCTGTTATTCTTTCATGATCTTGCATTGACATGTATTTACAATGTCATTATAATTTATTTATTGACAGAGTAGTGATGATGAGGAAACCGTGGAAGGCAATAGTATTGATGATGAAAACGCAGCAGAGTTTTGGAGTCTCTTTAAATTTTCTGAACCATCTCACTGCCCTTCTTTGCAGCTCTCTGTTGATCCAAAAGTTGACCAGGTTTGCCTTTCTTGCTTTATTGGCATCATTGGTAATAACTAAATACAGCATCATTAGTGTGAATTGTATGCATATATCAGATTTAGCCCCATGTCACTATTAAGCATGGCATAGCTATCATTTTAAATATACTCAAAATGAATATAAAAGGCTGAAAATTTATAAGTGTTTCAACAAAATAATCTTACCACTTTCCTTCTGATGAAGCACAGATTGTTAGACTGAAGTACACCAGACGGGGAAATGCTATCTTGGCATTGACATCAGATGGTCTAAATATACTTTGGAAATGGCCAAGGAATGAGCAAGTTAGTAGTAGAGGCTTTTATACTTGCTTTTAGAATTTTATATTTCTATTTTCCACTTCCTCCGGTTTGTTCATACCTCTCTCTGATACAGCCAAGCACTCATGTTTCCCCCAACTTGTGGCAACCAAGGGATGGCCCGCAGTTTATGAAAAATGACCTTGCAAACGTCAGGCCTGAAGAATCAATAGGCTGTTTCACCATATCAAAAAATGGTGCATATCTCATTTCAACATCAGGTGGTTTAATCACCTTATTCAACATGTCCACATTCAAGGTAACCTTAAGATGTAGTATTATTATGTCTTCTGTTGCTGATTGTTTATAATGAAATTAGGATTGAACTAACATAAAGCTACTCCTTGGCTGTTGTTAATACCAGTCCCTGGCAACTTTCATGTTCCAACCACAAAGGGCAACATCCATTTCCTTTTACCCTCGAGATAATAATATAATAGCTATAGGATTTGATGATTCTAGCATACATATTTATAACGTCCGTACAGGTCAGGTATGTGCCTTTTCCTTGATTTGATAAAGATGTGCACCTCTTAGTGGTCAAAGGAGATTGAAGCCACTTGTCCATGACTTTTGTTTATGCAGGAAATAAAAAGGCTTAACGGTCACTCAACAAGAGTTACTTCCCTTGCCTTCTCAAAGACTTTAAATGTTCTTGTTTCTGCTGAGGTCAATGATATGGTTAGTGTTCAATACTCAATACAGCCGTAACCATATCAATGAAGTGTTGAGAATGAGAATATGTTATCTTTTCTATTTTGCAGATTTTCTTATGGGATGCTAATGAATGGGAACTATTGAAAGGAAGGAGCTTGCAGAGGAAGCCAGATGTGATATCTGATACTCACATTCAGTTTGACCCAGATCAGAGAAACTTCCTAGTAGTAAAACAATGTTATCTTGCAATGTATGAGGCACAGGAATTAACTCATATCCACCAGGTTTGTTATTCTTTCGTCCTGTCTTATGTGAACAACTTTTCTACATGTATATTATGAACTATGACTAGATATACCTCTTGTTTCATGGCAGTGGGTGCCAGTATTTCCTGCGTTTATCTCCCAGGCAGATTTCTCATCTGATGGGTATGAGATATATGCTGGTTTTGAGGATGGACATATCACAATATTGGATACTTTAAATCTTGATCCTATATGCAAAATAGACCCCAGTGCATACCTTCCCCCTACTACAAGGTAAGTTTTTTTTTCACTTATCAGAATAAAGTCTTGGGATAAGTTAGAGCCCAGGAGTGATATTTGCATTGCAGATCAATATTAAAGATTTATATTGCCAAGTAGTATTTATTATGACTTCAATGCATTGATATTGGCAGTGAGAGGAAGTATTTAGTTGCTTTGGCTGCAAATCCAGTGAAGCGAGGCCAGTTTGCTGTGGGGTTTTCAGATGGCAGTGTGTATGTAATGGAGCCTCCTGAGGAAGCAATTATGTGGTCCATGGTTGTACCTTATGGGGAGGAGGAATAATTGGCCCCATAGTCCAGTTATTGCATTAATTTAATTAATAGAAATAAATAAAGAAAAAGAGTGAATCAATAGAAATATATAAAGAAAAAAGAGTGAACTCCCTAGCTCATATGTACTTTATATCTATTTGTAATGGATGGATGCCCTTGAGGTTCAATTAATCAATTCTCTCCCTTTTTCCCTCTGCTCGTCTTCATTTATTTTTTTTATGCTTTGTTAATTTTGACTTGCTACATAGTTCATCCTTTTATATCTTGGTCTTTCTAAGGGATCATGTAAATCCAGTCCCTTTCTTCTTTCGGGGCAAGTATTAAGTGCAATGAACTAAGTTATGGAAGAATTATACCCCAAAAGTTGGATATGTTCCAACTACTCACTCTTTGACGCTTCACTCAATCTTTTGTTAGTCAGTGGTTAGTCTTCCTGGTCATAACCCTCTATAAGTAGTTTTTTTCTATTTGGTCGTCTATCAATGAAAGCATTATTATGATGAAAACAATTTCTTGAAGAACACCTCAAAAGCTAGCGGTTGGGTTGCGAAATTAAGACAGTTTAAAAGCTTATTTTTTAAAATAGACCTCCACAATGTATGTAGGACATGACATTAACCTTGTAATTAGAACAAATCATAAACTAGTTGACATCGTAGTAAAAAGAGTCTCACTTGGGGGCAAAGCCCTGAGTTTTGATTTATAAGGTAGATAGGAATTAGAAGGGTCCTGTGGTTAATCTTGTGGAAGACATGTCAAGCCTTATTTTGATCCTCGGTCAAATAAAATTGGGTTGGTCATTGGACCAACAAGATTTCTATGACAAGACTCTGCATACCTAATCCGACCCAACCCGACGACCCTTGTGTAATCTTAATCTTCCAGATTCTAATGGCCGAACTCTTCATATTTTTGAAATTTCAAAAAAAAAATCGTGGATTTCCAGTAGAATTATAATTTATCCGAGTTTGTTTTTTTAATCATCTTCCACATTTTCAGAGCTCATTTTTCCATACAAAAGGTGACCATTGAAAATATAAAAATAAATGCTGAAAAAAAAGTTATTCAATTTTAATTTTTTTTACCAATATTCAATTTTAATTATAACTATAGATCATGTTTTTTTTTTATTTCAGAACTTTAAAGGTTTTGTATTTTATTGACTTTTTAATAGGTTATCAAGTGCCAATTTCCCTAAAATATAACCAAAATTTTCGTTTTCAATTTAATTTAAAATCCCAAAGTGGGGAAATTAATCACTGTTGTAGTGTTGTTGCCGATGGATAATGCTACAGCTGATAAGCCTTATCCTCAAGTATTCCCCCACAACATCAAATAATGTAGCTGATTAACAATATTGATAAGTACAGTAAAAAAGAAAATTTTTTATTCTCACTGTCTTGAAAAAAATACAGTATTCTGCCATATACCACCCATGTATTTTCCAATTTACAAAACAATATTGACTCCAACTATGCAGCAAATCAAATCATCCACCACCAACTATCTCAAAACAACAAATGAAATCAATACCCCTTTCATGTATAAATAAAGAATAGAAACCTTGCAGCAAACCTCTATGTCAAATACACAAACACATCCAACCAAAACAAAAATACAACCATAGCTAGCTCCAACCATTGGGCTATACAAAGCACTCTGGAGAAAAGGAAGAAAAAATTATCCCTGCAATAAAACAAACGAAATCCAGTGAGCATGTCATAATTTTAACAACGGTAAAGATGAAAACACAAAACAAGGCAAACATGCAAGTTATTTTTCACAAATTAAATATGCTGATGTTCATCATAATATCAATCCATAACAGCCCATGAATCATGAAGGCTTCTCTCACCGTTATCAAAGAAGCGGACCATGCCTGTTTGGATTAGCTTCTTAAAAGTGATTGTAAGCTACATGAGGTAAGCAAGTCAGAGATGTTTTGTCTAAGCTTACAAAAAACTACTCATTTAAGTGCTTTATGCAGGGGATTCCCAATTCCCAAATAGACACTAAAGCAGACACAAGACTACAATCACTTCAGCTCAGTAAAATCATTCCTACAAAAAAACATTGAGGCAACAAATTATTTGTACAATGCAAACATAGTGTCAGCATTGTTATCGTCAAGAAAATGTTATCCTAAGTACTTCCTCTGGTCCTAAATATAAGACCTAGTTGATTTTTTTGAAAAATCCTAAAAAAGCAAAATAAGTTAATTATAATTTGATTTACCTAATTTTTTCTATAAGACTAGTTTATTTTACCTATAAGCTAATGGATAATCTAAAAATATATCAAATGTGTCATGATTTAATAGTCTATTTCGCAATCTTAACCTCTCCAAAAAAGTCAACTGTGTCTTATATTTAGGACCGGAGGTAGTATTAAGCATATATACTTCTGGGAAATGTAAGAAGACATGCATTGTGTTGAATGCAAACTGTAAAATCACAAAAGCATATTTGAACTTTTCCCACAACCATTTGACTCGAATTGTCACAACCTAGACAAGACGAGACCACTATTTTGAAATCACTAAAACAAGTTCCAAAACAGGTTCCAAAGATTCCACAGGGTGCAACTAGGTTCACATTATGATTTCTGAGCAACTCATAAATTGCCTGATTCCCAGTGCACCTAAATGAGACTAGTCTAATTTCTAAAGGAATTCAATCCAGCGCCTTTGTAAGCATTGAAATGTAATTTCTCAAAAGCATTTTGTGGTTTTACTTCAGGAATCTAATAGAAGTAAAAATCATATAAACTTCTCCAGAAATACATGTATTTCTATTATTTCAGAACAGAAAAACGCATCCCAAACATTCTATTATATCGTTCATGAAAACACAATTTCATTTATCATCATCTATTCCTTTCATGAAGTTTAAAATCAAATACTTTTTGGAAAAATATCAAAGTCATAGTAAGGAAAGCAAAACCTCAGTTGATTTACCTGTTTTAAGTGGGATGAAAAGCCCTTCACAAATATAAAGGAACAGAAGCATTAATTATGCCTCTAATGAATTTCAAGCTCTTAAAAAAACTCAAAAATGCTCCAAGATGTGATGAAGCCTTGGAACACATCGCCGGAACAATGATTCCAGGCGAAATGATGGCACACCAAACTGCCACCTCTGGGCATCATACATTTCATTCCACGCCTGCACTATTTCGTCAATTTTGAACCCCAAACCTGTAGTCATACAAATTGTCAGTTACATTTTCTAATCCTGAATCCAACAAGTGAAATATATACAATCAATTTCCACATCCCTTACCTTCTAGTGCAGTTTGATTGGAGCAATGATTTTTTACCATGACTCCTATATCTGTTGGAGAAGCTCCAGCTAGTTCAAACTTCTCAACTGCAACCTCCAAACATTCCTCCCATGAAGGTAAGCCTAACTTATATTCCACAACAGAACGTTCATACAATATGGTGCCCCATAAAATATATATTTGTGACCTTGCATTTGCAGCCTGCTCTGCAGCTTCATCGGACGAAATATCCTTGAGAAGTCCATCCAAGCCCATTTTTTCCAAATGAGCTCTATATTTATCCAACTTGGACAGTCCATTCAAACGTTGCTCTTCAATCTCCTCCCACATTAACATGCCTCTATCCATACTGTCCTCTGCCTTGTTATATAGTAGTAAGACCTCACTGGAAGGGCCATCCTCTAGATTCGTTTTGCATGCCATCGCATAATACCAGCACACCTTAGCTTGCTCGAACTGCTCATGGCCAAGTGCCAGAAACCCCTCATAGAAGTCAGGTTTGATTTTCAAGGCTTCTTCATATCTCATCTCTGCTTTCTTATACTCCTTTCTTGCCAACTCATATGCGGCTTTGATTCGCTCATAGGCAGATTCCTTTGACCCGTCCTCTGAAATGGGAACACGCCTTCTTGCCCTGGACATGTGAACATTCCCCCAATTAAACAATGCCAAAGCTGCCATCTCTTGAAATTTATCAGCAGCAATTTCAAAAAGCTCTTGAGCATCATCATTTGTTACCACATCCTCCAAGGCTTCTGAATATAGCTTCATTCCCTCCTCATGCATATCCAAATATGAATCAGAATCAAACCCAACATGGTTCTTGAACATCCTCGCAAATTGAATTATCCAATCCTCCACATTAGTCAGCTTAGTTGCTAAATCCTTTCCTGGTTCCATTGGCCCATGGTCAATACCATCATCGCCTTGCATCCCATCCCCATTGGCTATTCCATCATAAGTTGGTTCCTCCTCTGGATTGACTTCTGAAATATAGAGTCGAAAAGAACCCGAGACATCACCTGAAGATTCAGCTAATCTTAGTTCATCAGTAGTGGTGATAGTAACCAAATCACCTTCTTTATCCTTATATTTAACAAGAACACCCTTCAATCCAGGAAACCTATCCTTAATTACATCCCTAACCAACCTCATTCCACAATTCAGTGGCAACTGTGCCCACCTTATATCCTCTCCAAATACCAACTTCACCGTCCTTGTGACCACCTTTTCTTCTTTAACAGACTCCAGAACAATCTCCTTTTTTGCAATTTTTTTAGGCATCACTTCCTTCTTAGCAATTGTCTTAGTCACCACCACTTCTTTATCTTTAACAGCATTCACAGTATCCTCAAGAATCACCTTATCCACAGGCTTGCTCTCACCTTTTTTACTTTTCTTTTTCTTTAGTTTTTCTCTTACAACTTTACGCATAGGAGCAGTGGTAGGCAACTCCAAACTCACCAAATCTTTCTCATCAACAGAAACACCTTTTTCTTCCATGGCCTTTCTCAAACTCCCAAGAACCTCCAATGCATTGAGATTATTAGGCTCCACACTCAAAACAAAATTAACATCCCTAAGAGCATAATCAAACCTATTCAAAGCCTCATAACACTTTGCTCTTCTCAACAAAGCCTTGCTATATCTAGGTGACACTTCAAGTGCTAAATTACATTCATTAATAGCTCGAGGGTACTCACCAAGACCAAGTTGCATATAACAAGCAGCCATATTAGTACGCAAGTGTGCCACATCTATGTGGTTCAAAGGAAGGAGCTTTAGGGCCTTTTCAAACTTCAACATAGCCCCTTCATGGTCCCTTTTCTGAAAAAGCTTATTACCTTCTTCCTTTAAATCCTGTGACATGTTGATGAATATTGCTGTGTCTTCATCAAAAGCTTTTGATGCCTTCTCACACTGCTTATTTGCCTTCCCACTTGCATTTCCTGCCTTTGGTGTAACAGAATCCTTCTTCTTACCTGTAGGCTTCCCCATTGAAAAAAAAAAGTACCCCCAATATCAAAGTCCTAAACTTTCTCTAATTATAGCCACAAACAACCCCAAAAAACAATATATGAAATCCCAAAACTTTGTACAATAGAAAGTACTAGCAGAATCAAGATTTAAGACCCAATAACAAGATTTATTAGAGACAGGAATTACTAATGAAAGGACATGAGATTATGATTGAAAGGGGAAAAGATTTTTAATACTGTGTGTGTCTCAAGCTTTGGCGGCTGTTATTTCAGGCAGAGTAATCTAGAAAGAGAGAATGAAAGAAGATTTTGAGAACAATATTAAGACTTAACAAGTGTTTAATATTGGTGTAAACTTCAAAGATGAGAGAAAATGAATGGGAGAGAATGTTAAAGTTGTAATCTTTGTGTGTTAGGGTTTGCTTGAGCCCAAGTCAACGCTGGCAGACGAATAATACACGCGTGGGACTTGATTGAATAATCCATATTTTGTTATTACTGTGTCTTAATCTGATTTATTTAATTATAAATACAAAGAATACAACTATTTCATTTTTTAAAAATCATAATTAGATAGATATAAATTTATAATGGTGGATTATTGTAAAGGATTGAGTGATGAAAATGTCAACTTGGATTGTTATCAAAAAAAAAATGTCAACTTGGATAGACGGTGTTACGTGCTTGTAATACAACAGGGAGAAATGATGGCGGGTAGAGTGGTAGAGATGCCCAAGGTTTTCACACCCGGACCGAGCCGGACGGTCCGACCGGTCGGACCGTCGGCCGGTGACTAAAACGGCCCAATCACCTCGATTGGGCCGTTTCACTGTTCAAACCGGTTTGACCCGGAGTTGACCCGGGTCGACCGCTATTGACCCGGGGTTGACCCGGGTTGAACCGCTTTTGACCCGCTTTTGACCCGGCCAGAATTTGACAACTGCAGAAAAAAATATATCAACAGAAAAAAAATGAACTTGATTAAAAAAATATCTTCATCCTAATTATATTAAGTTATTAAGTATTAACAATATTTATATATTTAATTTTCATTAAATTATTACGTCACCGGTTCGACCGAACGGTCCAACCGTTTCAACCGTTTCAACCATGACCCGCTCAGTTTTTCGGCTCGACGTCCGGCTCGGGTTTTAAAACCTTGGAGATGCCTAACTAAATAGAATATTCGGACAAAATTTAGAGGCTAAAAAAGTTTTTACTTTATTTTTTGGGTATTTAAATTTTAAATGGGCCAAATTATGTAAAGTGTCAGTTTTTTATGGCAAAGCAGCTGATAAGTAAAAGCAAAGTGAAAAATAGCGCGTACCAAAAGGTTTGTTTCCCCGGGAAAGCCGGTTGATTAGAAATGGTAAAAGACAAGACCATGAGGGTGGACCGGCGTCTTCTACTAAAGTTTCCGTTAGTACTAATTTCTTTTTAGTACTCCCTACGGTCTTAAATATAAGATCTAATTGACTTTTTTTGGAGATGTTAAGGTTACAAAATATATAATTAAATTATGACATACTCCCTCCGTTCCTAAATATAGGACCTAGATGACTTTTTTGAAAAATCCTAAAAAAACAAAAATTAAGTTAATTATAAATTGATTTACCTAATTTTTTCTCTTAAACTAGTTTATTTTACCTATAAGCTAATGGATAATTTAAAAAGATATCAAATATGTCATCATTTAATAACCTATTTCGCAACCTTAATCTTTCCAAAAAAAGTTATCTAGGTCTTATATTTAGGAACGGAAGGAGTATTTGATACTACCTCTGGTCCTAAATATAAGACCTAATTGACATTTTTTTGGAGAGGTTAAGGTTGCGTAATTGACTATTAAATCATGACATATTTGATATATTTTTAGATTATACATTAGTTTATAGGTAAAATAAACTAATCCAAGAGAAAAATTTAGGTAAATCAATTTATAATTAACTTATTTTGCTTTTTTATAGAATTTTCTAAAAAAGTCAATTAGGTCTTATATTTAGGACCGGAGGGAGTATATTTTTAGATTAGTCATTAGTTTATAGGTTAAATAAACTAGTTTAAAGGGAAAAATTAGATAAATCAATTTATAATTGACTTATATTTTGTTTTTTTAGGATTTTTCAAAAAAGTAAACTAGGTCTTATATTTAGGACCGGAGGGAGTAGTATGCAATTTTAATTTTAACTTTTAATTTTAAGTTTGTGTTGTGTATTTCGTCAACGGTTTTATTTTTTAACCTATACCAAAAATTTAATTGTACTGTTTGTTTGTAGTTTGTATTATAAATGTGAGAGCTTATGATATTCTCTGAGCAACATTTTCCATATATTAACTAAGTTCAAAATGGTGGTACTAATACAAATTATTGGATGATCTCCATACTGAAATTTCCAAATGCCCATGTGCAGCTGCTCTCTGGATATCTTATACTCTGTGATCTACACTGCAGCATATCTTCTCCTTACCGTTGAAGATATCTGCTGGCATTGAAGGAATGAGCTATTAAACCATATACACACCCACATAACTATGCCCGCCAAATGATTGTGACGATGTGGACACCACTCAAAACAGCAGAGACCACGTGTTCTACTCCTTTTTTGTTTTGACCATGGAGGCCAACTAAGTGGGTGCACTACTTATAGTATCACTTTTAAATTTTAATTTGTTTTTAAATATAGGGTCAATTTTAAATTTTAATTTGTTCCTAAATATAATAGTAATTTTGAATTGTTCACAATTCTTTTTCAAGTTAACCTTGATGATGCTTATCAGAAATAAACAAACATGTGATGGAAAACAAAGATAGAAACATATGGCTAGGGTGAATCGGTAATATCATATGATAATAGCCGTAGATATTAACATAGTAAGAGGGGAAGCAACTTAGCAATATATAGATGAAGTGATACAAGGAACAAGGCCACGTTTTCAGGCTGAAAGATAACCCACCGTCATAAATGATTTAGTCCACCAACCTCACCAATCAATTCCACCATGAGGGACGTACGTTGTCTAGGACGTTTCTGAATAAAATGGAAGATGATTTTGCACTATCATGAATGGTACGTCGCTGCGTTATTTGGGGTTAGAGAGGGAACTAGTACAATTAATTAGGTTCAAGCACAGTGGACAATATCATGAGAAGGGCAAAATGTAGGTAATTATATTCACTTCTATCGATGTTGCTTTCCCTTTTCTTGAATTTCAATTGGATAAAAAACCACGCCAAATTGGCAAATATTGATCACTACCACGAAATTAACGGTGTAGCTGATCATCCGTCTGCATCATAATTATTTTACAACTATGTGTAGTGCAGGGGATGAAGTGGAAATTAAATCTCTCTGTTTGAACTTTGAAGACAGAAATACTAATGAGTAATAATTGTCTAAACGCAATAGCCTAAAGAAGCCCAATAGGTTTGAGAAGAGGGCCTTTATTGCTGGGCAGAATAAGGCCAACCATGGCAAGAGAACAAAATTTGAAGATGGTGGCATTAAACATGGCCCACTAGACACTAGTCATGTATACAAAATATAGAGCTAAGTATGGAACATGTTCACGTGAGGTGGTAGATACGAAAAATTGAGGAGAGCAGAACATAAGTCACATATTTATGATGTTATGAAGGGAGAACAGAGGTAGGTGATGGAGTGGATAAGGGATGTATGGGCATGTTCCCATCGCCGCCTCTCCTCCCATTGTTCTTCCCTCACAAATTTCTCATCCTTTATTTATGTATTGTGATTCCCTTGATCCTTGCATTATTATTGGCTCCCATTCTCTCCCAAAAATTTGTTTTATTAGTTAGATACATGGCTTGGCTTCTTCCAAAACCACGATGAAAATATTCAAAACAAATCTTTATGAGTTGAAATCCACTGGTTATTATGGTATTTTCCATAAAAATATAGCAATTCTATTCTTTTTATGAAAAAGACAATGATTTTAATGAATTAGACATTAAAATTAAATATAGTCAATTCTATTCAATCCCTAGAAGTCATGAAAAGTTTAGGAATTTTGATTTAAAATCCGTTCAAATTCTTGTCTTGCCTTTTTTGAATCCGAAAGAGAATTCTTTTCCCATTGCAAGACTCATTTGGGTATCATCATAAAAAAATGTAGAGTAAGAATAAAGGTATCGTAAAAGGTTATTAAAAATGAGTGCCCTCCTTTGCCTTCTTATTTGCTCCCGTCCTTCTCTCAAATCATGTCAATTTGAGTTCAACTTTTTAATTTTTTTTATCGTTAGATTCTATGTAAAATTAGTGACACTTTGACATATTGTGAGCAATATTTGGAGAAATAATTTACGATTTTATGTATCTTTCATAGAATTAATGATTTAACTTGAAAAAACATCATTATATAGATAATCAAATATTTGAAAAATCATATAAATTGAATAAGTTACCAATTTTTGCTCATAATGTATCAAATTGTCACTAATTTATGTAGAAGTTATTCATACAATGAACTTCAAAATATCGACTTAACAATGACATGATTTCAAGGGTAAATGACAAAAGCCGCGGGCAAGGGTAAAGGGAAATAAGTCAAGTCGATTAATGGTAAGAATATTCAAATAAGCTGTCACTCTCTCCCGAATATTATTCCATTCCAATAGATTTATGCATTCTAAATAAGCATATATGGAGGACCTCAAGAACTGATGGGTAGAGTAAATGAGTGGTGGCCTTTTGTTCACGAAATGGGAAAGCCAAGCCTAGCTTAGGCGTTGAATTTGAAAGAGTCACAAAATGAATCATGCCATATGCATGGACGCGACTCCCACACTTGGCCTCATTAATTCCTTTGAATTCTAAAGCGCCACACGTCCCTCGCCGCTTTCCCCATTCCCAATTTTAGTGGCGCCAAACGTGTGATCCAACACTACATTACTCATTACATGTCTCTCTCTTTCCTTAATGTGTTTTTTACAATCTTTCCTTAATTCAATTTAATTCAATCTTTCACTTCACTCCCCTTTTCTATTCTATTATTCACTAACGCCCAGTCCCTGGCATTATTGTTTTAACATATTTACAGTCCCATTTATTTTCATCACTTTCTTATTTAGTCATTTCCCTCCCCCTCTCAAATTTAGTATTCCCTCCAAATTTTAAATTCTCATTCCATGAACATGGCCATTTCACATTTTATTATTCCATTTCAATTCATCAACCCACTTCTTTCATTCAATTACTTATTTTTTTCCATTTTAATATAAAAATACAATCACACATTCCACCCCCCTCCGCCCGGCACTTTCATTATTATTTCTTTTTTGTTTTGTTTTCTTTAGGATTATTTGTTTTTTTTTTGCCAGAAACTTTAGGATTATTTGTTATTCTTAATAAATTTTTGTTGTTGCTATTTAAGAGATACCGCCTCATCAAGATGGTGCTTAAACATATGGAATCCACATCCCGTGATGCACACGAAGCCCTCTCCAGCTTCAACGCAGCAACCCCTAGCTCAAACAACAAAGTTCAATTAAAAAATTAAAAAGCTTAAAATGTAAAAAACAAATACTATGAAATAAGAGAGTCCATACCTCGCACAAACAAACAACATCTAAACGCAACGGACAATAAAGTCAATAACGGAGAGTCAACGGCGTCACTCAAAACAACACAGGCATACCAGCGACGGAGACGGCGAACACGAATTCATCAACACACTGCACTGTATTTTACATTTTTTTTTAATTTTACCTCACCCAACAATCTTTTTAAATTTCACTGTACATTCTTATTATGATATAAAAAATCGACCCCAAATTCATCCAAATGAGACTTAAAAGACGTATTTAGAGAAAGTGAGTATGTATATAGTCCAAAAAAAAAAGAATCTGCTTCCATATATAGCTAATGGTATTTACATAACAAGTACTGTATCTATCTAATAATCAGATTCCAGCCTCAGCATCTATCTATTGTGCGTAATCCAAAAACTTGATCGCCAGAGAAGAATAAAGCTATGAAGAGAGAAAAAAGTCTATGCTTTGGACATAATTGAAAGACGACTTGACCGAGGCTCATACGCCGATCTTCTCCGAAGCTGATGAGACGAAGGTCGAATCAGAGCCGTCAATGCTCTCTTCACCCACTCGCCTTCCACGCCTCCGATTCTCACCAGCGAGTTCTTCATCGCCGATCTTCTCATGTTCAACCTATGAGAAGGGTACGAATCGGCGTTGTAGCTATTGTTATTGTTGATATTCTCGTTCCTGTGGAGGCTGCACCGGAACGAGCCAGGGTGCGAAGTAGGGGAACACATACATGTTCTCTTGATCGCGCGGTGGTTATTCTTGTTACTGATCACGTGGTTCGCGATGGAGCGATTCGGAGAAATTGACCGTTGATCGAGCGAGAATCGGACGGCGGAGGATGGAGGCGTGGAGGCGTGGAGGTTGACACGTGTCGGCGAGGCAGAGCGGTGGTGTGTTTGGTGGTTTTGGGAGAAGAAAGTGGAGGAAGGAGAAGAAAAGGTAGAGCTTGAAGAAGAAGCAAAAGAATTACATGAATATGAAGGGGAAGAAGAGAAGGGAGTATTTGATGTGGAGTGAGAGCAGAATCTTCCAGAAGGAGAGAGAGAACGAAGAACAGGGCCGCTTGATGATCTTCCTCTTGAAGAAGACGTAGTCACCATATTTTCAAGAAGAAGAGAGTTTTTCTTTTTTTTTTGTTTTCTGAAAGATCCCTTGAGGGAAGTTGGTTTGGCAAACCTAGCGAGTCTCGGAGGCGCTTTATATAGCTGCGAGGGGAAGGGGGTGAGGGTAATTTGGGAAGAGGAAAAAGGAGATGAGGTGTGGTTAACTAACTCGACCATGGTTAAAGGTGGCTTTGATGGGGCAGGGAGACGCTGAGGCTGCCACGTATGGTGTGGCCTTTTTATTTAAGAAAGCCAAGGTAACTAATAACTGCGTGACAACTATATACTTGAATCGTAATAAATATGTTTTAAAATTAAGAAACTAATTTAACTACTAACTTCTTTTGGGTCAAAATTAAATCCCTAACTAATATGCGCAGCTGTGATTTTAATGGTTTGATTTAGAACTATAATAAAGAAAATTTTGTGGGTATGTATTCGTGTTTTTGAAATGCACCTGGATGATTTTAATGTTTTTCCTCCAATGTGCATTGCAATTTTCAGGAAATGATCGCAGTGTGAATTTCACATTTTTCGTGTATGCATACATTAAATCCATTTTTAAAATGGACATTAACCGTATATATAATTCTTAGGCCAGCGAAATTAGCTTAAAACATCCTCACCGTGTAACTTTTTTTCCTAATCATAACCATGTTCTGTTGCTTGATAAATTATTCATATTTTTCCCAACAAAACTTGATGTCAATCGACAACTGCCTTGTTTTAATATGGTAGGTAGGTGAGCAAACTAAGAGAATGTTTGGGTATGGTTAAATTCAGTTACATAAACCTAATTCACCGTCCTATTTGTGTTCCAATCAACTATAACAAAGTCTAATGTGGAGATTTTAATGAATCAGGCACCTTAGATGAAAATATTCCACTCTCTTGCTTTCGATGTTTCTTTGAATTTTATAAGTTGAAAACACGGAATATGTCCTAGCTCATTTTTTGTAATACCCAATCAAATTAAAATCTTCACATCATGCTTTAAGTGTTTGTTATTTTTTTCCAAATACTTCAAGTGTTTGTTAGTGACTCGTTAAACTGTAAATGATATAACAATCCAGTTTCAATTAAGAATTTCTAGTAGAAATATGAATGAAATGTTATTTTGCCTAAGGAAATATGAATGGAATTGTTATTTTGCGTGTTGAAATTATAAGTGGGGAATTTTAGTAACCAATTTCAATTATTTAGATTGATTGAGGTGTAAAAGTTGAGTGTACCTCCATTAAAACATAAAACAGTTTAAAGATTGAATTTTAGGAGTATTCTATATATTGCACAAAATTTTTAAAAAAGTTGTTTCCCAAAAATATTCAAAACACGTATGTCAAATGAAATTAATCTCGTATTTTTTTAACGTTCTATATAAGGGGTAGACAATTGGTCCATAAATGTACTCCAATCATAAGTTTTGTAGATCAAACCCCACCATTTGCTTAAAAAGATAGGGGTTTTACCACTCATGTGAACTCGTCAAGTTATATAAAGTAAAGTATTGGTTAAACAAAAAGTCGGGGATAGACCATGGAATTGCGTGGGAATGAAGCTATGTAGCTGAAGAGGAAGTAAATAAATGAGAGGAGAACCTTCTCGTAACGGATTTGTTGGACTCATTCAACTACACCCGTCTGCCCACTCAACTCAAACAACTGAACTTGTAAGTTGCCTATTTTTTTTACCTATTGAAAATACCGCCATTAATATTTGTTTAATTTAGATTCTAAAATATATACTATTTTCGATCGTAAGCTACGCTCTCTCACGACTGCCTTACATCCTGAATTATAATTAAGGCAATGCAATTCCTGAAACATTCAAAAAGTTGGTATAAATTTTCCCTCGTTCAACCGGAAAATTTATATTAAAACACCTTAGAAAAAATTAATGCTATTTAGTACACTTTAAAAATTATTAAATAAATTTATAATCTTTCCCTCTTTTCAACGCGCGGACCACTCTATCAGGTCAATGGTAATCACACATGTAATCTATAGCACATTTCACTCTGTTTTACACTTTTATAAGATTTCCACACTAAGTATATTAGCCACTGAAAAGTAACCTCCAAACCGCATGATCAATTTCTTACTAACATTGTAAACGAGTTTAAAACTTGGAATGAATGTAAAACACCTTTCGGACCATATATGAAAGATAGCATAGTAGGTCGAATATTTAGACAAAATTAGAATATTATAAAATTATATTGCATCGCATAATAACAGCAGCTTAATCTAACTACTAGAGATTACGTCACACACTGTTTATACGGCAGCAGATTAAAATAGTAGAAGGCAAAAATGATGCGAACGAGAAATTATAAAAATGCATGATGAAAGCGGTGACATGTGAATGCGGAAAAATAATGAAAATATAAAAATCACAAAAAAATCTCAATATTTAATAGTGAATTTTTAATTCAAGCGATGCCAATTGAATCCGATTGATTCCGACACAATTGCATGAGTACTTCGTTTTTTGGGTCTGAACAAGAAAGTCTTAACTCATAATGTGATCCTCAATCTGTTATTGTTCTTATTTAATTTAATGGACTAAATTAAATTATCCGCATGCATCATTATCATTAAAATTTATATCTTATCGAAAACCGAACAAGCTAAAAAAAAGAAAAAGAAAACAAAATCATCAATAAAAAAGAGGAAAACAAGCAAGAGGCAAGTTGATTAACGTGGAGTTTCCAAGCCACTAATTATTTGGGGAATAAAGTGAAGT
The DNA here is from genome assembly GCA_029929735.1 of Mimosa pudica. Lineage (NCBI taxonomy): Eukaryota > Viridiplantae > Streptophyta > Magnoliopsida > Fabales > Fabaceae > Mimosa > Mimosa pudica. Next base: position 5,917,720 of record JAKELP010000007.1, read on the forward strand.
TCCTGAAATTTCCAGGCACTAAAGTTAATGCTTTAATATCAAAACAAGTAGCAGACATGTTGAGTAAACGAAGTATGTGGACTCTTGCTTTTATTTCTCGTAAAGAAGAATAAGTGATTAGAAGAAAAATGAGAAGAAACGAAAAGAAGACATGAGAGCTACTAAAGTACTTAACAAATAAGGTTAGTGGTGAAAGGAGAGGGGGCGAATCATCAAAAGGAAGAGGTGAGACAAAGTTAGGCGACCAGTTTCAAGTGTGTAGGGTGCATACATAGCAAGTAAGCGGCATTATGGAAAGGGATGCAAAGTAAATCAACAAATAATTAGTCCTGCCGTCAATTTCTTATTTCCCCCTTTCCTTTTCCTTTTTATCACCACAGCTGTTAAATGTCCGAATAATAAACTTGTTTGCCTGGCTATACTTCAAGCGTTTTGCAATAATATAATATCATCAGCATATAATGTTAAAATGATAAAAAGGTGTTGATGATAAAAATGTGTCAGCTCACGGTATAGAAAAAAAACTATAACATATATAACAAAAAAAATTGAATATGGGACTCGTTTTTTTAACATCTTATATAATGAAACAAGATATTCGATGAATGAATGTAAAGCCAATAATAAAAGGAGAAGTAACCAAAAAACACCGCAGACCCAATAATATATTATTCGGTCTGCTTTTATTAATTATAATTAATATTTTTAATTATATAAGGCATACATCAATACATGTACTTAAGAAATAGGACTTCTTCCGAATGTGTTGACTTTGAACAAAAAGTAATTAAGGTCGTAGCCTCCCAAGACTAGGGAGCAAGACCTTATTTCATGTGCTTCACTTTTAAACCGTGATCTACATGGCCTACACTTCTGCATGCATCTAAAAAACCTTTCACGCCTATGTTCAAAAAGTTCAAAAAATCAAACCCGTTATCTTTTGGTCAGAAAGAACCCCATTTCTCCGTAGTTAAACAAGTCATAATGTGACAAAATTACCCTTATAATTTAAGGTTACTTCAGAAAATATCACAAAATTTGATACATTTTAGTGTCCAGCCTTAATTGATCGACTTCAATACCGGACCACAAATAAATGTCTAAAGTAGGGCCTGTACGTTCTAAAAGTCATTTACGCGCAAAAAAGACTCTTCTTTCTAAAGTCAGGCCATGAAAAACAAAAGGCCACAAAAAGGTGCCACACTCTTAACTACTTGTGGAACAAGTCTCCCAATTTTTTAATTCAATGGTGGTTGGCGTTCAACTAGAGGTAGCTATTCCTATAGTCCTATTAGTGGCCGTGCCATGCCAATTTATTGATTTTCCCCCTAGAACATTAATTTTTTGAGCAGCATCAAATTATGCGAATCAGAATCCACACGCGTGTGGGCGTGTATATTTTCCTTATTTCAAAAAAGATGCATTGGTGTCATGTTGTAGTGGCAATTTATTGTAAAAAGCCTGAGATTTAGAGATATCTTTTGGGGCATAAAATTAGTGATTAAAGTAAGGATTAGAGAACATGATTAGGGGAATATAGGGCAAAGGGGGCAGAGGCTGAGGCTCTCCCACATGGTTAGGATTAGGAAAATAACACTTTAATATTACCAATAATAATAATTAGACTGTTGGGATCTCAAAAGACAAGGTGCTTTTCTCTTCACATGGAGTCGGCGGGTGATTGTCCCCTTGTGATTAGGGCTTTCAGATAATATTATGCCAATGCCTGTCTCTCAAATTTGACATATCCATGTACAATAATAACATTATCGTGTCCAACCATTGCTTCTAGGTGTCTGCCATTTACGAAACCCTCTATTTTATACCTTTAATAATGTTGCCACCCAAAATTCTTAATTATTTCCACCTGATCAGGAGAATCTTCAGGTTGAATGTGATATCCATTCCTCATGAAGGTACGGGTGCAGCCTATTAATTTTTTTAAAAATAAAATCAAAGGAATATTTGATAAATTACTTATAAATTAATTTGTTCAATTTTTTCATATGAGAATATTTGACTTATAGGCCTATAATCTAATAACACACACATTATGATCGAGCTGCTTCTTTCACTTAATCTGTCAACTAGCTATTATATTTAGAAAATGAAGAAGAATTATTTAAGACACATTGTTAGAGCTGTACTAAAATGTGAACTCAACTCTAAGTAGATAACAAACTCTACTTTTATGTATGGGTACGCCAAACACGCGCCATTATGGAATGCTCAACGAGAAAATAATTAGAAAGCCGCGGGACAGACCAGTCAAGCTTACTTTTAAACTAGCAACAATGTTCAGCTCAAATAGTCAATTCTCAATAGTGATAATTGTGGGCCGGTCTTGATGTATTGTTGGACCGAAATAAGAACACATGATTCAAAGTTGGGCCTCCATGCGATTTAAAAATGACCATACCAGTAAGAAATTCGCGTCAAACAAAAAAAAGAATCTACAATAACAATCCATAAAATTTTACACAAGCATAAGTGCATGATATTAAATATGCAAGCTAAACTAGGTTCATTTGGTTCATATCTACTTGTACATCAACTACTAGGCACCAATGCTAGATTATTCTTGTCCTCATAACCAATTCGTGGCTGTTGGCGTGGACGTGGTCGCGGTTGTGGTAGCGGCCGTGACCATGGCTGTGGCCGTGGCCTAGCTGGCATAGGCGACCGTGGCCTAGCCGGCATAGGCGTTGACCCCTTTGACTGCAGACGATGCCTACGTTCCCTACCAAAAATACCCCAAAACACCAAGGACAACATAACGGCTGTGGCCACCATTACCAATCCAGCATACACCCATTTGCTGTAACGCCTGAGATCAGGACAATGATCTTGGGATATCTCACTCAATGTTTCTCTAACAAAGTTACAATTTTGAAGGTCAACCAGTGATGGGGCATAGTTATATAAGGCATTCCCCATGTTTATGCCTGCAGATACTTGGTTATAGAATGTAGGAGTCAAACGCCCTTGTGTTGTGCATATCTCATTTGGTGACACCTGACACACAAAGTTCCCATACACCTGCATTTCATTAAACACAATATGAGCACTTAAGAATTACTCCTTCCCATCCTAAATATGAGAATATAAGACAAGTTAACTTTTTTTTAGATTAATAAAAAAAATTTATAAGCCAAACAAATTAGTTTGTTGAAAAAGTTCAAATAAATCAATTTATATGCGACTTATTGATGAGGGAAGTTAGAAGTATAGTAGAGATAATAGTCACATCAGTGTAATTAGTTGTGCACGTGTGAATTTGTTACATTCTTTTATAGTTAGTTACAGAATAGATACATAGAGTTGGTGTATAAATAAACCTATTATATACATATTTCAAGTGTGAATGAAATTGTTCTTGTTCTATTCTCTCTTTTCTCTGTTCCCTCGTAACACTTATTTAGCTTTATTAGAAATTTCCAAATAAAGTCAACTAAATCTTAGATTTAGAACCAGAGGAATAAGATTATATTTCATGTGTCATATAGGTTAAATACCTGAGTAGCATTGGATAAGGTCACTTCACCAGGGTCACATTGTCTATCTGTGAAGTCAGGATGAAATGGGTTGCAGAGGAGAGGCATAAGTGGGCCGGATTGGTTATAGTAGAGAGGAGTGAAGTTTGGCGCGAAATTTATGTTTGATACATTGGTGATGATCTGGTTTACCAAGTTGACAAGTTCTGAGGTTACTTCTTTGCTTCTTGATAAGGTTTCTTGTGCTGTTGTATTGTCCAAACATGGCAGGATCTCATCCATTGCTGTATGTTCTGTTGGAAATTGGGTCCATTGATCTATAGCCACACAAGTATCTGCTGTCACACTGGCAACAAATTATGAATTAGATTCGTGTTTAAGAATATGCATGTAGATGTAGCAGAATACTTTAACAAAAGAGTTAAAGAAATTTACTTATGGAGAAGAAGGAAGCAGCCACATAAAATGAATGTGACAGTAACCAGAATCCATCCTGCGATTACCAGGCTGCAATAATTTATGTCAAAGCATTTGATGAGAAAGAAACTAAAATGCAGTTGTGTGATTGTGTATGTCAGAGATAGGATAATGAGAATCAAAAGAGTATTTAACTCACATGTACACGAGAAGCTGAAGTCCAAAGATGGAGAACACTGAAGAAAGAAACCATATAAATGAATACCATCTTAAGACTTACAGAAATTAAGCATTTAAGATTGTGGACACTGAAGGGACTTACAAAATCCTAGGAATGTCAAGAGTAGCATGACAGCAGCTACAATGATAAGTGCCACCCTTCTGTTATGTATCACCATATAGAGTGAGAGATGAAAGAGAAGAAGATAAAATAAAGATTGAGCAAAACGCATAGTAATCATCATTACACAGAATCTAGAAGGTCTTGAATGTCGTCTGCATTTTTTTCAGTTTGTTCAGCAAGTGTGCTACCAGAAGCGTTGATCTTCGTTTGGATGTCATCGATATGAGTTTGAACATCGGTGGGGAGGAAAACTCGATCAATTCCAACTTGCTTAGCTTGAGCAAGAAAGTCAGATACATTTCTGAGCTTACTCTCAGCAGAATCAGCCTGGCCTACAACATACTGTAATGTTGTTGTAGTACTATGATGAAAGCTTCCCTGACCAACATAGAGAATGAAACATCCAATCCTGTCAAGTGGAGACACATAAAAACATCAATTTTCAAAAGCTCCAATCAATCTGAAACCAGCCTAAATAAAGAGAAAGAAAGATTGAGAGGGAGATGTACATTGCTATGAAAGAGAATAGTAGAAGCAGAATGAGGGAAACAGCATAACATGTAGGAGAATAACCATATTCTTCTCTTCTAGGAAAGAAGCAACAGAGACATATGAGCAATAAGCTCACACCAAATCCCACGAACCAGATTACTGCCACAACAAACACAGGAGCTGCAGTATATGCTACAGACTGCATTCACCAACAATAAAAAGGACATTAGTGGACTGTGTTTATAGTTATTAGATAGACAGAATATAAGACCATGCATTGGTTTACAAAACTGAACTTTGAAAATGAAATCTCAACAACCAGAAAATGCATGTAGAATCGAGGGACAAGAAAGAAAGAATAATGATTAGGCAATATACTTGGAAACAAAGTCCAGATACCCTCCTAAATTGGCTTGCTTTTCCAAACACTAGTGGCCCTATCACTAAGAAATCACAAAACATCATGGTTCTTGGAAGGCTAGAGGCCCCACTTCCTCAATTGTAAGTATCACGAGCACAAAACAACTGCCACGTGCCAAACATCCTCTGAAACTCATCATATAATGTGATGAATAATTTCTAACCACCCACATCTAGCAGTGCCACTGCCATCAATTGTACTTCAGGTATCCAACATTAACCTTACATCATTCCATGTGCTTCAAAAGTAAGATTCCTCCTTCCTTACTTCATTGTTTCAACGAAGCACTCATTCTAAAAGCCTTAAGTTGTTAGGTGTAGAGCAAAGACTGAATTTATTATCACACCTAACACCTCCCAATAGTGCTCATCAGTCACTGAGCTTGAAATATTACACAAGTTTCTTTTTTGAAAGAAAGAAATAGTCTTAGATAATGCACATATTTTTTCAGTCATAATAAATGAACTACTAATTAGTAACAAAAGAGCATCACACGGATCAGTGAACTTACAGCCCAGTAATGATGGTCTCTGATGTCCCATCCATTGGTGTACATTTTGAAGCCATTAAGAGGGTCTTTCCTGCGTGTTCTCTCTGCAGCTAATACATTGGGAGAATTCTCAAAAGGAAAGGGTGAGTTCTGAAAAGGATTTGGTGAGTCCACAAATGGATTGGTTGAGTTCACAAATGGGTTGGTTATGTTGGCAAATGGGTTTGGTGAGTTCACAAATGGATTTGGTGAGTTCTCAACTGGGGCTGCATCAATGTCATCATCAAATAGAGACCTCCCTCTCTGGTAAAAAGCCACAGCATTGTCCTCATTCTCTCCCACTGAAAAACAAAACAAAAAAAAATCACATTTTTGCCTCTTTCAAAAACATCTCACACACACCCTTGAAAAGTAAACCCTTTTGTTTTAGCAACAAACACTGAAAACATCACTCAGCATCTACAATGCACATGAGTGTCCCACTACTTAAGAGTTTCTGAGCTAAAAACACAGAGAAACCAACCAGAAAGAGTGGTTATGTAAGTGAAATACCTGGAATGTGTTGTGAGGGTGAAGCTGCAAGTGAGAAGGAAATGAGAGCACAAAAGGTGACAAGAAAAGAAAAATGGAGAAGTGGCCTGAGACAAAGCATTTTGTTTTAGAGGAAAAAGAGAGTGAAGAAGCTGTTGATGAAGTGTTCACTAGCAACCTCTCTTCCTCTTCCTGTGAGAGAGATACAGTGACACGAAAAAAGAGAAGAGAGTTTAAGAAAGAGTTAACGGCAATGATAGTATCAGTATGGGCTTAGGAGTTAGGACGTTGGATACTCCCAATTCCCAAATACTATTTCAGCCTACCCCACCCCACCACTAGTCTAGCATTAAAATTCAATCAAGCTGTAAGTTCATGGGACTGTGTTCATACATGATACAGGTGTACTAACATGGTTACTTTTTTATTATCATGTCGATAAATAATCTTAAAATAGGCTGTTGTATAGAGAGCTGTAAACCATTTCATAGTTGTCATATTATGCTGCCTCGTGCCAATCATTTTTCTCCAGTATTTTTTGTTTCTCTGATTTCTACAGCAAAAGAAGGTAAAGGCATTCTTTTAATTTCTTGGGAGTAATAGAGAGAGACGCAGCTTGATAATCAGCTTGCTAAAGTCCCGTGCTTAAAATGAAGATAATGTAGTAGTACTAGTGTAACATTGTTGTGTACAGGCATTGATTAAATGAAGGGGGTGGGTCCACATTGGGACCAAAGGTCAAAAGTACAGGATGAGGTGGAATGCATAGAGAGAGGAACGGGAGGCCCCAGGCAGCGTGTGAGTGATCAGATTGGGGGTTCACTCCCCAATGTTTTTCTACTTTTTTGACTTTACTAACCCATTTTTTCTGCCATTCTCTCTTTCCCGCGCTTTTTAATTACGACAAATCACGTAAATTAACAAAACAAAAGGGCTCGATTTCACCTTAAATACAAGGTCAAGCTTTCAAGTCTCTTTATACATGGACAGATTTATAATGAGTATTAAACTGTTAATGATGTTTAATCATGTATAATGGACTGCCGAAAAAGAGAGGTGTAGACTTGTAAGAAGGAAAACCAAAAGCATAAAATACAATGAAAATCAGTATTACCTCCTAACCTAGCACTGGAATTAGATTATTTTGAATCATTAGTTGTTTTTAAAAAAGTCAACTAACTCTTGTAATTATTATAATTAGGACTCTAGAAAGTATTCAAGTGTTGATCATTTCTTAATTATAGAGTTGATGTTTTCCAATTTAATTCTTTAGTTCCAGTTTTATATTATTGTAATTCATTAAACTTTGTAATTTAAAATGCAAACAAAAGCTTGAATATCAAGGATCACACTCCATTTGATAAATAGCAATTGATGCCTTATAATAAAGACTAGAGGGAGTGTAAAATTATAGGCCTTTCACTTATTTTTTTTTTTTTATCAAAATCATAAAACATTTAAAACTGTTTTACTATCAAAATATTGTTAATTATGAAATTCATATAAAACGAGAAACATTTGAAAAGAGAATACATTGCACAAAAAGAACACCTTAAAAATATGTGCATGGGAAATTCAACCCAAAAGTGGCCGAAAGAACTTGGCCCAAAAAATGATTGACTAAGTAAACTAAAAACTAGAACCCATTCGCAGATACTAGCGTTTTTTTATGAATAAAAGTGATTGCATTGAAGTCTTAGGCCGTTTTTGGCCCCAAAAAAAGAAGTCTGAGGACGTGAGTGTGCTTGCTGCTTGCACACTTGATTTAACATAAAAAGTCGAAAACACAGTAAAAAAATATTTATTTTAACTGAATGTTAAAAAACTAAAAATCAATGCATCACCTAAGCCTTAACTCTTGAATTAACCAAACGACTTGTGATAAACTTAAAGCTTAATTTGATAACTATTCGGTAGCATATGACATTTCTGAATTAACTAGATTATACAAATGATTACAACTAGGTAGCTGCGACCACTTAAAAAACGAGTGGCATACCCAATAGTTGCTTAGCATAGTCTTACAACATCAAACTTGGCAGTATAAACAAAGAATAACAACTAGAAAGCGTAATCATAAATATTGGGTATAGAGCATAGTGCTGCCACATTGAGGCTCAAACCATCACCAAGTCATGTTTTTCAAAGCCTCCCCTATGTGAGGGTATCGATGAGCCCAGCGTGAGTAACCTGCATAATAAGAGTAACAGAGCCATAAATCAGAAAGTCAACGTGTGAGAATAGAACAGTCCACTCATTGGCCCCTCAAACAAAGGCTTTTGATCCCCTAAAAAATGCAGATATGTAGTATGTCATACCTGAAGCAACAATCTCTGCAAGATCTATGTCTGCGTTATTATCCTCCTGCAAAAGAATAACATTAAACAATCGAGTCAAATAAATCAAATTTAAGTCATAATGGTAACTGTTAAAAAGCATAAAACAGGAATTTTAATAAAGTTGTAACTCAATAATGAGCTGGATCAAGAACACATACACTTTATTAAAAAAATTAGCATACAGAAATGCAGGGAAATTTAGAACTCACCTGACCAGATGATGCCTGACATCTTGCAATCAACCTATAAAGACTACGAAGATAACTGTGGTTGAAATCGGGATGATTCAGAAGAGACTCTTCGGATGTGAAATCAAATATCAATGCGCAAATGCTTGAAGCCATCATTATACTTGATGTGTCTCCAGCGTTTTCTACAGATTTCCAGTGATCAAATTAAATTATGAACCCTTTGCTTTGTTTTATTTTATTCAAGAGAAAAGTCTTCATCACTATCAATCAACATTTTATAGAATATATGAACGAAGTAGAAATCATATTATCCATTAGTTGTAAATATTGCATCTTATATCACATTCCATGTAGAGCATATGCTTATGGTCTAGTTGAATATAAATCAAAAGTTACTCAGCAGAAAATATTTATTATTCAAAGCGTATTTACAGATCAAGTCAAACAAGTCCTCAGTAGATGTCCAAGTTGGCTTATAGATCTAGAGGCTCAATCTTCTTAACAGGCAATATATATCAAGTAATATACACTCCCTCCGGTCCTAAATATAGGACCTAGAAAAATCCTAAAAAAAGCAAAAAATAAGTTAATTATAAATTGATTTACCTATTTTTTTCTCTTCGACTAGTTTATTTTACCTATAAGCTAATGGATAATCTAAAAAGATATCAAATATGTCATGATTTAATAACCTATTTCGCAACCTTAATCTTTCAAAAAAAAAAGTTATCTAGATCTTATATTTAGGACCCGAGGTAGTATTACGTAATATACGAAAATACATATATTACGTAAACAAATCACTCCTGCAGTTATATAACGTAATATATGATTCTGGACCAGCAAAACAAGTTTAATGGTTGTTACAGAGAGACCGGTACCTGCCCAATATGCCAAAGCCTTCAGAATGTTGACAATAGCAGATTCCTCTAACGTTAATTGCAATTTGTCTTTCTACAGTAAAATAGGTGCAGCTTCTATCAATATTTCACAAAACCACGGCAATATCCTAAGTAAGGTTAGCATGACTGTAAGAGCGTCACCTTTAGCAGGAGATTCATGATTGTATCACATGCCAAGAAGACACCGCCATTATCCTCAACAATATAATCTTTAGACCGTATTAATTTAGTAAAGCAATCCAGAACCTACATACGCACCCAATCAATTTTTGGTTTTAAGTCACTAGTTCTAATAGAGAATAAGGAAACAACTAACAGATGTCTATTGCTTGTCCTTATTTAACAAATGCCATGAAGAATAGAAAATCAAGTGCAACTTACAGCATTTAGCCCTCCGCAAGAAGCTAGAAGTTTACAACCTTCAACCTTCATTGTAATTTGGCACAGCATTGGAAATAAAAAGCACACAGAGTGGAAAGGGCTGCATCAATATATAATTCGTTTGAGCAAAGACAATATTCCATATTAGAGACTCCACCCAAACAAATAATACTACCTCCGGTCCTAAATATAGGACCTAGATAACTTTTTTCTGGAGAGATTAAGGTTGCGAAATATGTTATTAAATGATGACATATTTAATATATTTTTAGATAATCCATTAGTTTATAGGTAAAATAAACTAGTTTAAGGGAAAAAATTAGGTAAATCAATTTATAATTAACTTATTTTTTGCTTTTTTAGGATTTTTCAAAAAAGTCATCTAGGTCTTATATTTAGAACCGGAGGGAGTACATCAACTACAGAAAAATAGAGTATTCAATTGAAGGGCATGATTGAAGCCAGGTGTGCCATCCAAATATCAAAAGCAGGAGAAACAAAAATATAGTTTGACAAAAAGTTTTTCAAATATTTACATATCTGAGTTTACCTCTGTTCATCTTCACCTTGAACAGAGAGCATATACCCTAAAAGTTCCTGGACCTTTTCCTTGCATGCGAGGGGTGCCTCAGCCAGGTAGCTAAATACATGAATGAATATAAGAAAAACGTCAAGCATGATTAAAACAGAAATAATTCAGGATAATGGAACTGAAAAAGTGCCAATATATCACATCCTTACCGCTCATAAAATGTAACACAAATCCCAAAAATGACAGACAAGTGGCACAAGATCATACCTCCCTATAATCCGCACTGAAGCAAGTAAGTCATCCCCTTTATTTTGTCCATGTTCCTGCATGATTACACTTTTATACTGAGAAGATAAATGTCGAAACATTATTTAACGGTTATCAGCCAATAGGAATACCTTTGCATCTTCTAGATACTCAAGAATGACACCAATAGTCTCGTTCAGCTGACGGATCAACTTTGTTAATGTGGCCTCATCAATGAAGTAGCCTGAAACATTATCAAAGATATGAATGATTTTACAGAGAACACCAGCAGCTCCGAAAAATTTTAAACCACCAACCATGTCCATAATCTGGACTATGCTACAAGAAATCCAAAATGAAACACAAACACAAACAATAACAAGTGCAACTATAATGATGAAAATTAGAAATGTGTTGCTTGACCCTAAACAAATAGAAGTACTAAAGAAATTGAATTTCTAATGACATACCATCCTTTCCATCAGCATTTGATATTAACTTTATTATTTTCTCAATCAAAGAGTAAGCAACAGCCACATTTCGTCGCTTTGAGAGAATTGCCTCCGCAGTAACTGAAGTATCCTTGGGTGCTTCATATTTTAAGTAAGCCAACTCATTCAGAAGAACAGCAACTTCAACCCTTGACTGCTCCAGGACAAGCAATAGACACCTGTATGAAGGAAAATGTGAGAAAAGATACGATGGCTTACTCAAGTTAGAAGGCTTAAATATAAAGAGTGCAACTGACATGTCATTTGGAGGGCTATCATGAGCATCACTCGTGCTCCTATGGTTTATCAACCAACCCTCTCCCAGAGCAGAAATGATTGACTCTGCCAACATGAGAGCTTGAAGCCTTTCAGCAGGAGCTGCAGATAAATTACAAATTATAAACAAATAAAAAAAACTCACGTTTACTTTGGTATTATCTTTGCACCATCAATAGTCCAAAAATGTGAAAACAAAGATTCAAGAATAAATGATTTGCTCACAACAGCTAAGTCAGTTCTACGATAAGTGATTATCTCAATGTATTTTCACCAATGCATAGAAGTATGCTTTCAGCGACCATCTTATACCCATTTCCTGAACATGAAGAGAGAAGCTAGTCCAAAAAATATGCTTTGCAACAAATATCACGGAGTCAAGGAAAAAAATAGATTATAACCACTTGATGCAAGAGGCTTGGTGACTAATCAAATCTGAAAGTGATCAAATTATTTCCAAAATCTATGGAACACTTATCATGATGATCTTAGTACTTATTCCCTACCTCTATTATTCCGGAGACATGGAGCCTCTCACTTAAGTTTCTTTTTCTCAGTTTTTCTCGGCCACATTTCAAGCTGCCCCCAAAACATTTTTTAAGTATAAAAACAAACATATAAACTCTTTCACAATCTTAGTTTAAACTTTAAAGACAAGCTTGCAGTCACGAAGCTTACAAGATGCAATATCAAACCACATTTCTCAGGGGAAATGCGTTGATAAAGCCTGTAAATCATGATAAATATGAAGTAACTTAAAATAAGGGGTGGAAAGAGTATTTAGGGAGATTATTCTCCATACCAACACGATTCTGCAAGATGGCCACAATACCAGTGTGCATGTCATGCGACCAGCACTCATTAGGAAGTGCACGGAGGGCATTGAACAGTGGCTCCTACAAATGCCATGAACTTAAGGTCACTCCCAAGTCACAAGAACCAACATGCATATCCATATAATGAAACTTCGCGACCCCATAAATACCCCAAAAAAATTAGTTTGGTTCATGTGTTTTACATATGACGAAAACAGAAGTTATTCTTGTAAGAAATATCAATCATTCATTCAAATATGAACCTACGCAAAGGAGTGCATATGTGTATATAAATTGATTGTATTTTATTCCAACTTACAAATATTCAAAGCCTGCCCTGCAAAATAGCTGGAAAATATGATTAAACATTAATTTTCCAACTTCATATACAACCACAACTGGATAGATATTATTGCTTCATCATAAACCCAATATATGGGAATTTAAGTGATTTAGTTTGACCTTTAAGAGTTTTCTTATTTGAACAGTGTGATTTCAAATAATAAAAATTTACATGCGAAATGAAAGCATCAGACTGAGATTCATACTACATCTTTTGAAGATATAATGGCACTAAGCACATGGAGAGCTTCAAATTTCAAGGAGTTGTGCAAGACAGCAAACTGTCTTGCCATTGCTGCCACCTGAAGAGACACGCGCGATTAATAATTATATTTTTAAGTATATTTGCCATGCAGCAAGACTGCAAAACTTTTATTTAAGAAAAGAAACATTTAAAATGGTAAATATTTGAAACGAATACTCACTATGATAGCAAGCTCTGATAAATAATCCTTCATGATAATGTCAAAAGATATATTGCTCAGAATTAATAGAACAAGTCTAAAAGAGATCTCCATGAGATGAGAACCTGCATAATTTTTATTTATCAATCCCAAAATAAAAGTGAGATGAAAATAAAGCAACTTATGCCATCGAAGGCAATGTTTCTTCACGTATGTGCAGCAAGAGGATAGCCACTCAAAGAAAGTAAAATTTCTAATATTCTTTATCCTAATTAAAAAATCAATTGACCATACTAACGAAATTGTTTGTTTTACCAAGAAACCAGGAAGCATGCCTTCAAGCAAATCATAACAACAACTTACCATCTTGCATAGAACATATCTGAGAAGCTAAAATCTTGATGCCACCAGATTCGTAAAACTTCATTATTCCATTACCAGAAGCAGCTGCCACCAAGTACAAAAATTCATAGCATTCTTCCAGGACAGATAAACCTGGTCTAAACAAGTGATTTAAACATTAAAAAACAACAATTGCTCCTAAAAACAAAGTAAAAATAAATAACTGAATATAGAACTAGACTGCTATTTTCTTTCACCCTCAATATAATAGACACTGAAAAGACCTGATGCTACACAGCTTATTTTCTCATTCACGCTACAAGATAAACAATCTATAGAGCCAATTCTTTTATAACTTGTTCAATAAGCAAAAATAATAAGGGCACACTCTAACCATATTGAAAGCATTAATAACGAAAGTACAAAGGCCGATTGAACTCCTAATGATGACCATAGCGGATAGCCATCAAGAACGAAAGAACTTTAAAACAACAAACAGAAAAACACTTATAAATCATTCACCAATTTCTTCTCAAAACCAAATCCTGAGAAATTATAGTTTCAAGAATCCCAACATCTAAAATCGCGAGTAAACAGGCTAAACAGGAGACAAAATATTGGGTCACAAAATTCACGCTCAGTTGGACTAATAACCGCTTCCACCAATTTTACACTTGGTGCTACCTCTATTCCTTTTAATACCCTTTCCTTCCTCATTATCCCACAGCATAGCAGTCATAGCTAATTGAAAGTCATAGTGTGATGTCAATAACAATGAAAGCAACCATCTTTAAGGCCAACTGAAACCAAACAAGACCATAGCTTATAAAAAATAAAGAAAAACACAGAAAACATAAATTAAAAATAAAAAATCATACCCCGTGGACATTACTTCCAATATAAGTGGGATCTTCAAAACCATATCTTGCAAAGAAGCAACCTCAGGAACACGGCAAAAAGCAGCAAGCACAATAAGTGAGAGACGTAAATAAGCATCCCTGTCACTATCACTGTCTCTGCCACTAGTAATAGCTCCTTTTCCCATTCCTAACGAAAACCCACCATCATAATTCAATAATAAAACAAACAAAATGAAGACTAAAGAGCTAGAAAGTGAAGAAACAATAGAATAGATACCGGTGCTGAGTAAGCGGTCGAGAAAGATGGGGCCCACGGCATCGTAAACCCTGCGAAGGGAAGAGAGATCGTGTCCTTTGGAGAATTTAGTGACGAGAAGAAGGCCGGCGAGGCGTTGTTCGTCTCGTTGGCCTTTCAAAAGCTTCAAGCAATCTTCAAGATTCGGGCTTTGCTCTTCTTGTGCTTCCTGCGAGAAAAAGGAGAGGAATTTAGAGAGTGGGTGTTAATGGAGGAAGGTAAAGAAGGAGAGTGATTAGTGATTAGCGATTACCAATGCCATGGATGGAGACCGCTGTGAGTAGTGATGGGAGAGTGTAAAGTTTGAAACTTGATTGCTCTCTATGCAGAAAGGAGAGGCTTCTCGAAAATCCTCTTTGCCGCTAAATTCACAAAACAAGTACCCGCCCTAATATAACACACTAAAACCTTATCTCATATGAACTCCTTATTTGTTGTTTACTTTCATATTTATTAATAATTATTTATTTTTTTCTCTTAAAAATAACATCATAAATATGAAAAATATTAAAAAACCATTAACTTCAACCACTCAACTAACTTTTGTATATTTCCCCTGGTCCCTGATATAATGCTTCTTAAAAAAACATGAGAATGTTAGTTGGTATTTGGAGTTAATGTTTCTTTTTCAATATTGCCCATATTTATTATGATACTTTTAAAAGAAAGAATTATGTAAACATTAATAAATATGAAAGAGAATAAGGGGCAAAGTAGGAAAAACGCATTAAATGAGGAGAGAATGTGGGATGAGATTTTATATTTTAGACCAAATTCATTCAAATGTTGACTCTTATATTAGGGACTGGAGGAAATATTTTTTTAATAAACGTGTTTTGGGGCTAAGCATTGTATTATGGATCAAAAGAGTATTTCCTAGTTCTAGCTGATAAAATCTGATTTTCTTTTCCCTTTTCTACCTAAATAAAATTGCAAGTTTCAACTTCCAACGGCGGAATTAAATAGGAAGGTGAAAAAAAGTTTTGTTGTAGGCTATATAACTCTTTTTTCATTTACCCCTATTTTAGGGGTAAAAGTGTCTTTTAAAGAATTTGCCGCGCCATCACTCGACTAGCGAGCAAGACTTGTGCCACTACAACCCAAGTGAAGAGGGGTAATAAGATCTTTTTATCACTCAACTTAATTTCATTTAGACCCCGTTTTTACCAAAGCTAGAAGTTTCATAATTTATTCAGTGGTAAATTAAAAAAAATCTGACATATAGTGTATAGCAATATTTTTCTATGCTAGTTACGTTATCAAATAAATTTCTTCCTTTATTTTCCCTTATTATTGCCTTACATGACCTAATAACACGAAACAGCAAAAACAAATCCAACTATATATACCCCTAAACCGAGAGAAATCTATTTCAATATTTCATAATTGAACCACACACTAAAATCTAGTATTTATAGCACATGGGGTGAGAAAAATAAGATATGAATATATAACTAACATATCATCAATTTATCCATTTATCGCTAACCGAATAGATCAGATTAGAAATCAAACGACAGTTAATCATCCTATAAAAACAATATCCATTTTACAACAACAACCTCTTGGGGGTTGCAATGACAGAGTGGTGTGAAGAAAATAAGAAAAACGTTCAAGAAAGTTGTTAGTGATGATTAACCACTCTCTATATTACACAATGATGGAGGATTGTTAATTGGTAATGAGATTGAAATGCCCAAAAACAACACGAATGGATAAAAAGGAAAAGGCATGTAGGGGAGAATCATCGTCAAGACGAAGACTGAGATTAACTTTGACGGTGTGTTGTATATGTGACGGTGTGACTGAGAGGAATAATAATAATTGTGCCGGGGGAACGCCGTTACCGTCAACACGGCGAGTGAAGTCACGTAGGAGCCATCGTCAATCTCCATCTCCAGATTTCACGTATGATGCATCAAGCTATGCCCTTAATTTTGAGGAAGATGACCATAGTCTTCCCTCCAGGTTCTCCTTCTCCATTCACACGCCTCCCCCATTGGAAATTCCAGCTTAATTTACAATCCTTGTTAACAAATACTACTCCCTCCGTTCCTAAATATAAGAGCATTTTGACTTTTTTGAGAATCCTAAGAAAACAAAATGAACAATTTATTCATAATATATTTTAAATATAATTAGATCACATGTAAGTTCATAAGTCAAATAAACTAGTTTAATGAAAAAATTTGGGAAAATCAATTTTTAATTACCATATTTTGTTTTCTTAGAATTCTCCAAAAAAGTCAAAGTGCTCTTATATTTAGGAACGGAGGGAGTATTACTCACGTGTTGTGAACATAAATGTGACTGTTTATGGTTTTGATTTTATATATTATGCTTTCATAGGTATTTTTTCTTTTGAATATATGATAATGGTTGGGCCACATTTTTCTTTGTGTTGCTCAGTGCATATATATCACTTTGTTTCTGGGTTTTACATGATTTGGCGGAAAACTTGAGCATTCTAGCTTACCGATCAAACATGATGCATGTAATTAACTTTAATTGAATCGAAACTGCTACGCTTCATCTGAGCAAAACGAAACTGCTACGCTTCACGTCTAAAACACGTTAAGAGCGTTAATACCAAGGATTATTATTTATTAATAATGGGGTGTATAAGCAATAGATAAGAAAATTAAAGACGCTGATTAGTTTGGAAGATTGAGCTGGCCGACCATTTCAAGTTTCAGTCTTCAAATTAGACACGTGAATTTATTCAGGCCGCAAGTCCAACAAAAGAGAATATATATATATATAGGAAAAGAATGCATGAGAAAAGAAAATTCTGCCATTGGTCCTTGGTTTTTTAAAAGAAAATTGAAAAATCATGGACAAATGGTTATCAATGCCGCAAAGTTGAGGAACCAAATTACTACTATAAAGTTCAATAATTAAGACAGAATCAAATGAAAAATTAAGAACTGATATCACCAATGTTGAAGTTCAAAAATCAAAAACAAAATTGAGTAAAAGTTTAAGATAAAACCAATATTGACCCTTGCAAAAACTTTGATGTTAGAATTGGGTTGGATTTGGATTGGGTCCAATCCATTCCATGGACATTCAGGCCCATTTATCATTTATGTATGTTTCACTTTGAAGAATAAGAATATCATTATATAATTATATTCAGATAAAGAGAAGATTCCTCGTTGCTTTGAGTGGCATCTAAAAATATTCAAGGGAAAATGTTAATGATAAGAAGATGTAATAAAATCATTTTCCAATCTTTTATCTAGGCTTTTGAGAATTATTTTTTTAACTGAAACCTTAGTCTTTGAGAATTACAGAAAATTAAAAAAGTCTTGAGCAATCCAGCTCTACAGGAAGCCAACCATCCATGACAGTCCCATTCTAACAAGTGACAAATACGAAGAAGAGCCGTGACAAGTAAACATATCCAAACAGAAAAAATATTGAAATAATTGAAAAGAATGTTAAAATAATACACAAAAAAGTGAAAAGAAATATCTGTTTATATATTTTAAAAATAAAAAGAGTTGTGATAAATAAAGAACAAAAGACGTGTTTGGAAGCAAACTGTAGATGAACAGGCACCACATAACCTTCACCTTCGGCCGGCACACGTAGTCTTCTTATTTCCTAAACGTGCCAAACCCAATCTATCTTCACAGATAAACACTACTAATTTAATTTTAACAAAAAAAACAAATTAATAAATTCACTATCCTGTCACAGAATCCCACTGACAGTCCAACCAAAGCATGCCACTTCACATAACCAAACAACACAAAAACTACAAACGCCACGTGGCACCTCCACGCTGGCCCTTAGAACGTGAAGAAGAGTCCAAAAAGAAGATTAAGTTATTGATATTTATTAATGAGACATGTTAAATAGGACAACGTACCCTAGCTGTTTGGAATATTTCATCATTGTTATCAAGTACGGCCATGGATGAGGGAGAATTATCATCAGAGAAGGCTTATGAAGAAGAGGATGGAACGACATCATCTAGCAGTGCTTATTGTGGATGCTTCAAGGGAATTATATTCTCTTCATGGCGGCGCTCAAATGGATATGTGTTGTATGAAAAGGAGGAGGAAGAAGGAGAAGGAGAGGAGGAAGAAGAAGGAAGTGTATTGAAAGAGAGGTGGTGGGAGAAGAAGATAAAGAAAGTGAAGGTATTATCTGAGTTATTGGGAGGGCCTAAGTGGAAGAATTTTCTGCGTTACAAGTTTAGATTGATGAGGACTAGTCAGAAATTAAAGAAAATGCTGTTTCAGTATGATCCTAAGAGTTATGCTCTTAATTTTGATGATGGTGGTTGTGTTGCTTTTTCAGCTCGTTTTGCTTCCCCGATGGATTACACTCCACAATAATAGTATATGGCGTCACTCTCATCATCAGGTGTTATATCTCTTGTGTGATTATTTCCATACATATAACATTACGTCCCAAAATTATGTGTGTGTGTACATAACTTTTATTATTTTATGTATCATGTTCTTCTTGATGAGTTGTAATTGTGATCTCTCCCATCGTCTCTTTTATCATTTGGGAATGACTCTGTGTATGGATAATGTTAGAAGTAACTGTATTTTCGTGGAGAGACGATCTGTTATTAGGTTTTTTTTTACCAGAATATGTTATTAGTTGTCAAATATAAATTACACATATATTTTCACAATAGGGAAATCAGCTGAAGCATCTTGTTTTCCTTTTTTACAAGGCTCTTGTGGAACTAAGGGTTTTTTCCCAAATCATATGATCGGATTTATATAAAAATATAATTTCGAGAATGTATGTTTTTTTTACTTTGATGGGTATATATTTGCTTGGATAAAAAATAAAAGAGAATAGTGGGTGTGGAAAATGATAAGGGTGATTTCATGCGCCCTTCTAGCTAACAATATAAAATATAAATTAATAGAAGAAATTACATTAAGTTTCTTAAATCATATGAAATTTTCAGATTGTTGTTGGTCAAATTATACATTTTCTATTTACATAGGGTAAAGATGATATTTTAAATTTGGTTTTGAAATTAAAGAATATATTTCAAGAGAAAGTTGAATACAATCATACACAACTGAATTTAATGATTAGGGAACTTGAGTTACGATACACGAATTTTCACCTAAGTAGTTTCGTTAAAAAATAAGTAGTGATTCCATTTGGCTTTTTTGTACAAATTTTATCGTCTACTAGAAATTTATCCCATAAAAAGTCTACCTATAACCTGTTCACAAATCACAAATTGATTTTTTTATCGGCAAAAAAACTCGTTTTAAATTCGGTAGACTAAAAAAATCTGATTTAATATCATTGAAAGCTTGATAAAACCTAATAACTTGAGTCTTTTTGTCAGAAACTCGATAAAACTAAATACTGTATATCCAAAATAAAAAATCGAGTATCACTATCATATAAATATCGTCGACGTAGTAGAGATACATATGTATAAAACAAGTGATGAGACCTAAAAAAGATGCAAGAACCCATACTCCACCACATAGATCCTTTGCAGATTCATGTTTTTCATTGAAAATTTCCACCACATAGATCCTTTGCAGAGTCATGTTTTTCATTGAGAATCTATGTTTGCAATCAAACTTTACAATCTTTGGTCAAAATAAAAATATCAAACAGTAGTTTGCAATCTATATATGTTTGCATTTCTGTCCCGACTCACAGGTATTTGTGGGATTGGGCTCAAAGGGGTATCCTTTTCATAGCCCATGTTTTATAAAGTCCAGCCTATAGAACCTGGATTTGGGCCACCCCACTGGATTTAGATCCCTCGTTTTTCTTAAAAAAATATTCTTCTAGGTTCAAAAAGAAATAAAGTTATATTATGAAAAAGTTCAATACATAAATATAATTAAAATTAAGTTACAGACATTTAATAGTACAATAAGATTTCAGTTGAATACTAATAAATACCATTGTTGTCTTACCAAATTTCAAATATATAGGTAGTTTAAAGTCAAAACCTCAGTTCTATCTCTCGTTTGACATTATATTAGCCCATCAGTATAAGTGTATAACTAACGTTTTTCCCTCTTCTTGCTTTTTTTGATAATTTTTTTCCTTTTCTTCTATATAAGTTATATTCAATACAAAGCCATGATAAATATTTCTAGACATGGAAACAAAGATTGCTATGTTCATTATGTGAAGTTGTCCCATCATATAATTACATATTAATACAAGTATTTTCTTAAAAAAACTGAATTTAGAATTAAATTATACTAAAAGATAGAACACATGTTAGGAGAGATGAAATTAGAGATCTTTATAAAATTGTTATAAAAACTCTGATAAAATGATTTCCGAAAATGAAATTAGAGATCATTTCTTTTTTATGAAAATTGGATTAAAGGGTAGATTTAGAAAATAGATGGGTGATCTATACAAACAACACTGAAAGTTCTAAAGGGAATAGAAGTGAGGAACATGTTTCATTATGAACCAAATGTTGTTTGCTTAATTATAGTGTAACTTTTCAAATGGGTAATTGACTAATTGGTTTATCCAGTAAGTGGATTACAATTCAAGTAAGTATAAGAACGTATGTTTAAATTAGGAGAAACGACAACTTTACTTGTAAAAAATATTCATATTCTTCGAATCCGGATTAGTCAATTGTGAATAAATGTCAAATTATTGAGTTGTGTTTAACAAAAAAAAATTATAAAATTATAATGTAACTTTACGAACAGATTTTCTATTTACGGCGGACATACGCACTTTTTTTTGGGACATTACGCATTCAATGTTGCGTTTCGTCTCGAGAAAGTGAACCCATATAATTAATGGCTAGACACAGTACTTATTCATGCATTTTCTAAAAAGAGCCTGAACTTTATCTATTAATATGGGGCTCTCTGTTTTTCTTTTTTGCCAGAAAAATATAGGCTCTCTTATGCAAATGATTACAGAACATGCTGTACTTTTTTTTTTGGTCGAGAAGACCATGTTGTACTTCACTATGACGGATTATCACTACATCAACTAGAAAAATGCAATTTATAAGTACTCACTGTATTCGATACGGTATAACAATGTTACTGCACCTTGAAATCTCATAACTAAAACAAAACAGCATGATTATAAGGAAAAATGCACAGATTATTACTGTACACCCCAAACACCGGACTAACAATCGTATAAATATTTCCCAGCATCATATAATATGTGAACAAAAATCATAAGACCACCAAGTAACCCTAATCGATTTAACTATGAAATTTGTAACTGAACTTCCTACATATGTTGCACCCCCCTCCTAAAATATACGATTTAACTAACTATACTCTACTGACTGCGAGGCATACATTAAAATGGCTGAAGGAGATTATAATAGTTCCTTACTCTGTTCATCCAATCAACACAGCAACAAATCTGTTTCTTTCTCACCGCATTACTATATATGCACCATGACTAATCCAAAAGAGAAAGATTGGATGAGGTATCTCAGGGACAGTTCTTCTAGTTTTTCCTCCTTTTAAGTGTAGCGATCCGTGTTATTGTTATCACCTGCATTGCTTCTTTTCAAATTAAGGTTGGGAGAAAGATTGTGAATACTTATGGACAATTTTTTTTTTTTAAAAAAGGGATTTGATAATGACAGATATACCTTTTGCGCTTGCTCTTCAAAACCGTCGAGGTGGAAGGATTGCTGTGCCAGTTTCTCTTCCTTTGATTGATGAACCAATTGTTAATCTGCTTCAATTGCAAACCAGTTTCCTGAACCAACCTTGCCTTGTCTTCCTCCTGAACAAAGCACGGCATTGATTTCATCAGAAAAAGATTCTATTGATTTTATTTGTCAGAAGCATCAAAAATAAAAAAGTCATACACGAAAGTGTCATATGGCTTGTATGGGAGTGTTTGGAGTTAAACAAAACAAAGTGAGTTGATATTAAGATACTAACTCCATTCCTAAATATAAATATAAGGGTTAATTGACTTTTTTAGAGAATCCTAAGAAAGCTAAATAAGATAATTAAAAATTAATTTTCATTAATTTTTTACTAAACCAGTTTATTTAACCTTTTTTTTCGGTAATGAGTTTATTTAACTTATGAGCTAATATATGATCTAATACAATAATATATAAAATATGTTATAATTAAGTGATTCATTTCACTTTCTAGGATTCTCAAAAAAGTCAATCAGTTTTTATATTTAAGAATTAAGAGAATATTGTTGTTTACATTCTAGGACAAATGTGTACGAGGTATATGAAGATGAGGACTTGAGGTCTGATTTGTCAAACTTACAGTAGGGTAAGGCCACTTGGAATGTGACTGCCACCAAGATTTAAGAACAGAGGTGGTGTCACCGGGAAGTTTCCCTGCTCGTCTCTTGCGCAGAATTTCCTCTCTAATGTCCACAATTTTCTCCTTGTAACCCTAGTATTTTTTTTTTAAAAAAAAAATATACATGAAATGGCCAAAAAGAAGAGGTTAGGCTATAGAGTCACATGAGAAGAGGTTCAAAAGAAGGGAACCAGCAGTGCATTAAATACCTGTTTGAGTTCATGCTTTAATTCCTGCCTTACACGCTCCATGAGGGACCTTTCGTTCTCCGTTGGAATAAGGGGACCAAATCCCATGTCTGAACCATCCATACTACCATCAAACAGGTTGGCATCACTGTCCACCTGGTCATCTTCATCATCTGACATTGTTGCCCCTGTACCTTCTCCTGGTGAAATCCCTGTTCATTCACCATGTGCCCAAAGTTATAACCTAATCACTCATCAATTTCAAACATGGCCTACCATGTTCACAAGTATTTTTCACTAACGTTGAAAGGGAAAAACCTATGGAATCTCATGAACATTCTACCTCCTTTCCATATAGCACATTCTACCTAATTAGACAAGGTGTTGTTGTTGTTGTTATGAGGGAATAAACAAAAATTCTGCGCAAATTTTGGGAAAAAGTGATACTACATGACAAACCAATGACTTCAAAGAAAAATTAGCATGGAACGGGTTAATTCCTTTTAGCATGCAACAACCAAGTTAGAGTTACTCCACATGATGAAAGAAACACTAAAAGGAGACTTACGAACTAACCTGTTAGACTTTGTAAGGATTGCTCTATCTCCCAACAAGCCATCACTGCTTCCATTGCATGGACTCTGACATGTTGTTGAAGTTGTTCTTTGAATGAACATAGCAACAAGACATAGTGCGACTGCAGCATAGACAAAGAAAATATCAAGCTCTGTAAACCTTGAATTGCATAACTCATTAAATAAATTTCTTAAACACCCGTCACTTTTGCCTATCATGTACGGGAAAATGGAAACATGCATATGTCAGAATATTAATGACTGTAAACTTATTGGCCAAAAAAAAAATGACTGTAAACTTAATTTTATCCCACTGTACGGCCAGGAGCACTAGATTTAAAGTTGCAACTAAATTAATGAAAGCCTGTATTAGAAAAATGAGGGAAATGGGAACAAAATCCAAAACCTAAGAAAATCAAAGAAAATAGAAACTGGACAAGTAAATAGAAATTTTCAACAACAGCATGTACACAGATTTATTCCATCCAAATATATATATTTTCCATTGTGGCTCGAACAATAATCCAAAAAGACAACAAATTCAAATTAATAATTAATAGAAGATAAAGATATACCATGAAGTGATCAAGCTCCTTATCATCCCCAACCATGGCCTGACTTCCATGGGCCAAGGCAGAGTACTTAGAAACCACATTCTGGGACTGAGCAAGCTGAGCATCGATCCTAGGCAACTGGTCAACCGGCGTGGCGATCCGCAGACAGGCCACGTGTGCGGCCAGCAGCTGCTCATACAGTGGATGAGAAAGAATCTCCGCCTTACACCTGGCATTCTGCCAGCTCATCAATCCACCACTATCCACCACAGCCGCCGCCGCCTCGCCCTTGGCGCCAAGACTCTCGCCCTTCAAATCCGAGGAGTGGTCGGTGACGTCAGCACGGTTGAGGAAGTTGGCGGGGGGAGAGCGGAGGAGGGCGGTGTTGAGCCAGTTGGGGGCGGCTTGGAGAGCGTGGTGAGCATCGGAGGGAGGCTTGGAGGTAGGGTCGTGTATAAGGAGAGGCTGGTTTTGGCTTTGGCTTTGGCTTTGGTTTGGAGGTTGGTCTGTGAAATGGTGGAGAGGAAGGTCTTGGGAGATATGGTGGTTGTGGTACGCCATGTATATATATATATATATATATATATATATAAAAGAGAAGAGGAAAGAAAAACAGAGTTGGCGCAACTCAATATATTTTGCAGGGAGGTCAGACCATGATGGAGTGTTTGGAGAAGTAGCTAAAGGAAAGACAAGAGGGCTTACTATCAACAGATATTAATGCTTTCAAACTGAGGATTTTTCATTCTCACTCTGCTCTTCAGCTTTCTCTCTCCTTTCTTTCCCCGGGAAACTCCTTTATTTCTCCTTGTAAGGCCTAAATGGTTCGTTGATTATTATTTGGTGCTTGTGCTTATTAAGATGGGTGAAGACTGAAGGTGTATATTAGGGTGAAGGGTGGAGTTTGAGATGCAACTATTTTAGCTCCCAACTCCCAAGCAATTTTATTTGCAAGTATTTTTTCCCCCGATTTTATAGTAGTGGCATTAAAATGAGGCAATTTATAGTGGCATTAAAATGAGGCAATTTATTTTTTCCCACAATTTTACAGTAGAAGCATTGAAATGAAGCAATTTAGTCATTCACCATTAAAATATTAATATTAATGAATAATGTCAATTTTTTAACCATCAACGTAATTTTTTTCTATTATGAGTATGTCTTAAAAAACTTTGTGACAAATTCAATCCTGAATGGAAATTTCTACCACAAATTAAAATAGACTCCTGACCCCATTTTTTTTGCGAAGTTTTTAAAGATTATTTGTGTGCTCTAATTGATTTGAAAGTATTTTTTGTCTAATTTTATCTTAGAAATAATAAAGCGGATCATTTCTACTTCCTTACATTTGATTTATCGGTGGTTTATTGTCAATTGTTTTTTATGTAAATATGCATTTAGAAACCAAGTGTGTCAACATTACTACATTTTGAACCTATAAATATTTCTAAAGACAAAATAGGTTTTGAATTAGAGCAGTGGCAGAAAATTAAATACACTTTATTTGTTGGTATATAATCACGTATTATCCTCTCATCTTTTTTATTTATTTTATACTTGGCTCCCTACAATGTCCGATGGTGTTTTTCTTTTTATTTAATTTTATTGGAGGGAAAGGGTGTTTTTCTTTTTATTTAATTTCTTTTTGGAGGGAAAGCGGCAAACTCCTCCCCAGCATATGGTTTTGCTTAGGCAGATTTCTTGGGGTCATTATGATTTACTATCATACAGGAATTAATCGATTTTTTAAATAATCCTAAGAAAGCTAAATAAGGTAATTAAAAATCAATTTTCTTACATTTTTTTCTCTAAACTAGTTTATTTCATTATAAGATAACATATGATCTATTAATATACAAGATAGATTATCATTAAGTGCTTGATTTCGCTTTTTTTGAATTTTCCAAAAAAGTTAGCTAACTCTTATATTTAAAAAGGGTATCTCTTTTTAAATACTATTATTGTTTAGGGAAATTTAATTAGAGGTCCCTCACAAGGGAGTTAATACTGGAAAAGTCTCAAAAGTTGAAAATATTAATATAGGGTCCCAAGGGACCTCACATTAATATATTTGAAAAGTGAAAAGACAGTTTTGCCCCTAGCCTTAATAAAAAATTACCCCCACCCCCACCCTCCTCCCTCACACCCTCCGCCCCCCACCCCACCCTCCTCCCTCAGCCCTCCACCCTCCTCCCTCCTCCCTCCTCCCCCCTCCCCCCCACCCCCACCCCCCACCTCCTCCCTCCCCTCCCTCACGCCCCCCCTCCCTTCTCCCGCCTCTCCCCCCACCCCCACCCTCCACCCCACCCCCACCCACACCCTCCCTCCTCCCCACGCCCTCCAGCTCGGCCCCCCACCCCCACCCCTGGTGGGTGTTGGGGGGCTGTGGTGATGGTGATGAAGAGGGAGAGAGAAATTGTTTATCATCATAGGTGGGACCCACATGAACATATCTTACGTGACGATGACAAGGCGCCGGGTGACAAACAAGGTCTTCACATGGCGGCCACATAGGCATAGTAACGGTCAAACGTCATTGGGCGTCCACCCTGGGTAGTTTTTAAACACATTAGTTACTTTGAGTTCAGATACGGGTCTGTTGTTAGTTCAGGGTGCTCAGTGCTCCTGGGTGGTTACTTGGAGTCCAGATACGGGTCTGTTGTTAGTTCAGGGTGCTCAGCGCTTCTTGGTGGTTACTTGAGGGGCAGATTAGGTCCATTACCCATTATAAAATATTGTAACTTGCGTCCAATAACATGTTACACGTGATTAAAACATTGTTCGCCGCACCAACACTTGTTATAAGTAAAAATTCTTTTTATTTGTTAATACAAATAAACCAAATAAAAATATTTGATCAATTTATTTTCAATGTATAGTAAAAACTTGAAATAACTGAGGTGGATTTTTTTTTTAAGATTCCAAAAGCTAAATGACTAATACTCCCTCCGATCCCTAATATAAGAGTTGACCTCTAAAAAATGTTTTTTAAGAAAACACGTGAATGTTACTTGGTCTATTATAATTGAATGGTTGCATGCGGAAAATTAAACAGAAAGGAATGGGGATTGAATGGTTGCATGGATCAATGCAAAATTTTGGGGCATGATCTATGTCAGTTTCAGATCCCGCTAAACGCATGTGTAGATAAAAAATTACAGAGGGTGAGTACGTAGCGATATTGAACAATTGAGTATACTATAGTACTTTTATATATAAAAGAAAAGAGTATACTATAGTACTATGCATATATAGTGATGAGGTGTTTTGTTCTCTAAATAATATGTTGCCATGTCAGCCTACGTAAACATGTTGTAGAATAAAACAACTCGTTGCAATGAAACCTTTTATCCCATAATCATCATATAAATTAAGATATCGCTCACTATTATTAAATTCAACCGTTGTTTTTAAAACGGGGGGAAATCGGGGGAAGAATGAAATGATGTTTGCTTTTGTTTTGGGCGACGGGAAAAGCCAAATAAAGAGGAGGGGACGTATAAAAGCCAACAGAAGTGTTGTGTGGTGGATTGATGCCACGTGGACCTTCTCTCTCATCTAACGGCCATCAATTGTTCCCTTTAAGAACATTTTCTTATCCTCGCGTTTGCATTTTACCATCGAAAATTGGGAAGTGGCACACTTGCGCGTGACGCGTGTGGGACAGGTAAGGATTCATTTTTTTTTTTTTTGCTTACATGTAAGGGTTCATTATTGGATTGTTTAAGGTGGATTTTGACCGGATAAATTAATTAATACTCCATACTCTATCCTAAATATAAAATCTCTTTAATTTTACTAGAATTTGAGGAAGTAAATTAGACTATTAAATTATAACACATATATAATCTATAAGTTAATTTATATATAGAATAAATTAGTTTAGAGGAGAAATTAAATAATTATAAACATTCTAAAGTGATTAATTTTCCATTTTTAATTTCACAAAAAAGGGTCAAAATGGTTTTATAATAATAAATAGCTAATCTTATCATCCCCCCCTTTTGAAAATTCTAGCCTGCAGTTTTATAACCAAATATATTTGGGACAAAATTAGTGATGAAGTAAAATCATTTTTTGGGACAAAACATGACCCTTCATTCTTTTTATTGTGGAAAGATAGTTAATAAAATTTTATTTTGTCAAACGAGTATACTTAATCAGTACAACCTAGGAGTAGTGGATATAAAGTTACAAAATAATTAAGTAAATGCTCAATCTTAATTTGAACAATACCCACAGTTCACGTACGTACGCATGTATATATAGAACAAAGTTTAATATGTTGAGTTACTGTGACCATGTACATGTTGAATTTGACTAAAAGAATTGTGTTTTTTTCATCATCCGTGCCTTTACGCAGATTAATATTTTGATGGCAATAAAATATCTACAATCTCAGAAAAAACCTAAACTTAAATAAATACACATTGATTTGTATAATTCTGCAGTCCAAAAAAAGATGTATATGATAATCGAAAATTAAGAAGAATTCATAAAAAAACAAATTATTTAATAAAAATCTAAGGAAAATGACAAAAAATGCCTTTTAAATTTTGAAAATCTCAAATAGATGAGTTTAACCAGTTAAATACTCCTACAATAAGTATTGACCCAACTGCGAGTCACGCTTATAAGTAGGATTTTAAAATTCAGAAGAATTTTTGTTTCCATTGTCCCATTATTCTACGTTCATATAAGGAAATACATACTCGTACATTGTCCCATTATTATACGTTCATACTATATGGGTATAGTACATACTCTACATGTTACTCCCTCTAGTCCTATTTATAAGTCATCAACCGCCTCTAAATTTTGGTCCTTAATATAAGTCACTAACTACCACTAACTAACTCATTTATTAAAAATTTCCTAATATACTCTTACATTGGAAAATGAACATTGGAAGATGAGAAGAGAGAGAATATGAAAAAAAAAACTTTTATAGATAGAGGATTAATGAAGAGAGAGAAAAGGTAGTGGGTCATAGTGATAAAGGTGAAAGGGGCAAAAATGGAAAAGACAAAAAAAATAAGACCAATTTAATGATGCAACTTTCATTAACCTCTATTCCTTGATATGTACAATTTAGGCGGTTGACGACTTATAAATAGGACCGGAGGGAGTATTGTGTAAGAGTATTGTGTAAGGAAGGAGGCGGGGGGCTGAGAAGGGGGTGGCATTCATTCGGTTGCTGCAACGTGTACATTACTTTCCCCCTCTTTTAAATACCCCTATAGGCCTATACTATAGGAAATGGTCTCCACGTCATGAGCATCAATATCCAGGAGGACGCGAAAAATAATTTTAAAAATTCTTAATAGTGTTTTGTTAGGCTGAGTTGTTACATTTGAGACTTGAGAGGGTACTGTATTAGATAATAAGAACAAAATTAAGAAAATATGTAAAAGTTAATTGAGTGTCTAAAATTAATTCTCTTTTTTTTAATATTACTTGTATTTAACTCATGTTTATTATGATACTGTTAAGAGAGGGAAATTAATTAATAAATATGAACTAAAGTTTTAGGGGCAAAGTAAGAAAAACACATGAATTAAAGAAATAATTTATGATGAGCCTTATATTTTGAATCAAAATGATTTAAATTTTAGACTCTTATATTACTGACGACCAGAGGGAGTAAATGAAAGGGAAATGATATGGTACATATGAGATAGAGTAATAATAATCCCTTCTGCGCGTAATATAAGTGTTTAGCTGACAAAACATAATTCTTAAGGAAACATGTAAAATTTAGTCGAGTTCCTGTAATTAATTTATTTTTCTAATTTGCCCTCATTTATTATGATACTATTAATAAGAGAGATAAATATGTAAATTTTGGACAAAAATTATTCGAATTTCAAACTATTATATTGCAAACCGGAATGAGTAGATATAAAGAGAATGTATAGATAAAAGATAATTAACGAGTAAAATTAAAAAAGTGAAAAAGTTATAGTAAATATATAGATAAACCTAAAATGAAACTTATGTTTTTCTTGGATGTTAAGAAATAAATTTAAAATTTATCGATCATGGATGGATAGTGAATCAAACATTTGATAATTACTTTTAGATCTTTAGTCTTCGCAGTGTTATTTTGTAACATTTATTTCTACAAAACATTAAATAAATTAAAAAAAATCCGAGTGATATGTACTTCATAAAAAAAAGTAGGAAATCAAGGGAGGATACCCTCAAAGAGACGACGATAAGGTATGTGTGTGGTTTGAGGAAAGGGAGGGGAAACAGGAGATCTTGCTCCCATCCCCTTATTCAGTATGATGTATTTTTGATTTTTTACTAAGAACCTCCGTTCTCCCACACAATTTGAATTTAGACTAATTCAAGGTCGCCCCGTTATTGGGACTTCTTTGGATTCGAACACAAGACCTAGAGGGTACATGAGATTTTGCTCTCAACCAGCGCATCAAGCCCCACTCGGCTGCATGATGTATTTTTGTTGGGAGGTAGAGAAGTGAGATTTTTTTTTTTTAACTTTCCTTCATCCATGACATTATAATCTGCAAGGAGAAGTTGTTATGCACAATTTTATTGATCTCATTTTAATCATGTTTCGTACTTCGCAAATGACACTCTAACTGATTCTCTCTATAAATTATGTCAATCATGTGTTTTTTAAAAAAACAAAACACATAATATTATAGTTAAATAATAATAAAAATAATGACCCACTACCTTCACTAAAATCAGTTTAGACAAAATTCCATCAAAAATTTAAAATGTCTCCTCTTCCCTCACTCCCTTCCGCCCGTGGATCTAGAAGGCTTGGGCATAGCTGGCAAAAACAAAACGACTGGCAAAAAAAAGAAGGCTTGAGCAGAGGGAGGATGTTGGTGGGTGATTAAAATGTCGGTTAACTAAAGAGGGATGGGGACCACAGGTTTACTTAGGGACCCAATCCCCCACTTGCTGGACACGCGTCTCTACCACAAGCTCTTGGACCACAGTCCTGTGGGGACCACAACAGGAGCACGCGCCTGTATTATGCTTATCACCCCCTCCAAGTGGACTCCCATGGGGACCACACCCTATTTTGACTTCTCTGACAGCCGCCGGCTCAATAAATTGCTCTCTGGGCCCCACGCTCCCATGGACCTACATGTGGTCCCCCTTTCCTTGGGCCCCTCTTCCCCATTATGGCCCCACTCCCTTCCAAAGTTTACTGTTCCTGCTTGGTGTTCACGGCAACATCCCCCCCCCCCTCCCTCTGTTGGTCCCCTCAAAAACTAAAAAGTAAAATTCCCATCTTTATTTTTGAAGTTATTTCATTTTCTTGCTCTTTTCTTAAAAATGAAAATCATCTGCTCTCCCTACATAAACCTTTGGATTTACAATTTATCCATCTGATTTCTTCCCAAACGCGACTTCCTATCTGAATATATCCATTTTTTCCAATTTGAGATTAAGAAAAAACTAGCTGACGTTGGGTTGATAATAACTTATTCAGTTTACGCCACATTGGTTGTAAGAAAAAGATAGAAATATTAATTTCAAAATACCAATAATAAAAACTACTCACTCATTGACAACTTAAAATGACAAACTCGACCATTAGATTAATTGGCTCAGGTTATTCTAGTTTAATAATTGGTCTCACGTTTGAGACGTGAGAAAGCTGTATTATAGGGGTCAGTGACGCCAATCTTAATGGTTTTTATTATGTTTTGATTTGGATTAGTTTAGGTGTTGATGTGCCTGAAAATAGTCTACCTAAAATACCGAAGAAGTCTAAAAACAATTTAAATTATAAATTTAAATGTTTGATATTTAAAATATACTAAGTGCCTGTTTGGATACATTTCTAAAAGCTATTCTGGCTCTCAAACCTAGGTTTTGCACAAAGACATCGAAACACTCAGTTTTTTTGGATAAATTATTTTGAGAAGAAAAGCTAGCTTTTGGGTTTCAAAAGCTATTTTGAGAAAAACTACATTTTTCTCCTTTCAAGCTGAAAGCTTCGATCTCTCATTTAGGAAAAACACTTATTTCAAATATAAGAAACATGAAAATCTATTCATCATAACTATTTTTCAGAAAAACTATATTCTACTCAAAGTTTATTCTTAAAAGTTATTCTCAAAAAGCTTAATCCAAACACTCTCATTTCATCAAAAGCTATTTTTCAGAAAAGCTATTCTACTCAAAAGCTATTCTCAAAAAGCTATTTTTTTAAAAGTTATTCTCTAAAAGCTGAATCCAGACCCTAATATTACTTCTCCTACTTTTGCATATGCATGTTGTTACCGTCCCTTTGTATGCTTTAACCCTTTCATTAATGAGCGGGTTCTTTAATGCATTTATAAAGATTTTGAGCTCTGACAAATAGAATAGATCTAGGAGATCCAAAATAAATATTGGAAGGAGAGTGATGAGAGTTTTTTTTTTTTTTTAATGGAGAGAGTGACGAGAGTTTAACGCTGCCCTTTCTTCAAAATCTGTTTTACTTTACGGCGCATTACTCTCTTACTACTGTCAATTGTCAATGAAAGGATGCTGGCGTAATTTCCTATACAACACCTCCATGCCTCGCTTTTATCTCTCATTATGCTCGCCGGTTTGTTCATGTTTTATGGTTTTATACTTTTAGTGACTCCTCTTTAATGCTTCTAGTATGACGCTTTTTATAATAAATGTCTTGACATTTTTCATATGCTCGTTAAAGAACCAGATCACATTCCATTAGAAAAAAAAGGCCAATGTGAAAAAATGATATTGAACTTTATCTAAAATTGCGTTTCTAATACTAAAATTTCGCGAGGTATAAAAATAGTATCAACTTGGGGTTTAGGTGCAAATATAGTATTTTCACTTGAGGGAAATAAAATTTAAATATAAAAAGCTCATTTCTCCATTCCTCCATCATTAAATTTATTTAATGATGGGGCATAACATTCTTTTTATATCTAAATTTTATTTTTCTTAAGTGAAAATATTATATTTGCACCTGACCCCAAGTTGTGTGTTATTTTTACACCTCGCGAAACTTTAGTATTAGAAACTCAATTTCGGGTAAAGTTCAGTATCATTTTTGCATCTTTGCTCTAAAAAAATCAGGGTGTGTTTGGCTCGACTTGTTGAAAGTGGTTTATTTTTAAGCTGACTTATTTTTAAGTAAGTTAGAAAATAAGCTCTAAGTTTAATAAAAAAAGGAAATAAACTTTAAGTTGTCTTATTTTTATGTTTGGATGGACTTTGAAAAAAGTGGTTTATGTTCTCATTTGACTTATAAACATGATTGGATGACTTTTTGTTTATAAGAGAATTATTTTTAAGCTGATTTATTTTTAAGTTAAGTAGAAAAATAAGCTGACTTTTTTCCGAAATAAGCTACCCAAAGTGACTTATGAATGAACTGACTTATTTAAAATAAACTGGGCGAAAAATAAGTCAAGACAAACATAGAAAAAAGTCATCCACCCAATATAAGTTGGCTTATTCAAAATGAGCCAGCTTATTTTCTAAAAAAAAGTCTAGCCAAACACGCTCCAGATCACACAAGAAATAAAGCCATCATATAAAAATTGACATTTATAAATATAAAAATTGTTAATGTAATTTTCAAAATTGACTCGCGGTTGAGTCTGTGTTGGTTCACCTTATTAGTTGTTTTCTTTAAACGCAATTATTGAATAAAACATTTAATTTCTTTCTTATAACTAATATGTTCCCCAACCAATTTATGAAAGGAAGTTGAAATATAGTGGTGACGAATCTTTAGCATCGGATATACTAAAATGTGTATATTTGACAAAAAAGCATACTAAATTGTGTGTAAGAAATTTAAACTATAAAAAATATTAAGAATAATTCTTACCATGAAAAAAAATATTATTGGAGACGAACAAAATGTGATTCGAATGATCCTCATAGTCGGTGAAGTTTCTTTTTTTTTTGGCCTGAAACTGTCGGTGAACTTTCAACTTACACGAAGATGTGTATATTTCATATTACATACTGGTGGTCAGAAGGAGTATTTGTTTTAACTATCTGCTTGTTTAATTTTAAATATGTTTTAATATGCTTTGAATATTAACTTGTTGTAATAGTTAGGTATTATTTAATATCATTTTG
This sequence comes from Mimosa pudica, assembly GCA_029929735.1. Classification (NCBI taxonomy): domain Eukaryota; kingdom Viridiplantae; phylum Streptophyta; class Magnoliopsida; order Fabales; family Fabaceae; genus Mimosa; species Mimosa pudica. The sequence continues at coordinate 5,952,036 of JAKELP010000007.1, forward strand.
CCTTTTATAAAAAAAACATATTTCATATTATCTTTATTTGAGCCATTTGAATGCTCTTACTTTTCTTGCCCAATATATTAAAGAATCAAATAAGTCAATGTTGACTCTCGTAAAACTTTGACTGCTAAAAATTTTGTTGTAAAACTATCGAGCAAGGTCCAGCAAGCAGAACCAAATAGTGAATGCATTTATATTTCCCAACAACTAAACATATACAATAGCTTTGTGTTCTTTAACCACCTATATGTTTAGGGTGTGTTTCGATATCAGGTTATAAACTCGAACCTGCCCTGGTTTTTAACTATATTGTTTTTCTATGTTGTTTACTATTGTTAGTTTGAGTTCTGCTATCCTTGAACTTCGGTTTTCTTAATGCATGAAAGTGTTGCTTTATAACTAAACCAAATCCTGTCACTGTCCTTTTATAACGTAACTGATATGTAATCATGCACTTAAACCTTTTAATTTGTTTCCCATTTCTGCGTGAAATGAATAGTGTATGTATCGTATACATATATTCATATATATTTCCAAATTCGACAAAAATGTGTTAGACGAAAATAAATTGACAGGTGTGAATCAATATGAAAATAATTCACGCAATCACAACGTGCAGATGAATGTGATGGATTTCATTTTACATGGGCGCATTAATCTTGAAACGATTAATATAATTAACAAGACAATCGGAGAACTGTGAAAAATAAAAAATAATGGGAATGACAAGAGAAAAGAATGATTCTGGGAGGAATGATTTGTGGGAAAAATTGAAGTCAAGTGAGTGGGATACGGTGAATATTCGGAGGGAAAATGAGGAAGGGGACTGTCCTATAAATTGGTGGCAATGATGAAATAATGGGAAAATGATGGCGCCGTATATATAAGATTATATAATAATTTGAGGTACCTCACTTTATGAGACACGATATCTTCTACCATTAAAATATTATGCAGCACATAGAATTTTTGGAATTATATTTCATCATATTCCAACCAATCAGATATAAACCTATACAATGTTCATAACAAGATGCTAGATCACAATACTTAATTAATATAGTGCCATTTTAAAAATTAGGAGGCGACAAAAAGTAAAAGAGGGAGATTAATTAAATGTAATGAAGAAAAGACGGAGGGACGGAGGATAGCATAGCTAGAAAACGACAAGGGACGGCAAGGTCATGTCGTCCAAATAATAAAATTATGATGCCAATCAAACAACGTAATTGAAAGAAACACAACCACCTCCACCCCCCCCCCCCCCCCCCCCACATCCATCATAGTATATGCATGGTCTCTACTTTCTCATGCTCCCCTACCATGTTCCCCCTCTCTGATTGAAATTTATTTTATCTTCATCCACAAAACTCTCATATATATATTCCATTTAATTAGTCTCCAAACCCCGATTCTCTTTTTGTCTTTGTAAATCCCTTCATCTTTTCCCAAAATAATTCACATAATTCATTTGACTTGATCATATGGCGTAGTAAAATTAGAGTGTATAGTCTGTTTCAAAGCAAAAGCGTTATACTCCTTTTAATCGTATACTCATTTAATGAGAAAGTGCTAATACATCGTCTCTCCCTCCGTATAGATTACCTGTGATGATCGATCTATATTACTGAGTATAAGAAAATATCAGAAATTAACGTGATTTTTTTAATATTCTTTAATGAAAATTTATGAAACGATTCAAAGTATTACCCCCATATTTACGTACGGCCGATTTAATTATAGCTGTGAGCCCGGAAGAATATTGTGCATTTACTTTTTTTTTGAGTTTACATTAATTAAGTTTTATTCAACGGGTCAACAGGACACATTAATATTGCAGATTAATGGGTTACCTGTATATTTTACAATGAGAAAAACAAGTCGTTATACTAGGAGGATAATATTGAAACAACAAGACCATATGCGTGTGGCTCCATAGACTGTCCGTTTTCATACTACTATTTTCATATTTTTTGTCAAGAGATTGAACCTTTTTGCTTGATAGGGACTTTGAATGACATGAAAAAGGTACAAAGCGATCTAACGCAAGAAACAGAAAGGAGAAGGAATCTCTACACACATTTCAAATATGGATAGTCGTGTGAGTAAAATTGGCGGAGGAGTATTTAATTAGGTCACTCTTATTTTTTTGATAGGATTAATTAGGTCACTCTTATGTAAAGCCGTGCGAGTACCTTCTTAATTGATCTCAATTATATTGCTATCTCGTAAATATAGAATAATTTGTGTGTGTACACGACGCTGGAGAAAAATGACGGTGGCATGACAAATATCAGCCAAATCTATCGCAATGAGTAATGCCTTTTTATGGAAAATAATCCAAATATATATGGATCATAGCAGTAATTATGTATCACCATTATAACATGTGATTATCAAATAAGTCAATACATTATAATACAAATGGATCAATCATATATATGAATTTATCTGATGAGTTAATGTTTGTGCTGTCAATGTCATCAGCTTACTTTGTAATTGAGTGCCGCCCACATATAATTCCTAATTTTCGTTTACCTTATTTTGTATTTTGAAAGAGTTATATGTCCAAGTTCTGATAAAAAAAGGAGTATGTTCAAGTAAGCATGTGATTACTTACTTGAAATGAGTTCAATCAGGTGTGTGTGTGTCGGGGGAGTCAACTTCTCTATTCATTTATTAAAAAGATTGGTAAGTTAAGCTAACTAAAACATGTGTGACTACTTAGTTTCTAAATTGTTTAAAAATAAAATCTAGATTATTAGAAAATGAGATATACATGCTTTAAATATACTTAAATAGTTCTTGGTACTCATATTTTTTAAGAGTGAGCAAATGCTCGGGTCCCACTTATTAGGGAGGGGATTGGAACACGATAATATGCAGGTTTGTCAATTTATTTTTTTGCAAGTATACGATAGTCTTATTAGTTTTGTTGATATATTTTGAATATTTATTGCAATTTATATATGTACACACTACGTTAGGATTTACATTTTTTTCTTGAACCAATCTTATGCCTCTGGCTAGAAGGAAATAAAAATATTTTCAACTAAAATATATACTTCCTCCGGCCCTAAAATATAAAATCTCTTTAATTTTTCCGTATAAGTTCACAAAGCAAACTAAACCAGATAATTTAAAGTTATATAACATATGATGCATGTAATTAAATTATGTTAGATTATAAGTGGAATTAGTTTTGAAGAAAAAATAAAAGCTAATAATAGATAATTTAAAGTGTTTAATTTTGCATCATTAATTTCTCGAAAAAGTTAAAATGGTTTAATAATTAGGAACAAAAGGAGTGGTAATTTAACAAATAACACATTCTCTCTTTAAATTTTATCAACAAGTTCAAGTTTGGCGAGACACTTCACCGATAGCAAATAATTAATGAAGTTTTTATTATTGCAATTAACAAGCAAGTAAATTGTACGGCAGGTATATATTGTGTCAAATAATTAATGATGGTTAATTAAGATTGAAAGAAGAAGCGATAAAGGGTGCTGTGAAATTAGTATTGAGATAGAAGAGAGAGTGGAGGTATTTGGTCATAACAAAGACGATGAAGTTCAGATACATGAGAGAATTTTTAAAAAACAAAAGAAAGAAAATTGAACGAAATAATTGAAAAGAATGTTGATATTATAGGTTCCGTGGAGCATCCACTATAACTACGTGGGAGCTACCTAACCCTTATACGCATCTTCTCCTCCACACACATAAAATCTATCTATCTATTGTTATTAATTAGTTCATTACTTATACTTATTACAATAATAATAACAATGAATCATGACCGTGTTGTTGTGTTTTAATTTGGTAGGTCAGGTTTTTATTTTTCATTGTTATTATTCAATGTGCCCCACTCCCCCTCCTTCGTCTCTTCCTCCTTTTGTTACGAAGAAAAATCTCATGGCTAAGGTTTGTCCTTATCCTCATGCCTCGCCCTGCTTTCTCCGGCAGCTCTCGGCTGTGGTCTTGGGTTCATCTTTTGCATGTTCACATTCTCCAACTACTTTTGATTAGTTTATAGGAATATAGATATACATATGATTTAATTTGCAGTTAAAGAGATCATGAAAAGGAAACACATATATAATAGCCCGTTTCGTTCATTTCTATTAAGCCACAAATTAGATAGCCTCATTTTCACATGCCTGTATATAATGCCATATAAAATTTCACTTCCATGGAGTTTATATGTAAATCAAGCCGCGGGAAGCAAGTTAAAACCAAGGAAGTAAGTTGCAAGTCAAAAATCGTTCCACACACATGGTCGAAATTTATAAATCACTTAAATCATTAATGTTTTTTTAATCACTCTTCACTTTTGTTATATATTTTGATATGAAGAGTCAGTTTGACTCAAAGGTAAGCTCACTTGTCGTGAGGTTTAAGGTTATTAGTTCAATCTAGTATCTTTACATGAAAAAAAATAGGTGAAACTGCTTAGTATATTTATTTCCCTAGCATTCCCATCAAGTGGAGGCTCGAATTGGGTTTACCAATTTATTACTTGAGATAATCAAATCCGATATTTACAAGAGTATAAAGAAAATATCATTTCATAACTCTTTCATGTCCAAAAAACTGATATTAGCTTAGGCATAAATATAAGGAAATACATTATTTCATCCTCCCCCAATAATTATGTGTTTTTTTCTATTTTCTTTTCTTTTCTTTTCTTTGCCAACAAAAGGGTGAAATTTTATGATTGAAAAATAAACATACAATGCAAGTGGGAAGCATAGAAGGGGCCGAACGGTATGTATGTATTTATTAAGGTTTATGGAAACCCTAGATAGAGATCCACTTTTGACAGTAATGTATCAATAAGGTTGATGGAAACCCTAGAGTAGTGATCTTTGCCATTCAAAGATTTTTGACCAATTCCTAGCTAGCTAGCCCTAGCTAGGCTCCCCCATTAAGATTTAAGCGTGAATCAGCAAGTCATCAAATCCATTCTTTTCACACGATATAATAACCCCCAAAAAAGAAAACCCTAAAAACACAGTACTCCATCCGGTCCTAAATATAAGACCTAGTTGACTTTTTTAGAAAATCCTATAAAAAGCAAAATAAAATAACTATAAATTGATATACCTAATTTTTTCCCTTAATTAATTTATTTTACCTATAAACTAATGTATAATCTAAAAATATATCAAATATGTCATGATTTAATAGCCTATTTCGCAACCTTAATCTCTCAAAAAAAAGTCAATTAAGTCTTATATTTAGGACCGGAGGTGGTAGTTATTAATACTCTGAGGATAGCCAGAAAATATTAACTTCAACTTAAAACCCCCAAAAGCAAGAGGTCATTTGATTCGCAGGCTAAATCCCTCTAATCCAGGCCAACGACCAATCATAACAAGGCAAGACCCGGCATTTTCCAAATATTCTTTGCTTTATATCCACTAAAACAATTAAACCAAAAAGACAGTACAGGCAAGAGTTGTAATCACAAACTTTAGATGCACAGTATGAGGAAAAAGAAGCCCCCCAAAAAACGCAAGGATCAGACACATGGAAGTGTCTTAATTCAAGTAAACGCGTGACAATGGCGCAGCCCCCACCGGGGATGTGATTGTGCCTTATCCTCTCATGACTACTACTATTACTTGTATGTGGGTGTTAATTAATTTACGTCTCTTGAAAATGGAATGGCCTTTGAGTGAATTACTACATATGCCTCTCCTTTCATTTTTTTTGACGAGCACTTTGTATCTGAAAATGACTGTGCACAACAAACCAAAAGCAGAATGGTATATGTATCTATCAGTATGGAACAATTATGGAGGGGAGAATTTGGCTTAAAAGCGATATGTGTGTGTGCCTCTCCCCAAATAATGCTCTTTGTTCTATCTCTATCTCTCCGTGTGTGTCTAAAACTGAACCAACCTCTCTCTCTCTCTCTCTCTCTCTCTCTCTCTCTATATATATATATATATATATATATATATCCACTTCTCAAGACGGACGTTCATTTTGTGATTCTCTCTTATCTAGAATAGATGCTTCTAATCATACACACACCCAAGTTTAATCAGAAAAGGTTTAGCCTAAAATTAAAGATCTTCACAACCAGTCATTTCATGCAAATAAAGTTCTGTATGTTAATCATATGTTAAGGTTTGGTAATTTAGCGAATATATGTAACTACTCAAACCCCATGTTTCTTTGATGGATGCGCTTCCCTTTAAATTAGGCTTTCTTCAAATCTAGGACCACTAAAGCACTTCCAGGGCACTGTTCCCTTTGTTGGACCACTTATCCACTCAACTCTATTACTATCTTAGCCCTTGTCCTCTCTTTCTCTCTCTCACCTACTTTTTCCACTAATGGGTTTCTTGCTTCACAAAAGATGCTGCATAGTTAATACCAGCAAATGCAAACATAGTCTTATAAAGTTTAAAGAGAAACGGAGGTAGAGGGAAGCAGAATAAGTAAGAGGCAATGTAGGTGATATGATAGATGAGGGGAAAAGGGTATGAGAGAGAAGGTATGAACATTATATTTTGATTCAACCAAACGACCAAGCACGCCTTCTTCTGCTTCTCTTTTGAAAACGTTCCTTTCTTTTATTGTCTGTGTGTGCGTGTGTGTTAAGCTTTGAGTCCTACAGCCAACAAAGGTTGGTTCAGTTTTGACTCATAACTACGTAGCTGTGGGTTTGAATCCCACCTCTATAATTACCTCTATAAGTGTTTTTTAAGTCCGAGGTCTACCGTAGCCCTGGTGAGCCCGAGACCCAAATCACCTAAATTTTTATGTATATAAAAAAAAGTTAACATTAGCTAGCATTCTAGCAACGTACCTTGATGCTAATTATACTTTATGTGTCATATAATATTTTTCACGTCTTGTCACTGAGCTGCTCGTCTTTTCTTTTCTTTTTCTTTTCTTTTTTATTTTGTTAGGTTGCTTGATTGATTAAGGAAACTCTGAAGAAGGAGTCGCCATCAGATGTAGGAAACGTTTAAATGGCATGCTTTTTCCCATCCCCTCACTACCAAACAAATACAGATAGATAAATATAGATAGATAGAGAGAGAGAGAGAGAGATGAATCATGGGTATGTATGTATCAATATATCGCTGCAATATAATGAGGAATATTCAACATCAAAGGCTCTCTATAAACACAGTAATGACAGTTCCTTGGTTTTGTACCTTTCTTATAATATTGAGACCTCCATTGTTTACTAGGACAGTGAGAAAGATACTGTGTGTGTGTGTGTGTATTCTTGGATATTTTATTTATGCAACATACATGCACGCACACAAATAATAATTCTTGATATATGGCTATTCTGACTCTTCTTTGAACGCCTTGTGAATTTCGATGATAATTCTTACGTTAATTTTAATTAAAAATTTGATTATTCACGATCCATATATATTAATATTATATTAGTATGAAATGGAGCCATGTGTCGACGACAAGAGAGAGATAAAAGGCGATGTTAATTAAATAAAATAAGAATAGAAGAAGGAAGTTAAAAACAAAAGAAAAGTCAATGTGAATTCACAATGAAACTTGTAGTATACAGGGCGGTCACTTTCCTCCCAAATCCCAATTCTAATAAAAGAGTTTTTTTTTCCTTGTGTACAAACTACAATGTACCGCAGTGACGAATAGGGCATCCAGTCACTTTCATGAGGAGTGTCCTTAATTAGGTATCCCATATTCCACACATTCTTATATTAGGTCACTCCCCTCATTAACCATTTCTATATTTGTCAGTAGAATATTGCCTTTGTTTCCCTGCTCCCAGCCGGTAACATTAAAACCCACCTCAATATTCACTTTTGATTGTAACAAAGTATCCATCCTTTTCTTGGGCTCATATAAGAAAAAAAGGCCCAGTTAAATAATACTCCGGTTTTAAATATAAGACCTAGTTTACTTTTTTAAAAAATCCTAAAAAAGCAAAATATAAGTCAATTATAAATTGATTTACCTAATTTTTCCCCTTAAACTATTTTATTTAACCTATAAACTAATGACTAATCTAAAAATATATCAAATATGTCATAATTTAATAACATATTTTGTAACCTTAACATCTTCAAAAAAAGTCAATTAGGTCTTATATTTAGAACCGAAGAAAGTATAATGTTGAGAGTGAAGAGAAGGAAACAGAATGGAGACGCTGATCACTTGGCTAAATCAGCACATAGCCTTACTAGAAATTATGCAGTCCTTGAGCATCCACCCCCTTCACTTAGCAAGGTGGTGGATGATGAAGGATAGATGATTATGAGCACTGTTTTTTGATTAGGCTCCTGTAGTAGCCTAGTTTATTCCAAGTGTAATCCAAAAAAAAAAAGAGAGAAGGAAACCAAATGGAATAATAAATTAATTAATTCCATAAATAGACACACAAATAAACAGGGAAAGGTGTTTAATGCACAAAAATGTGAGGGCACTGTTCAATTGTCCAGAGAGTTGTACGTTGTTGTCCATAACCAATTCAACCAACAAAGGTATTTTTCGAAGATAAAGACTCAAACTCACGTTTTGCTGATGCTTTAATCACATGCAATACATGAAAAGGTGACCACGTCTTCCAACCTTTTCATCTTAATTACTTTGATCAATCAATGTTGTTTTTACGTCTCAACCCATAAACCAACCAAAACCTGCTCAATTCTCAAGCTATGGTGATAACTATATTTTACCCTCAAGACCTTGGTCTCATAACTAACATTTTACGTCTCAACCTAGTGTTTGAGAAGAATGGAAAAGGGCTTTGTTGGTCACAATAGGAGGGATATAGGAGGAGCCTAATAAGAACCTACCTAAAGGTCAATTCATAATGATAATTAAATCTCTTGCAAGTAATGACAATACAGCTAGGGAAGATATTGACATCCTGGATATTATTGGCTAACTAGTTATTATAACATGTACCTTACTTACTGCTACCTATTTCATTGTCTTCTTTCCAGTCCAAAAAAAAAATCCTTGTCTTCCTTATTATCCTTCCACACGTAAACTTCTGGCAACTGATCTATTTATGAGGTCAACTTCTATGCACAATCTTTCAGTAGATTTGTCTTTTCTTGTTTTTTCTGGGCCGAAACTTTGGAAGAGATTCGTTTCATGAGGTTTATTGGGGAAGAAATAAATCGCCAAATTGGGCTTTTAAATTGTCACATTTTTTTTGCTAATCAAAAAAACAATTGTCACATTTTCACTCAGTCTCATAAGTTTTTATTGGGCCCATCACGCTTAAGCTGGTACTTTACAAGAATATTACAAGTCCTCTAATTTTCCCACTAAAGTTTAATCTTTCAGATCAAAATTTAATCACGACAATCAACATAATCCAAAATGATTCTCCAGTTACTAATATTTAATCACGTGTAATCATTACATCTTAAGCTTCACCATTATCAATCATTTGGTGAACAAAGTTGGTTCTTAACAACTGAACTATCAGTGACCGTATTGAGGATAAACAAGTTTTCTCAGACAGAGAGGGACTAAGACCTTTCACATAACTCATAGTAGAACACTGAAGCCGATTTACATATACAAACCAAGTCAAGTAAAATCTATATTCTCATATTGGAACAAAGATTCCGGGGGTGGAACTGCAATGTTCCAATGCATCATCCTAGACAATCAAATGTGTAATTGATGCTATAAGCATTTGACATTAAAAATGAGCTCAATGAGTGGATTTTTACTAAAAAATTTCATGCGGTCCCAAGAACACGAACATGATATGGTGGTCCGCGACAGAAGATTGGCTCGTCGGCCGAAATGGTCCTAGCTCGGGCCCTGAGAATGTCATTTGCATCATTGATCACTGCAGCAGCTGCCAGGGTATACTCTCCCGGAACAAGAAAATATAAGCAGAAAGAATGTTTAACTTCTTTAAGTGGAGGGATCTCCATGGTAACATCATTTAAAACACCTGAAAAAAGGTAAATTAAGGCAGTTTCAGAGACCCTACAAAAACTTTATGTTCACTACAAAAACTACATGAAAGTACCAAATTACCGGTCCATAGAACAGTTGCTTTCGTTCCATCTACACAATTTTCCCCAGCTACATCTCTGCAAGTAATGTTCAGATTCATCTTAATCAGATCCTTTGTATTATTTCGGACAAGAACCTCCATTGGTGTCATTTCATGTGCAAGCACAGAATCTTTTGATGGAGACTGTATACCATCAACATTGGATCCTTTTTCCGAATCAGGTTTTTCGGGATCGGAAATATTTCTGACAAGCCTGAAGCCAAAGGTCAATGGATCAGGCAGCAGGACATCCATAATCGAGGTCTGAAGAGCAGCCTGGACAGCATCTTTAATATTCAACTCTCCGGAACTACTGCGTCCTGAATGCCATCTAACTTTAATTCTAGATATAAGGTTCTTGATACAGGCATTAAGCTCAGCCTTAGTGTTCTTCTCAGAGAGTATTGTATTCCTGCCACCACCAATACCATCTGCTTGAATGTCCTTCATGAAAAAGGAATCATCAAGAACTGGTAGTTTAAAATGCTCAAGAGGTACTAGAACCCGGGCGGAGCAATCCCTATCTATCATTGTTTTAGGATAGCCATATTCTGCAGCATCCTGATCACCAGGAAGGTTATCCTCATCACTAGAGTTCTCCAGTTGGACGGTAACACTAATTTCAAACACAACGTCAGTGGGGTTAGACAACTCAAGTTCAAGAAATCGCAACCCCCAACTTCCTCTAAAAGGATCAATTTTCACCAATCTGTCCATTTTCGTCTGAGAGTCAACTTGCCCTCCGTTGGAATTACTATTTGTATCAGCCAGCTTGGGAAGAGTCTCGCCAACATGAGCAGGAAACTCCATTGAAAGCAGCCGAGCCTTGACAAAAGACAAGCCTGGCAGAACACAAATATGCAAAGGAACAACAAGCCGCCTACCAGGGGGCGCATCAGCTCCATTGCTTTGAGGATTGTCAGAGGTTTGCAGTGGACCTAAAATGAAAAGAAGTGGAATTAGCATTGTTGCCAAATCAGGAAAGACTAGAATGATTTAACGATCAGAGCACAAAGGACTACCAAATGACAAACTGACAACAACAACATCAACCAAAAGGCCCTATCCCACTAGGTGGAAGCAACATAAGGCTTCCAAAGCAGAAAAAGCCAATAGGAAAAAAGAAACCTCCCTCACACCAAATTAAAAAACAGAGGGGCAAACTAGCCTGGTTAAATTGTTAAAATCGAACATAAAAAAATATGTATTCAAAATGAATGTATGCTAGAGGATCATGATACGTGATCATAATATGTAATGCAGGAAGACAATTGGTAATATTTTAAAGAAAATACCAGCATAATGTATCAATAATGATGGGCTGATTCCATCTTTGACGTGCCTCATAATGCTTCCAGAAGCATTCTTTGAGGTATTGGCATCTGGATCCACTGAACCAACCTGCCAAGCTCTCAAGGTCACCGGTAAAGTCACTTCTGCTCCAGGCTTTAAGGGGAGGCAGGACTTTAAAGTTTCAGAAGAATATGAAAGCACAGCATCTTGATTTTTTCCTGACAATGAAATATGTGCCTGCTCAATTGGAACCGTGCCTGCATTAGCCAGACATATCCATACATCACGAATTTCACCTTCATACAAAATGATGGCACCATCACCCCCAACAACACGTGACACCAGCAATGGAAGTGGTGGCACAACAGAAATATTTGGAATAGACACATTTTTCAACTTTGGAGATCCACAGCAGCGGAAAGGATCAGAGAGGACAAGTCCTTGCGCTGCTCCAAGAAGCAGATTGTCAACATCTTTAAACAGGTGTTCAGTAACAACACCAAAACAATGAACAATGCACCCAGGAACTGTAACTACCCCCACAGACGTTGGGATTCCTGATAAGGTGATCACTTTAGATGAATTAGGTGGAAGGCTTACGCTCACAGGGAAAGCATCGAAATTCCCCGAATGCACAGACAAATAGATGCTATCAACCTTCAAATCAAAGCCACATGGATTTGCCAATTCGACCAAGACCTGGACAGGCTCTCCAACAATCCAAGTAAGCTCTTGTTTCTTAACATTATTGGACTCTCCTTTGCTAAATGGTGTATAAATGAAAGGGCCTGAAGGAGCAGATCCCGCCCACCAATCTTCCCTAGCTGTGTTGCGTTTTACAATGTCCATTTGCGTTGGATGGAGAGGACAAGAATGCAACCTGGAAACAATCAATGATCAAAGAACTGCCTGAGTGTGCCGTCTAAATATTTATTATCATAAACCAAATAAAGACAAATATTCTCCAAGGATTCAGAAAAGTGAGAATTGCATAAAAAACTCCAGTTACTCTGTTCCACTGATCAGATTTTCACATCTCTATTTGATGTGATGAAGTTAATGAAAAATGTCAACGACAAAATTGCCACTTGAAATACAAAAAAGGAGAATTATTAATAAAAATGGAGAAACAAATACTGTTTAATGAAGCAATCAAAATCATTTTACAAATGGAACGAGCCAAAATACTAACAAAATAAAATACAATGCAATGGATTACAACTTCTGCGCTGAAAATATTTGGGCACTAGAAGCTGAAGGCAAATATTTGCAAGCACATCACATCCACTGATAAATTTGATACTTTATCCTGCCTTATTTTTTCCCAAAAGAATAAAATGATAAACTTATGGTTTTCTTTTTTGATTAAAAATGATATACTTATTCATATTCAAACAAGCACCTTATAAAAGGTAACACTGGATCAGCGCAACGAGTCCCTGGTGGCAGCCTTTCAGCTGAATTTTTAAGTGCACTTGCTAGGCCATTTTGCCCAACAGGAGTAATCAGAGGATAATAAGATCTAAGTAATCTCGCTGATGCACTCCATGCAGCAAGAGGATCTCCAGCACGAACAGCAGAAAGTAGAATTTCTCTTAATACCACCATCTGAAGGGTACTCCACTGAGACTCAAAAAGTGAGACTGCGGACTGGGGATACTTTTTCCCACTATCTGCATTACTTGATCCCATTCCCTTCTGTGAAGCACATGACAACTTTTATTAAGAACAAGAACTGAGTGAGTGATTCAAAACTATTGATTTGATTGAAAAGAACACCAAACATTTAATTTCTGAGTTTCTGACTCTGCATATTTTTCATTCTAGGCTTTTCATTCTTACAATTAGTAGAATAATATGAAAATGACGTTTAAACTGTTTTGGGGAAAACAATAGACGAGAATGACAAAAAATTACACAAGGTATAGAGTAAACCACATTTGCAATAGAACAGCATGGTTTCCATAACAAGTGTATGACTGGGGAAATTACATTCACTCTATGCCAGCCCCAAGGCTAGACAAGAAATCTTCAGACCTTCTGCATGAATTTTACCATTTATCGATCTAAGCTTATGATTTTTCCTTAGCTCTTGGAAGCTGGAACAATCAAACATTAAAATTACAGAAGGATGATAACCTAGATTACATAAGTTAACATCATAAAAGATGCTAGCCTAGTCATGGAAGCATTTTGGTAGATCAGAAACCTCTACATTTCATGCCACATCTTTAATTCTAAAACCTATGAATCCCTCATAACACAGTTTCCACTAAATTGAAATGGACTACTTCCTCTACCACGAGTCAAAATATGTACCATCAAAAGTAGCAATTTCAAATAGCAACGATCTCCAGATTAACCCTTCAGTGGTCTTAACTTTAAGTGAGTAGCACAAATCAAGCGAATATATTACAATAGGTGAAACTTTCCTGCTATATGTTATGTCTTTAACATTCATTTTGAAAACAGACTAAACGGTTCTCGGTGGATAGAGGCAGTGACAATCAGATGAATTGATGTTGACCATCATGGTAATCAATTGCATCTTCTACCTAGTTTGAATGGATACGCAGCATTTTAATCAAAATGTAAACTTCTATTGCAAAAAAAAAAAGATCATTTCTAAGACACTAATTTAAAAGGCATGCCGCTATTATAAATAGATTTCCTGAAGGTTGGCACCATAAAACTCACAAGAGGTAGAGAATTCTCAAACACTGATGCTCTACTTTGAACATGATAAGCTTTAGTGGTCAGTGCCAAAACTTGCAAAGCACTGATTGCAGCCAGCCGATTATCTTGCTGAAGATATAGCTGAGCAACCTGCCTCGTGAAAAAAGCAGCTTTTCTCTCGTAACCAAGACTGCCATATAAACGGGCAATTTCAACAAACAATATGAGTCTATCACTGGCATCTATTAAAGATTTAGCACCATCTGCAGCATTGGTCAACAACTCTGCCACCTCCTTGGCCAGCTCTCTCCTGCTCATCAAGAGAACTCAAATGAAATTTCACGAAAACTCAAAAGAATGGTAAACGCATTGCTGAACACAACACTACGCAACAACTGCTACCAAAACTGAGAAATACAATGCATATGCCTGTAAATTGTACTTGTTGAGACACCCAGTATACAAAATCTTAACAGTTTTCATACACCAAATGCATGAAATTCCACATCCAAACAAAAATCAAACAAATGAGACAGAACTTATAACAGTTCAAACACATGACATCTGCAAACTAAGAAAATTAGCAGAAGACTCTGCAATGAAAGGCAAACATGTCACATTGTAAAGTCCAGGAAAAGCGCCTACCTGCAAAGAAACCTTGCCAATTTCAAAGTAGCTTCAAGTTCAAAACTTAGGGGAGAGACTCTGCACAATATAACCAAAGATTAGTTACAAAATTGAGCGACAGTTGAAACAATTGAAAAAAAGCGAAACAGATCTTTAACAAAAAATGGCAAACATAATATAAAGGATAATTTACCTCTGAGCATTATCTTGTGACTTCTTGTAATTCAAGATTACACTGTTGTAACGGTATCTAACTTCCTCCTCCAAGACTGAATCCTTCTGGCCCATGCGATCAATCTAAAAGCATAAATTACAAAATCACTTTTCTGAAAAACTTTGGTCACTACATCTACATTTTAATACCATATCATGCCACTACGTCTTTTTTATGGCAGTTACATAGAATTTATGTCGTCATAATGCAGTACGTAGTAACTAACACACAATCTGTACAAAATTAGCAGTAGTCCTTACATGCAGCTGTCTTCCCCTTATAGATATACAACCATAGTACAAGATAAAATCAAAAGACAAAAATCAACAAAATCGTCTTTTGAATATGAAAGATTTCATTTTCTGCCAAACATTAAGACCTAGCTAGACAAATGGTCTTGTAATTGATGCTATCAATGTAAGATAAAAAATAAAGTGCTTCTTGAAATAGAGTCTTGCTGCCAAAAGCATTTGGAAGATTGCATAGAGAAAAATCTACACATAACAAGCCATTAATTCAAAAATTAAATGGTGCCATCTCGCATAACTCATTATCATAAAAATATGATAATAACAAGAGAAATACCAGCAAGGCACAAACGCTCCCCTCCAGTGCACCGGCATACCAAAAATAATCGCAGGTCAACCTGGCAAGTTCCAATGCAGTAGAATAATGAGCATTTGCATCAACTGGCGATCCAGCCAGCAAGCAATAATCACCAATTGTCTTCTGTGCACGCCCTAGCCTCCGCTTTTTAGCCTTGATGACCTGCATATACAACAAACCAAATTTCAAGATGAATTAACATAAGCAAACATAGCCAAAGAAAACAGCAGAGACAGAAATGTAAACTAATACTCCCTCCGTTCCTAAATATAAGATCACTTTTGAAATTCAATTTGTTCCTAACAATAAAATTACTTTCTAACTTTTCCCAACTTTTTTCCAAATCAACCCTATAACGCTTATCTAAAATAACACGTAAGAGAGGGAGAATAAAGGTATTTGGTTGGGATAAATTGGTAATATCATGTGTAAATAACTAACTTAACTAACTTCCTTAATCTACTCAAATTAGAGAAAGTGATCGTACATTTACGAATGGAGGGAGTAATTAATAACACTACTTAGACTACTTAAAAATAAACAATGCAAGCAATTAGGAGACCTAAACATGAACCTCCTCTGAGCTGAGACTAGCTTGAGAATCCAAAGGGGTCTTAAGTATGGTGCCAGAAGATTCAGCCTGAAGCACCCACTTCTCAAACTCCATCAACAAACAAGCAGCCACTTCTTGCATCATAGTATTCAAATGAAACTCCAATGTCTGCCTATCCGCAGGTGGAAACATCCTCAAATTCCCTCCCTTTCTCCCTCCATCCTCAAGCTACACCAAAAAAGAAAAACACAACACAATCAAAAAAAAAAAAAACACACCCCACAAAAAAAATCCCTCCGTTCCAAAATCCAAACCCACCCCACAAAAAAAAACCCCTCCTTTCCAAGATCCAAGCCCACCCCACCTGAGAATCATCAGGGGAAAACGCAAAACAACGATGAACAAGCGAGGAAGGGTAAGACTTGACGAAAGTATTGAACTTTTCAACGGTGGAATCAAGATCAGGGGAAGAAGGGCAATGAGAGATGCCAATGATGGCCAAAGTTTTACGGTGGGATTGGAAATCTTCCCAGGGGCTTAATTGGGCGCCGCCTAGGACAAATTTGAAGTGGATGAAGCCTGAGTGCCAAGGCTGGTGAGCAAAGGGGGATTTTTGATGCTGTGTGTAGAAGGAACTGATGGTTGAGAGAGGGATTGTGTGGAGAGGAAGGAGCATGGAGTGATAGTCACGGAGGATGGTTGATGGGATTGGTCCGATGGGAAGTACGGCCACTTGGATCCTCGATGAGCTCTCCATGCTCACCTCTGGCTCCATTGTGGAAACAGAAGGAAATGAATTGATTCCAGTGAGGGAGATCAGTAGTAGTGTAGTTGGTTTGTGTGTGTGAAATGACTTTTTTACCCTTTGGTTTTGTGTGGATCGGATCACTGCTTTGCCCTCATGTTTCCAATTCAATTTTTTTTTCTAAATTTTTAAAACTAATTTATTCCATATTTTACTAAGTTTTTTTTTGCTTGTAGATTAACGTGTATAAGGTACTCCCTCGGGTCCTAAATATAAGATCTCATTGACTTTTTCTAGAAAATCCTTAAAAAAGCACAATAAGTTAATTATAAATTGATTTACCTAATTTTTTCCCTAGTTTATTTTACCTATAAACTAATGGATAATTTAAAAATATATCAAATATGTTATCATTTAATAACTTATTTCGCAATCTTAATCTCTCCAAAAAAATTCAATTAGGTCCTATATTTAGGACCGGAGGTAGTATAATATAATTAAATGTGGCATATGTCATAGGGAAAATGACAAAAAAACTATGAGATTTGAAGGTGTTTATTTGTTATTTTTTCAATGTCATAATTATTGGTCTATAATTTGCATATTTATTATAAAAGTTTAGTTATCAAAAGACACTTCTTAAGAAAATAGTTAAAGAACAAAAATGACCCGGAGGGGCACAAGACATTCAAAAGTTTTTGAGAGACAATTATGCCCCTTAAGTTTTCAAATTGGGGCGATCTGCCAAGAAAATTTAAAAATGGGCCGATTTTGATCTTGATGTTAAAGATGTTAATTTGACAGCTATTCTTATATGCACACATGACAATTTACATCTATCATCTCATCATCCCATCTAAACAAAATTCATGCCAAGTCACTTATACTTATAGTCATACGCACACACACACTTAATGATAGTAGGAAGAGGAAAGAGGTTCAGAAAGTCTGTAGGGGCATAAAAAAACTAGGTGACTTGACATGTATTTTGTTGACTTGAGACGATGAGACGTCATATATGGATATAAATAAAAAATAATAACCGTCAAAATTAACATCTCTTACGGCATGGGCAAGATTGCCTCATTTTTAAAACTCCCGTGATGTAATTGCCCCTTAAAATACCTTTCTTGTGTCCAATGCCCTTCCATGTAAATTTCTGGGGCATTTTTGCCCTTTAACCCTCTAGAAAACAAGTAAAAGTTGATTGAATTCTAACATAATATTTTTTTCATATTTTTTGGGTGAAGAGAGTATAAGAGTAATTTGGGGAAAATTCGAGTCAAATTAAAAAATGATCTTATATATGGAGTACTCCCTCCTTTCCTAAATATAAGATCACTTTGGGGAAGTGGATAAGTTCCTAAATATAAGATCACTTCCTATTTTATCTCAAGTTTTGCCCAAACTACCCTTATACTCCCTCTTTTCATTGAAAACCCCTTCTCCTTTTAAATTTAAGTAATTGGGGGGATTTTGGTAAGATCATGTAATTTTATTGTCTTCCTTAATCTCCCCAAATTAACCAAAGTGATCTTATATTTATATTTAGGAAGGGAGAGAGTATTATATTATTAGTTGAGAGGAAAGGGGGGAAAGAAGTAGGGGAAAAAAAGACTATTATTTGGAGGGAGGGGTAGGAGCATAAGCTGTTTTGTTTTGAGGTTAAAGCATTTTATGAGAGGTAAGAAAGGGAGAGCATAAGCATTAAGCAGTGTATATAGTATACTCCTTCTTCTGAATGCTTTCACTATCATATCATGTCAGCCATGGAAGACACCAAAGCTGTGCCTCCCCATGATTTGCTTCGCCTTCGTCCCATTCTTCAATCCTTCTCTCAAGTACCATCTCCTCCACTCTTTTCTTATTTTTTACACTTTTTTTTTTATCTCACAGTAATTTTAACATTTTATGCATACCTAGTGATTCACACAGCTGAAACATTTTGTATCTTGTTATTGGTAGCTTATACTTGCATTAGAATGTGGTTTGTGGTCATGAAAAGTGAATTAATTTATTGCTTTATGTTTGTTATTGAAGTTATTTGAGGTGTCTAGAAATTGAAGGTGGTAAATTGATGTCTAGCTTGGTTAAACCAGAAGGCTTATGATGGTTAACTGTTCTCATCTTAATTGTATGCCTTGCAGCTGAATGAGGCAGAAGATTTTGATCGATATGAAAATACAATCTCTGAGCTTGTCAAGCTTCTTGATTCTGTGTTAGATGCTGCTTTAGCTCATCCTGACAATGAACAGGAAGAGAAGAATGTGTTTGAAGTTGTTTCTGAGATCTATCAATATATCTGTTCTCCATCACTCGATCAGGTGGGTTACTTACGTATCGTGTTAAATAGAATTGTGAGTTACTATTTGATCATCTCATTTTCTGATGAGAGCTTTTAAATAGACTAATTGTGAGTTGATGAAATGCTCATGCCATATTTGAACCTATGTTTATTTGAGGATTTCTTATTTGTAACCTGCAAAGTCAGTTATTTTAATTGATTGTATGCTGAAGTGACAGGCACTTGTAGATGCTCTGTCATTCGAATTGCCCAAGGCTGTTTCAAAGTTTGCTGCTATATCACCTAGATTATCAGACATGGCTATGAGCATAATCAATCAGCTTATAGCGATGTGTGGTCCCAGAGACATGCTTCCAATTCTTTGCAATGTTAGTATGTATGTATTTATTTAAATTTGTTTATTCACATAATCGGTATATATATTGATCACATAGGTAGAGGAGAAGTAGACTAGCTGTGTCATCTTATGCTTTTCAATATATTGCTTCTGTTACAAATACACCCTCTTCTGCTGTTCTGTATAGTGTTGATTTAGACTTAAGATTCTTTCCATCCTGATTTGATGACATGATTATTAAACCCCAAGATTTCCATGAAATTTCTCCTGCCTCAAGCCACACTTCTTTATGTATCCATCCTAATGGCTTAAATATTGACATTCTCATTATCATGTCATAGTTGCCTGCCAAATTCGCCAGTCATTATAATTTTGCTGCCTAGCTTGAACTTTTTGGGTTTTGTATCTTGATCTTATGCTTCTGCTGATTTTGTTATAACAGGCATTAAGCTACTCAAGTGAGATGGCCGAAGCTTCTGCTTATGTTATCCCTCTTTTAAGTGGGCTCTCAAAAGGTACTCCATTGCATTCAAATTTCCAATCATTGAGGTTTATCATTAAAAAAAATTCAATTTTTGAGTGGAGTTTATGAAACTATAGTTTTTTTATTAAACACCGTCTGGTAATTCAGCTTCTATTGACAACCGACTAATCTAGACTCGAGGAGTAGGAGTGTTGTTTACATAGGCAATGTTGTCCTTCTCCTAATGAGAGCGCTTCCCAGAATTCGAACATGTGTTTTCATTCTTACAGGGTTGTAGCCCGCTTACTAGCTCAACCAACTACCCATTGATGAATGAAATTATAGTTTGTGCACAATAATTGGATGCATTTTTAAACATACTATTTGTTGTCATGATACTTGTAACTTTCCCCTTAGCTTTAAAGGATTCCTCAAGTTCCACATTCTGGCCCCTGCCTCCCTGGTTTATTTTTTTTTATAAAACCCGTAGACAGCTGAATCCAATGACAATTGAACTTTTCATGGTTGTTGAGAAGTGTTGAAGGAAGTCAAGGTTTGTTTTCCCGTGCTTTTCTTACTACAGAATTGGAAATGTTAGCTTGAAATAAGTTTGAAAAGGTTAGTTGCCCTGACGTTCTCGGAGCATTTGGTCATACATCCAAGTGACAGATGTAAAGAGATTCTTTCAATCTTATGTCTGGCTGTATAAAAATCTTGGAGCCAATCTGCATGTGAAATTTTATTGACAGTCAGTTTGTCTTTTCAGCCTTCATATCTATTCAGAGGCGTCAGTTTGAGCAAATAAAAGGAGCCATTCCTATCATTCTTAATGTTTTGAAGAATATGTCTTTACAGACAGACGGAGCAGAACTTGAGGGTGTGTTTGGCAAAGTTGTGGAGACCGCCAATTCTATACATGCAATTTGCTCTAAGAAGGTTTATAAATTGCAAATCTCCCATTTATCATTGGAAGGATTCTATATCTCTCATTCATATGTAATGTTTGCTTAGAGTTTTTTGTTTTTTTTAAAAAAAAAAAACAGGAGTATGGTATGAATGAGAAGCTTAGTGCCCTTCTAGGTCTCTATGCTCTGCAATGCTTGGTCAGTATTTCTTTACTGATCGAAACTTACATTCTTATTTGTATTTATTTTCCTTCGATGTTGTGAGATCCATTTGACTCCATCTATTTTGAAGAATGATATGTTATGATGAACTGTTAAAACCCAGGCTCTTCTTTCAGCCAGTGCAAGCTATAACTCTCCAACTAGTCACTCATTGGTTATACAACTATCTCACATTATTTCATTTTGTGGATTATCATATCTGAGTCTCCTGACCAGTTACGAAGTCAACATAGTGGCTAGCTTCGTATTTGAAGGTAGTAATCTTAGGTTATTGCATGCCTGATATCTATTTGTTTCCATTACGCAGTGACCAGCCTTGCACTTTTGGCCTCTCCTTATGTTTTTCATTTCTCCTTTATTATACAGGGGATAAAGATGACAGTATGGGTTATTTATCACATGTCAA
The DNA here is from genome assembly GCA_029929735.1 of Mimosa pudica. Lineage (NCBI taxonomy): Eukaryota > Viridiplantae > Streptophyta > Magnoliopsida > Fabales > Fabaceae > Mimosa > Mimosa pudica. The sequence goes on from JAKELP010000007.1 coordinate 5,973,427, forward strand.
ACATGGCGCTGCTCTTTCAGGTTTGCAAGGAAAATTGCTCTAATTGATATGTTGCCTTTTCCTTTCACAAACCAGTAAAATTACATCCTTGCAGTAATTTGGGGGTATGTCTCAAACGAAGTTTCTGAAGCTACTAAAGAGGATTTAGAAGCCATCAAGAATGAACTTCGCTGTACTCAGACCAAGAGGTGGGAGGCATTAGGAACATTGAAGCATGCACTTTCCTTTGTAAATCTGCCGTGGGATTTGAAGAGACATACCATCAACTTTTTGCTCTGTATCATGGATGGACATGTATCTGATAAATGTGATGAACTTCAAGAGTGGTCAGCTTATATGCCCAATGTTTTCTCAGCTCTGCAGGTGGGTCAATAGTTTTCTGACTCGATTTTGTGTGCCAAACTACTAATTCTTACTCTTCTTTCTTATGATAAAATGGAAATTCTGACAAATTTTGTCTCCAACGTTCAAACACTTTGTTCAGGCTATCAAAATGGTTATCATGTGTGCCCCTGACACAGAATACAGGAAAAAGTCCTTTGATTTGTTAAAAAGGGTTAGTTTATGACATTACACCGTGCCTTTTTAAGTTGAAAGTATCAATAATTTCATAAAATATATGTGCATCCTTCAGAAGTGAGAAAATACAATATTTCTTAAGTCTCAATTTTTAAGCACTTCTTTCTAAAGTGATCTTTAATACCATTATTTTGATGCCACTCAAAGCTAGGTACTAGATGATATTCCTGTCTCTCAAAGGTTTGACATTTTGCAAGCATTGATTAGAGACACCAACGCTTCCTCCATGGTAACTCAGTTATTTCTTGAGCCAATCCTCCATGGTCTCTCCAAAACAACTTTGTTGAACATTTTGTTCTTTACGTAAATGACTGTCTAATGTTAAATCTATGTTGGCCTGTGATATTCTGGAGATTGCCATTCTCATTGACTTACTTAGGAAGGAGATGCACATGGAAGTCTGCCATAGCACAGCGACAGAAAATCAAGTTCCAAAAAATGAAGGCAGAGCGTGTCCAAATGCATCATTTTGGAATCCTAGTGTCCTTGAGTTGGTGGAGTTGGTTCTGAGACCACCACAGGGGGGACCTCCATCCCTCCCTGAGCAGGGTGATGCGGTATTCTACTTTTTAATGGGTTCTTGTGGTGTGTGTGTGTGTGTGTTTTCCGTGGATAATTCTTGTTAAAGATTGTAAGACTGGTTTTTTGTTACTGAAACTCGTGTATCTCCAGGTTTTATCAGCTCTCAACTTATACAGATTTGTGCTCATGACTGAATCTACAGGTAGATCGAATCCAAGCTATGTTTAGTTTGAAAGTGCATTTTTTTATTGGTGGATTTTGATAGCAGAGTCAGATATAATGTAAAATTCTAACTTGAAACAGGGAAGACAAACCACACTGGAGTTGTGTCCAGGAGCAATTTACAGAAAGCCTACAATGAATGGCTCCTTCCTTTGCGTACCTTAGTGATAGGCATAGCATCTGAGAATAAAGACGACTATGATCAGCTTGCAATTGACACTGTATGTGCCCTGAATCCACTTGAGTTAGTTTTATTTCGTTGTATTGAGCTTCTAGAAGAGAAGCTGAAGCAATCCTCATGAGCCGTAATTTGGCTAACTTTGAGGTTGATGTTGAAATATTTACTTTGCATTTTATTCATTTCAATAGTAATTTTCGCATATGCACCATGACCATGAAAAATATAATTTGATTTGAATCATGTTTCTCCATTTGTTAGTGTTTATTTGGAGCTACATAGCACAAGCACATTTTCAGATTGATTTCCTTTTACACGGTTATGATTGGAAATTTTCTTAGTTCATGTCTTTCTTTTTCCCTTCCTCTCTCGCTCATATAATAGAGTTGGAATCAATGCGCACTAAATTAGTTAAAGCAGCGAGTAATGAACAAGGCATGTGGCCAAAATGCAATATAATAAAATAAAAGGACAAAACCAAGCTGTTCCATTCTAATATTAGCACCCCATACTTACTCCATCACTTCAATCATTTAAGCCCCAACCCTTTTTATTCTCTTCCTAATTCATTGCTTTCTTCATACTCCATCTCATTCAATATATATCTATAATACATGTGATCTCTAGTAGCGTTACTCCTACCATCAAGTTCATTTTATATACAACCAAATAATAAGATCCTATTTAATCATGATTTAAGAGTATGATGGGTGAGAGACAAGTGTCGTCATAAGTACCTTGCGAATTAGTATTAGCAATACATATTAATAAATGGAAAGAGGGAAGGAGTTGAGAAATAATGCCTCCTTTCTCAAGATATCATTATCACTAAAAATTCAACCATGTGTGTCTATAAAAAAAAGTTAGGGGAGCTGGCTTGGGCTCATATGTATTATTCGAAGTCTCTGCTCCCAAAAAACTCTATCAAAAGTCAAAAGTAACTATAAATTGTTTACCAACAAGATTGATCTATACGTAGGATTTTAACGTATAGCCTTGTGGCTATGAGTTAATCATCTTGCTAGCTGGACCAATTTTATTTGTCAATCATATTAGCTTTTAATGCCTAATAGAATTTAAAAAAAATGATCACAAACACATTTATTCTGTTATATGAATGCATACAAAACTAAAGATGCAACTGAGTCAACATTGTACTGCCTCCGGTCCTAAATATAAGACCTAATTGATTTTTTTTTAGAGAGGTTAAGGTTGCGAAATAGGCTATTAAATTATGACATATTTGATATATTTTTAGATTATACATTAGTTTATAGGTAAAATAAACTAATCTAAGCGAAAAATTTAGGTAAATCAATTTATAATTAACTTATTTTTTGCTTTTTTATAGGATTTTCTAAAAAAATCAATTAGGTCTTATATTTAGGATTGGAGGGAGTAATATAAAAATTTAAAGTAAAACAATGAAAGTGAAGCGAGCAACAGAGGCTCGAGGTGGGAGGTGGCATGATCCACTGAGCCACGGCCTCTGTGACGAAACTTTTGAGAAAGTGAAGTTGTCGTTTACTTATTGCATGCAAAATTCTGTCCAAATGCCTCACACACATACCAAATACATGATGATATTTCATTAAAAAAATACTTAGTAATATACATATAATTGTCAATATACATACACAACAAGACAGAAAAATGAAATGAAACAGTTGGTATACAATAAAAAAAATTGGAGAGTGGGGCTCAGTTTCAAAGTTAAAAGTCCAAATAATCCACCTAACACGTGACAAACTGGTTATTTCTTTTCTGCATAAACCCCTTCCAACGGACCTTCCTTTCTTTCTCAAACCATGGTTTATACATAATACTCCCTCCGTTCCTAAATATAAGATCACCTTGGTTAATTTGGAGAGATTAAGGAAGACAATAAAATTACATGATCTTCCCAAAATCCCCTCAATTACTTAACTTTAAAAGGAGGAGGGGTTTTCAACGAAAAGAGGGAGTATAAGGGTAGTTTGGGTAAAACTTGAGATAAAATAGGAAGTGATCTTATATTTAGGAACTTATCCACTTCCCCAAAGTGATCTTATATTTAGGAACGGAGGGAGTACTATTATTTCCTTTGACCTTTACATAATACTATTATTGACATGTACCTAAAAGTAGTGAGAAAGGAACCGTACGTGATTGGGTGAGTGAAATATGTATTATAGTAATCAACTTTCTCCTAAATCCCTAATTACTAGTAGTGGAAGGCTTTTTGGCAGATCATTCGCGGTTTCTTAGCCTTCTGAAATGAGCATTATGACGTGTTGTTCGGTGTACCAATAACTATGAAATCTGATTTCAACAATTGGAGCTTCCCTCCAAGTAATAATGGGAACAAAAATCTGCCTATGACTTCTTCATGTTCACACCCATCATTGTTTTGATAAATTAATAATTTCTGATTAGGAGAAATAATTCTCCATTACTCCATCATTATCACCCTAATATGATATGTCATGTTCACCATGTTAGTGTGTTACTGTTCAAGTGATGATAGACACATAATTTCTTTATTATTCGAAAGGGGGTTTCAAAAGTCTACAGAAAAAGTATATATGAGAAGAAATAATAGTAATATCTCTCTTCCTAATTATAACACCCCTTTAACTTATTTAGAGAAATTAATGATACAAAATTAATCATTTTAAAATATTTATAGTTATCTCCTTTTTTTATTATGAAATATAATTTATCTCCTTTCCTCAATACTAATTTATTCAACTCATAAACTAACATATAATTTAATTATATGTGTCATATATTATAATTTAATAGTCTAATTTATTTCTTTGACTTCCACGAAAAAGTTAGCCATATCTTATATTTAGGACTAAAGAAAGTAGTAGTTTAGATTTAAATGCATTATAGAAATTGGATTTTAATTTCGTGTCATCAGATTTCATTTATATTTGCCTTTTTATATATATTGATATTGGTTTAGTGGGGAGGTCGATGCATTGGTATAGATTATAAAGTGAGAAGAAAGGGCAACAAAAGTTCATGCATTGTCACTCCCTTTTCCTTCTGCCTAGAAAACCAGAAAGTGAAGTAACACAATATCACACAGCACACAAACAATGCTCTTTTTTTATTGAAAAAAGCGACAAAAAATGACACAGGAAGGAAGAAAGAAACAGTGCAAAGAAGAGAAGGATAGAAGAGAAAGACCACAAAACAAAACATTAAAAAATAGAAAGAAAAGAAAAGAAAAGGCAAGTCAAGCCTAGAAGATCCAAATTCCTTCCTTTCAAACACCTCACACACACAAAAAAACTCTCATTGTGTCTCCAACATCTTTTTTTCTCTGCATATATCTCTATCTTCATGTGTTGTTGTTATTAGGACACACCAAAGAAACAAACAATGAACACCAATCTTCTTCCTTTTCTTCTTCTCTTTCTTCACTTTCTTCACAAACCAATTTCTGTTTATGCTTTAGCTCATTCTCCTGCTTCCTCCCCAGGTAATTCACTTCTCATTCTTCTTCTTATTTCTCTCTCTAAAGTCCTATTTTTTTTTTTCAAATTTGAATGTCAAAAACTGAACTTTAACATTTAATGCTGTAACTATTTGGTGGTAGTAGATTCCACATTTATTATGTATTTTTTTTCCATATAGTTTACTGAAGTTTCTTTTTTGGATCCCACCCATGTGCTGAATCTCTCTAAACTTGCTAAATCTGAATGCACATGGTTTAATATGTCAGATTCCTTCTATTTTGACAATGCTTCCTGTATTATATGTCTCATACCATCCAGGTATTCAGGTGGACAAAGAAGAACACCATATGGAATTACATAGGAAGATGGTAATAGCACTTGCTGTTGTTAGCACAGCACTTGTTGTAGTCATTGTATGCTTCTTATGCTTCTGGATTTATAGTAGAAAGCTTATATCCAAATCCAAAACCAAAAGTGTTCCCAACTCAGGTACTATTATTTATTCAATCTTTATGTTGCTTCACAATTATGGGTGTTGGAAAATTAGTAAAGTTCAAAACTTTATAGCTGATATGATGGTTTTCTTCTCTGTTTTGTTTCAATTACTAGATGCTGAGAAAGGGGTTGCTCTTGCTCCATTTTTGAGTAAATTCAGCTCTGTAAAAATGGTTGGGAGAAAAGGGTGTCTTCCAATTATTGAGTACAAGCAAATAGAAAAGGCCACTAATAATTTCCTGGAAAGTAATATTTTGGGGCAGGGTGGATTTGGATGTGTTTATAAGGCTCGGTTGGATGATAATCTTGATGTTGCAGTTAAGAAACTACACTGTGAAACTCAAAGTGCTGAGAGAGAATTTGAGGTAATGTTGGCTAGTGATTGTTCTTCTTCTTTTTGTTATTCTCAATGTCTTTTGTATTTACTAGTGAGATGAAATTGCAGAACGAGGTGAGTTTGTTAAGTGAAATTCGGCATCCAAATATAATTTCTATACTCGGTTGCAGCGAAAATGAGGACAAAAGGTTCATTGTTTATGAACTGATGCAAAATGGATCATTGGAAACTCAGTTACACGGTAAGAGCAAAAGAATTGAGTATTCTTGATCAGATGCTTTTATTAAAAAATGGATTTAACTGACATATTGTAGTTTTCCAAATTTTGTTCATGTTGAAGGACCCTCTCATGGTGCTTCATTGACATGGCATATGAGAATGAAAATTGCTCTTGACACAGCAAGGTGAAGAAGCCTCTTTCATTCATTTTTTGGGATTATTTTTATGTCGTTTGATTCCTACATCAATGACCTATTCAAGGACTTTGTGTTGATCAGAGGATTGGAATATCTTCATGAGCACCGTAAGCCTGCAGTGATCCATAGAGATCTGAAATCATCTAATATTCTTTTGGATGAGAATTTCAATGCTAAGGTAAAAAAACCATTTGCGTGTACTTTAGTTCTTAATATTGATCATATTTGAACATATTGGAGTGACCAAAGTTTTCTCCTTTGTGGTGGATTCAGCTGTCTGACTTTGGTCTGGCCATAGTGGATGGGTCCCAAAGCAAGAGTAACATAAAGCTGTCAGGCACATTGGGGTACGTTGCCCCCGAGTATCTCCTAGATGGTAAGCTAAGTCAAGTTGCAAAAATCAGATTCAAAAATATTGTTTCTTTTAAATGTTTGGAGCCTTTGAGGGAGTTAAATGATGTCATGAGGTTTTGGATGGGTTTGAAACATATGATCTGCTTGCCTTGTGTGGATCTGGTGCCTCTTCTAGGCCATCTACCACCTTAGCTTTATTTATTATATAATTCGATTGCAAGTTAGATTGGCAGGTTACCACCTCATAGGTCATATGCCTTGTTTTCTCCTCTTGCCTCTTGTCATTTTTTAGATAAGAATATGATGGGACTAGCAACCAAAATCTGAGATCAACTAATTTGTCAGGAAGCACGAGAAGGTAAAGTGGGAGTGATTCTTGAGAATCCTGTCTGAGATTTGAAAACGTTGGCAGATTTCCCAGAAAGATAGAGCTTTAAAATAAATATTAATTCTCTGTGAAGCAACAGTCAATTATTGAGTGTGAACAGTGAAATGTTGAAATATTTGTTGAGGAGAGATTGACACGTTTTATTGTTTGTTTTGAGAACTGGACAGGTAAATTGACCGATAAAAGTGATGTGTATGCATTTGGGGTAGTACTTCTGGAGCTTTTGCTTGGAAGAAGACCGGTGGAGAAACTGTCACCATCTCATTGCCAATCTATTGTCACATGGGTAAATAACTATATATGAGTTTTCATTTTTCCTGATCCTACAAAAGTCGGTTTATATTCAATGTCACAGTCTGCAATAAATGATGAATAATTGAATATATATGCAGGCAATGCCACAGCTCACCGACAGATCAAAGCTTCCAAACATAGTAGATCCTGTGATCAAGGACGCAATGGACCTCAAGCATTTATACCAGGTCTTAACTACAACACATCATAACCTCGTTAAACCATTGTACAGCTTCTATACAAACTAGATCTTATATATTAATGACTGGAGGTAGCATATAACAATGGATGTGGTTTGATATTGTAGGTAGCTGCTGTGGCTGTGTTGTGCGTGCAGCCAGAACCAAGTTATAGGCCATTGATTACAGACGTGTTGCACTCACTTGTGCCTTTGGTTCCAGTGGATCTTGGAGGAACACTTAGACTCTCTCATCATGTGGCCCACTCTGTCATGTCGTGACCACATTCTATCCACCTCTCATTTATTAATGATGTTTATGTCAGTCTTGACTTCAGAGAAGGAGAACCAGTTGCGTCTTCACACATCAGCAGCTTTGTTTCAGAGGGATGCCCGTCGGATGGGGGCTCCAACAGCATTGATTGGTTCGTGCCATATGTAAAGAAATCCGTCCTAGTTTCATATAGAGCATAAAATTTTTCCCCAGGGGAAGATAGAATGTATAGAGTAGAGGGATCCATTTGTAGGATGTTTATATATTTGGGTGAATATAGACGCAAAGTCACTCTAATTTTCCTCTCATGAAACATAATTCATTAGAGAGTAAAAAAAATCTCAATCGAAATTGGGGCTGCTAAATATGTATGGTAAATATTACTGCTTGGAACAACAGCACGTTCAAGTGAGATTCATCCAAGAAAATGTTGACCCTCTCAAAAGAAGTTGTAACTTCTGACCAATTAAATTTAAATGGGAAGGCCTTGACTTTAAAGTTGTAACCAGCTAAGCTTACTTCAGTCCCAACGTAAATCACTCTCCAACGGGACATTGGGTGAAGTATGAATGCATGCAACGTTTAATTTGGTTTACAGTCAATTGCTATTGGGTCATGACATAACACTAATTTTAATCCTGTGATTATTATAAGGCTAAAGTATACTTTTGGTCCCTTATGTTTGCATCAAGTTTCAATTTAGTCCTTTATGTTTGGAAAGTACACTTTTAGTCCTTTTTCGTTCACACTGTTAGTTTAACTTAACGGAAAATGTTAACTTAACAATTTTAAACGGTTATTAAATACTGAAAAAAATGTTCAGATTAAAATATTTGAGTGTAAATATTCTTATATTTTCAAAATTTATCCTTTTTGATTCAATTTCATTATAAAATAATCATTTAAAATTGTTAACTTATCATTTTCCGTTAAGTTAAACTAACGGTGTTAACAAAAAAGGACTAAAAGTGTACTTTACAAACATAAATGACTAAATTGAAATTTGATGCAAATATAAGGGATCAAAAGTATACTTTAGCCTTATTATAATTATAGAGCTTGTACACGGGCCCACAAGCCATCACAACATGACCTGCAAGCGCCATTAGTGCCGCCAATACCACAGGAGGACACCGAAAGGAACCATAACAAACTCTTCATAATAAATGACAAAAGCATAATGCTGAATTTGCTATCCGCATTGCAATGAATCAGTTAGTTGGTGCCTTTTTTTTGAGTCAAAATGGAATTAATTAACCATCAAACTATGTACAAGTTACAGTTTATGCAGAGACTAAGTCGATACTACAAATTCACCGATATCACGGAAAATTTTAGTTGCACCTGAGACATCAACTTCAGGAAGCAATTGGCATGGGCTGTGTGATCAGCAAGCGAGTGCTTGGTTGATCAGGCGGAGGTGTTTTGTGCACGTTTAGAGATGTAATCATTATTAACTCATTCATTTAAATTATGACAATTGTTCTCGCATGTTAGCCTCACGCTCATATCATAATTCTCACAAACTTGCCTCTCACACAAAAAAGCATACTCCCTCTGTGCCTAAATACAGGAGCTAGTTTAGGAGATTAATTTGTTTCTAAATATAAGAGTTAATTTTAATTTATCTCTTTTTTCCTAAATTACTCTTATATTTTTTTGCTATCCTTCCTGTGTTGTCATTATCTGGTGATTCTCTTATTCCACCTACTTCACGATGTTAGGCTTTATGGAATATCGATTTCCTTCACATTGAAACTGTCATACTATTTCTCTTCTTCTACTTCTTCATCTCCTAAGACATTTTCATGGCCGCCAAAAGAAGATCTCAGCCCCGTCACATTTTCCGTACTAGTTAGAATGAGCTTCTTCTCTTCACACACATCGAACCCATTATAGTTTTCATCGTCCTACTCGTTCTAATAACATTCTCATTCCTCCATTGCTCAAATCATCAGAAAAATGATCGGACACAGATTTCTTGTTCCTCAATAATTGCACCAACACTAATTGTGTGGGCGTTAATATTGAACAAGGTCTTGAAAGTATCAAGTGTTGCATTAGAATTCGCAGCAACTATATTTTCGACCTTGTGTTATCTATTTCTTGATAAGACTCAAGGATATTTTCGACCTTGTGAAATCGTTAAATTAGGAATAAGGGTATTTTGGGGAAAACACATAAAATAAAATAACTCAACTTTTATTCTTAATCTCTCCAAATTAGTTAATTAGCTCCTATATTTAAGAACAAATTAGTTAGTTAGCTCCTATATTTAAGAACGGAGGAATGAAAACCCCATCTTTCTTTCCAAACAAGCACTAACAGAAAACTGTTTTCTCAGAATGCGATCTTCCTTTTATTAGTGAATATTTTCACAATAGACAAACATTACTAGTGATATTCTGCATCAATTGCCAACCAACGCTTCGAAGGTTACACTAATAGAAATATCCAATTCAAAAAAAAATACGGAAAGTCAGAAATAAAGATTAGTGCTAAAGAAACCGAAACCTGCCTATTAGGCTATTAGAATAGAATCTCCCCAATTATACTTGTCACAAATTCTAAAGACCATACCACAATCAAGCATCAGTCGAGCTAGCTAACACTTAATGTTATTTGAAAATGAAACAACATACTACCTCCGGTCCTAAATATAAGACCTAAATAACTTTTTTTTGGAAAGATTAAGGTTGCAGAATAGGTTACTAAATCATGACATATTTGATATCTTTTTAGATCATTCATTAGCTTATAGGTAAAATAAACTAGTCTGAGAAAAAAAATTAGGTAAATCAATTTATAATTAACTTATTTTTTCCTTTTTTTTAGGATTTTTCAAAAAAGTCATCTAGGTCCTATATTTAGGACCGGAAGGAGTACTACATTTTGAGGAAATTAAAGACATGTCAACCCTTTAAATTAAAGGGTCATAACCTATAATACTCCTTCCCTTTCTACAGAAAAGAACTACTTGAGGAGGTGAACCTATTCCTAAACACAAAACATCCTTCCGATATCCTCCTCAACAAGAAAGCAAGAGTGGGAGGTGGAATAAAGGTGGACATCAGGTTGTTTTGAACATAACATGTTCCAATCTAGTAAATCTAACTTAACCACCATATAGGTTTTACACTTAGGAGGGGAAGAAAACCACTCCATCCTCATAGAAGGTAATATGGAGTATAGATAAGCTAGAATGCAAGTTTGCAATAAAAATGTGGCATAGGAGAGGAAAAAGAAACTACAATTTTTTCCTTTGTTGAAAGGGTGAGTTACGCACTTACACTCATCCCACTTACAAGAGTTAGGATAATCATGGAAGGAAAATACTCCAGCAGACAAAAATTAAAGCTTGCAAATGAGTGAAGCAAAGGCATGATAGAATAAAGTAGAGTAGGCAAGCTAATGATTAGAAATTCCCGATTAAAACAATGAAACAGAGGCATGCATACATAACATAAGAGGCAATCTCATGAATAACATCCAAATTATCTCAAATCATGGTTGTTTTAAAGCTTAGGCCTAACAACAATAATCCCAAACCGAGGGAATGGATGAGGGAAGGAGATCAAAATCCGAGCTTGGTGCGGCGCCAGTGACGACGCTTGGCGTTGTACCTGAGAAAGAAAAGTCGAAAGAGTGAGAAGCAGAAGAAGGAATGAAAAGAATGAGAGAGGAAGAAAGGGTTAGGTTACCTGATGGTGTTGTCGGTCCTCATGCGGATCCAGTAGGGGATGGGCCTGTTCTGCCTCATCTTCTTCGCCAGCTTCTTCTTTATCCTCAACGTCTTGTGCGACGGCATCTTCACTTCGATTCTTCAGAGATGAGATGCTGTGTGGGTGGGCGGCGAGAGGTTGAGGGCGATACCACCAAACCCTAATTACCATTTTATTCACACTCCAAATGGCTTTATTCGGCCCATTCCTTATCTGCTATGGCCCATTTTTTGTTTTTTTTTTTAAATATTCATTTTTTTCACTTTGGGGTTTTTTATATCGTACTTCCTCCGGTTCTAAATATAAGACTTTGTTGACTTTTTTTAAGAGAGATTAAGGTTGTGAAATATGTTAAGTATTAAGTTATGACATACTACCTTCGGTCCTAAATATAAGACCTAGTTGACTTTTTTTGGAGAGATTAATGTTGCGAAATCGACTATTAAATCATCATACATTTGATATATTTTTAAATTATCCATTAGTTTATAGGTAAAATAAAATAGTCTAAGGAAAAAATTAGGTAAATCAATTTATAATTAACTTATTCTGCTTTTTAAGGATTTTCTAAAAACGTTAATTAAGTCTTATATTTAGGACTAGAGGGAGTATTTGATATATTTTTTAGACTATTTATTAGTTTATAGGTAAAATAAACTAGTCTAAGGAAAAAAATTAAGTAAATAAACTAATAATTAACTTATTTTACATTTTTAGGATTTTTCAAAAAAGTCAACTAGGTCTTATATTTATATTTAGGAACCGACTAAGTAATAACTAAGTCATTCATTTTGCTCAACTACTGATGTTAGTTCCTCTAATCTTGTTCTATTAACATAGCTAGCTTTTCTGGATTTTTTTAACTTATCTAGCCTTTGAATATGAGCTAATTGTGTTCACAAAATGCAATTTAAGCATTTTATTATGATAAAAATAGGTAGCAAAATGAAAATTAATAGAGTATAGCCTCCAAAAAATGTGTTTTCCATTTTCCCCGATAATATAGAAATTTATCAATGAATGTGTTGTCACTCGCTTAAATTCAATGGGCCGTACAAAACTTGATTAAATGGCTCGTACAAACAAATTTAATTGTTTGAGAATAGGAGCCTTCTCCTGATAAGCCTCAAATGGGCAACTAATTTCCGGCCCACTCTCAGGTATGCTAGACTTGTATTATTGGATCTTGGCAAGAAACAAATAGACTTATATTTTTATTGGAAACATACCTTAAGGTTTATGATTCATTGATTCAATTCAACTCCTGGGCTGGGATGATCAATTTCATCAAAAGACCGATTAAATGAGTCCGTGCATGGATCAGATATATCATGGCCTATTCTTCAGAAATTGATTGGTCAAACCTATTTCGACTAATTTGATTTGTCTCGGAATAGTTTATGTTGTGATATTATATGGGGAATTTGCACTGTAGTCCTCGTAAGGGAAATTAATATTGGAAGGTTTCAACACATTTCAAAATAATTATCAAGTCCCAGGGGCCCTTTCCTGCAATTGTTTGTTTATCTTCAATGACCATTTTGCCCTCATTAAAGATGATTGTCATCTCACTAGTCCCTACAGGGGACTATGCTTTCATCTTATGAGGGCAAAATGGTCATTAAAGATAAACAAACAATTGCAGGAAAGGGCCCCTGGGACTTGATAATTATTTTGGAATGTATTGGGACCTTCCAGTATTAATTTCCCTTACCAGGGACTACAGTGCAAATTCCCCTTATTATATTGTTGTAAAAATAAATATATTTTACTAATACCCATTGTTTTTAAATTTAAAAATGTCGTTAGTAATCATATTTTCTGGTCCTATTCCTGTAAACAAATCCCGTAGCACTTTCGTATGTTATTTTCTTGTTTGCTGGTCATACATTGTACGTTAAATGGTGCAATTCAACGCAAAACTACTGGCTAGTGGCTACAGTAGTTGGCGGGAAAGACCAGTCCTTTTCAACAAATCAATTCTCAGTCACACAGACACTACTATCTTTTTTTGGGGGGTTTTCTTAGAGCTTCCGCGAACAACGACTTAGGCTTCCTCAATTATCGCTAACATTATTCAAACAAATGTCCCTTCCCTCAAGTCATGTATTGCTAATTAGTTACAAGCTGTCACCTGCCAGAATTACTCATTACTCATCCTCCGTGTTTTGCAATGCCGTGTAATGTTACCCATACGATTGAGAAGGAAAATGAAAGGAAGAAAGACATTCGAACAAAACACAAAGCCAGGGAAGAAAGGAATGGACGTGGTGGTTTGTAATTAAAATGTTGTAATAATGAAGGGGCTACCATTTAATAAAATTGAGTATATGTGTGCGCGTATGGTAAGTGTATGTGTCAAATCAACTATCAACTATATATCTATAGTCTATAGACCTTGTAGAAGAGTTGTCATTTGTCTACGTGTACTTTGATTTCCTCTTGTTTTATAAGTATCTTTGTTTTATTTGCTCAAGTGTCTCTTTTCTAGCAAACATAATTTAAATACAATTTATTACTTCAAATTTGATTTTTGTTATTGTCTTATTTATCTCAATTGGTATATGACATTTTTAAAAATTGTAATTAATTATAGTCAAATTAATGTAACAGTTTTCAAGTATAAAACAATCACTTTCATATTACAATACTGGATTAGACGCATCAAACTTGATTGCAATCACAAAATACCTTTTCCAAAATCAATATGTTGTGAACACGTATATCGCGCGGGATATAACACTAGGTAATTAGAGGGGGCGGGTATAACACTTGTTAATTAGCTAGAAAAGGGTAAGCACATGGGTGTATGCATGGTTGTTGGTTTGCTTACCTCCAAATCTTGGAAGTTTGTAACACTAAGCATGTGCTTTCTCTCTATATCTTGCCCCCAGCTTCACCTAATCAAGTACTCCATGTGCTTCCCCTTATTATTTAGTTTATGTCCCTTCAAGTGAATTCAACCTATGTCATGGGAAATACAGACACCAGAGAATGGAACTCAACATTATTATTATTGTTAAGCTCGATTTAGTATTGTATTTTGTATTATAATAAATAAATTCCCCCATATTATTCGATCAGGAAGCAGTAGTGAACAAACTACTGTAGGCTGGAGACCCTTGATCTTTGGTAGAGAACAATATATATATATATATATATATATATATATATATATATATATATATATATATATATATAGGGTAAAGGGTCAAATCTAGCACTAAACTATTGCCAAAAGTACACCCCACATAAAAGTGAATCTCGTAGCTCAAATCTAGCCCCGATCAAGTACAAATTGGGTCAGATGTAGCAAAGCCGTCAATTTTGACGGGTTTGACCGTTAAGTTTGACCCCGAGTATGCCACGTCACTTGCCACGTCACCCAGTTATGACACGTCACCTACCACGTCAGCACCACATACATGAAAAAAGTAAGGTTCACGCTGGGTGATGATGTGGCAGGTGACGAGGCATAACTGGGTGATGTGGCAGGTGGCATGGCCTAACCTGGGTGACGTGGCATGCTCGGGTCAAACTTAACGGTCAAACCCGTAAAATTTGACCTTTTTGCGACCCAATTTGTACTTGATCAGTGCTAGATTTGAGCTAGGAGATTCACTTTTATGTGGGGGGTGTACTTTTGGCAATAGTTTAGTGCTAGATTTGATCATTTACCTATATATATATATATATATATATATATATATATATATATATATATATATATATATAGTACTCCAATAAAATACTTTTTTCCTATCTGTCTCAAATTACACCCTTGAGCTAAAGTACATAAATGATTTCCTAATTAGATTTCTATTGGTTAGTCATTAAGAAATTAAAAGGGCATAGCCTTGAAATTCATATCATTGTTGGTCATGGAGTGATTGATATATACATGTAACTTCACTTGACATACCAGATGAATTTCCCTGAATGATGAATACATACAATTTACAAGACTGAAATCAATATTGAAGAGCTAGTGCATTTTAGTTACTTTGGTCATTTTTCAAACTTGTTTAGTAATTTTTTTAACCGTTGTTTTCTTTTTTGAAGGATGGAGACAAAATCCCATAGAGTGCGGGGAAGGATGGTAATTAGTGATATGGGGGAAGACAAAGTGAATACAGTCATATAGCCATCTTTTGCTGAGCTTTGTGATAGCAACATTAAAACCGCGTCCAGTCAAAAAATATATTCACTCTTCACTCCCTAAAGTCGCAAACGCAACGTGATCACCCATTGCAACTTGACCATCCTCATTTATTTTCTCTTTGACCCATCAGCGACTACTTGTAACTTACTACTCCCTCCGGTCCTAAATATAAGACTTAGTTGACTTTTTTAAAAAATTATAAAAAAAGTAAAATAAGTTAACCATAAATTGATGATTTACATAATTTTCCCCTAAAGTAGTTTATTTTACTTATAAACTAATAGATAATCTAAAATTATATCAAATATGTCATGATTTAATAATCTTTTTGGCAACCTTAACCTCTAAAAAAAAGTCAATTAGGTCTAAACCGGAGCTAGTAACTTTTATTTATATATACATATATGTGTGGGCACGTGCGCCCTCACCAATCACCATCAACCCTATCAATTTATTACTAAATCAGTATTTCATGAATATAAATTACCTTCAGTAAAAAAATTAATATATATTAAATTCTCGCTCTGAAAGCCTATTAGAAAATTTGAAAGTTAATATCTACTTTTACCCATTTTTTTTCTAAAATTACACATCTACGCTCACTCGATAATATAATCACGTAAGAGAGTGAATCAAGAAATATACTCATGATATTTGAGAAAATCACTGATATATATTAAACAACTTAATAATTAATATATATCCTTCGATCGATTCAAAATTAAGTAAATATATATGGCACTGGATGTGGTAGTATACAAGACTTGGGAAAGAGATCAAAACAAGACAAATTAAGCACAAGGAATAATATATAAGGTATATACATGCGTATGAGATTGTGTATAAAATATTATGAAGTTAGGAGTTAGGACTGAAAACACAGAAAAGGACAAGCTACCAAGTTTATTTATCAGACAAAGTGATAAAAGTGGAGAAAAAATGGCATGTTAGGGTTATCTCCTGAAAGCACGTAGCTGACTGTATTATTATAACTTATAAGTAGTATTATTTTTTGTTAGGAGGGTCGAATTCAATGGATGCAGCATGTTAGCTGAAGCGAGCTTGCATGTGATTGAAACATAGATACAGATAAATGACTCAATAAAAGCCCTCAAACCGTAGGAGGTTCAGGTTTTATCGTCTTTTATTATCAGCATGAGATGACATTAACCCAATTCAATCCTTTAAATATGTGAATACACAAACAAACCTGCACTTATTCCTATCTACCATAGCTTTTTTGCTCTCCATCGTCACCCTCCATGTTGTGTTCTTCTTGGGCTCCACTTCACGCGTATATAAAATGGGTGGGTCCACCCACATCATTTTCTGACCTTTTCTGCATATTTATTCTATCATGTTAGCTGGAAATCAAGACACAAATCAAATATAGATTTATTATGCATAAAAATGTGACAAAGACACAAAAGTCCAAACTTTTCAATCCTCCACATACATTTACATGATGTTGCATGCTCTTCTTTCTTCTCTTGTGTCCCTTCTATTCCTTCCTCACGTCTTCTTTTTCCCTCTTGTTCATGTTACCTTGTTTTTTCTTTCGGCCTTAACAAACAAGAAAGACGCCCACTTTTGCATTTCACCCCTCATATGACTTAGTATTTCATCACATGACCAGCTTTAGGGGCAAAGAAAAATAAAAAGAGACTTTAAGAACCAAAATTAAGATTCCTCTGTTCCCCCTTCTCATCCCAAATAGTAGTGATCACGTTGAAAAGTTATTTATCAGACAAAACAAATTTTGTAACAGTTCTATTATTGATGACCATCATCCGATGATGTTGGTGACACTTGGCATTCAGACACCCTCCGTGTGTTTTATTCAAATGTAGCCGTTTGCAATTGCACATGGGACACAGGTGATGGGACGCACCAAAATTAGCCCTATACAGAAGCATACGTATGGATGAACCCTAATTAAATTTTGTTCCATGACACATTATAAGGATAGAATAATCATCACAAACACTGTTTTGACTTAGAGAGCATTATTTTTGAGATGTAAGCTCTCTCTTTTTGTAATTGCTGTAGTAATATATATACCTCATATACTCAAAAAAGAAAAAATTGTCACAAACACAATTATATAATATTGCTGATCCTTATATATAAATATGGTGTCAGAATTTTTTCCTTATTTTTAATGAGTATTTCATGATTAATCTATAATGTGTATGATGGAGAGGGAAGTGTTGGCATGTGGGAGAATAGTGAGAAGAAGAAGATGGCCCATTACCTACCAAAAATGTTTTAAAAATATTCATGTCTTCATACTTACCAAGTACCATATGCTTTTGTTTCCCAGTCAAGTGTCAAGCATTTTAAGCATTGATTCAACTCTCCACTCAATATTCACACAACCCCACATAAACAAAAAAAAATCTCAAATTCATGCCATTTCATATTGTTTTACCTTATTTTGCTTAAAATCAAAGTAAACATCCCATTCAATAATATGTGTGCACATAACTACTGTTTCTATAGAGTTTGTCCTAGGTACAAAGGCTTAATTTTTTTTTTTTTTATAATAGGAGAGGCTTCATTTGTATGGGGAGAACAGAGCATTTCACGCCCCCACACATATCAAATGATATGATACGAGCCTAATTATGGTGGTCTGAGAATCTTTGATCTTTAATTAATTGATGCAGTCTCAACTTGGGATTGACCCAATCATAAGATTTTCATGATCACACTGACATATATATGCACCAACTTTAATGCTATACAACTTCCTATCCATATTACAATGTATGCGCATGCTATTACTAATATCTTTCTCTTTTGCTAAAATCCCTCCATCTCTCTCACTCACACATTGCAACATATGGTTCCATTATTTGTTGGTCTCCGGATGGTTTTTGCCAAGGTCTAAAATTTAATATTGATTGAAAAAAAATAACACAAAAAGTTCCAAGCAAATTGAAAGTGTAGACTACTTTTATTATGGCAATAGGGGCTTAATGTGTATATATTTTAAAAGATTTTGCAGTTCAAGCTTCAGACTACAATCTAGTCGCTATCCCCTACTGCTCCTTATTCACATGAGGAGAATCTAAGGGTAGGATCATGATATTTCTAGAGCAAAAATAAGGGGTAATAAAGTATATTATATTACTACATACTCCATGAACAAGCAAAAGTAGCTATCATAGTTGGAGTGACATGTGAAATCAAATTGGGCAAGTTGAAACGTCATTGGATATACTTATTCAATAGTCATGACTTGCAAATCACAATATGTACAACTGGGAGCAAATAAGCTGTAAAGAAAGATGGGAAAAAACAAACCCAAGTGTAAAACCCTGAAAAATCTTTGTGGGTCCCCTATGCTTAAATAATTAAATTGGAGGCCAGATAGATTAGTGGGGGGGAAAATTAAAGGATCTAGATGTCCGTGAAAGAAAATCCTACTACAAAAACCCACCCTCCCCTCCTCCTTCCCCTTAACCTTAAAATCATCATCTCTCACACACATTCTCCTCACAGACCTTTCCTTAAACAGAACGTTTCTCTTTTTTCTCCAACATGGGCAGGCCACAACAAAGATATCGTGGCGTAAGACAAAGGCATTGGGGCTCATGGGTGTCTGAAATTCGTCACCCTCTATTGTAAGTGATGTATAACACTTAATATAACCTTAAATTTCACGTCCATGCACACATATTTCTCATTTGTTGTCTTTTTTTTCAGGAAAACTAGGATTTGGCTTGGTACTTTTGAAACAGCAGAAGATGCAGCAAGAGCTTATGATGAAGCAGCTAGGCTAATGTGTGGGCCCAGAGCAAGAACAAACTTCCCTTATAACCCAAATGTGTCTCAGTCATCTTCCAAGCTTCTCTCAGCAACTTTGACTGCAAAACTCCATAGGTGTTACATGGCTTCTCTGCAAATGACTAGGCCTTCATTACCAGAACCTCAGAGAATGATTTCTTCACCTAATAATGTTGAAGTTTCCACTAGTAGTAACTCTGTTGACACAGATTTTTCACGCAAGAGAGGCCATGAAGAGAAAGAAGAATCGGAGGATGATTGGGTTATGAAGAAGGTGAAGGTGGAAAATAGTCAGCAATTCAAATCTCTTGAGGAAGATCACATTGAGCAGATGATTGAGGAATTGCTTTATTATGGTTCTTTTGAACTCTGCTCCGTTATGGACTAAAAAAGTTTCAGCTTTATGCTGATTCACATTCTTATTTGTGCTCAATGCAGTGCATTTTGCTAATTTTAACCCATTTTTCTAAACCTCCTATTTCTTGTTCTGCATGGTTTAGTGAATTAGTTCGTACTTTGGTCCTAGATGATATATCTTCTAAGTGACTCGTTTAGATTAATGTTATGTGTACAGCCCATCATTATCGATCATGTTGTAATGTTATCAAGTTATTATTTCTACTATTTTTATTATTATGTGTTGTGGTTCTGTTTTGAGATTGTGGCCTCTGATGCAACTAACAAATTTTCAATGTTCTGAAACTGTAAGGGTAAAAT
Organism: Mimosa pudica; assembly: GCA_029929735.1. NCBI lineage: Eukaryota > Viridiplantae > Streptophyta > Magnoliopsida > Fabales > Fabaceae > Mimosa > Mimosa pudica. The sequence goes on from JAKELP010000007.1 coordinate 5,993,506, forward strand.
TTGTCAAACGGCGCAGCTTTTGAGAAAACTGGCAACATCCGTTGTTTTCAAACATTGTAGAATTTTATGCACTTAGGTTGCTCTTAGTTCTGACACCACCTATAAGAATTGAATGCAATTAGAAACAAAAATGTGTTGTCTATTATGCTATATTATGACAAAAAAATATAGATGACAGACCATTTGACAACTTTTTTGGCTTGAAGTTACAAGCGGGATCGATCCGCAACCTCCCACCTACAGGGGAGAAGTCATACCACTGGGCTACATGGCCCTTGTAGACCATTTGACAACCTTAGTGATGAAACCTAATGTTTTAACCTCCACCAAAGTCCTTGCTTAGAGATTCTCTCATCCTGCTACTCGGTGAAGAACAATTCACGTTATTTCTAGTTCCTACAGATAATTGGTTAATGATTTGCTTGACTCACTACTTCTGGTAAACAATGACAGAACATTTAATTATGTTACTTTTTCAACTCCCCACCAACTGATTTCAATTTCAGGTTAAGACATGGGGCTCAATTAAATTAAATGAAACGTATAGTTGCACTAAATGCCAATTTATAATGATGCACATTTGTTTTATTTACGGATCGTGGTTTGACAAAGAAAATTGAAAACTTTGTTAAGAGCTTAGTGGGAAGTGTCCTGTATATACATGAGGCAAGGGAATTTGAACGTTAAATTATTTTATTATTGTTAATAGGAGAAACGATTATTAATGGGAAAAAAAGAGGAAAGGATTACTTTTAAAAAATTGGATGTCTTTTTGTTAGGGATTGCTGCTGCTACTAGAGAAAAATGGACACTGAATGAGATTGAGTGGAAGTTTTAATGATTTATTAGGGGCCCATTTCCCATTTTAATCTTCAAAAGGGCTTTGCATGTTCATCTTTTAACCTCCACTCTCTCACACTCCCTTTGACGAAGCAAAACTAATTATGTTTGTGAAATCCACAGCTTCTTTCTGAGATATATATGTTCATGGTCCCCAGCTCATATTTTCACACACACAACACACAAAAAAAAAATACTCACACGCTGAGAACGAGGAACGCATAAATTTTAAAATGATGGTGTTTGTTTATTTGCCTTTTTGTAAAGATGAAAGCGAAGTCATAAATTTCTAAACAGAACCTTTGAGACACAAACGTGAAAACGATGGCGTTATCAAGGTTTACTGAATATATATCATGGAGTGTGAAAACAAGGTTCATGATTAACAAACGGGATTACTTAACAAGGATTTTCATTTTGTCCCCGCGTGAATGAAAAGAGAACATGTCGTTTTCTTGCCACATTTGCATCTAATAAAGAAGTTTAATAAGCGGTGAATATGGTTTTATTTTTTACCATTAGGGAAATTTTTCCACTCTGGGAGTGATTTTTCTTTAGTGTTGAGTTATGGCTGCAGTTAATGCCTTTTAATTTAGTTCAGTGTCATTAGTTAGACTTGATAATCCATCCCTAATCACGTTTTAGAATCCCATGTCAGCTTCATCAACAAGTTCTGATGCTATTATGAGGCAATGCTAGAATCCTGTCGTATCCACAATTCTCAGAAATAATGATGGCTTCATCCTTATTATTGACTGTCCCAATAACTGTCAAATGGATCTAGCAGAATAAACTAACAGGAAATTATAGACTAATTATGAGTCAATTTTTTTTATAAGATAATTATGAGTCAATTTTGCATCTAACTTTTTTTATCTGCTATCTCCGTTTACTAAAATTTTGGTTTTAGTCGAGTTTGAATTTATTTTTGACATTTAATCTTTATCAATCAAATAAACAATTGTTTTATATGTGATTCTAGTTTTTTATTAAATTTCATTGTATAAAAAGGGGCCATACTTATATCAAGTTACCTATATCCATTAGATCAAGTTCTCCATTCAAGTAAGGCTAAGTGTCTTATCAATTTAGTTCAATTTATAATTAAATGAAAATATTCCAAAAATAAGATGCATTCCTAAATGTGATTAGAAAACTTAACAAAATGGACATAAAGAACTTGATGTGTGTATTTTTCTTAAAATAAATAAATAAATAGCTTGTAAAGAGACTATGGTTTTTGAATTAAAAGTTACAGCGGGTGTGTTTGACTTGACTTGTGGAAAAATTATTTATTTTTAAGTTAGTTTATTTTTAAGTCAGTTTAAAAAATAAATTCTAAGTTGACTTATTTTTATGTTTAGATGAAATGTGAAAAGTGACTTATTTTCCCATTTGACTTAAAACATATTTGGATGATTATGAAATAAGCTGTTTATTTTTTGTTTTTACCCCACCCATCACTCACTCTTGAGAAAATAAGCTGGTTAGTTTTTCAAATAAGCTAAAAAATCGACTTATGAAATAAGCAGCTTATTTAAAATAAGTTGGGTGAAAAAAAATTCATACATAAGAAATAAGTCAGATTCTCAAAATAATTCAAATCCTCAAAATAAGCCGCTTATTTTGCTACAAGAGGTCCATCATAACACACTCATGTTTAGAATTATACTGATTCATATCATACACAACTAATTCTCTGAACTCATAAATTTGAGTATCACTTTTTGTATGTATAATTTTTTTAGTAATAGTACTTTCTGTTCATACAAAAACACATCATGTTCTTGTAATCAATAAAATTAACAACTAGAAACTTTCAACCAACTTTTCTTTTAGAGAAGATGATATCTTCCCCCATTATGTGATGTATAGTAGTATATTTATGTTCATGACTGTTATTTGATGATAAGGATTGTTTAGATTGTTAGGCGCAGGTAGCAGAGTTGGGTGCTGAAGGGGGGAGTGTATTTTGGTGTTCCATCTCTATCAATGAAACTTCATCATTATTCTCCTGTTACTTGGAATTGATTTTGTTCCCCACAAGCATCATATGACTATGTCTTTATTTTGTTTTTTTGTTTTTTTTTTACTTTTGAATTTCATTCCCTCAAAGTTGGTTAAATCATGTCATGTTAGTGAGTTTTTCCATCATTAATCCTTTGAACTTTTACACCACCTTTACATACATACATAATATTAATTCCCCCATTCTCACCAGACACACACATGCCAGCTCCAACATCACCATCTTTATTCCTCACCTTTTTTCTCTCTCTAAAGGGTAAATTTTCCTCATAAGCTCAGCCAGTTGCCCTGAAGAATGAACTGATACAATGATAAGATGGTCCCTTTGTCTGGCATTTTGAACAATGTTACTACTGTAAATCTGAGTAGTTCATAAATTTAAATTAAATTTCTCTAGTTTTATGATTGGAGTGCATCTTTCGAGGTTAAATACAGTCCAAGATGTTTGGCCTAATCATTCTTCTGTCTTATCCATGAAGGAGCATATTCCCTGTACTTGTTATCTCGTTTATTTGCTGTAGCTCTTTAATGAGAATAATGATTAATGTCGCCATAGTCAATCTCTAGTGATTCACATGTGTTATAAAGTTAAAGCTAAGCCATCGAAAGCGTTGGTGCTTAGGACAAGTTCTCCTTCACACAATGACTCTTGTCACTGCATAAATTAATCAGTGTAATTTTTTATATCAGAGAAAGATATATTCTAATGAGTTTATTACTAACTCTTGCGGTGTCTATAGTGATGAGGATAGAAGGTAGTTAAGCGTGTCTGCTTATTAGTCCCAAGCCAAAGACAATATATAGTGCAAAAGACGAAGTCATATATATGGTGGAGGGAATTTTTTCATACGGGATCAACAAAAGGAGGTCACAGCCAGCTCAAGGAAACAGCCTTTAGATAAGAAAAGATATGGTAAGTTGATATAAGGCCACAAGTATTCATGAAAAGGGGCTTTGGCTGCAGTCAGAAACAGTGAAAAGGAATTAGTGAAGAGTCAAAGGTGAGGAGTGCTGGTTAGGAGAAAAAAGTGGTCAAAACCAATGATGGTGCAAGATGCATAAAATCTCTAGTTTGAAAATTAATATCATTTGAGAAGAGAAGGAGAGACAATATCACATACGCACACAGTCACAAACTAATTCTGAAGCCCAAAACATACAAAGAAACAAACAAAACCAGAATATGGGATCTGGTGAGTCATGCATAAATCCAAATAACACTGTCGGGGAAGTGATGGGAATTAAAGAAAAGCATAGGTTGGAGGTGGGGGTCAGGAAATGAAAAGCCAAAATACTTTGGGGGGCAAAAGAGAAACTTTTTGTTCATAAGGCAATGGAAGTGGGTGTTTATGTACATATACTTTGGAGATGATAATATGATATTTTTGGAGGGAACAGAGAAGGAGAATGCAGAGTACGTGATTAGGTTATTCGGGTCAATAATGTTTGGTAGGTTGTAGGTTAAGGAGTAGATGACATGTCTCTTGCTATTGCCCTTCCTAAATCCTAACAACAATAAGACAAACATCGTTTGGTTGATATAGCATTAGCATCCTATATAGCATCAAAACATGTATATGTATGCACTCATGATCGTGTTGATTTTTCATATGATCTTGGGCAGTTCTGTGACACTCGGAACTCAAATGCTTCTTGGAAAATCAAGTGCGCGAGTGACTGGTGAGCCTGGTCCCCACTTCACCATCTCTTGCTTTATGATTGGGTTTGATAATGAGCAGAATCAGGCCCATTATTAAGTCGAATATATAGAAGCCCATCATCGATTGATGCCTCAGATCTTTGTGATATGGCTTTTTACTTTTATTTTCTCTAGGCCTAGCTATCAATGTTCAGAGATGACCCTATCCTGCATACTGTCTGGCATTAAAAATGTAGTCAGCGCTAACATTAGGAATTTCCTTTCGCTAAACTCAATTCATGCGGATAATGGCTTCTTAGTTTTAACTATGTTTTTATCAATGAGTTCAGCCTTCATTTCTTTGGATTAAGCTTGCGCTCCTTGCATGAGACCCCCTAGATTCATGTGCTAGATACATGTTAAAAATATTTGAAATCCACTGTCGGATGTTTCACATAAATGTGGTGTAATGATGCTTATATAGGGTAGATATTAGACAAAAGTTAAATAAATTGGAGGAAATTAGTTACATATCCCAATGGACTTTATTAACATGAGATTCCACAATTAAAATGAGGTTTCCCAATCTCCTAATTGAACTAAAATTCATAGTTCTAATAAAATTATTGTCATCGTCTAGCCAAAAGTTGTTAATGACCTAAAAGTTAAAAAGCAGTGAATGATAACCATAATTTTGTTAAAAAGACTCCAAAAACTTGTCGTTGCCTAGTTAAACAAGTTAAACAATGATAGTTACCTAGAATTTGTAGCAAATGTGGATGATGTTTGTAATATTGCAAACAAATTAAAACCCAAACCCCCCTCCCCTCTGCGCTGATACTACCTTCGTTTCTAAATATAAGATTACTTTTGAAATTCAAATTGTTCCTAATTATGATATCATTTTCTAACTTTTCCCAACTTTTTTCCAAATTAACCCTATAATTCTTATCAATAATAATAAGCAAAAAAGGGAGAGCGAAGATAAGAGTACATAGTTGCAATAGATTGGTAATATCATGTGTAAATAACTAATTTAACTGACTTCCGTAATCTACTCAAATTAGGAAAAATGATCTTATATTTAAGAATGGAGGGAGTACTATATTTATAGCTAAAGTGGGAAATAGGCATTTCAATAAATACGAAGTAAGAAAAAATCGCGCACGCCTTCTTTGGCGGTAGAATGGGAGCTATATATTTCATTGAACGAAACATTATATTATACTCTCTTCGGTTTCAAATATAAAACGTATTATGGCAAGTATTTTTTTTTGGTTCAGAGTATAGAAGGCAACATACAAAATTCATAGCAACAAATTATTGTGATCCATTTCTACCCCTTTTATTAGTTAACAAAAGGAGGGGAGAAAAATTTTGTATAATAAATGAGTAAATGTGAAGATAAAAAATTTTTTGAGACCTGCCTATAATAATTAATAAATGATCCCAAAAATTTTTATTGGTACGCGTAAAAAAGATAACCACGTCTTATAAATAGGGAAGGCCGGAAGGGGGATACGGTGTGGAGTGTTTAAAATGATGGATAATGCAAGTTTGGTTTCCACTGGAAATGAATATGAAAAATGGATATCTAACAACAAAATTAGATATGCCATTTTTAAAATTATAGTACTATATTTGTCTGCTGCGGACACTAGACGTTGGGCTTGGGAATGTTCTTGTGGTGAACATTAGCCTTAGCCTATTGGATAGGCGGTCAATTAAGGATGAAGGTCAAACTTCAAAGGAAAGCCTACAACCATTGTTGTCAAACTCGCGAATTAATTCTCTGATTTTACCGTTTTTACGAAATTACCTAAACAAAACGTGTCACGAGTTACCTAAATTTTCAGTCTTTAAAAATTCAGTAGAAACTTACGTGTTTACATTGTGAATTCGCCGTTTTTACGTTTCTACCTTATAGAATATTGTGTTAACTTGCTACTGAACTTATTTTAGTTATTTTTAATTGAGAAAATTCAATGAATTTAAATATGGATTTCATGGAAATTTATCTATTGAGGTTTTTTTTTGTCACAAAATTCATTTTAACTCAAGTAAAATGTCAAAACATAAGATTAAAAAAAAACATTGAAAGTGTTCAACTAACATTGTATTTGAATGATAAAACCACACGAATATATCATAAATAGCACAATGGAATAGCAGCTACCAAAACTAGGGTGACGATGAAACCATCATATTCTCAGTAAGACCCCTCTATGCTGCGATGGATTGCTTAGCGCTAGAGAGCTTGGACCTCCTCTTGGCAAGACTCTCACTTCTGCGCTCCCTCTGCTCCTTCAACCTCGAAGCAAGAAGTTTCTGGTACTCAGCTGCTTCTGACTTGGCCTTGGCAATTCTCTTCTTCTTCTGTGCAATTCATGCACGCTTTCTTTGGAGGGTCAAAGGCGTGACCAATCTTTGTATCTTAGGTGCCTTGCTTGCCTTTTTGCCAGTCTTTGTTGTGAAGTTGCGGCGATAGGTGTTGACATACTTCCTCACATTATCTTCCTTGGAGAGATTGAACAACTTGCGGATTTTGGATGCTCTCTTTGGACCTCTCATCCTTGGCTTCTCAATGTCAGTGAGCCCAGGCAAATCATTTTCACCCTTCTTCACAATCACCAAGTTCAGAACAGAGAGGTCTGGGCTCACAATGCACCCGCGCACTGACTTTCTCCTGCGCTCTCCATTGCGCCTTCCATATCCACGGAAGCAAGGAGTTCCTCTGTGGAGCAAGAGACGGACACGACCAGGGGTGAGCACTCCCTGCTTCATTGGGAAACCTTGTTTGTCACATCCACCAGTGATCTTGAAAACATAGCCTTTAAATTCCTCACCCAAAACCTCCTGTGAGATACGCTTGTCCCAAAAAGCACGCAGCTTCTGGTTGTCATCGATCTCGAGCTTCTTCTGGCAACCAGTGGTGGGATTTGCAATGTTGAACTTCATCTTGCTCCGGAGAGAGAGAGACGGCTGCTTCAACCACTGTGAAATTAAGGTTAATATAATATAAATATTGATATATTTAAATCTATTATTTGTGTGTTTAAAATAAATTCAAGTCAATTTATTATTATTTTTTGTATTCTTATTTAATTATATAAAAGAAATACATGTTTTTGATAAATGTAAACTCTTACGAGTTTACTATTCGAGTCTACCGATCCGAGTTTACCTTATCTCCACGAGTTTTCTTAAACTCACGAGTTTGACAACCTTGCCTACAACTATATAAGCCAAATTTAATGTGCTTCTCAATTCTACTATTAATTTACGTATGAGTTTTATAAGTTGACGTTTTATATATATATGCGTTTACTTTGACCCTTCCACCCACACTATCAAAACCATTGGAATTGAGAGGCAACAATATCGTCAACAAAAAAATATGACATCAAGTGAGAACAACCATCAAGAATTAAGTCTTGATACCAAAACGTGTTAGCAGTTCTCAATATAAAGAATCAATATATAAACTTTGATTGAGAGTTGAACACATTTAGTTTTTAACTTTGCTTCAAACAAGGCACAAGGATTAATGATTTTGAATTTGCAAATCACGTAGTGGACCTACATGGTGTGGTAAATGGCAGTGCCATTAGTTGGGCTTCCACGGCCCAGTTCATGCAAGATGGTCTCTTCTAATTAGCCTGGCAAATTTTGTTCTTTCTGACCTTTTTCCTTCTGTTTTCACGTCATTGTGTGGGTCAAATTTGAGCAAAGTTGAAATTGATTGGAAATAGTTATCTAAAAAACTTTCTTTACATTCACACTTACTTAAACTCAAGACTCTTCACATTTGTAATTAAAAATGAGGTGAACGGATATATAGAAGTAGAGGTGAACGATCTAATCACTTATTAAGAGCGATGCTCACGTTCAATGAAGACACGTCTTACTTTGAGACAGTGTAGGGCAGTGAACTTAACTAAAAGTGGCACACCTAAGTTGAGGAGACTTGGATTTGGGTCTTTGACTCTTCATCACATTCTATGCTCCATCCCATGCCCCCACCTTTTTATAAACTCTGAAATAGTAAAATCTAAATGTAATCTTATTATTTCTTTTAACTCTATCACATTTAACCTTACCACATTGTTTCATAGGCACCAAGTCTATTCCATTTTTATCCATCACCGCCTGATGTTCATTTTTCGTTCTTATTTTTTTATATTTATTAAAATAAAGATTATGAACAAAATGTAGATAATCTTAACTTGCCCCCAATTGCCGTTTCGCTCTCATGGCTTCCACTTGTTCGAACCCCTCACTTTCATTATCCGTCTTTATTTTTTTGTGCGTACAAAATTCACTGGTTGAATTCCTTTTTAATACTATTTGCCTCGTCTTTTACTTCCACAACTTATGTTCTTATCGAAACACTTATTTTCCATCTCAATGAATCGCCACATGGCCAAATTCCCTTCCCATCTGTTATTCTTTTCTTTTCTACTCTTTTTTAACAAAACATGATATGCAGCCACGTCATCATACAAAGTGAATTGAATCTAATTCATTTCCAACTAGCTCCTAGCAAGATTTTACTGTGCAGTGTCGGCTTTTGCTGACGAAATCACATTACATGTTAAAAGACTTATTCTCTCTTGATCATACAATTCGTAATTAGTTGTCATGAGATTTGAAATGTCAACGTAATTTAGCTTTATACAGAGTGAGTAAAGAAGAGCGCTTTATTAGTTACAGCTTAGCGTTAAAGAAGGTTGTCTGGTTAACTTGTTATCTCATGCAACAGGAGAATCAAACCACCTCACCAAACACGGATTAATTTTAATTATATCAAATCCTCCTAGTCAATTTTTATTATTGAGCAGTTATCACGTAATTTTCATTTGTTTCCTGAATCTAACCAATTTAAAGGTCCCCAGCATTATGGACAATCCCCTGTAAACAGGTTAGCTGTCCGCATTAATTTGAGATAACATTTCTTTAATGAAATAGCACTCCTGTTATAGGCCAGATATCGCATGCACGCTCATTTATTAATTGAATGAAATAGCAGTAAATACGTTTTGAAGATTAGTCGGTCTTATCTGAAATAACACTGTTGACATGGAGTATATAAATAATAAATCTAACTTGTTCAAAAAAATATATTCCGTATTTTAAATCCAGTTTATATCGATTAATGCAATTGTGACTATTTATTTTTGCCTATATTAGACATAAAAAAAGAAAGAAAGAAACAATTAACATTGGTATTGCTTGTGACTCTTCTAGCACATTCTTAAATGAGGGTAAGACTGGAAATATGTGTTATGGCGTAACTTCCACCACTCAGCAGCGTGTATGATAATTGACTAAAGTTGAAATTATTACTCCCTCCCATCCTTAATGTAAGAGTTAAAATTTGAATGATTTTAGTCAATAATAATGTTATATACCGTTATATCTTAATGGGCTTGAGCCCTAACAGAGGCCCAATAAAGAGATAGACGCCTTTAGGGCGTCGAAAATAACGTCACTAGCGACAGCAGAAGTCTAAAAGCAAGGAAGCCGCCCTATGGGCGTCAAGAACAATATCACTAACGGCAATAAAGCAGAGTGACTTGGTCGCCCACCTTTTTCGGAGCAGTCGCCCACCTTTTTCGGAGCACGTGCAACGTCTCTTATCCATAACGGCCGCCTATGATTTCGCAACCACCAGGACTGAGCTTCAACTATAAGAAGGCCACGAACTCATTCAGAAGGACACAATCAATTCTCTGCGATCTCTCTCTCTCTCTTTGTATTCTTCTCTCTGATTATCATTGTACTCTGAATTAAGTCTTTGTGATTAAGGCATTTACGCCCATATTTGTAACCACCGTTGCCGGTGACCCCTTTCATTGTATTCAATCATATTATTAATAAAGTGCTTCGATTATTCATTCATATTCAATAGTTCCCCTATATTGTGCATCAACATTTTGGCGCCGACCGTGGGGACTCCGACAACATTATTTCTAAAAGCTTCACGTTCTCTGAGCGAGCCGATTGAACTTTAAGATGGAACAGCAACCAAAGCCTATTCCCAAGCCAACTAGCTCTTCCACTGACCTCCAAAAAGTCCTAGAAGCCTTGACCTCTCAGTCTGAACAAATGAAGCGTCTCGAACAATCCGCAGGAATTCAATCTGAGAGGATGAAACGTTTGGAGGAAGAAAACAATGAATTGAAACTGCACTTAGCAGGTTTAGAGTCCAGAAAAAACAAAAGAAGGCAGAGCGGACCTGAAAGGGAGATTCGCCAAGTGCCAAACCCAAATGACCATGAACGCAATCCTAATGGTGAAAAAGGTAATAAAGGTAAGAATACTGACAATAATGATATTCCTAATGATGAAACAGGTAGAGACGACGAAGAGGGATATGATGATTCTCAGTCTTATGATAGTCGAGAACAAGGTGAGCAGTCCGCTCAGAAGTCACAGGCAAGGATCCCTCAAAATCATCCACAAGGAGGACAAAAGAGGGAAGACGAAATTCTCTCTTTTGCCCTTCGAATGGAGAAGGAGGTCGCTGAGATAAAGAAAAAGATGTACTCGATTCCAGGTGTTCAAAAGCCACTTGATGCAGCCCATTTAGGGAGTTATTCAGAGTCGCCCTTCATAGACGACATCGCGTTTGCTGATCTGCCTGAAAGATTTGCTTTTCCTACTATGCCAAAGTATGATGGCAAGTCAGATCCAGACCAACACTTGGCCCAATACAGGCAGATTATGCTAGCAGCGGTCCTCCCAGCCGACAAACGACATGCTGCTATGTGTCGTGGATTTGGTATAAGTTTGATTGGCCCAGCCCTGATGTGGTGGACTAATCTCCCCCAAGGTAAAATAACTTCATTTAGTCATTTAACTGACATTTTTGTTGAACAATTTGCAAGCAGCAGAGTCATGGTTAAGACGTCAGACGACATGTATCGAATTGTCATGAGGCCGGACGAGTCATACAGAGACCTTCTGAAAAGGTTTACGGCAGAAATGGTAAGTATTCCAAATTGTGATCCTAACATTGCTGTGCAGGCGTTTAAGAGAGCATTACCACCCACTTGCGGCCTCTATCAAGAATTGGTTTTGAAACGGGTGACAACTTGGCCAGAAGTCCAATCATACGTGTGGTCCCATATTAATCTTCAAGAGGACGAAGCCAGTAGAAATCATGTCCTTAAAATGAATCAGGGACTGGCGACAACCAGTCTCCCCGCTAATTCAGTAATTGCCACAAACGCGGAAAAGACAGCTAATCAACAACAAAATAATTTGGGATCCACAGACCGCCGTTCCAAACGGCAACGAGGTAGAAATTTTCGTTTTCACCCTTATACTAACAATAATGAGCAGGGCGACAAACAGAAGAGGGACCCACCCCCTCCTAGATATGAAGAGTTCAACATGTCCATTGGACCGGCTGAAATGGTGAGTGCATTTGAAAAGATGGATAGGGTAAAATGGCCTAAACCCATGACGACGCCTGTCAATGAGAGAGACACCACTAGATACTGTGACTACCACAAAGACGTCGGCCATCGAACAGAGGATTGTTGGAGGTTCAGAAAAGAAGTAGCCTTCCAACTTAAGCATGGTAACTTACAACATCTCCTTAAGAGTAATACTACTAACAATGCAGGTAGAGATCAAAGGCAGAACACCCCAGCTCAACCCCCGCAGGCCGTCAGAACAATTAACACAATCATTGGGGGGTCGGCGATAAGTGGGATGTCTTACTCCGCTGCAAAGCGACATGCAAGGTCTTTGCCAAAAGAATTGGAGTGTATTAATGGTAATGTGAGTAATGATCAGGTGGTTGAAGGTCCAATAACCTTCAACGACGCTGATATTCAGAACGTCCAGATGCACGACGACGCTCTGGTAATATCTTTACTAGTAGCTAATTGTTTGACTAAAAGAATATTAGTTGATGCAGGTAGTTCCGTTAATATTATTTATTTGCAAACTGTCAAAGAATTACAATTAGAATCCCAAATAATTAAGGCTCCAACTGTCTTAGTATTTGGAAATGGAACACCAGATAGGACGATTGGAGAAATATCTTTGATGACTTTTGCTGCTGGAATTAATGCTTTAGTCAAGTTTCAGGTAATGGATTGCCCGACCACTTACAATGCTTTATTAGGACGTCCGTGGATTCATCAGATGAAGGCAGTCCCTTCGACGTTACATCAATCAATTAAGTTCTCTACACCTTGGGGTGTGAGAGAGATCAAAGGCGACCAGAGGATGGCAAGGGAATGTTACCAAGCAGCATTGAAAGGCTTGGAACAGTCTCCTCCATCGGCATAGCAACTACAGGCGTTCATTCCTATGGATAGGGCGACAAAGGAGGAAGACGATAACTTAGAAAAAATAATACTAGATTCTGAAAACCCTGAAAAGTTTTTATCCATAGGAATGGACCTAGTTCCTGAGGTAAGAAGGGAATTAATTTCTTTTCTAACAAATAACTTAGATTGTTTTGCTTGGTCCTATGATGATATGACAGGTATAAGCCCAGACGTCATTGAACATCAGTTGAACGTGGACCCTACATTCAAGCCGGTCAGACAGAAAAGGCGGAAATTTGCACCAGAGAGGAATAGAATTGTTAACGAGGAAGTTCAGAAATTATTGAAAATTGGGTCTATTCGAGAAGTGAAATACCCTGATTGGTTAGCTAATGTTGTAGTCGTCCCAAAGAAAAATGGTAAGCATAGAGTGTGTATCGATTTTACAGACTTGAACAAAGCCTGCCCAAAGGATTCCTTTCCTTTGCCACACATCGACAGCCTAGTAGACGCAACATCAGGACACGAACTATTAAGTTTTATGGACGCCTTTTCTGGGTACAATCAAATTTTGATGCATCCTAACGACCAGGAGAGGACTTCTTTTATCACAGATCGTGGAACTTATTGTTACAAGGTAATGCCTTTTGGTTTGAAAAACGCTGGTGCAACATACCAAAGGTTAGTCAATCGCATGTTCGCCGCCCAACTTGGGAAGACGATGGAAGTTTACATAGACGACATGCTAGTCAAATCTTTGAAAGCGGAAGACCATATTAACCATTTGCAGCAGACGTTCGATCTTCTGAGGAAGTATAACATGAAACTTAACCCTGAAAAATGCACTTTTGGGGTGCAGTCTGGAAAGTTTTTAGGATATTTGGTGTCAAAGAGAGGGATAGAAGCAAACCCATCACAAATCAAAGCCGTGTTGGACATCCCATCACCCAAATGTGTGAAGGACGTCCAGCGTTTGACGGGTAAGATAGCTGCTTTAACCAGATTTATATCTAAATCTTCTGAAAGGTGCCAACCATTCTTTGATATATTGAAGAAGAATAAGGAGTTTGTATGGAACGACGCCGCAGAAAAGGCGCTTCAGGATTTGAAAGAATATCTCACGAGCCCCCCTTTGCTTTCTAAGCCAAGTCCAGGTGAAACCTTATATCTATACTTGTCTGTCGCCTCTAATGCTGTGAGTTCAGTTCTTGTTAGGGAAGAAGATAGGCGACAGAGCCCAGTATATTATGTTAGTAGAGCCTTGTTAGATACGGAGACGCGATATTCAATGATGGAAAAACTTGCTTTAGCCTTAGTAACGTCTTCTAAGAAGTTGAGGCCGTATTTTCAGTGCCACCCAATTGTGGTAGTCTCAAACTATCCTTTGCGGAACATCCTCCATAAGCCTGATTTATCTGGGAGATTGGTGAAATGGGATATTGAGCTGAGTGAATTTGATATTTCTTATGCCCCAAGAACAGCTATCAAATCACAAATCCTAGCTGATTTTTTGGCGGAATTTAGTCCCAACCTTCAGGTAACAGCTAACAATGAGTCTTTTTCTATTAAGAAACAGGTGAACTTGTCGCCCTGGATCCTCCATGTAGACGGGTCTTCCAATGTAAAAGGAAGTGGACTGGGTATCGCGCTTGAAACCCCCGATGGTGAACAAATTGTCCAGGCAATAAGATGTGGTTTTAAGGCGACAAATAACGAAGCTGAATATGAAGCCCTGATAGCTGGACTTAAGTTAGCATCAGAATTGGGTGCGAAAGTTTTGGAAGTGAAGAGTGATTCACAGTTAGTTTCGAAACAAATCAATGGTTCTTATCAGACAAAAGACCAAAGAATGAAGAAATATCTGGATGTAGTGTCTGATTTGACCACGCGGTTTGACGCTATGAAGATTACCCAAATAGGTAGGGAAGACAACCGGAAGGCAGACGCCCTCGCCAATATTGGGTCGTCTATAGAAGTTGTGGAGACAAAACAAATCCCACTGTTTTATCTGAAAACACCGGCAATTGAGGTAAATAATCGAATTGTGTTGAATAACAGTTTGACATGGGATTGGCGATCCCATTTGCTTTCATATCTATTGCAGGGTAAATTACCTTCAGATAAGAATGAAGCGCGACGAATAGTTGTTAGAGATGCCAGATTTACTACTATAGGCGATGATCTTTATAGACGAACTTTCACCGGTGGACCTTTGCTGAAATGTGTCTCTCCGTCTGAGTCAAATTATGTGTTAAGAGAAATTCATGAAGGAGAATGCGGAGACCATAGTGGAAGTCGATCGTTGATAAGAAAGGTGACTAGAGCAGGTTATTTTTGGCCGACTATGCTGAAAGATGCATTAAGTTTGGTGACTAAGGGCCTGTTTGGTTTGAGGGAGAAGAGGGGAAGGGAAGGGGAAGGGAAGTAAGGAAGGGAAGGGGAGAGTTTAATAGTACTTTGTTTGGTTTGATAAGAAGGGGAAAGGGAAGGGAAGGGAGGGGGAAAATTTAATGATTATTTGTTTGGTTCAAGGAGGGGAGGGGAGAGTGATAATGATGAATTTACCACTTTATCCTTATATGTTTATTAATTATTGTCTATCATATAAAATAACTTACATTTTGATTCAAATTAAGTTGCTTATTAAAAAGATATATAATTGATATAATAGTACTATAAATTCTTATTTAATTTATAAAAACTATATTTAACAAGTTATTAAAATTATTCCCTTTCCAAATATGAAACTACCATTCTCCTCCTTTGAACCAAATTTTTCAGCAATTAACATGGGAAAAAGCAAATTTTTGAAAATGGTGGAGACCCATCTTCTCCATATATACAACCCGAAAATGGTGGAGCTGGAGACCCATCTTCAATGCCACCGTAACTGGAAAATCAAGAGAACAAAAACCATATGTGGATTTCTATTAAACCCTTAAAAAAGAAAATGAGCTATAAAAAAGCTACCCAGTATAAAAAAAACTACATAGGAGGAGGTAGAAATTTTTTTTATTATTATGGGAAGGGGGTATATGTGGAAGTTTTATAGTTTTTCTCACATATACATGCGTAGAAATATAATAAAATAGGGTGGGGCAATTTAGTCAAAAGTTTTGGCTCCCCTCCAAATCCCCCCAATTTGGAGGGATCCAAAATAGAGGGTTTGAAGGGAAGGGGAGGGAATATTTTAGGCCCCCTCCCCTCCAATTTTTCAAACCAAACAAAGGAAGGGTCTCCCCTCCCTTTCCCTTCCCTCCCCTTCCCTCAAACCAAACAGGCCCTAAGTGTGAACGCTGCCAAAAATTTTGCACCGTGGCAAGACAACCCCCTGAACAATTGCATGTGATAGTGCCTTCGTGGCCTTTCCTTAAATGGGGAATGGATATTGTAGGCAAGTTTACTCCAGCACCTGGACGACTAGTTTTCTTGTTGGTCGCCACAGATTACTTCACCAAATGGGTAGAGGCCGTTGCCTTGAGCCAGGTACAAGAACCCCAGGTAATTGATTTTGTTTGGAAAAATATAGTATGTAGATTTGGTCTGCCCCAGGAAATTGTATGTGATAATGGATCTCAATTTATAGGAAGAAAATTTAGAAAATTTTGTGATAAGTGGCATATTAAACTTAAGTTTTCCACTCCTAGAAATCCACAATCGAACGGGCAGGCTGAAGCTAGTAACAAAACCATAGTGACGTCTTTGAAAAAGAGGCTAGATAAAGCTAAAGGTAGGTGGGCTGAAGAACTGCCCGCCGTCTTGTGGGCGTACCGAACGACGTCTAGGACGTCGACTGGTGAAACGCCTTTCTCTCTAGTTTATGGATCTGAAGCAATGATACCAGTAGAGGTAGGAATGCCATCTTTAAGAAGACAGTGGACTAGAGAAGAATCTAATAATGAACACTTAGCCCAAGATTTAGATTTATTAGATGAACGTAGAGAACAAGCTCTTATTAGAGTCGCTGCCTATCAGCGAAGGGCGACGAAATTTTGGAATAAAGGTGTTAAGGAGCGCCATTTCCAAGCAGGAGATTGGGTTCTTCGAAAAATCTTTCCTAACACACCTGAGCATAAAGATGGAAAGTTAAATGCTTCATATGAAGGCCCCTACAAAGTGGTAGAAATCACTGGTCCTGGAGCTTATAAGTTGGTTGACGTCCATGGTAAAGACGTCCCAAGGAGTTGGAACGTCATCCACCTAAAGAGGTATTATTTCTAAGTCATTTGATTATTTGATTTAAAGAACGATGATACTGACACGATTATTTGAGAAAGAATGCAAATGATGAGAAACGCCTGTAGGCGACGAGCCCAGCTAAAAGACCTAGTGTCTGACGATTAGTTCAGCTGTGGACGTGATAATCTGATGCAATTTAACACTATCTTTTGAGATGTTTTGTTGTAAGATGTCATTTCCCAGATAATGTGATGAATTGACACCAAAAGAAGTTGATGATAAGATGATGCCGAGATGGCGTGACGACATAACGCCCTGAGAGGCTGATAATAAGTTGATTTGAAAAAGGTATATATTACCCGAGTTATATTGAGTGATTTTTATTCGAATAATTGATAGTCGACGTTTAGACTGATGATTGATAATTCCTTGGCAGGGTCACCAACGTTTGATTAAGGTACGAGTGACTATGTTGTGAATTGATATTTGATAAATATAATTTCAGAGATTCCTTTATTAATGGATGGATTCTTTTTATCTTGTTAGGATGTCACCCACACCCGTTGGAAGTGTGGGTGTTTAATGAAGAAAATAAATGAAGAGGCGCAAAGACTATCGATTGTGAAGATGGAAATCAAATCTGACATAAAAAGAAGATAGGCGACAAATAACTTAGAAAAAGGTATATTGTGAATGTTTAAAGTTAAAGTTACAATATGAAATTTAAACATAAGTAACATTAAGCCTTGTCACCGCCAGGGTTGTCGTCCCCTTGATTGTCGCCCCTATGCTCGCCGCCCCCTTGGTTGTCGCCCTGAGCCCTCATTTCATTGATAGTCTGATTGTCCTCTTGAGAAGGATTGGACTCAGATTCTTCTTCAGGGAAAAGCTGGTAATAGTCGTCGATTACATCGTCAGGCTTCCAGTTGACGTGCTCGCCACTCTTGTATTCCTTCATGAGTTCCATTCGAGCGCGAGCATCGACTTCTAAGATATGAGTCTCATAATTTTCAGACATCTGACTCATATCCTCCTCCAACTGATGATAGGCGACTTCCCACTTTTTATTGGCCGCCTTGAGAGCCTCGATCTCTTTGTCTCTAGCCGACGACTCAGCTCTGGCCTGGTTGACGTAATCCTTAAGATTTTCAACGTCTTTGAAGTGCTCAGCCTTTAATTTTTCTATGGTGGCTTTGAGCTCTTCTTGTTTGGCGTCAGAGCGTTTCATTATTTCTTCAGCCCTCCTTCTATCTTCATGGGCTTGCTTTTTAAAGGCCAAGGCCGACTTTAAATCGGCCATCAATTGCTCTCTGTCGGCTAGAGCGGCGTCCCTCTGGGCGACGAGTGTCGCCTTATCATCATCGTTCTCCTCAGCATAATGGAGGAGGACTTGTAGGGACTGAGAATAAAAAGAACGAAAAAAGTTAGAGACATCCAGTGTTAAAAAGACAGAACAAGTTATTAAATAATTAAGTGAGAATACCTTCATTTGGTGGCGGACGGCCTTCTTGAAAGCCTCTTTCCTCCCAAGAGACTCTAAGGCAGCTTTGTCGTACTCGAACTCTAGCTTATTTAATTCTGAGTAGACGTCATCCCACCCTTCCTTATTTCTGACAGAAGAGTTGGGAGGAAAAGATAAGTCGACCTCGCCAGAGTCCTCTTTACCGCCCTTAACTTTGGCGGATTTTGTAGACTTGGAGGCCCTTGATTTCTTGGCGGCAGGCTCTTTGACGGACGCTTCTGCCGGCCTTTTACCCTGAGCGGCGACCTCCTTGTTTGCAAGAGAAACAAGTTTTTTATTTTTGGATTGAGGAGAGGGAGCTGGAACAATTTCAGGATTTGGGGGGGGACGCCAAGCGAATCATGTCCTTCCTTCCTTGCCTCGGCGTCATACTCCCCCCTCTTGGCCTTGAGTTTCTCCAGCCGCTGTGCCCTGGCTCTGAGGAGAGCTTCTTTATTTATCTTTTGCTCAGAAGCCTTGGGGATCACTTTCTTTCCTGAATGACATAAAGGAAAAAGAGTAAGACGACTAAGATGAAAATACTCGAATTAAGTAAATAGAACATAGACGTAAGGTTACTTACTTTCCATCATGGCTTTAAAATTCCGCTGATCTGCCGGAATCTGGAGGATTTTCTTGATTTTCTTTTTGGTGTCGCTATTGGGGCGCGGGGAGATCCTCAACTCGTATGCACCTGTAAAATGATTAAGATATTATAAATCAGATGACAAGTGCAATGAAAAAAGAATATTGAATGAGACGACGACTTACTTAAACGACGCCACATTGGGGTTACATAGTCCTCCTGGGCGACGGATTGGAAGGGCACCATTACAAAACGTACGTCCCATTGACGATCATTGGGTAGTGACCCAGACGTCCAAGTTGGTAGCCCTTCCTTGGCTTGGATGAAAGAGTAGACGCCCGTCCTAATTTCTTGAAGCTTATAGGAGCCGAATAGATCGAACATATCTAAGTCGACTCCTATTTCATGAAACATTAACTCAGCCATGGCAATGAGACGCCAGGCATGAGGAGAAAGTTGAGAAGGGGAGATTTCATAAAAAACGCAGAGATCTAAAGCTATGTTTGGAAGAGGAAAGGGATTGACATAGCGAAAACTTTCAAAACTTAAAGAAATTGTGTCGCTAGACCAAGAATCAAGAGCCTCCCCGACTTCAGGTAACCTAAAGGGCACTCTTGGGTCAAAGTAGTAGAGTGATGGCATCTTCGAAATTTCTAAGACCCTAAGATGAGTTTCTTTGACATCGTTTAGGATGTTGGCCCTAGATGTTGGTAAGCCCCCAGTTTTGCAAGCATACGGGGCATTATTGATTTGGGGATTATATTTCCTCCCAGAACTAGTGGAGGGTGATGAACCAGCATCGACCCATTCTTGGTATCGACTATCATAGACTTTTAAGTATTTACCAGACAAAGAAGATTTTCTACTACGTAAGGTTTTCTTCCCATCGGAGGGATCTACAAAAGGAACAATATCTAGGCGATTATCATCACAGATTTCTGTTTCTAAGTCTATTACATTATCTGGGTTCCTAGAAGATGAAGAGGCGCTAGAATGGGAATTTTCAGAAATATAAACTTGATCGGAAGCAGTTTTTTCAGAATCAGAAGGCGATGACATTACTACGAATTTACTCATGTTAATAGTAAAAAGATAAGATTTTTGTAAGAAGATACCTTCGCAGAAAGTAGGATGGCGTGTTGATGTAAGCTAATGAACAAAGTTTTGATTTTTCTAAGTATTGGAGGAGTAGAGAAGAGGAACGTCTGCGAAGTGAAGTGGGAAAATGAACAGTCGAAATCGAGTATATGCAAACCGTCAGACGTCGTTAAGTTACGGTGTTAATTTAGTAAAACCATCTAGGTCGTTGATTTGAGAGGGAAAAAATAAGCGAAGATCTGGGCCGTTGGACGTGGGATAACCGCTACTTCCCAATACTTTCTGACGTCAGCATTGAGAAGTGGGGGGACTAATGTTATATACCGTTATACCTTAATGGGCTTGAGCCCTAACAAAGGCCCAATAAAGAGATAGACGCCTTTAGGGCGTCGAAAATAACGTCACTAGCGACAGTAGAAGTCTAAAAGCAAGGAAGCCGCCCTATGGGCGTCAAGAACAATATCACTAACGGCAATAAAGCAGAGTGACTTGGTCGCCCACCTTTTTTGGAGCAGTCGCCCACCTTTTTCGGAGCACGTGCAACGTCTCTTATCCATAACGGCCGCCTATGATTTCGCAACCACCAGGACTGAGCTTCAACTATAAGAAGGCCACGAACTCATTCAGAAGGACACAATCAATTCTCTGTCTCTCTCTCTTTGTATTCTTCTCTCTGATTATCATTGTACTCTGAATTAAGTCTTTGTGATTAAGGCATTTACGCCCATATTTGTAACCATCGTTGCCGGTGACCCCTTTCATTGTATTCAATCATATTATTAATAAAGTGCTTCGATTATTCATTCATATTCAATAGTTCCCCTATATTGTGCATCAACAAATAATAAAGACACAATTGTATGTATGGGAAAATGAAGAAAGTAAGCTAAAGTATATTAAGTGGAATGAAAGGGGAGATGGAAGAAAAATGAAAGCGGGGGATATGGGAAGGAATGTTAAGTTTAATAGATGGTTATAACATCGATCTTTTATCGTGTGTTTTACTTTATGTTGAGGTTTATTAGAAAAAATGTGACATATTTGGCCATGAAAACAGTATTTTACCGCGTGGATGTTACAGTTGCATAGCGTTGACATAAATATTTAATATACATGCTTCGACATCTGTATTCTGTGTTGCGATTACATACTTCATTTCTTGTAGTGCGCCCGCACCTATCTTGCAACACCGTTGGTTGAACCACAGCCTTTTATTCAAGTTACAACTCAACAAAACGCTACTAGATGAGTTGTTAGTAAAATGATATAGTAGCTCCCAGGATTAAATACAGTTGAAAACTACCAAATTCCTCTTTCGTGCATTGAAGTGGTCCTTCCCCACCCATATTTATTAAAGAGCGAAGAATTAAGAAGGTGAGTGTGACACAAGATAAGACGATAGAGCCATAGCCCATAGAGGCATTGATAATTTGATATGCAGAAAGGGAAGATAAGAGAAAGAAACGTAGTGTATAAGAAGTTACTGTGAATGATATTTTGTCGAAGTCACATTCAATAAAGAAAATTCAAAGGTCCAACCATCCAGTCCATTCCAAGTCCAATTGGCAAGAGGTTTCAGTTTTAGCCTATTGACCCCACTCAACTCAAAGCCCCCTTTGAATCATTGAATTAATCCCAACATAACATAACATAACATAACATTTGGTCATCCCACACACAATTACACAGTCTTCTCTTCTTCCCCATAAATCCCCTCCTTCTATACCACAAAACACAAATAATCAAACTTCAAACTTCAAAACACAACTTTTGTTTAATTCCAATCATGTCCTCCTTTCCCTTTTGCTTCCGTCCTTCCCATACTGAACCTTCTTCCAATAATCCCAATCTCACAACCTATCTCTACCACACACACCTTGGCTTTCTCTCTCTCACATGGTCTCGTTCTGTTCTCACTCGTTCGCTTAATCTTCATCTTCACCTTCATTCTTCTCCTTCTTCCTTTCATTGTCATCTCAGCATAAAGCCCTTCCTCTTCTCCAAAAAACACGGCGTCAAGAAAATCTCCAACAACATTCGAATCTTCTGGAACATCTCCAAAGCTAAATTCAACGCCAGCTCACCTGAGCCTCTCTCCGGCTTCTACGTCGCCGTCGTCGTCGACAAGACCATGCTCCTCCTCGTCGGAGACGGAATCAAAGACGCGTATTCGAAAACCAGAGCTCGCGAGCCGATTTCGCCTCAGATCCTTGTCCTGAAAAGAGAGCACGTTGTTTTTCGCAAGGTTTACTCCGCGAAAGCGAAATTCGGCGGTAAAATTAGGGTTATACACATTGATTGCGATTCCGGCGAGGATTCCGGCGACGATTCGAGGCTGTGTTTTAGTGTTGATGGAGAGAAGGTTTTGGAAATCAAGCGATTGAGGTGGAAATTTCGCGGGAATGAGAAAATTGAAGTGGACGGTGTTACTGTGCAAATCTCGTGGGACGTGTATAACTGGATGTTTGAGAAGGAAAGCAGTGAAGGCCACGCGATTTTCATGATGAAATTCGAGGAGGAAGAGGGAGAGGAAGGAGTAGGGGGTGAGAATTTGGTGAGTTTCGGTGGATTGAATGGTGAATTAGGGAAGAGTTTTTCGTCGTCGTCGGTGTCAATGTCGTCGTCGGCGAGATCTCTGGGAGCAAGTTCTTCTGTGATGGAATGGTCAAGTGTGGAGGAGAATGAATTAGTGGTTCCTATTGGCTTTTCTTTGATTATTTACGCCTGGAAATCTTAGATACATTCATACATACATACATACATAGCTAGATCTGTATTTGCCATTGTTATTCACTCACTGACTTTTCTTACTATTACTAAGTACTATACTAACCTCCCAATTTATTTGTCTGAACATACATGCATACAAACTTAAATAAATCGACTTTTTTCTTTTCGTTTCTGTTGTGTTTTATGCTGTGTTGTAGTTTGATTTTAGATGCTTGCTTTATCCTATTCTTCTTGTCAGAACTCAGAAGCAGTTTTGATTAATGAAAGCTTAGTGGAATGCTAAGATCTTAGGAGCAATTAATCACACAAGATCAAGTGAGTTATCAATGACCTGAATGTGATTAATACCTTTATGAGGGGTCTGAATGTGATTTTCTAAATAAATGGGTTTTTTTTTTTCATTTGGCTGATTTTTGGCGCCTATTGCGAACGGAATAAGATTTTGTGGCGCCTATTTGGGAACGGAATGAACTGCAGTGTGTTGACCTGGTCAACGGAAAATCCGATAGTTGAATTCAGCAAGCTGATATTTTTGGGCCCCGCTACTACCTGGTGTTTTCAACAACACGGCCGAAAAAATTTGTAATTATAAATTCTACAACTTTTAAATTTTCACGAAAAATATGATCAATTGTAGAGTAAGTCGGAGGTGGTCTCAGGTCTCATAATGATTTTGTAAACAAATCATAGTTTTTTTCCCGTGGCCTGGTAAGCACGGCAGCTAGCCACCTTAATTAATTAGCAACTGATCATGGTCAATTATAATTATTACTTCTGCCTATTTAATAAACTACATGATTATTAAAGTAGTATTTTCTAAAATCTTTTTCCACTCTATTCTCCTGCTGTACTATTTCGATTTTGGAAGCTTCTGCCTGCTTTCTTATTCTTTAATATTAATATCTGCGGGACATAATATTTATAACAACCTCATGATCCGCCCTAATATATGATAAGTAGCTGATCTTTTGTTAACAGCTATAAAATGTACCTTTATAGTATCAAAACATGAATCGTGTTCAATTTTTTGTACAAAAAGAGTGTCAGGAACCTACTCAGCTAACAAAAGAGCTCTTCACATTTGTTTATTCTCATGTGATAAATAGTTAAATACAGTACTCATTATGTAAGTATCCTCACTATTCATGTATCGGCTTCTCAAATTTCACGCGCCTTTCCCTTTCAATAACGATTACACTCTTTCGGCCTAGATTTTTGGACTCCATCCTATATACCTAAAAGTAATGAAAAACAGCTTCTCTCAAATTCGGCTTATTTTTCGGCTCCTCTCTATTTCCACTGTTCATTTTAGCCATCACTGTATAGCATTTGTCTTTTCTATTCGTCTTATTCACTGCCAGTTGTTTAACATTTTCCACGACCTTTCTTTTTTTTCTTTTTTATACAGTTTTCATAACATTTCTATCTCTTCCTTCTCTTTGCACCGGTAAAGTAAAAGTCTTTGTCCCCATACTTCCTCAATCAACTAACCCCACCACCAATCTCACCGTACCAGGTGAAAACTTAAAATTCAATTCTACAAACATAAAAATCCATATCCTTTAAATGAAATTGTGCTGCCGTGAAGATGAATCAGGCTATTATAAACATTCCAAATATTTGATTCACACCATCACCTCTATATCCACATATGCAGGTGACTTCCAAAGACTCACTTTCCAATTGATAAAATTAGCCCACAAGAAAAAACACCCCAAGATTAAAACCCACCAGAAAAGTTCGGATTTTTAGTCACATAAAACCTTTGTTGAGGGTGCGCGTTATCAACCATCACCATCAAACTCTCAGAATCTAATTTGTTGGCAGAAATATAAGACAAGAAGGAGGACTTGAAGGAGAGATGAAGAAATGACCAGAATCTCCTATGGTTAACGATGGGTTTACTCCGCCTGAGGACGACGCCGGCGGCGAAGGACGAAGGAGTGATAGAGGGTTTGCTTTTGTGCTTTTTGGTTGAGATAAAAGGGAGGCGACGACGTTGGTGGTAGTGGCAGAGGAGGAATGTGCGGCGACACGTTGTGAATGAGGGGTTGACAATGATGGTTGTTAAGATTGATGGTGGAGGAAGCGATCGAGGTGGTGGGAAGACGGGAGGGAAGGCTTGTGGTGAGAGAAGCGAGAGAAAAATCATCATGGGGTTGGGGCTAAAGAGAAGTTGTGGGATGAGGAAGGGGAGGGACGGGTAAGTTTTAGGACCCATATAAAGATCAAAGAATAAAAAAGTCTTTTGATCTAATGACTATTAGACAAGAGACATTTGGAATTTGGATACTAAAATTCATTTATTGGAACCTTCATGCAATTTTCGCATAACCATACTTTTTAAAAGAGAGAAATACATGAAAATTAATAAATATGAAAAAGGATTAAAGGAAAAGTAGAAAAAATGCAATAAATGAAGAGTGAAAGTGAGATGAACTCTTATATTTTGGAACAAAATTTATTCAAATTTCGGCTCTTATATTTTAGACCGGAGAGAGTAATATGATATTACCAATATATTCTACTAATTTATTTGAAGTGTATTTAATTATCTCCTGATTTACTTCAAGGTATGTATGACAAATAATTCAAACATCAAATACAGATTTTGCATGATTTAAATGTACAAAATCATATAAATTCCAAAGTTCTTTTTCATATATAATGAACAATGTTATGGTGTTTGACTTATTTGTATGTCTTATTGTTAATCAGTCAATCATGTTACGTCTTATTTTTAGAACTTACCTTGACATAGTTGCATTTTTTACTTAACTAATTTGATTTGATATGCCCGATTTATTGCTCCCTGGGCAAGGCCCGGGGGTATAGGTTCTAGTTTCAAATATGATATGATTCTAATTCTAGTTAAAATATGAATATAAAAAAAATAAGAACATTAATTTCCTATGTATCTAAGTATATTATTTAGGGAAATAAGTTTGACCTTAAATATAAGACATCTTCTTAATTGTTCTCAATTTTTCTTAAATTAACCTTGAGAATGCATATCAATAATAAATAAGAGAAGGAGGGTGAGGATAAAGGTGAATTGCTAGAGTAAATTGGTAATATCAAGTGATGATAAGTAACTTGACTAATATTTTTACTCTAATCAAATTAGGTAAAGAGGTCACATATTTAAAATTGGAAGGAGTACCCTTTAATTTACGAATAGCTACTTTGTTCAAATATTAGTGTTGAGGGTGGAAGCAGGTGAGAACTGAGAAAGGGCATGGGCGCACTATTGTATTTGGTGATAGATAGTAGCTGGGAAACAAGGAAAGGAGAAAGAGTCCGTCCATCGATCATGTCGTTTGGTGGCAAAAATTGACTTCGAGTAAGACATAGACGTGTAACATGCATAGGAGTTCTTTCTGGATAAGTGAATATATGCATACCAGACATGAATCGGCGTGGAGCGTGATAGACATTTAAAATTTTCATTGCTCTGCTTCTTTTCCTTAGCTTTTGTCGAATTCAAATTAATATCTCTACCCACAGGCCGTACAATAGATTGTGCCCTTATTGGTTGCCGATACATATATTTAATAGGCACAATTTTAAAACAAGAAAAAGGCCTGCATGAGGAAGGGTTTTGACGGTCAAAGAAGGCTCTCCACTTTTAAATTCTTATGTCAAATTTAATAAGGATCTCAACATAATTGTTTTACAACTTGACGACAAATGTGATGGCATGAATTTGTAGACACGAGGGGATCTAACTACTCAACCATATTGGCTGGTTCCACCACGATTGACACGCTCACACGCCCAACTTTCATTACTTTCTCTTCGTTTTTTACACGCAAATCCCACGTGTCGTTGAAGCCCCAACCATCAAACCATATTTAATTTCACCTACTATTTTATCGCTCGCTTTTTTAATTGCCACAGACTTATAGTCTTTGATTCGTCATTTTTGACTACACAACCACCTTTTGTTGGGCCTTAGAGGTATGATATAAACGTGCACTCATCACAACCACCCCATGTACTTGCGCTCCAGAGAACCCAAAAGCACAAAAGTTGGGCCTAAAAAAAGAGCAGAGAAAGTCTTGTTCCAACTTGAGAAATAACAAGAGTTCAGAATTCAGATGCCTTTGAAATGATATGTTGTATATCATGCATGGGATAATTTTCAAGCATAATTCTTAACCTAAAAAAAATAAAGTCTAAGCCTTTAAAGGGGGTTAGGCGGTTTGCTCCAGAGTTCGCACTTCCAACCCGGGATATTGCAGGGTTGAGTGCTTTGTTACTACTATTCAGTTATTAAATATAGGACATTGGCTCATGAAGTTCGGTGCTAATTGTAGGTTCTATACTCCTCTCAATTTTCTTTAAGTCGCTACCTTGAATTGTACACTTCAGCAAATGTAAATGTCGCATAATATTGTACACATCAGGGGGGGAAACAAATAAAAAACCCAGAAAACAGAAACCTTATGCTCCCACCGAAGGAGGGTAGAATTTCAGAGGGAGGGAGGGGATATCAACTACCTAGCAGCTATTAGCACACTATGAATATACAATTGAATATAAATATGAAGCAGACATCCAAGCTGCTTCCCTGCTCAGATTTGGTTGGCTTTGCATAACTTAAGACGCTATATTTCAGAACCTGACACCAGTCAAAGCTTTTCCTTACCAGATTGTTAATGGCGGGACAGAAGAACCAATAATCAGAGATGAGGATGGATAGATGCAATGTCATTTGGTTACTGCTCTGAACTGGTACCCCTCAAGATCATCACGGTTTGGGTGCAGCTGCATATCTTCTAGAAGAATGACTTTTCAATCTCCTCCTTTCGGCTTCAGAGGCTCCATTATCTATTGCGACTGCTCGAATCTTAGTTTCACTTAGTTCAGGTGGAAGAACGCAGTTACACAGTAATCCTACATTACCAGAAGCACATGATATCATCATGACATCCTTGGAAAAGGGGAGGAACTCCCTCATAATATTAATAATCTAATGTAAAGTCCAACGCAGCATTTTGGTAGAATCAATAGGACAGTTGCATGTGCTCCTAAATAGATGCAGATGAATTTGGATAACTTACAGCATAATCAAAGTATCTACCAATTTATGATTTCAATGGATCTGGCCAAATAGCCATGACCTTGATTCGTGCAGGGGAATCAATGCCAGAATAGCAGATATAATTTGTTGAAAACAATTTTGTTCCAGATAATCCCAAACATTTTATTTAGACCATTTAATCAAACATTAAGTTGAAAATTTTCACTCACCCCACCGTAAAAACACATACAACAAAACAAATCAGAAGGTTCAAATGGATTCTGGAGCTGATATGAAACAAGATAATAATAGACAATCAGCATGAACAAAGAGAAAGATACATATAATCAAAATTCAAAGGGGAAGAGATTGAAAGATGCATGGTAGGAACAACACTATATCAGGGAGTCAATCTACTTCATTTAATCAATTATCACACATAAAAAGAGCAACATCTTCTGGAAGGGAAAATCTTAAAATCATGTGTTCTTTTGTCAGCCCAGAGGTTTATCCCAAGAGGTGAACGGAAACGCAATGAAAATAAAACGGAACATGATCAATATAAACAAACTTACCGAGTCGAGCAAGTCGATTTACCCAGCGAGGGATGGACTTGTTGGTTAGTTTGAGGCAAACATCGTTACAAAAGTGATTGCAGTTTTTGGTGATGAGATGATATGAGTTGCCAGCATAATTATCAGCTATTGACTCCATATATGCCCGAACTTCTCTTAGGCTCAGGTCTGTTGATCCAATATAGATTGATTTTCTGAAAGTGAAGCCAGGACATCGGCGAGGCTCTAATTCAAATATCCCAGACGTTGATCGGTCATGCGCTCCAAAGGCATATTCAACACCATGAACTACAACAGATTAAACCACAATCAACAGTTGCTTATAGTTTGGAATGCTTCACACCAAGAGAAAAATTAACATTTAGCCGTAAAACAAGTAATTCTAAACAAGTCCCTTGTGCAATTCACCAGTAATTGGCTAACATATACATTTCTAATCATGCTAAAATCCAAAACCTAGAGGACAAAAGTAAAGAAAGCACATTCAAGTCCAGACAAAGTAGCATAAATAACGCTTCTTAAAAAATTACAATAAAGTTCACAATCAAGTCAAGACAAAGTAGGATGAAGAACAGTTCTAATAAATTCAAAATAATACCAGGGCTCTTAGAAACAAGCTTGCAAAATAGAGGCCTATTATTGTATAGAGTTTCAATTGTTTTGCTCAATTCAATAATCCACTCATTTTCTAAGGCAACAGTTCCTATACTACATGATAACAATTAAAATGCCTACGGATCTGAACTGATAATCCAGGATTAGAATTAGGGTTTTGTAAAGGCAAAGATTGGTAATTTCCAGAGCTGGCTTCCTTGAAAGCAAAGAAACAAAAAGACTGAAAACAACAATAAAGAAAAGATTGTAAGGAAAGAAAATTAGGGAAACCTTGAACACCAGAATGATAAACTCCAAGGCCAAACCAATAAGCATAGCCATTAATTGGCGTAAGATCATATACATTCAGGTACACCGGATTCTTCCCCTGCGCCTTCTTCCGCGACCTCATCACATTTTTACACAACATTCTGGTCAAATTACCAAAATACCCCACCACTTCAAACGCTGTACGCCAACGTGGTACGGTTCAGAGAGGGAAATTCCGCAATTCAAAGACCAAGAAGCGAATTCCGGCGACGGCGCGTGTATGTGTGTGTGTGTGGGATTGAATAATAAGTTAAAGAAGCGTGGAAATAGGGAAGGGAAGAGAAAGATTGTTGTTAAAGATTGATTCTTTCTTCTCTTCTGATGTAGAGGAAGAGCGAGGCGAAGAGAAGAATCTTTTTTCCCAACTCACCGGCGGCCCAAAGTGCCTTTCTTTTCCCCTTTTATTATTTTTCTTAGCTTCCTCACCAGATACTCCTACATCACATGCGCCTTTGTATTTATTTATTTAAGTATTTAACCATTTTTCAAATTATACAATTGCCATGCAAGAAATATAAGTACTCCAGTACTATATAACAACTTGGTGTGTGGTTGAGTGACAAGGACTCATTCACCCTTAACAATTGTCTGGGGGTTCGATCCTTGTCGTTGGGTATGGAGAATCATTACATCTCCCAGACCAGCTGTCCACCCTTTGAGGTGCTTACAAATCAGCGGAATTAGTCTCTCACTTGTTAAGTAAGGGATACCTTGATCATGGATTAAAAAAAATATAAGTATATAACATGATTTTTTTCCTGATTTAAGGGAAGAATCGGGTTAAATCCATTTGAATTGCTCGAATTTAAGTTTGAGATTATATTTTTGTTATATGATTAATTATATTAAAGAGGCTAGCTTCATTAGCAATATATTGATTGTAATAGTTTCCGATTATGTTTATGGACAATTATTAAATTTCCAAAAGAATTACGTACAGTCACTAAAATAACAATGTGATTGTATTGTATTTTGGGAAAAAGACAAATAAAGTCCCGATATAATGGGACAATCATGATTATTAAATTTCCAAAAGAACTTGCATGCACTAAATTAACAATGCTCTAGTGGTTAATGAGAATGCAGATGTTGCTTTGGGTAATAAGAATACTGGTGTGGTTATTTGCTATACTCTACTTGTTAATCGTGGTTAAATATGCATGTGGTTAATGGTAATGTTGCAGTTGCAGTTGCAAATGTTAATTTATTAGCGCCCGTGACCTTGATTGTGCTTTAAGAAATTTAGCGACATTGATTGTCCTTTTACATATTTAGATAATTTTACTTGTCTTTTTCCTTGTATTTTCTGGTTTTCTTTAATAATTTTGAAATATGATTGTATTTGAGGATTTATGTTCCTAAAATAATTTATTCTTGACTTCTTTGCAACTATTATGATACTCCTGTTATGAAATTTTTCATTCATCTAATGTACTTTTAAGTGAAGGACCGATTTAGCTCAACGGTAAACTTACTTGTTGTGTGAGTTTGAGATCGTGAGTTCATAGTGACCACTTTGCAAAAACCAATTTGCATGTGCTTCTCAAAATAATAAGAAAGGAAAAAGGTGAGAAATTTATTCTTAAAAATGGTATAGGTAAAAACAACAAATTTCCCATAAGATGAGAAAACATGTTCAAATCTCAAGAAGTACTTTCATTCGGAGATAAGACAACCCTACTTACGTGGACATCACTCATACCCCTCGAGTCCGGATTATTAGTCGGTTGTCAATATTCGTCAGACGATATTTAAAAGAAAACCAACAAATTCTTAAATATATAAAAACCTACTTGGTCTAATTAACTTTTTTTCTTAAATGATTGCTTAAATTTACATTTGAGTATTTAAGATCAATTTAAATGAGATTCCACCTAATTTCAACTTTTAATTAAGAGGTGTTTTTCTGACCAAAAAAAAAATTAAGAGGTGTTCTGAAGGTCAAAAAAAAAATGAAGAGGTGCTCTGGAAAGGGAGAAAAAGGAACGAATATTTTTGTAGAACGAGAAAAGCAACATGTGCTGGCTCTCGGCCTTTTCTGCAACAAATTATGCAACCATGCGGAAAAAGGCTCTTAAACTTGAAGTTGAAGTCACAGTACGATCTTTGCCACTCCATTTTATTTTGAAATCCAACCTTAAAGGCACAAAACTTAAAAACTTATATTGATATTGTAACAAAATAAACCGGCTTTGATCACGTCTCCATTCTATATTTCTATCTTTAACACGAAGTAGAAGTTAAGCTTTAAAATAACAAAGCAGTGTGACTATATACTGATCATTAGTTAGAACTGAGCTAGGTGATATGGGTGGATCAAACTGTGACTTCAAGTCTAACTTTCAAGATTCAAAGGGGCGAATGTGTTCTCCTTCTCCCAAGGAACATGACTATACGTCACCAGCAGCCATCTTGGCCTAAGCGGTCGCCTCTAGAAACCGGCTAGCCAGAGTTTTAAGTTTTAACCATAGCTAGGATAGTACACACCTATTCATGTGAAGTTCAACGCTTACACGTGGATAAATATCTAACTTGGAAGTGTCTAATTTGTCATGAATATGTGTCTAATTTCTGATGGACGCAGCTGTGGCTAATCACTATCAAGAGGCACTCCGACTAGGTAGCATGCATGTAGCTGCTAGTGACCCGAAATTCCAATAACGATGTAATCTTATTTCCAACTATAGTGACCCGAAATTCCAATAACGATGTAATCTTATTTCCAATTAAAGGGTATAACTGTCTTCTTATTTCACAAAACTTAGTCTCACAAACCTTAGGTGGTTCATTTGTTTTTAATTATACTCAATTAATTTTTACTAAAAGAGTTAAGGATGTCTTTTCTTCTTAAATTAAGTTCTTTTATTTATATAAATTATCATATTTATCAAATTGCATATCATCACAATATATAGAGGTACAATTTCCTCGGTTAATCTCCCAAAAAATGAGTTGACTCTTATAATTAGAATTTGAGGAGTATGGTTTTGAAATTCTCCCACCTTCTAAAAAATGGGGATGCCTAGTGTGTAATGATGAGAAGAAGAAAAGAGAAGGATGTATCAAAAAAAAGAAAGGAGAAGGAAGCGGTAAATGGAGAAAATGATGATGGAGGCATGCACAAGGCTTTGGGGTAAACAAATAATGCGTGATGATGAAGGTATCGTGAATGGTGGAATTATTACTTCCACTGCGTCCTTGTCGGTGTTCCCAACGCCACATCTGGACACCATTTTCATCATTATTCTCTATTAATCCCATCACTATTTCCCCTCCCATTAAACACTGTTTGTTTGCTTTGTTTCCTCTCAGCGTCCCCAAAAAACTCAAACTTTATCCCTCAATTCTCCTCCAAAAACTTGTCAGTGTTTGGTCGTTTAGTTGCGAGAAAGAAAAGAGTGGCCAATAATGCGATTGTCATTCACAAGATCGGACGCGTAGGCGTAGCTTCTTTATCACTTTATTCGTTGATGCTTTGTTTCTTTTTCTGTCACATTACCCTCTTCTTTAGCTTTCAGGCAAACCCAAAGTAAAAAAAAAAAATAGTTCAATATAAAATCATATGCTTATCCTCGAATTTGATAAGGGTAGTGGGTGGAAATAAAGATTCTACATAATCTATATATCATGAAAAAGAGAGAGAAAGCGCGCGCGCGCGAGATGACCTCTTTGATTAAGTCAACGCCTGAGCGAGGGGAGATGGGCAGTTAGTGAACTCTCATATTACAAGCGTGAGCAGGTTCACTTTCAAGTTTCAACGTACACATAGAGATGTAGCTTAAGAACCAAATTGCCAACTTGCCATGCACTCATGAATTATTATATATGTGTCGTCCAGTAGGTGATAGTAGTAGACGAGAAGGTGCAGCCTTTAATTCGTTTTATTTACTCTACCTTATACCACTGCATATCAAACTTCACATATATAACTCAGTTATTTTTAAAGCAGAAAATCAAGGAATAGGATAACACACAAATACACACGGTTGTGATAACTAAAGTAAGATTTTGGAAGGACTATGATCCAAGAGAAGAGACATAAAAGTGTGAGATGTTTTGGAGGGAGGTTGATGAAGTGGGGAAAGTCACGTGAGGTGTCTAATGAAGACTGAGTTGCCTGCGTCCACCGAAACATCTCTGTCACTCAACTAACTCTTTCCTTTACAGCGACATTAGTGTCCCCCCATTTATTTCCCTCTTCTCCATTATCACTCCAATTATTCAATATCCCCTCCTTATCTTCTATTTTCATTAGTGCTGCAAATTTCTTTATAACCATTATTACAAACTTTTGTATTATATATAAAGCTAGCCTACGATGTAGTACTCTTTTCATTTAATTTGATTACTTGCTCATTTTTCTTTAATAATCAAATTTTAAGTAAAGGATTTGACTCACGGCCACGCCACTAAAAATTGTCTCAGCTGGCTCTAGGGAGGTTTCACTCATCTTCACTTATTAGCTCTGGAGATGTATTTCCAAGCAGATGTAACTAAAACCTAAGTAGTATTTACAAGAATCATACACTTGTCAAGATAAATAAATGACCAACCTTTTACTAGTTAAATCAATGCAACAACATACATAAGATGGGAAATTAATCACTAATTTCATAGGCACAGATATAATTTACTGCTAATAATACTAATCAATTTTATAAAGTTTTTAAAGAAATTATATATTTATTTGCCAACTATAAAAGAGGACAGTGATTAAATAATCTACAACTTTTCAACGACATTAATATTCAAAACTAAAGTAAAAAGATCTGAATTGCTGATATGATATACTCCTCTCCTTTAGTATGTCCCAATGAAAAAAATATATATAAATATGAGTGATTTGTGATCAGTGATTGGACCAGAGATATATACATATATCAGGGTTTGTAACATTGATTAAGCCCAATCATCCATAACAGGCCACTTTCCATTGTTACCCAAGTTGTGTAGCAATTTAAACGAGCCATTCAGTGATTATTGAATAGAATTTGATCACCACCCACAGACCACTAACCACTTATTGGGCTCCACGAGACATGAAAGCAAAAACATTGGTTTTCTTTTACCAAGAAAAAAACATTTGATCGTTGATTATAGAGATGCATTGTCCACAAGACTACATCACCAGATTGGGCTTGACAGAAGATATCCTTCTTGTATTAGGCCTATTTTAATTAATCAAACTATCAGGAAAAATATTTTTTATTACGTCTTCGCATTTGTCCGCCCATATACGCTAAAGTGACAGATGTATTTAAAGCTAGGAGTTAGTACTGATTAAACATTCGACGAAAGAGAGGCTTTGGGTGCGTCGTTGTTCAGCATATACAATCTAGAATGCTTGCATGCATGCTTGCTTGTTAAAAGGACTAAAAGATCTCCGCCACGGCCTTTCCCTTTCAACCAGCCTATCCATACAAAAAAAAAAAGATTTTTCATATGATTAATATCCTCGCATGTTAATATACTCCCCAGAACCATGAGAGGTAACACTATTTTTTTAACCACAACATTATTGTATGAGAATACATGAAATGTCAGTATAATAAGTGTTTAATCTTTATTTTTACACTAGAGATTTTAAATGCAAAGAATTGAAGGAGAATATATACTACCTCCATTTCTAAATTTAAGATCATTTTTCCTATTTTGATTAGATTAATGATGTTAATTAAGTTAATTATTATCACCAATTTATCCTTTGTATTAATAGGGTTTAATTTCAGAAAAAGTTATGAAAAATTAGAGAATCATCTTATATTTAGAAGCAAATTAAAATTTAAAATTGATCTTATATTTGGAGTGGTTCGAGTAGTATAAATGATATAAAGGCAAGAATGGAAATTACATCAGGTTCAACAATAATAAATTATTCAATCATGATTAATCGATTTATGTGATTTCCTTATCTACCTCCTATAAATTCAAGGTGGATTTGACAGATTTTCAAATCAAGATAACTAATTTTTATTTAAGCCTATTAAATAAATGGCATTGTTTGTTGTGTACTTGATTGGGGTCTGAGCCAAGCTTGTAACTTATAGTATACACTTATTTCACGTTTCAATTTGACATGTTCTTATACTAGGCATGGTTTAAAGCCAATTAAAAAGCTTTTAATGATAAACAATACTTTGTTACACAACAACAATGTGAGAGCACAAATATGATATAAAACAACAAAAGTTTAAAAGAGAAAACAAGTATATACAACAATAAGAGTAAATAGTCTAATGCAACAAACAAAATTATAGTTATCCTTTCCATATAAACATCCAACATTAATAATCAATGTGTAGTTGGTTGAGTTGGTAAGTGGGCTACAACCCCCCGTAAGGATGAGAACGCGTGTTCGATTCCCGGGAAGCGCTCCTATTGGGAGAGGGAACGACCTTACCCATGTGGGCAACACTCCTACCCCTCGAGCCCGGATTAAACCGGGCGGTGATTAACCAAAAAAAAAAAACATCCAACATTAATAGCATGTTTCACATCCTTGACATAAAGGACTAAGAGAAATGTCATTGAAAATTAAAAAGTGAGAACACGTAAATGAAAATGAACACTCCGTTAAAATTTAGTAAAAAACATTAATAGATACATGTACTTTTATTTCAAGATAAAGGTACATGTTCTCAAAATGTATATTATTTTATATTTACAAGACCTATGTTAACTTGTTTGTTCTAATAGGCCCTTTTAAAAAAGCATGGGTCTGACATGTTTAGTAAAATGGACTTTATAAAAGCTGGGCCAATTTCCCATAAACTTAGGTTTGGAGAAGGTCAAACTTAAGGCCATGTTAGGGGTCTATCTTATTCGAGACAAGTCAATTACTAAGTTAATTATTTGTGACAAACATATGTTATGAGTTCACTTTAAACTTTTTATTATGGGATAAACCTAAGCCCTTGTTAAGGGCACGACCTGTTTCCAACCCTATTTAATTAACAACAAAGTTAACTATTTATGACACCCATATGTCATGATTTCACTAAACATCTTTTTATTATGGGCATAGAATCCATCCCTTAATATATAATCTATTCCTTAATGAAACCTTTTTAAGACAGGGGCAGTATAATAAGTTTATAAATTTGGGAACTTAAATGAATTAAAGTCTCATAAAATACTTGAGAGAATATACAAGTAGGAACTGTTTCCCCAGTCACAAAAATCATGAGTACAGAGAGTATAAGTATATCTAGAACATCGATGTAATATCCTGAATGTTTTAGATTTTATCTTTACGAAAGCAGTATAAGATAGCTCACGGTCCATATCTTTTAGCTCTCTCTTCTCGCCTGTCTTATGGGTTGAAAACCAGTTCTCGAAAAACAGGTCTCATGGAAGTAAGGTCATGTAAGAGAATATAACCTTTTGGGATGCAGGGTGAGAGGGGACCTTCAAATTTCATTAGTGACTAAGGTTCTTGATAGTGACTAACGGACACGTTTAATGAATGACCTTAAAATATCAAAAACTTGTGTAATATGGGTTACACAGCAAATCCATTATTATAGTATGTTATAACGAATCTTCTCTAGATTTATGAGAGAGACCCTTATCTATCACGCGCCCCATATACGACAACTATCCATAATACACCCCTATCCTATAATATATTTTTTTTGATAACATATCCTATAATATATTACCACCAAGTCTTTTCATATTTATTATAGGACATTACTTAGGTCAAGTTCATCCATCTAAGTTCTCCATTTCTCCAATTACTGACCGTTAGATTGAATGGATGGTTATTATAAATGGACACATGTCCCTTGAGAACTTGGAGAAATGAATTTGATGTAAGTTTTTCCCTTTATTATATTCTACTTTGCATATTTGGACAATAACACACGCCCCCTCTTCTCTGTTTTCTTTATTCAAACATATAATCATGTTATCTAACTCACTGTCAACTTGCGTTTTTGGTATGATGATGAAGTTGATAACTTAATTTATTCGAAATTATTCGTTTTCCTTTGTTGCCACTTTTGTCTCAGCATTATAGCAGAATCTTACTATTGGACAACAAGCAATTAACAAGGCTGAATTCTTAACTTGTCTTTGTGTCAGAAATCACCATCATACCAAATGGACAGTGCTTGCTTTCGTAGAATCATTAATTTCTGTGAAATTTAGGTCTCAACTTGCTCACATCCATGTTGTTTCACCTGGATAGATCAAGGACGAAGACGACCTTGACTTAATACTTCTGTGTTCACGTGAATATATTATGGTTAGAACTTTGCAAGAGATTATTCTGTGAAAAAATTCATTCCATTTTTCAGATAATCGACTAAGATCAAACACTTTTAATTCTAATCATGAATGGATATGATTAATGACAAGATCAATATTTTCAAGGAATCTAGCCAATGAAACTTGAAATCAGATTAACAGATAAGAAACAAGATACAAAAGATCCATTAGACCCCCATGAAAAACCTGACATATAAACTAAATAATGCTTTACCATACAGAAAGAAGAGTTCTAAAGATGCTTCACAAATCACGTTGATAAACAAAAAACAGAACGTTGAACCTACCAAGAAAAAATTTACAAAATATAACTATTATTCCACACGCTAAAAAAAGTAATTTTGACAAATTGATTTGCCCTATTGATGATCTCATAATAGCTAGCTAGCTACTATGCCTAAAGCTTGAGAGATAAATCAAGTTGCTTATTCATTTCTTCTGATGGATTAGTCTTCAAACAATGAATCCCACCCACCAAGAACCCACTAATCTCTTCCTTTTCTGCAGAACCCATCTTGGCCTTCACAATTTCAAACCTTCCCACACTACCTGAGGTCGTCTTATGAAAATTCACCATCTCTAGCTTCCCAATTCCAGGCTGGTTTGACCAAGCCTTATGATGAACACTATTATTATTATATGGCTTGTGGATCAAAGAATGAGCTTGAATCCCCAGAGGCCTATTATTGCAAGAAGCACCATAAAGAGGAAGAGAAGCCATACTTGCATACCCAAAACTATGCAGAAAAGGATGCCCAAAAGCTGATGCTGAAGCCAATATTTGTGAATTAAGCCTCTGTCCTCTTTTGGCTATTGATCTTTCCCTCTTGTGTGCATTTTGGTGTCCACCAAGAGCTTGTGAGCTGTAGAATTTTCTCTGGCAGTAATTACATGAGAAAAATCTTGGTTCTGCTTCTGAACCAGAACCATGATTGTCAACACATGTTTCTGATGATGTTTTTGATGAACTCTCATGAAGGGATGTGATGAGATTGAGTTCTGGGTTATTCTCATCAAAACCAGAAGCATTAAGATCAAATAAAGTTTCTCTCTTTACCTTATCTTCTTGGTAGTTTTGGTCTTCCGCTTCACCAACTTGATGGTTCAGGCATGGATCATTCCTTTTCCTGAGTTCTTCCATCCTAGAGAACTTTTCTTGGTCTTCTTGTTTGGAATGATAACTAATGCTTCCACTTGTGGATTCTTGTCACCGTAAAATGAGGTAAAAAAACTGAAAAAAGTTTATATATACTGGGGTGGGATATATGGAAGCCCGGCCCCCACATGCATTTTTATATTTGTAACACTTTTGACTTTCATGGAAAGTTGGAAAACTTCCTGTACATTCATTCGCCTGTGTGTTTTCTTGTATTAAATATATTGTTATTTCTTTGCAGTCTTCTTGTACTTGAGGCCCACCAAAATACATGACATTTTTATTGTAAGTGCGTTGGAAGGAAAAATATTACTCATCATCATTGTCAATCAATTATTACTTTATTTTCTTTTGAATTGAAATTGGAGTTTTTGCCCCCTTAATCAACATCACCAAAAAGATGAAGCAAATATAGGCTGTTTGTGAGAACTGTTCATATATAGGAATTCATAAATACAAATGGTAAAATAAGATTGTGGTAAAACGTGATGAGTCATGAAGAGTTGGAAAGGAAGCAGAAGGAGTGAGATGTATGTGGGATCATAAGAGGAAAGGAGAGGCAAAGCCAAACATTGTCATGTTCACCAAACAACTTTCCCTCTCTGTACTTGAAACTCTATATCCTCTGGACACTCTGTCCCATGTTGTTACAACACTGTCCCTTTTGTTATTTAACTTGCATCCATCCATTTATCTCTCTCTCTCTCTTTCTCTCTCTAGAGTCTGATATTTCATACTTCGAACTTACTTTTTTTTCCTGCTTTTACCTTTAACTTGTCTCCTTTTGATTTCCCAGAACCTACCACTCATATTCTAGGGAATAATAACATTAATTTCTGTGAAGGAATAAGCTCGTGCATAGTACTAAGGCTTTGTAATAGTAAATAGTAAATGTTTAAATAAGTGTTGTAAGAATCAGAGATATCCGCTTACATATGGCTTAATGGTTATAAGTTCAAGTTCAAATGAAGGTCTCACTGTCAATTTAAACGATTCGACTGTATCGAAATGTGACCCAAAACTTTCTCCAACTCTCCTTTGACCTTTCAATTCAATTGGCTTAAACTAAAAAAATCATGTGATATGGTTTCCAGCGATGTACTATAGCATGGAATAATCTTGAATGGTGTGTGAGGAGCAGGTGATACATAAAATTATGTTGGAAAGAGAAAACAAAAGTAATGGCCGACAAGTAGAAAGATAAGCTGATGTGGAGTAGTAATGCCCTTAATCGTGGCATCATCAGAAGGTAATTAAAATTGATGAGAAAATAGTGTTTTTTGTTCTCTCCTCCTACTATATTAATAAATTTAAGATTTAACTGAATTTCTTAAATCTCAACATTATATATAGTTTTGACTTACTTCCTGAAACTAATTTATTTGATTTATAAGTTAACGTATAATTTAATCACAATACATAAAATATGTTATGATTAATAAACCTATTTAATTTCTGACTTAGAAAAAGGTCAATTATTGGATCTTATATTTAGAAAATAAGAAAATAGTACTTGTTCATCATTTCTTTCTTCTTATTTAGTGCAATATAATTGTTACCACATCGACAAGTCATTGGTTGGATGATTATTGTTATAAAAAAGCCTAAAGGCGTTATATTGGGGAAACAAATGAATGAAATGGGAACTAGGAAGAAGAAAATGATGATGATGGGAGAGAAAGGTAACGTTGTATAACAAGTCAAATCAGTACAAAGAACCAAATCTCAAAAAGAGATCTCTCTGTCTGTGCACATTCGAAAGCAACCAGAAAAAGAAATACACAAAGTTACGATCCATCACCTCCCTTTTCTTCCCTTAACCATATCTTTAATTAGAGCATCAAAGTACTCGAAAGAAACCAGATCTATCTCTTCCTTTATCTTTTTCTCTAACACCCAAGCCATGCTAATCCAATCCAATCAGTGCATGCATGTACCCACCACTTCCACCTTTTTATTTCTTTTCTTTTTAAATTAATGTAATCTGATTTCAATCTATAATTTGATAACATTGTTCCAACACATGCACAAGATGACAAATGAATACATATGGCTTGTTTGGCTGGCTAGGCTGCTAGATGGTCACGTACGTATTTGTAGAGTTTTAGATAATAAGTAACCCTACTGCCTCTAGTGCCTCACATTCGTGTTCATTTTGTCAACATCTATATTCTGCCATTTATGCTTTCTTGTTTTCTTTTATTTTTGTGCATCTTTGTCGTCACCTTCCTTTATCTCTGCATAAATTCCTTCATTTCACTTTTTCACTTCTTTATAAAGTCGTTTTCTTTCTTTCTTCTTCCTCTCCGATCCTTTAAGTTTATTATGTTCTCACTCAGGAAACGTGGTCGACATGCACCATAAGTTTTCACTTGGCAACTACCAGTTCATGTGAGTTACGT
Organism: Mimosa pudica; assembly: GCA_029929735.1. Lineage (NCBI taxonomy): Eukaryota > Viridiplantae > Streptophyta > Magnoliopsida > Fabales > Fabaceae > Mimosa > Mimosa pudica. Next base: position 6,034,749 of record JAKELP010000007.1, read on the forward strand.
CGTTTTCTTCCACAGCCTTATACGCTGCTATTGAATTTGATGTGTGCGTCCATTTTTTTCAGAGCGCGAAACAAACAAAATAGAACCAAGTAAAAAGATCAACACAATGCTTTCTAAATGAATAATAATTCCTTGTATCCTAGATATTTTGAGTTTTTTTGAAAAATTCTAAAAAGGTTAAATAAGTTATTTTAATATTGATCTACCAAAATTGTTTCTCTAATAACTAGTTTTTTGAAATATAAATTATCATACAATCAAATAAAACACGTTGTTATGTGGATAAAAGGTGTGTTTAAATCAAGTAAAAGGCTTTTATTGGTAGATTGGTAGAGGGTAAAACTCTGCCTATGCGGGTAGCATCCTTACCCCTCGAGTTTGGATTAATCAATTAGTTGCCAATACATATTGGATTACCGGATAATATTAACAATAACAAATATATATGTTTTTACTAAATGACTCATTTAACTTTCTTAATTTCTCTAAAAAAATTCAATTAAATCTTATATTTAAAAAAAGAGTACTACTAAAAAAGGCTATCTATACATACACTTGTTATAGCAAGCTAGTTTGTTTTGCACGAGTTTTTATATCACTTTTTCCTCATTTATATTCATCAATTTTTAAACTAATTTGTTTACCATATAAAGTACTGGTATACATAAATTTTTTTAAGAAATATCATGCGATGCATATATTAGTTAAACGGTTTAGTTAACTTCTCTAATCTCTCTAAATTTGTCAAGTGAGCCTTATATTAAGCACATGAGAGCTAGTTTATAAATGGAACCCACCATTTTATATATATATATATATATATATATATATATATCGGTTGTCAAATGAGAGAGGGGCGGGCTTCCTCTTTATATGTGTGAATGTTTTTCAGGTGTTCTTATATCAACATTTGCTGCACTAGAGTGAGTTTTCCCCAGCACACACTCATTAATTATTTCATATTTGACTTTAAATAAGAAATCCATACAAGTATTTGGCACTACGAAGACAAGTATCGGAATGAGCATTTTTAATTACGATTACGAGCTCTTTTACTCATCGTTTCGTGACAAAGATGCTTAATTATGTATATGAATATTAAATACCCCTTCCGTTCTTAAATATAAGATCATTTTTCCTAATTTAAATAGATTAAGGAAATTACTTAAGTTAGTTATTCACACATGATATTACTAATTTATTCTAACTATATATTTTTATCCACACTCTCCCTCTTTTGTTTGTTATTATAGATAAGCGTTATAGGGTTAATTTAGGGGAAAGTAGGGGAACATTAGAAAGTGATCATATAATTAGGAACAAGTTGAATTTCAAAAGTGATCTTATATTTAGGAACGGAGCGAGTATTTGATAACATACACAAGAATTGAGTGCAAAGATTAGTCAGTTTAAGTATATGTATATGATGATGAAATCGACACTCTAACATTCAAACACTACTACAAATTAAGCCTATACCAGCGCAGCTTTACATGCGCTCATATATGCAGAGCAAAAAACGCATGTGCAAAGGGTCTCTACATGCGCTTTAAGCGCATGTAGATGTCTCCTCCTCTACATGCGCTAAAAGCGCATGTAGAAGGCAACGTCAACATGCGCTTTAAGCGCATGTAGAGACTCTATTGAAGTGCAACACATTAAAACATGCATAAGTGATCCTCCTTAGAGCTCATAAGGTGTTCCTGCACGTCAACATAGTGTTTCAAATCTCCATTACAACTTTTTGTTGTTATGGTAAGGCTTAAACACCCTCTACATGCGCTTAAAGCGCATGTAGAGGCTGTAAATTTGAGAAAGAGCCTTTACATGCGCTTTAAGCGCATGTAGAGGCTCTAATGAAGGGCAAAACATTAAAACATGCATAAGTGATCCTCCTCAGAGCTCATAAGGTGTTCCTGCGCGTCAACATAGTGTTTCAAATCTCCATTACAACTTTTTGTTGTTATGGTAAGGCTTAAACACCCTCTACATGCGCTTAAAGCGCATGTAGAGGCTGTAAATTTGAGAAAGAGCCTTTACATGCGCTTTAAGCGCATGTAGAGGCTCTAATGAAGGGCAAAACATTAAAACATGCATAAGTGATCCTCCTCAGAGCTCATAAGGTGTTCCTGCACGTCGACATAGTGTTTCAAATCTCCATTGCAACTTTTTGTTGTTATGGTAAGGCTTAAACACCCTCTACATGCGCTTAAAGCGCATGTAGAGGCTGTAAATTTGAGAAAGAGCCTTTACATGCGCTTTAAGCGCATGTAGAGGCTCTACTGAAGGGCAAAACATTAAAACATGCATAAGTGATCCTCCTCAGAGCTCATAAGGTGTTCCTGCACGTCAACTTAGTGTTTCAAATCTCCATTGCAACTTTTTGTTGTTATGGTAAGGCTTAAACACCCTCTACATGCGCTTAAAGCGCATGTAGAGGCTCTACTGAATTGCAAAACATTAAAACTTGCATAAGAGATCCTCCTCAGTGCTCATAAGGTGTTCCTGCACGTTAACTTAGTGTTTCAAAGCTCCATTACAACTTTTTAGAGTAATGATGTTGCTTAAACAACCTCTATATGCGCTTAAAGCGCATGAAGAGGCTATTTATTTGAGAAAGAGCCTTTACATGCGCTTTAAGCGCATGTAGAGGCTCTACTGAAGGGCAAAACATTAAAACTTGCATAAGAGATCCTCCTCAGTGCTCATAAGGTGTTCTTACACGTTAACTTAGTGTTTCAAAGCTCCAACCACTTTTGGGTGTTATCAAAATTTTGATAGCACCCTGTACATGCACTTAAAGCGCATGTAGAGCCTCTACATGCGCTTTAAGCGCTTGTAGAGGCTCTACATGCGCTTTAAGCGCATGTAGAGCCTTATAGGTCTAATAATAAAATAAAATTTTATTCATTTGATTTATTTAATGATGAAAAACTTAATAGCACTCATTATTTGATTAATTTAAAATAAAAGATTATTTGATGAAATACTTAATGATTAATAAAATAAAAGATTATTCAATTTAAACACTATGATTAATTTAAAATAATTTTCAACAGAAACAACATCACAAATGTGAGATGTTATTATGATTTTGATGTGAACTATATATATATACATATATAGAACAAAAATTTAGTCTAAGTTCTTTGATGTGTAATTGTTTTATTAAAAATTAATATTAGCCTCTGTACATGCTCGTAAAGCGCATGTATTGAATAGAAATTATAGATTTCCCGCGCCTTTGTCTTATGAGTTCCCTCCCTATATCTGATCACTCTATAGCGCGCTCACAGAGCATGTCATTTCTCATTTCTCATTTCTCATTCTTCATTCTCATCACTCTTCCCTCACTCGAAATCCCTCACTCTTCCACCCCACTCGAAATCCCTCACTCTTCCGCCTCACTCGAAATCCCTCACTCTTCCTCTCTTCTTCATCATCACTCGAAATCCCTCCACCTCTTTCCTCTCTTCTTCATCATCACTCGAAATATTCTCACTGTCGCCGTGTGGTTGCGAGACGAACGAGTGATTGGTTGCTAGAATGGGTAAAAGCTTCAACCTTTATATTGTTTCCCGGGCTATACTTTCATTCTAAAGCATTTCTCATTGTTCCCTTTCATTTTCTGGTTTCTTTTTCGCCCTACGTGTTTTCCGGCGGTGGTGTGTGATTTCCAGCGGGCAACGTGGCGGCCGGCGGCGGTTTAACCTCCCAGTGAACCCCAGTGACGTCCGCTTTGTATGTAAGTTGGTTTCTTTAAGCTTTTTAATAGAGATATATAAGGGTTAGAAATGGTTAAACTTTGAGATTCTTGTTAATCAATTGTTATGTTATTGTGAAATGTTTTGTTCCAAATTTGACTGAAGTGATTTCTTGATTTAAGCATATGTTGTCAATTAATTTGCATGCCTTACTTAGCTTTCTCCTGAAAATTTCTTAAACATAGAATAGAGCTAATTATTCTTGGTAGCTTATTGACTTAACTTTTTGTGTTTGGTTGCTGTTGATTGAGCATTCTGGTGATATATAAATGCGTGTTTGAGCATGCCTCGAGCTGAAGTTTTTGAATCCATCATTTGTTGATTTCCTTCCAGGAAGACACGAGGGATTCTCAAAAATAAGCGTGCTTTAAAGAATATGAGCTGTCAAGGTGAGTGGATCACTCAAAAAGTGTCATGATTGTTCATCTATGAGGGTGATTTAGCTTTGTTAGGTGTTCCTGTAACTTGGATTGATGGCTGTTACTAGTTTCACATACAACAGGATTTGTTATATCTCTTGGTTTTTGTACCCCGTTTACCCTCCATCATTTAGCGTATTGTATTCATGGTTTAGCATACACAATGTATTCGCTGTGATTGTAGCTGATTGGATTCATTAACACTTACATGGTTTATGTATCATATATGTATACATGGTTAACCCCAGTGAAGTCCACATATAGAAATGGATTTATTTTCATATGTTAATTAATGGATGAATGAGTGCCAATGGAAATTGTATTTAGCTACTTTAGCTTGATGCTGTGGATAATAAAGTTTGATTTTTAAAAAGCTTAAATATGGGTCCATTTTAAGGGTTAGAAATGGTTTAGTATAACTGAATGTAATTAGTTGTGACAGCTGGCATTAGTTTGTTAGATTTGTAACTGATTGTGCTATTTAGTTATGACAGCTGGCAATAGTTAGTTATGCTAGTGAAGAGGCTTTACCAGCGCCCCCTTCTACATGCGCTTATAAAGCGCATGTAGAGGCCAAAATAAGCGCATGTAGAAGGGGTAATCTGTGGTAGTGAAACTTCTTATGCACCGATTAATAATTAAGAATCTACAGCTCACTGACAAAATTTGTTTTTTTAAAAAAGAAAATGGGAAAATGACATATAAAGTCTGCTCAATTGGAAAAGGGACAATTGAGGTTGGTAAATTGTGGAAATGACAAGTTGGGTCATTTGAACTTGAAATAAATTACCACATTTGGGGAAAAGACTAAAGTGCCCTTAAAATTAAAAAGTCATCATCCTTCTCGTTGAACAGCCCCAAGCCACCATCTTCCTCACAACAAATTTGAATCTCAAACCCTAGCCACCATCTTCTCCTTAGCCGGCCGTGTTCCTCCGCGACGGATTCAGTGTACTTGGCGAAGTCCCATTTGTGAATTCGCTAGGACTGAGATTTCTTATTCGAAATTCGCTCTCTTTCTTCGTCTACGTCTTCTTCTTCTTCCTTGCCATTGCCGTCATCCTGGTCGCTGTGCTCTTCTGCTTCGTTGTCTTCGTCTTGGCTTTGCTTCCCTGTAACATGCCGAATAACCAGAGTAACATGCGTATTAACCACTGTCTCATGCATTTTAACCATAGCAACATGCATTTTTATTTCCAAAACTTAATCAATGCAACAGTGAATGAACATCTAACTCATCATCTTCATTACATCTAAGTACACCTGAACTTCTTTTTTCACCAATAAATTCGAGACAAGGTTTTAGGGTTATACAATACATATACATAATTTTTCTATTTCATACCCTAAAAGACACCATGACCAAATAAACTTGAAGAGAGTAGATTTTGCTTCCCTGTAACATGTCGAATAAACACAGTAGCATGCATATTAACCACTGTCGCATGCAATTTAACCATAGAAACATGCATTTTTATTTTTAAAACCTAATCAATGTAACAGTGAATGAACATCTACTTCATCATCTTCATTACATCTAAGTCCACCTGAACTTCTTCTTCCACCAATAAATTCCAGACAAGGTTTTAGAGTTATACAATACACATACATAATTTTTCTATTTCATCCCTAAAAGACAACATTAGCTTTTCTTTTGATCATGAATTATTATAGTCCTCAACAATTTTCAACCCAAAAAGGAAGAAGAAAACAAAGTTGTTGATGTGTAAATACCTTCTAACCTCCACCCAAGAAGGATAAATACCTTAGCTCCGTCACCCAACGTCCACTGCCGTTAGCTCTGTCACCGTCACCGTCACCGTTAGGGTTTTGTGTTCATTTTCTGTTTCATTTTTTCTTCCTAGTGGGTGTGGGCATCATGATTTTTCTTTTTTGTTTAGTGTGGGATTCATGTTTGGTTGTGTTGTAATATACTCCCTCCGGTCCTAAATATAGGACCTAGATAACTTTTTTTGGGAGATTAAGGAATGCTTAATTTTTGATGTCTTTCCAATAATACCCCTCCTTAATTAGTTTAATTACTTAGTAGCCCTTCTTTATTGCCTAGCCTTAGCGACTACTGCCTCTTCTTTCAGCTCCTGAGAAAACTGGCGGAGCCTACTGGAGGAGGTTCTTCTGATGGTCGGAGATCTAGAGGCGGAGGCCTGAGTTTCGTTTCCACTGAGCATTTCATCTTCGAGGTTGATAGCAGTGGCAGTGGTGGCGGAGGAAGTGGCTGGCCCGACGCTGCGGAGGACGATGGTGTCGTCATCCTGAAGATCGAGAGTGACCTCGACGAACTGCTCGGCGGCGGAGGTGGAATCAGTGTCGGGAGAAGTGGTGGCGACAGAAAATACTCCCTAGCCGCCTCTCAAATCTGATGTGAAAACGTGGCCGTTTGTGAAGGCAAATGGAGGTGGGCCCAGACATTTGTTAAGAAGAAGAAGAAGGGTAATTTAGGAAAAAAGTGACCAAAAATGTATCTAGGTCTTATATTTAGGACCAAAATGAAGTCTCTATCTAGGTCCTATATTTAGGACCGGAGGGAGTATTAGATTAGTAAAGGGCACTTTAGTCTTTTCCCCAAATGTGGTAATTTGTTTTAAGTTCAAATGACTCAACTTGGGCTTTCCACAATTTACCCACCTCAATTGTCCAAGTCCCAATTGGGCAGACTTTATATGTCATTTTCCCAAAGAAAATTAAAGAATAAAGATCCATAAATAATAAGTATTTGTATCGGTATGTATTTGTAAAATCTATCGATTACATCTCTTAATTAGTAAAATTTATTATAAGCTACATCTGTACACCTTGTACAAGAATAATCCAACAACTATGCGTAGCATGGACATGCACAATCGTTTTTTAAGTGAATTATAAATAGCATGATTTATTTTACTGCTACGTTTTATGATATGTGGTACATATCCATATGCTCAATAATCTATCTTTTATAAGAATTATCTTTCACAAGTGATGAAGCATGAAAATCCAAATTAAACACGTACAAATTGGAGCTGACCAGGAAATGATGACTATTGCCCAACAAAAAATACAGACATCTATCTGCATTTTGCATACATATTCGCCAGTCATCGGAGGACAGCTCCTGATCAGATAAACCTCTTTTTAGTGCAACTTTTATTTAAAAGCTTGGTCTGAAAAATACGATTTCTATGTTTAAAAGAAAAACTAGCTCTAATGAAGTACCTTGTATTCTGTAAATAAAAAACAACACATGCACATGACATTTCGTATTAAATATTTAAGTTCTGTTGAGAAATACAAAATCTAGAAAAATAGAAAAAAATATATATATACAAAACTAAATCGCGTGAAATATGATCAAAACAATGAAGAATTATCAGAGCCTACAGGACTGGCCGGTACCGATCTGTCGGTTCTATATTTTGCACTAATAATTTTAGAAAGATCCTTCATTATTTTGGGCATTAAGTGCCCAAAATTATGAGTGACAGTCTTACACTCCTACTTGAAGCTTATATAACTATGCAGCTCCAGTTTCTGGGTGTTGTCTAACTGCCAATCTCAAACATTCAGTCCAGCTAATATTAAGCTAATTCATAGGGATTGGTAAGTGAAATTACACCATACCATGGGACCCCAACTCCCATGCAATTAGGCTAGCTACTTCCAGGTTTGTAAGTCTTCCTCTTGGCTTCAAAAAAAAACAGTTTTACCTTTGAAAAAAACAAAGAAACAGCCCGTGATAAGTGATAACTGATAACCAACTACAACCAGACTTGGGGATAAAATGTTCAGGTTGATTGGACTATTTTAAACTTTCAGGTAGGTGAATTTTGTTGGGCCAAAAGTTAAGTAACTGGGCTTGTTGGATAATATGATTATAGCCCAAAATTAAAGAATCATTTCTCTTTTGAAAAACACACCGAGGCCATGTCCCTTCCAAATAAATGTGATCATCAAACCGCACACAAATCCACCCTGCACCTGCGTGCCAATTCCAAATTTCATCTGAAACCCCTGATGATTTATGTTTACTTTCTCCTAATACAATCCGTGCTAGCTGTGGCTAAAATAAACCGTTCAAAAATAAAATGTAGAAACAAGAATGAACGTGATCTTAAAATGACATACACTACACACTATTATTGAAAGTTGGAACCCATAAAGAGCAGCAAAATACAGAACACCGAATGAATATTATATCCCAATATCATTGTCAAGGTAGTTAGCTAACGTAACTGACAATATCATCAGTAAGAACGAAGTCAACTAAACAAAACCACATCCATATACCAAACACAAAACAAACACCCACTATAGCCTGCAAAATTACACAAATGCCCCTTCCCCTCTCTCTTTATACACATCTGATCTATCATATTCACAATGCAAGAAAGCAACCAAAAAGGGCAAGATGGTAATTAGCGCCGACGGCAGGAGACGGAGGAGACGGCAAGAGGGTAGGGAAAAGTGTTGGCATACTGAAAGGAGAGAGTAACGCCGACGGCGAGAGGCTTACCATCGTTAAGAAGGCAATCATTATAACGAAGACGCTTGAAGACTTTAGGATTAATGAGGCGAGCCGAGCTGAACCAGCCGCAGCTGACGTGGATGCCGGAGATATCATCGCAGTCACCGTCTCCGCCGCACATGTTGGTGACCTCCACCGTGTAGGTGGGGACCCCGGTGGCCAATGGCGCCGTCGCCCCCTGACGTATCACTATATCTTCCTTCCTACACTTCTCTTCTCCCCATATTCTGTCCACTACTGCGTCCTTTCCATTCCCTATTTAAACAATATAATATAATCCACATGCAACATCACTTAGCTTCTATTTCGTTCACACACTATATATATAGAAACTACTAAGAAAAAATTGACTTTTTTAGCTCATTGAGAGAGAAATATATATAAAATGAATCGAATCACTTTTGAGTTTTAACTAGTATTAATATTAGTCTATCATATATGTAACATGGTTTAGAATAAGCCATTTATTTTATTTTATTTTATTTTATTTGGTTTCCTTGATCTCTAATATGTATGATTATATTGGAAAATAATTGGAATTATAATTACCTGCGAGAAGTTTGCGATGAGTGGAGAGTGGAATTTTGGGTGTTGCTTCTTCTTGCTGTTCCTGAAGATAAGAGCTTGTGCTAGCAATCATATCTATTGAAACCATGGGATGGGATTATTAGGAAACTAACAAAGATTTAAAATCAAAGACAGATGGGTAATATAATATTTAATGATGGAGATGAGATGTATGTAGAGAATAAGAAGGCACTACATACCGGAGAAATGTGAGAGCAGTAGGAGGAAGAGTAATGAGGAAGCTGCTATGAAAAGGATGCCTGGAATCATCCTATTGCTAACTGAAAGAAAACGACGGTGTACTGTGAGTGAAATGAAGGGAAGGTTACTGTTGTATGTGTACTTTCTATATAAGGCTACGAGAGAACCAGAGGATAATAGAAGTGAAGGAGGGGGCTGACTAAAAGTTGCACGGAGATATGATATGGTGGAATGTGAAAAGACTTTTCTTTTTCATTCTGTCACGAGTTAGTAATTAATTAAATAAAGAATTTAAGAATAATAGCTGAGTGATTTAAAACATGTCACATCACACGGGCACTCAGGAAACAAACAGCCGTCGATCCTAAAGTTAAGAGGCGGTTTGTGATGTGATTAGTGTTTTGGACCATTTAGTTAGTTCACTCAAGTTGTCAGTAACGAGGCAAATGTAAGAGAGAGAGAGAGGGGGAAGGGCAAGGGCGGGAAGAAGAATTTGGAATGTGAGACCCACAAGAGAAGAGAAAGGAGCCAGCTTGCAGTATCATCGAAAATGAAACAACAAAGTACATTGTCAAACTCTCAATCAAGTGACTAATAAAGGAAAACTGGTGTGGGAACAAGAGTGGAGCAGGGGTATATAGCTGGAAAGTGTGAGGATTTAAGAGGCTAGGGGGCATATGGCATATGGGGAATGTAGGAATTGGAGCAGATAAAAAGTTAAAACGCGTGAACAAGCCAAGACAGAGACGAAATAACAGATTAAGTCACAGAGAGTAGTAATTAAAGAGACATGGAAACAGTAGCACCTGCACAAATGAATGAGAGACAGAACGAGAGTTGAAGAAACAAAAATGGCTCGCAGAATAAATGGCAGAAACGACAAACAAACAAATTCTATTATCCCTCCATAGTTGCATTCATTTATGGTACAACCAGATGCTCAGAGAGAGAGAGATAGAATGAACCTTTTTTTGAAGAGGGGATGCCAGATCAGCACGAAGGGTCGAATGTGAAGAAGAAAAAGGTGTGGGAAGATGGGTTTTGAAATGCGCTAATCACTGATACTCTGATATTGGTATGGTATATTGGTAGTATGTGACAAGACTTGCATTGCAAGACAGATAATATGTTGAGATGGTAACCATAGTTAGAGCGCACGTGGGGTTTATTAACCTTCCTTGGTTACTTTCCCTTCTAGAGAACTAGATCTTGAAAACCAATGTTATAGATAACCTTAAACAGTTAAATAAACTAGAGGCTTTTTTAGTTTTTTAGAGAGGCTCGCAATAGTTTTATACAGGCACTAAAAATACACGTGGGGGAAATCTACAACTAGATGTGTCATCATTTATAATCATTCAAAATTCTCTCTTCACATAACTAAAACTCGTTGCCGTCTCATCAATATGGGACCACCCCCCGAGCCTGAATTTGATTAAGTGAGCGATTTGTTCTTACGGAAAATCAAGCTCAATTCTGCTTGTTAGTAGTATCTTTGATCTAAATGCCCAAGCCCAATACCATGTTTGTCTACACACCGCTGGTCCTTCTAAATCCTAATTATTAGGACCTGCCAAAACATCATTAAGCGGCTGCTTCATTTAAAAGGACTGTGTGATTTTTTTAGGAAAAAAAAGGACAATACAGCATAATAAAGTAATAAAGAAAATGTTTCTATACTATTCAAAAGCAATTCAAAGTAGAAAGAGGAAAAGGAAAAGCAAGTGAATCAACATTTTATAAAATGTTTCTATATTATTTATGTTACATAAATATTATTTTATATTATGGAAATTAAAGTGTCAATCATATTAATTAAATAAATAAAAATACATCTGGTAAATAAATAAATCAAGATACTAACAGTCAAATTGACATTGGCTAGCTAAATACTACTCTGCCCGTTCCGTAATATAAAATTTCAGCTGGCAAATCAAGCTTATTAGGAAAAAAATGTAAAAAGTTAGTTTAGTTTCTGACATTAATTCTTTTTTTTCCAACTTTGTCTCTATTATTAGTAATGAGTATAAAAGGAAGCTAGAGACAAAGTAGGGAAAATCATATTAAATTGTATGAAAGGTGAAATTTTATATTTTGGGCTAAAATAGTTCATATCTTGGGCATTTATATCATTGATTGGAGGAGTACTTGCATTGTGACTATATATCAAATTTATGCTCCCTTTATTTGTAATACTACCTCCGGTCCTAAATATAAGACCTAATTGACTTTTTTTTGGAGAGGTTAAATTTGATTTATTTTTAGATTATTCATTAGTTTATAGGTAAAATAAACTAGTTTAAGGGAAAAAAATTAGGTAAATCAATTTATAATTAACTTATTTTGCTTTTTTATAGGATTTTCTAAAAAAGTCAATTAGGTCTTATATTTAGGACCGGAGGGAGTATAATAGCCTAGTTGTAAAAAAATGATTCTTAAGAAAACATGCAAAAGCTAGTTGGATGTCTGAAATTATTTTTTTCTAATATTGTCTTTATTTATTATGATATAAGTAAGGGAAATAAATGTGAAAATATTAATAAATACTCCCTCCGGTCCTTATTATAGGTCACCAACTACCAATTTTTCTTGGTCCTTTTTATAAGTCATTTCATGGTGTCCGATGCGCATTAATTATTTTTTCTACATATACTCATATTTAATAGGAGTAATAGGAGAGAAAGATAGCTAATAGTTTAAGAAATAAGTATAATTATTGAGAGTAATATTGGAAACTACTTAAATTGTAAGACAAATTAAATGTATTTAACCAATTTTATTGGTATGTGAGAAAATTAGTTAGGTGATTTATAATAAGAACTGGAGGGAGTATTAAAAAGAGTTAATTAGGGGCAACGTAGGGAAGACAACATTAAATGAAGATAGAATGAAAGAAAGAATTATTATATTTTGGATCAAACTATTTATTTTAAAGGAGTATTATATTACAATTTGCAGGGAGTAGTATGTATGCATTGACAAGTGGCACTCGAATTAATGGGACTAATTTGACCAAAAAATATCAATATTCCACGTTCTAAACCAAACAGTATCGAAGTTGACGTAGGTTAATGAGCCGTCCTCGTGCGATCTTTCATTCACACACACAAAAATATCAATGTCAATGCATTAATAATTAATAAGTCTATACTGCCTTCGGTCCTTAATATAAGAGCCCAAAATTTGAATGATTTTAGTCCCTAATATAAGAGTTCATCTCACATTCTCTCTTCATCTAATGTGTTTTTTTTTATATTTTGCCCTCAACTTTCTTTCCTATCTATTAATGTTTATGTCTTCTCTCTCTTAAAAGTATCATAATAAATATAAGCAATATTGGAAAAGAAGCATTAACTCCAGACACACAACTAACATTCACATGTTTTCTTACGAAGCGTTTTTTTTTTTTGCGGCTAGCTCTTATATTAGGGACCGGAGGGAGTATTAGTTTAATTAAATTTGAGTTCTAACTTAGCTGGGTTATCATCCATGCATGCAAGCCTTTTTATATTTACTACACACGCAGTTAGTACGTACTAATGTATTTTGGTGCAAAAACATAACAATATTAATGTATATTTAGTTTATTTAAATTTATATATGATATTTGACAAATCCTTGGATTTGTATGTTTTTAGTGTGCTAAATTGAAGTTATTAATATTTCAAAGATGCAATATCAAATTTAAATGCATTGATTTTAATAGAATTGAATTAAAAATGATTGTGTGTGAAAATGGTCAAATAAGGGCATAATTGTCATATTTAATTATTTATCTTAAGTGATTAATTTTTGGGATGAAAGGTATTATATTGTTGTAAATTTTCCTTTGCAGAAAATGAGAAAAATGGGTTGAAATTGCTATTCTGAGCATTTGGAGAAAATTACAGAATCGGCCCAAAATCCTGAAAATGTTTCAGAACAGTCCTGGGAATATTATAGAAACTGGCCCAACACTCTCAGAAATTTCAAATTAGCCCCTGCGCGAACTGCTACATATCAGCTCGGGTTTTACTGGTTTTTTGACTATTTTGACACCAATTTGGACCCAAATTGAAGCCCAATCATTGATCCAACTTCCATTTGATATTAATTGAAGAATTAGGCTTAGAAAACTCAAGTTTTGGGGGTTGGGTGCTCCCCAAAACCCTAGTTCCTTCCATTCCCTTCATCCTCTTTTCTTCACTTTTCATCCCATCTCTTTCACCTTCCACCTTTCTTCCTCCTTCCATGCCTCAATAAAGTTCCTTCTTGCTCTTGGAGTTGATGGGAAGTGGCTTGAGCTTTGGTTCTTCAAAGGGGAGTCCTAATTCCTTTCCTTTCTCTTTATATTTTTGATTGTCTAGGTTTAGGTTACCATTTATGTTTTGAGATTGGACTGGACTTGGTTGTTATTGTGGGTATTTGTGATTTTGGTTTGTAATGAGAGATTTGTACTCATCAATATACATGATTATGTATATGTTCATTATGGTTCATTTGATGTCTTTCTATTTATTCATGGTATTAGTAGATAGTTTGATTGAATTGAATTATAATTGAGCCTAATGCATTACAATCACTAATCACACTCTAGGGTAATTAATAATGTCTATTTGAATGGGTTCATGAGACTAGGCATTAGACTTACCGGTAGGTGAGGTTTTGTACTTTAGGAAACCTAGAGAAAACTCAAAGGTGCTAAAGGACTTAACAATTTCTAGTTAGTTGGGGTTTCACTAATTAGGTAATTGGACTCATGGGTTCATGAGATTTGGTAAATTAGAAAATTAGCATCCTAATTAACTCCCCAAAATATTTAGGCCCAAGGCACACTATACCGACTGCTCAATCGGTGTCCCTCAATATTATCCTGAAAAATGAAAAGAAATAGATGTTCACGCGATAATGAATTGGAAACTCGATTATTTATTAATTACCCAGCGAATACATAAGTGCCCGGATATTGACTGATGCACGTATACGAATAAACCAGTTTAACTTTAATTACACAATGTTAGATCGACAATTGTGTCGAAGGGAGGTTTATTTACAACTTTCACATATCTATATTTGATCTAATTATATCAGTATTCTTCTAATTAACATAATACTCACATCGTCTGTAATATAAAAGCACACACGCTTTTTAAGAAAACAAGTGAAAATTAGTTGAGTGTCTGGAGTTAATGTCTTTTTTTCTAATATTGCTCACATTTATTATGACACTTTTAAAAGAATGAAATATATAAGCATTTATAAATATGAAAGAAATATAGGGGCAGAGTAGGAAAAATCACATTAAATGAGGAGAGAATGTGAGATAAACTCTTATATTTTGGATCAAAATCATTTAAATTTTAGACTCTTATATTACCGACCAGATGCAATAATATTTAATCAGGACATGATGTTAGCTAGTCAAATTAATTGATGTATCATATCTTTATTGAAATACTATGATTATTTTCTTTAAATTAATTTCCCCATCTTTTATTTAACTATTGTTCGAAGGTGATTATTAATGATAGGTTAAAAAATTGATAGAAAATATAAATATGTATTATATTTACAATATGACCAAATCAATAGGCTCAGTAGCCATATTAAAGCCAGGATCGCAATAGTATGTTGGAGTTATCAACATTAATGTGTGGGTGTCATAAAGAACAAGTCCCGAATTATTAAGGATTGTGGGGGTCCAAATTATAAGAGAATTTGGATTATTACTATATGGGTTAAGAGGAGGAATGAACTTGTATAATAGTGGGCCACTAGAGGCAAATCCGACTAATATTCTCCACCATTATATGTGCAAGTTAAGAGTATATTAGACACTTTAAATAAGAAGGTTTTGTGGGAATAAAATATTTTATGAATAGTGTTGTTTCAAAAGTATTTTTTTTTTACCGTCATTTATGGTATAATGGACATTGATTTTGGTTTAATGAAATTGCTAATTTCATGGATCAAGATGAATGCACATTATGATTTTAAATGCTACTTAATATTTTATTTTATAACCTCTTAGCTTGATTACCAATCAATGACATAAAGATTATTTTAAATTGGTCTCTTCATTTCATTTGATTTCTAACGCACATGGGTGACCAAAAACGTCATGTTTTATGTATTGATTCATTGACGTGTGAGGTGGCAAAGTTCTTATTTTTGGTGTCTATATAAGTGTCTCTAAGTGTGAGCATGTGTATATGACTCTTGACTCTTGAGTCTAAGAGCACAATCTCCTCCTCTTCCTCTCTAAAATATCTTTTGAGTTACTATATACTTTCACTGTTCTGATGCTTTGCGAAACGCAGGAAGAATCTGTTTAATCCTGGGGAGAGCCGCGTCCTCTGTTGCTGCCGGTGGTCGCGGAATACCTCTAAAGGACAAAGTCCCATAAGGGAAGCGACTCAGATCACTATTTTATTTTACGTGCAGCACTGTGTGTTTTTCATTGTTTGCAGGAATAATTGATGAATGGATATATTAGCATTGGAGAGGAGTTAGAAGATATCCATGAAACTATTTGATGGTTTGGAAGCAGACGCCATCATAGTATTCAAAATCTTTTGCTCACCAGTCACCGGTACAGTTTTGTGATAGTTCTCGCCATATATAGTCGCTTGAGGACTTGTTAAATTTCCGACATAAAATATTGATCTGCATATGAAGCGAGCATTTCTTCTAAGTCGTCAGTCACTTTTCTATAATCATCCATTGGAATGTGTTTAAAAGTATTGATTCTTAGTTTCTTCCCCAACATAATTGACACCTTTGGGTAACATGTTACCAATAATGCTCATTATAAATCGATTTACTTAAAAAAATTAAAATAACAACAACAAAAAAATCTTATCCTAGGCCACTAGCTAGGTGTGATAAGCTATATGAATCACATAACGCCAAATGTGTGGATCCATATTCATAAGATTCGACATAGTTTATGTTGGTCGCTGATGCTTAACACAACACTACACTTTTATCCAGACTTGAGTTTATAAATATAAGAGGGTATTTGTTAGTGAAACTCAAATAATATAAATAATTTTTAAATTTTTCACACAAGGAACAATTGACAAAAAATGGAAAAAAATTAAAATAAAATAATTTATGTTATCTATATTTAATTTTTTTTCTCCCATATAATTTACTCAACTCATTAATTGATAAATGATCTAATAATAGCAACTACAACGCATAGTAAGTAATTTCTTAAACAAAGTTAACTTGATCCTAGCTATTTGTATTAAGGACTGGTACACAATATATGCAAAAAAAATCACCATAATAATAGATAAAGGGTATAATTTTACATTCATGTAACAAGATTATTTATATCATGACTTAGCTTACAGATATAATCTGTTATCTCTATCTTATAAAAATAGGACTAAAAGATTGTTCTTGCGGATTTTTTTTTAAAACTAAAAGAACAAATACTCTTTTTTTTATACATCTGAAATAAAAACAAAAAAACAGAAGAAAAACAAAACAAAAGCCTTAAGTCATTCCATCCCGCGCTAATAAAGCACTGGCTTCCTCACGCGTCATAAGACGTAGTCCAACTCCCATTTGCAACGCCTGTTTCGCAAAAAAGTCAGCATGTGTATTATCTTCCCTACTTCTCCAAGCCACCTGTACTCTCCAATCTCTGGCCAGCAACATCTTAAGTTCTCGGATCAATTCCATACTCTCATGCCTCTCATATTCATTCTTTTTTAACAGCTCAAGAACTTCCATCGCATCAGTCCACAACTTGCAAAGTTTGAAATCCAGGTTCCAAGCTCTCCTCAAACCACATATACATCCCCATAGTTCTGCTTCCAAGCTATTTCTAGCTTTAATGCCACAAGTAAATGCCTCTATCATACCTCCAGTATGCTCCATAATGACTCCTCCACAGCCTGATAATCCTGATGACATGGAATAGGCTCCATCAACACAAACTTCAAAATACCTGCTCATCCCATCTCTGTTCCACTCTAAGTCCGAATTAGACCAGACTAGCGTGGGAGGCGTCTGTTTCAATTTATCTGACTTTGACATGCATCGGGCAACCCCATATATCTCTGCCAATGCTTCCGCTCCTGTAAGAGTATTTCCATCATGAACTCTTTCATTTCTCCTTCTCCATAGGAGCCAACACGTAATACAAAAAATCACGTTCCATTCACTATGTCTAACATGTTAAAAGAACAAATACTCTTGACATAACATATAATTTAAAAAAATATAAGAGATCTTCAAAATTAAATAAACTACATTAACTAAACTTGAAAAATATACAGCAAGTAATATTCTCTCTCAATCATTTTTAATAATATATGACATCAAAGTAATGAACTAAACAATCATTGATGTGCTCATGATTTAATTTGTGTAGTACTAGCTAAGTTTGGTTGGCAAAAAAAAAAACAAGCTAAGTTTGATCCCGTAGTTTTATGCTGTAATAAATAATTAAATACTAACAAGTTTGGTTCCGTCGTGTCAAGTAGCAAACTCAGATAACCGCTAATGCATCATGAGTGAGCGCAAATTGAAATATTCAAATTAAATCATTTTCATTAAAAAATATTTTAATGTGACAATCATAGAGTTGTATTAGTACATTATATTCAAAAACAGATGGGCACGTGGTTGACCATATCGCAGGACTGCAAATATGTTAATGATGACCAATTAAGGCCGCATCTAACTATATTACGTCATACAAACCACTTGTTGATGTAAAAAATATAATATCTGACTATTTATAATTAGTTAATCATTTCACAAAAATATATATATATATATATATATATATATATATATATATATATATTATAAACTATCTCAACGGTAGGTTGTCCTAATTGTAATCAATCTTAAAAAATTAAGAAAATTTCTTAATCGATAGCACAGTTACCCATGGGGAATATTAGGAACTACTCGTGCCATGGCATGTGTATGTGTATACGTGTATGGTATTTGCCCCCTCTAGGAAGGAGAATTGGGTGCAACTTGCATGGCATATTCAAAAGGTTGACTAGATAAATGAGGGGGCAAGCCTCCTTTAACTTTAAGATAATAAAATAGTAGATTGTGACATAAAAATTGTTAATAATTTATGGTTTCACTTTGAGATTTAGATGTGTGCATAGCACAATTAAGTGACGAAATCGTAGCTTTGTTCTATAAAAGGATCGGAAGTTTACGATAACTGACGACATTGAAACTCATTTTTCTTTGGCTGTGGTTGAAAAGTCACACTGCGTATCACTTCAATCATCAATTATTGAATATAAACTATATTCAACATATCTTTTTTTTTTGGCCAGAAAACTATATTCAACATATCACCAATGCTTTCTTCAACATCAATATATAATCATCTATATATAATGTAATGTACATTCTATAATGTCAATAACTTTCTATGAAACTAAAGTATATTACATGTAATATATATTTGACATGCATGTTGTACGTGTAGAGTTATAAATAATAGTAGAAATTATTATAGAAATAGTTTCAACAAAGTTCATCAAGTCTATTAAATACTACAAATTTATCAATTTATGTGCAAACCATGCATGTTTATTGCTCAATCCTGTCCTTAATAAATGAAATATTTGTTGGATTAATGTTGTTTCGAGATTATTACGACCGGACCTATTTCGGATTTTAGTAAATGTTTTTTTAAAAGAAAAAAATAAATAAAGTGCTCTGAATGTTTGAAAGGACAATTAAGGTCACAAATACTGAATTAAGAACTACAACATTTTCATTAACCACATGTATATTTAACAACTGCATCATCCACAATTTAAAAATAGACAATTAGTCACAACAACATTCTTATTAACCACAACAATATCTTTATTCTCGTTAACAATTAGAGTGTTGTTAATCTATTGCCCATTACCTTGACCGTTCTTTTGAAAATTTAGTAACTTTTATTGTCCTTTTACATATTCGAAGGACTCTATTTATCTTTTTTCCTTTTTAAATTACTCTTATTGTAAGATATTTCCTCAACAATAATTAAGTAATATATGTTGAATGTAAAGACATCAAAGAAAAAGAAGAAGAATATAGTGATATAAGAAAAAAATATACGAGATACGTACCCTCAAATCTAGCTTAAATATTAATATAAATAAATTAAATAAATGTAACTAGATTTATAACGTAAGGGTGGTAATAAATTCTTACAACGTAACATGTCCGACTTATTAAATTATATTGCACTTGTTTCTTTCTTTCCGAGATATATATATATATATATATATATATATATATATATATATATATATATATATATATATATATATATATATATATATATATATAAGGAAACTAGGAAAGTAATAGAACTAAATAAATTATTTCAAAGTATTTATACTGTCAAAAAATAAAATAACATAATTTTTTCAACAGAATAATGATATCACTTCCTCCATTGTTGAATTCGTTGGTTCAAAATCCAACATACGTTTGTTGGTAATAACAAAAGAGAATAATAGTAATAATATATAATTACTATAGGATTGGGTCAATTAGTGAGGCTTAGACTAAGACGACCGATCGTGTATGAAATAGAAAACAATAGGCAGCCAAAAATCTCCCATCTTTAAATACCCCTTCTCTCCCTCTCTTTTCTTTCATCCTCCCCGTATCATCACTTTCTTCCCACCCAAAAAAAAAACCCAATGCCCAAATTCCTTTCTCCTCTTTCATACACAAATGTTCTCTTTCACAATTAAGTTCACCCTTTGATCCCAGAGACACAAGTTTCACTCTGAAATCAAGGGAGAAGGATTGGAGAGAACTATATATAACTGTACATATATATAGTTATGGAGAGCGTGAAGAAGACATGCAAGAGGGTATTTCAGGGACGATGCAAGCGATGCAGAGATGGAGGAAGCAGAGGACGTAAAAATAACATAATATGTAAGGTTAGAGAATCATTGGGGAAGATGACTACTAACAATAAAAACAAGCTTCTTCAGCATCAACAGGTGCCTCCACAAGGATGCTTGTGGGTGTACGTGGGGCCCTACAGAGAGAGATTCTTGTTGAAGATAGAGTTTGCTAATCATCCAATGTTCAAGATACTTCTAGATGAGGCAGAGAGTGAGTATGGATACAAAAACGAGGGCCCCATTTGGCTTCCATGCGATGTTAATATTTTCTGCGAAGCTTTGGAGGAGATGGAGGAAGAAAAGAAGATGAGGAGTTATTCAAATTCACGGGGCTGCTCTTTTCATCATCCCAGTAATAAGAGTTATCCTAATTCACTTATGCACTCACCTCTTTCCTATCTTTCTAACCATACTTCTTCTTATCCTTCAGATTATTACCATCTTTTAATAAGTCCCTCCTGATTTTCTATGTTTAGTGTTGTGAAATGTGAATTATAACAAATGCGTAAAAACATATAGTTCATTAATACACGGTACAAGTTTTTGGCAATAATCTCCTTCTCTAGCTATCCTTTTTTTTTAGAAACAAAACAACTTCGTGCTTTGTATATAATCAATTATTTAACGTTATTATTGCATGCATTAGTGTCATTCACATCGGTGACTCTTAGTTTTATCATACAGCTAAAGTACGCATTTATACCAGCAGATGAAATAAACAGTTTTTATTAGTGTTTTTTTTACAAGAATGCATGCTATAGTAACATGATTAGGATTTAGGGCACGAGTGAGGATAGTGTGTTAAAGCTCTTTCGTGCTGTGGTTGATGGGTTATATGCTACTATAGTCTTTTTGATGCCTTGTTTTAATGGATACATCATGGGATGTTATTTATCCGATGTTCAAGTATATTTATATTGTATTAAAGACCTATTTTGTTGTGTTTGATTATGGAAATATGCATGAGATCTACCTATATTTGTATTTCCTCTAGTAGCTTTTTCGTATATGATTTTGAGTATAAGCATCACCTCACTTGGGTGGGCAGGATCTTTTTGATGTGTATAAATACACAAAAACAGTAAATCAATTAATCATAGAATTTAACCGCAGAAATTCATGACGAAATTCCATTGCAAAAATGAGGAATTCCATGGTTAATCATTTAACAACATAACTTGTAACTTATTTTATGACGGAATCATAGACTAATTTTTCAGATAATCCAATGTTGTATTTTAGTATACGAGGAATTAATAAAGCTTTTCAAGAGAAGGATACAGTGGCCTGCGAAGTGCAGCTTGTTCATCCTTCAAGCAATACATCAAGAACATCCTGCACTATATATCCTACTCACTTCTACTCGTGCGGCTTTGAGTACGATGAAAACGCTATGGGAAAAAAAATAGATAAAAAGCATGCATGAGATCCAAGTTGCTGTGTTCATGAAACTAGATAATTTTTTTCTTATAAACCAGACCACTGGCTTTAATCCTGCCCGTAATTTTTCAGCTAAAAAATAACGTCAATATCACCATAAAAAATCAATATTATATGTTTATTCTAACATTACGTATATGCTGGATTGATTTGGTAAGTAGATAATCAAATATGCCTCCCGTCTTAGTCATAGTGGTAGTTAGATCATTCAATGATTTGGATTTGATAAGTTTTTCTAGAATTTCATTTCTACACTCACAAATTATTCTAACATGCTACATCTATCTCTCCCATTATTATTCTCTCTTTCCAATGAGAATTAAATAAGGTTTAGAGTTGAAAAACAACCACTATTGACTTTAATAACCTCGACCTATTTTTTGGAGCAAAATTTTATTTGGAAATTAGACTTAATGTATGGAATATAACAATACTTCACCCACTTTTACATATAAAATCTATTTGGGATGTGTGTTTGTTTCTAAATATATGAGTTTCATCTGTCTAATTTATCTAAACTTTTCTTTAAATTATCCTAATACTTCGCATTAATAATAAATGAGCAAGAGAGAGGGAGAGGGAATAAGGGCAGATGATTAGATTTGGTCATATCATGTGATTTTAACAAGTATAATTAATTTTTGTAGTCTAATTAAATAAAGTGATTATGCCTTATATTTAGGAGAGGAGTAAAGGAATATTTTGCAAAATTATATATTTAATTTGGACTAAAATATATAAGTCCTTAATAAATAATTAAACTAGCAGACGCTGGATAAGTACCGCATTAATTCTATTTGTATTTGAGTGTTCAGAAATATTTTGGATGAGGTATACTTTGGGGGAAATGATAAAAAAGAATAAATACAGCGCGCATTTAAATGTGTGGACGTGGAAGGGGACCCTTCCACGACCACAAACACCCAACTATGGACGTGAAAGGTGGGCAATATTTTTCCCACTGGCGCCAAAATCCTTTTTATTTCCCTCCAACACTTTGGCACTCACTTTACCCGATTCTCTGCGCCTCCCTTTCTCTCTTCTTCTCTCACATTGGCACTCACTTTCTCTCTGCTTCTCTCCTCCCTCTCTCCAACCACCGCCGCCTCTCTCCTCCCTCTCTCCAACCACCGCCGCCGCCCTCTCTCCTCCCTCGCCTCGCCCTCGCCGCCGCCCTCGCCTCCTCCCCCTCTCAGGTAAGATCCTCCTCCCTCTCGCCTCCCTCTCTATCGCCTCCTCCCCCTCCCCCTCCTCCTCCCTCCTCCCCCTCCCCCTCCCCCTCCTCCGCCCTCTCAGGTAAGTGGCCGAGAGTTTTACTCCCCTCCTCCCCCTCCCCCTCCTCCTCCCTCCTCTTCAAGATAATACTCGCTGATTTTTTTTTTTTTTTTTTTTACTTTTCGCAGGGCATTTTGGGGACAAATTAATTGGGTTTCTTTAAGTTTTTTCGCTACATCTTCAACATCAACTTCTGTTGCTGTTTCAGCGTCAACATCCTCCCAAGTTAAGGTGAGTTTTTTTTTTTTATTTTTTTTTTATTTTTCTCTCATTGTATTTTCTTTGTTTTTTTATTTTTTGTATTTGCTTTTTAATATAGTTTGTGCCCACTGTATATCTCCAAGAAAATTTCAAAAGGTATGCACGCTTCTAACATATATCTCCAAGAAAATAGTGATTTCTAATTAATTAAGCAAGGGAGGAAATTTCAAAAGGTATGCACGCTTCTAACTTATATCTCCAAGAAAATAGTGATTTCTAATTGTAAGTGGTACTTTCCTTGTCTTTTTTAATATTGTTTAATTATGTTGCAGCTTTTGGAGGGACTTTATGGACTTAGTACTGACTCGTTTAAACAAGATGAGGATATTGACTTTGTACGAAACGCACTTGCAGAATTTTTAATCACTATGTGAGACAGAAATTGTATAGGTTTAGATTGTTGTAGATAAATTTTGAACTTATATTACTAGTAAGGCAAAGATATAAAACTTAGATTATGCCTTTTGTATTTTGTTGTCTAAGTAAGGTAATATTTATGGGATACGTTTTTGCAATTGCTCTGGTATTCTGTATTGTGCTGTAGTATGGTATTGACAGTGGTTTGTAAATGATCTGCAAGAATGCAGATGGCTATAAAATGCATTTACAAAATGAAAAAAAAAAAAAGCCTTTCACGTCCACAAATAAGGTAGGTGGACGTGATACCCTATCACGTCCACACTTAGGTAGTGTGGACGTGATAGGGGGGACCTATCACGTCCACACCTTATAAGGTGTGGACGTGATAGGTCCCCCTATCACGTCCACACTACCTAAGTGTGGACGTGATAGGTATCACGTCCACCTACCACGTCCACACTTGGATAAGTGTGGACGTGGTAGCCTCTTTGGAGGCACCAAATTTGGTGCCTCCTAAGAGGCTACCACGTCCATTTTTATCCAAGTGTGGACGTGATAGGTCCTATCTATCACGACCACAAACATGTGGTCGTGAAAAACACACTTTTTTACGACGCGGGCTTCCACGACCACCTATTTGTGGTCGTGAAAAGCCCAAAATTGTGGTCGTGAAAGACCTTATTTCCAGTAGTGAGCTTTTGTGAAAATTTGCGCGAACACGTCATGTGAAACCGAATCCCATTTGTGCTGGCCACGGTCAGGGTCAAAATGGACGACTCCACTGAAAAGCCTAGTCAAGAAAATGTTACAACTTTTTGATCAAAAGAAAATGTTACAACTTGCAACCTGCTTTCACACCCCTATGTGTATATGATTAATGATAAATAATGTTAAGTAGAGACATATTACATTAGTTTAAGTTTTTCCAATTGATAACAAAATCTAACATGTGTGTACATTTAATCCATATTTTAACATGATATCAGAAATTCAGAATCATCCGATCAATAGAATATATTAAAAAAAGTAAAATAATATTTGTGAACTTAAGACCTGTAAGAATTATAAAAAAGTACAAGTTTCAAGTAAAAAAAAAAATTCAAAGAAGGATTAAACTAACTTTTGGTCTTATAGTTTAAGATAATTTTGGTTTTAGCCCCAAAAGTTTATTGTAAACTATAAGACCAATTTTTTTGTTAAATTGTTGTAAAATTATAAAGATCAAAAGTTGATTTAACCATTCAAATAAATGAAAAGATTAGTATGAGAATATCGATAAATTTCACATCCAAAGTATGAAATATGAATTGATCTATAATGTTAGAATCTCATTGATGTTTTTATAAAAAAAAAAGAATCTCATTGATGAAATGAGAAAAATTTACATACATATTTAATCCATATTTCAACTTAAACCTTAATATAAGTTCTAATTAGTTAATTTATTGGAGTGATTACTAAGGGTAGATGAACTACCTATTAGATTATATATTACATGATATTTGAAAAAAACGCATGTTTGTTCCTATATTATATATAACCTTACACATCGAAATTAGAAAATACAAATATGAGAAATAAAATAAAATTTACAACTAACTCTGATTAAATCTCATTTTAATGACTGGATGGGGTATGTTTTATGGTGGCTGTCATTTCTCTTCCAAGAAAATTACTGACCGAACAATAGCTAGTTACATGACAAATATTTGATGGTAAATAAATCCACATACTGGCTTAATACCGATAATTTAAAAATTGTAAAAAGTCTTTGAATTTAAGTATGGGCCTATATAATACGCCCACTACAGAGTTTTCTCTTAAAATGGTGTAGCCCTAAATCTGTAGGCCTGCAGGTTGATGTGGCATTGGGGCTTTAATGGATGACTATTCATATTCTGAAAGAGTAGAATAGCCCAAAATAACAACCAGGCTCATTTGCAATTCTCATAATTAATATTTGTAACCAGTAGTCTTATACTCAACATGAGAATTAAAACGTGGAGTGGTAGAAGGAGGGAAGGAATCAGAAGATATGGTGGCGATAGTGAATCATGAAAATATAATTAATTAAATCAAATTGAATTTAAATAGTAAGGGGAGGGTCAATGATGTAGTTTTTTTCATAATAGTCACTTAATTAATATTAATGTTAGGTCGTCATTAAGGATCTGGTTTCCTATGCGTCACGATCCTCCAACATGTGATGTTAAAGCAACATTGTCTTTCATTATTCCTTCATTTTCACTCCCACCATTTATATATATATAATATATATGGTTGGCATATATGTATAATATGTATGTACGTACTGGACACTTGAAGGGGCAGATTAATTAAAATAAGCGCCACCATTCATTTGGTTAATTATTTAGACGGGAGACAATTGTCACGCATGATTAAAGAATCTTCTTCCTCATTATTATTTGATTATTTATCCGTACAAAACTCATCCATCCATTTTGAGTGAGCACTACCCGAGTACCCGTCGCTTCTTATCTTCAAGTGATCTATGCTCAGATTTCACTTCAGATGTATCATTCCATTGACCTAGGTAAATGATAAACAAACTTACAAACAAGGCTGTGTTTTGGATATTTCAACGTCACTAAATAACTTTGCTCGACTAGATAATAATGGTTAAAAAACGGAAATAGACGATGGAGTATATCACCCCCCCGCCCCCCCAAGAAAAAAAAACGATGGCATGTATGATGTATATGTGACTTAATTCATAATCTATACCGCATTGGCAGATGGCATGCATGTGAGTATTTCTGTGAATGCATGTCACCTGAGTGTTTGGGCATGTTTTGACAAATATGAACCTCAAAATTAACTCGTCTATCTGTCTTTCCTGTTGAGTACACACACACACTCCTATATAAGAAAGACACTAATATTATTGAGGAAAGTGGGGTATATATTGGTATGCATGGTAATGATTACTGAGTTGTCATTATCTTGGAAGTGGCTTTCTACGTATCTTTCACTCATAGGACTCTCTTTCATTTCTCTTATCTGTGTGTTGGCTTTTCCATATATTGCAGCCGCACCATTAATTTTCGATCCACTCTCCTTTTTCATCTCCCCACTCCATCGTCGCAGCCATCTTCTTCTCAAAGCATAGCCCACCACTTCACCTTTTTTTTAAAAAAATTAATCTTTATTATGCATATATAATATATTTTTAAAAGGACACAAAGGCATCTCTTAAAGGAGCGAAATTGGCACCACCATCGATTTAGCACTTAGCTGCTTTTGGTCCGGAAAATCAGTGGAAGTGCATGTTTAAATATTTTATCGATCAGATTTAGAACGACTTAATGTATTTTTATTATAACATTATTTAATAGCCTTCAAATTTCATAACTATAAACTTCAGTTTCCCAAATTCATGTAATTCTGATTTCTCACCTATAAAATTTTCAAATACAAATTTGTCTCTTCTTATGCCCCAGGTGTTTATAGACTTGAAACAAATAACTGATAACCAAAACACGCATAATACGTCATGGTCCAACCTTTTATGAAAAGAGATAAACAACTTTTTATCCAAAATAAAGGAAGAACAACGAGTTTCGCAGCGAGTTTCGTTGCTTTAATTTTTCATATATATAATCACTTTTTACCTCACCCTTGACATGCATGCATTTCCACTGGCTCCGGTCTCCTTCACCAACTTACATTTACAATTGATATGGAAGTTTTAGCTAAAAGGAGGTTAATAACTTATCAGTCGTAGTTAAAGAAGTCCACGGTCAACTTATAAAATGTAATTCGCCCCATCCAATCCTAAATGCATAATTTATTTGAGGAGTTCATTTTGATTTTCAATTTAAAACATTTTTTGCATTGGTTACCAATTTTCTCCTTTAAAAATTTAACTCTTGAATATTGTGCCCATCTTCAACAATAATGGAGCTAAAATATAATATTGTATTATACTCGTGGTACAACAATAACAACAATAAGGCTATCAATGAATGTATGGATTATACCTGATAAAAAAAAGAATATATGGATTATACAACGTCATAGTATTCTATACGTAATCAACTATTTGAAAAAATAGTTTAGATATTTTCTTAAAAAACATCATATTAAATGATTCAATAGCTTAATTGATATTCTAAAGAAAAATAAAATTAAGTGAAAAGGTCATATACATTTAGAACTTGAATGCAAAATATATAGGTCCACTCATTTCCACAACATTGACATGGAAATTCAGAAATTTCGAGCTGAGGAAACGGAATGCTGACATCAAAAGGATGAATTTCATCATAGGACAAGATCCTCTAGATTTGATCACGACACATATATAAACGCATGGTTTAAAACTAGTAATTTTAGGCATTTTGAGGCATTAAGTCGTTACAATAAGGTTGTAAGGAAAAATACAAGTTTCAACTTGAACTTTCAACTTTCAAACTGCTATGTGCAGTAAGACAGAAATTAAGAATGAAATAAATGCCTAAATATCAGCTGGGACTAGACAACTTTTTCTCATAATTATGCTTGAAATAAGGCTAACCAACCAAAAGAAATGCGAAAACGCCAAAATTAAATTCAATCCCGCGAAAATGCCAATAATGCCATGTTCTCCTCTTAATTGTTCTGTGTCTTTTTGAAATCAAGATTTTAATCCCAAAGGCTGATGATATGCTTTATTTCCTGAATCCATGAATCTAATCACCGCCCAAAAGTCCAAAACTACACAAAGTCCACTTTTCTTTCTTGTGCGTGATACCACGCGCCCATTCCTCAGAATTAACTTTCATCTTTTGGGTTATATACTACTAAACTCTCTAGAATTTATTTAATCTATTGAAATTCAGATCTAATTTTCACTGCATCATTGTCAATTTTTCATAATAAGTACTTCTACCATCCTATAAGAATTAATTGACTATTTTGGAAAATACTAAAAAAGTAAAATAAGCCAATTATAAATTGGTCACCTCATTTTTTTCTTAAACTAGTTTACTTGACCCTTAACTATTGGATAATATAATAATACTCCCTCCGGTCTTAAATATAAGATCTAGTTGACTTTTTTTTTGAAAATACTAAAAAAGTAAAAATTGTCAATTATAAATTGATTTACCTAGTTTTTTTTCCCTTCAACTAATTTATTTAAGCTATAAACTAATGACTAATATAACAATATTTCTAATATTTCATAATTTAATAACATATTTTGTAACCTCAACATTTCTAAAAAAAGTCAACTGGGTCTTATATCTAGGACCGAAGGGAGAATATCAAATATGTCATAATTTAATAATTTATTTTCTAGCCTTAATCTAAAAAAAAAATAATGTCTTATAGTATTTAGAAAGGAGAGAATATAACAAAAGTATATCAAGGGTGAAAATCTAAATTTTATGTGTCTATATATATATATATATATATATATATATATATATATATATATATATATATATTAGTAATAAATACTACTACCTCCGTTCCTAAATATAAATATAAGATCACTTTGGCTAATTTGGAGAGATTAAGGAAGACTTTCCAATAAATTAGGATTACATGATCTTCCCAAAATACCCCTCACTTAAATTTAAAAGACAAATAAGGATTTGAGAGAGAAGTGAGGGAGCTAAGAAGTATAGGGGTAATTTGGACTAAAATTGAGACAAAATAGAAAGTAGTCTTATATTTAGGAACTTATCCACTTCTCCAAAGTGATCTTATATTTAGGAATGGAGGGAGTAGTAGGTGTGTTTGGTTCAGCTTATGGAAAAGTGACTTATTTTTAAGGTGGCTTATTTTTAAGTCAGTTGGAAAATAAGCTCTAAGTTGGCTTATTTTTATGTTTGGATGAACTTTGAAAAAAGTGGCTTATTTTCTCATTTGACTTATAAACATGTTTGGATGACTTTTTGTTTAAAAGGGGCTTATTTTTAAGCTAGCTTATTTTTATGTCATATAGAAAAATAAGCTGGCTTATTTTCAGAAATAAGCTACCTTGTGTAGCTTATAAATAAGCTGGCTTATTTCAAATAAGCTGGGTGAAAAATAAGCCCAACCAAACATGAAAAAAAATCACCCACTCAAAATAAGCTGACTTATTCAAAATAAGCCAGCTTATTTTGAAAAATAAACCCAACCAAACACACTCAGTATAAAACTTACTGGAAGTCAGTGCAACATCAAGCACGGCCACGTTCTCATGTATATATAGTCTTGTACTCTTGTTTAACATAGAAGACTTGAAGACGTAACCAGCCAAAACCATAAAGAACGTCAATTTCTGTTCTTGAATCAGCTTTCACAGGACAGTCCATAGTCCACATAAACATAGTTAACTAATTAACTAATCCACTTCAGTATTTCTCTCTTTTTCAGCAGTTACATAACCCCATTAGGAGAAAGTTTACTACTTTTTTTATTTTCAGAATATATTTATTATTCCTTTACATCATGCTCCTTTCCTTCTCTTTATTCTGCTGAGACTTATTCTTAGACCTTGCAAATCCTTTTCCTCAGTATCTCTTCTGTTTCAAAGATTCTAAGCTTTCGTTCAGACCCAGAAATCCAGAGATTATTCTAGCTTGAATCCAAAGTTGTTTACTTTTGTCATCCACTGTTTGAGAAAATGACTGTAGAAACAAGAGGTGATGAGCCCAGAGGTCAATTTCCTGTAGGAATGCGTGTTCTTGCTGTTGATGATGACCCAACTTGTCTTTTGGTCTTGGAAACTCTCCTTCGAAGATGCCAATATCATGGTTTGCTTCTTATGCTTTTCATTCCCTTTTGTTTTGTTTAAGGATCTGTGTCTTCATATGTGTGATTTGCTTTTTCAGATTTTGAGTTTCTGTTAGTGTTTCTGTGTAAAAAAATATTTTTTCATATGTTTTAGCTACTTTTCACTTGAACACCCTTCCTCTCTTTCTTCAATGTTCATCTCTAGCTTTTGATTCATTGAATTTTATAAGTTATTGGGTTTAATTATTGGCTCTATTGAGTAGTTTCAATATTTGTGTCCCTCCTTCCATTTCATTGACTTCAATTCATTCCACCCTCTTTGGTGTCTTGTTCTATATTGTTTGAGTTCATTGAATTAAGGATCTAATAGATTAAGAGTGACTTTTGGTATTATGATTTAAAGACTGGATTTTTCTTTCTTTCTTTCTTTTGAGGCATTCTGCAATTACATTGTGGATTATTTTTATGTTAGACACGCCATTTCGCTCTTTGGGAATGATAATATATTTTTTAAATTTGGCTAAAAATTTTGCAGTAACGACGATCAATCAGGCAATAACAGCTTTGAAGATGCTAAGAGAAAACAAAAACAAGTTTGACCTGGTTATTAGTGATGTCCATATGCCTGATATGGACGGATTTAAGCTTCTTGAGCTTGTCGGTCTTGAGATGGACCTACCTGTCATAAGTAAGTCATAGCTGTTTACTATTTTATCTCTATCCTTTTCATTTTCAACGCCTTTTCCTTCATTATTATGTCAGTTATTGGATGACTTCTGAAAATTGGAAATTTTATTATCTTTGAGTTTTCCAGCGTTACCAATGTTGGGTTTTGACGTTATAATTTAAAACATGTGATTTCAGTGTTGTCTGCAAATGGAGACACCAAACTGGTGATGAAGGGGATTACACATGGGGCTTGTGACTATCTTCTGAAACCTGTTCGGATTGAGGAGCTCAAGAACATTTGGCAGCATGTGATAAGGAGGAAGAAAATTGACCCAAAGGAGAAAAACAGTACTGGCAATCAAGACAAGCCTCATTCTGGTGCCACCAACAATGGATTAGGTTCAGCTGGAGCTGGGAATACTGATCAAAATGGGAAGCTCAACAAGAGAAGGAAGGACCAGGATGATGAAGATGATGATGAGCATGAGCATGACAGTGATGATCCTTCTGCACAGAAGAAGCCTCGTGTTGTTTGGTCTGTCGAGCTCCACAGAAAGTTTGTTGCTGCTGTTAATCAATTAGGCATTGACAGTACGTGCTTCGATCTTTATCAGTATGTGCGTGTGTGTGTGTGTGTAGTTTCAATCTTGATATCCAATTTACAAGCTTTTTATGAATAATATTGGTGGCAGAGGCTGTGCCTAAGAAGATTCTGGATTTGATGAATGTTGAGAAACTCACTAGGGAAAACGTGGCTAGTCATCTCCAGGTAAATTTTCAAACACTTTCTGGTTTAGTTCAATTTATATGTAATAAATGTTTTCTTTAATTTTGACAAAGACTTGCTGGTTTTTGTGATGATGACTGTAGAAATATAGGCTGTATCTGAAGAGAATAAGCTGTGTAGCAAACCAGCAGGCAAATATGGTGGCAGCTTTAGGCAGTGCAGATGCATCCTATCTGAGAGTGGGATCTCTGGGTGGAATTAAACATCTTCAGCCATTGAGCACTTCTGGACAGTTCCAGAACAATGTTTACCGATCCCTCCCGTATGGTGGGATGATTGGAAGACTGAACTCTCCTGCTAGTCTTGGTGTTCATGGGCTGCCCTCTTCAGGAATTCTTCAGTTGGGTCATGCACAGAATTTAAACAACAACAACAATAATAACAACTCCATAAATGAACCTCTCAACTTCCAGTCATCCATGGTTTCTGTCAATCAGAATCAGAATGGTGGTTCGCTTCAAGGCATGCCGGTGTCTGTTGGGCTTGACCAATTACAACCCAACAAGGTTGTCACTTCTGTTCAAGTTCCCACCACTTGTTTTGATGATAAAACAACGTCTCTCTTCTCAAACAAGTTGCCTGATCCTGGAGCAAGAGTAAGCTCTAGTTGCTCTAGACCTCCACTTGTGGGCATTGGGACCAATGGCTTTTTGTTAGAACCGAATTCACAAGACACACATGGCGGGAGAGGGTACGAGAATCTTCCCTCTGTGGCCTCTCAACAACATTCAGAATTTTCTTTGCCTTTGATGGATAATCATAATGGGAGGTGTAATGATAATTGGCCTAGTGCTGTGCAGTCATCTGGGATGCCCACTAATTCTTACCCAACAGGTGATTGTCTTCATGGAGGGAATCCTAGTGGTGCTTCTTCCATCACTTCGCTATCCACTCGGTCCCACGATTCATTGGCAGATATGCAATCTCATGGGCCCATTTTTACTAATAACAGCACGCCAAACGTGGCCTATCAAGGGTGGGATGATCATTCATTAGACTCTCTTATTCCTGTAAATGGTGCTGTTGGTGCATCAGGATTACATAGAAACTTGGATTATAGCTATTGTGGCAATCCCTTAGAAATGAAGCATGAGGGTTTCACAAAACCAGCCCATGATCCCTCACTGAAACCCAATCAAGGATATAATATCATGGACCTTCATAGGCCACAAAGGAGTCAAATCTCCAGTAATGTTGGTTCATTGGAGGACTTAGTCAGTTCAATGATGAAACAGGTAATAACATTTGATTAAAGTTACCCAAATTACAATGATACGTGTCTGATGTTAATGTTAATGTTTACTTTTGTATCATGATCGTGTGATGATGCAGGAGCAGGACTTCATATGTGATGATTTCACTGGTGGAAATATGTGATGTAGCAAAATTTGGCAGTATAAGAAGCATTGTGCTTGTTGAGTTTTGTAGTGTGAGGTTCAAGTCACTGTTTCCTTTGTTTCTACTTTGGTCTCAGAAAGGTCCTTTATCATTTAGTTTATTAGCTTTGTTTTAGATTATTAATTCCAGGGTGGTGTTTTCTTTTTGTATTGAAATGCATTGTTGGCTATGGGCCCCACAATCCATTTTTGAAGTTAATCATGTCGTTTGTGGAGACATGCTTTGCTAGCAAATTTTTTGCAAGGGATCCATCCATAATGAGATGATTAAGCTGAATTAAAAATGGGATTTAACGTGGTGTCCCATTGTAGGGCTTTAATTTAATATTGTAGCAATAAGTCCCTGCTTGTATGATAGCTTTATTTAGCCTTGAAAATGACATTTCTGCTCCTTTAAGATGTTCCAAAGAACCCTGTGCATCAGAAATAAAGGATATTGTAATGCTTACGCTGTCATCTGTTACCTTTTCATTTCCATTTACCCTCAATTTTACAGTCAGAAATAAAAAAAAGAATAATAATTACTAAATATTTTAAGTGCTTTTTCTACTGTTTGAGCAATTTACATTTGCTCTCTTTCGTTCTTATTTAAATTTAGAAATATTGAAACTAATTTCATGACATCACATTTTCTTCGTCTTGTTTTGCCTTAATTTCTGGCTGAATTCAGGTAATTTCCTAATGCTCCATAAATAAATTTCTAGTAAATAGTGAATTTTTTATTAAGGGATCAACCAGCGTTGTAAAACCCAAACCGGATGGTCATATAGTTTTCTAGTGCATCCTTTGACTAGGTTAGAATAGTTGAGAAAACATTTGCAATAGAGTTTTTGAATGTGTTTTCCTGAAGTAATATTCTCCATTCGATCATAAATACAAGACCCCTTTGAATTTTTGTGTGGAAGTTAAGGAAGCAAGTTATTTCACTAAATTTTAACACATTGAAATCATTAGTTTTGAAGAAAAGAATTAACTATATGTAATTTAAAGTGATTAAATTTGTATTCTTAATTTCTCCAAAAAAAAAAGTCAAAATCATTAGTATTGAAAATTCATATTTAATTCATATGGTCATGTTGTTTGTATAGAGAAGTTCTTGTTGAGGGCTTGTTCGCTCTCAATCTGTACCTCTTAATATTTAGCCATTGCTCAGCGTGGCTTGTTTTCCTCAAAAAGGTAGAAAGAAGATACATGATTTAGCACCTATTTGTATTTGAACAAAAACATTTAGCACCTATTTGTTAAGGTTGAAGAGGAACATGTTATGTCTCAATCTCATTTGAGTTGGAGAATTTTTTCTGGAACATTCAGAAGTGATTGATTGATTTTTCAAGATGGGCTCTAACAGTGCACCGCATCGTAGCCGAAGATATTGTAGAATTTCTGAAGTCTTTTGGTTTAATTACTATAGATTTGATTCCATTTGCTCAGTATCATACTTGTACTATTTTTTTATTAATCACTAGATCTAACAGGTTTGAGGCCATGCAGACTGTGACCAACAAACATTTCCTGAATTGTACGTTCAACGAAACGATTTTAATTTTATCAAGCACATCACTCCGGATAACTTAAGTCTGCTTGTACCTCTTAAAGGAGGAAATTTCGATGTTCAACTTATATAATTTAATAAACTTTTATTCAATTATATCATAACATGTGAATTTTAAAACATTGATACTATTAATATTTAACATCAAGAGTTTTAATTGTACAAATAAATATTTATATAAAAATCCACATGGCTTGATTCGATTGGAAACAAGCACAAGTAAATATAGCTTTATCTAATAGGAGTACATCAGACAACTATATAAGAGGATAACCTCGTGAGTACAACATAGCAAGATTCTTCCATTAGTATCGTATCTATTCCGGGGCTCCTACACTTGGATGAAGCTCAAAAAACACTTGATCATAATCTGCCGTGAAAGTAAAATTTGCCTATATTCTATAGAAATAGTTAGCGTGCTACTCTGCTAACATACAACAGACTATGGCCTATTCATCCGGGAGAACAGACCCCGAATCAGGTTTATCTAAGTTCTCATCCAACTCAGCATCATTACTAGTTTCACCCATTTCAACATCACCGTTTTCTTTACCATTGTTGGACTCTATCGCCACATCTGTTCCCTCATTATTTACTGCATTGTCAGGTTTGCTGTCATCTTGAGGGGTTGAGGGCACTCTAGCACCAGCATCTCCACTCTCAGATAAAGCCTCTGATTTGATACCTGGACTTGGTATTGGCGTTTCTGCAGTGCCATCATCTTGATTGGTGGGTGATAGAATTTTATTGATGTCTTTACAAACAGTTTCCAGGGGAGGCAAGTTCTTCAATGAGCCGACATCTATAGGTCCTCCAGCCAATGCAATGGTGTTTTGTTCCGCCACCCTGCACATCTGCCAATAAAGAGAGAGAATTGATGCAGTCAACATAGAAACTTTTCCCCACACTGTGTCCTCCTTTAATACAGCTTGCAAAGAGTTTTCAATGCAATATTTATACCTCATTGTACAGTCGAACCACTTCCAATCGATTTGGGTCACTATCACAAACAGAAGCAGAAGATTCTTCCAAAGCTGCATGAAGTTGCAGGCCTACCATTAACTTTCATATCATATTTTTTCATTAAAAAGGATGACAACAGATCAAACTTCAGATCCATAACGGGACACATTCAACAATTGTTGCCACCATGAGACAGCTTTCAATACAAAACAATATAATCGTACCTATTTCCTCTAATTGAGGTAGTTGATCAATCATTTTCTTGTCAATCTCCCCTGATTTATAACTTGGGACATTTGAATCCTTTGGTTCATTTTTAAATTCTAAATTCATGGCTTCATTCGTATTATGGTCACCCTGCAAACGGAGTTCATAGTGAAAAAAATGGAAATCCACAATCAGAGTTCATTAGAAACAAATCATACACACTGCAATGTTGTTTAATCCACAGCACCAACTATACGTTCATTTTTAGATAAAGGCCCACACAAAAAATTCCTAATCATAACAAAGGATATGAACCTCAAAAATAAATTGATTGCATGAAAATGGAAGTTCATATATAGATGTGCTAGAACCAAGATGCAACCAACTGTTTCCATTTTGATTGCAAAGGGGCATTGATCATTGGAATACAAGCAAAAATCATCTCTCAACCACATCAAAAAGTACAATTAAAGCATAAAATTATTAGCTTTTAAAACGACAAATACTTTGCAGTATCTGAGGAGCTTGTTTCAAAATTTCTATACATTCTAAAAGTAAATATCAAACGATAAAACAATTTTTACAATCTGAAACATAAAACTTACGAAGTATTCTTTCTGGTACTCAGCATATAGCCCCTTTTCCAATAGAAGAACCCTCTTTTTTACAAACTCAACCTGTCTTCTCTGCATATCTCTAAAATGATATAATAATGAAGATTCTTGATATACTTGTGACGGGTTCCTAGCATCACCAGAAGCAGGCATACCATCAGCTACCGTATCAGTCCCACCATTTTCCCCAGATTGATTGGCTAATGCTTCAACATTGGTTGAATTTGCACCATTTTGCACCTGGGTACTAGCATGTCCTGGTACTGGTAAATTTATCATGGGAAGATTCAACTCCTGACAGATGACCTCCTGAATCTTAAGATCCTTGTCATCAACAATTGCTTGCCACCTTCCATATCCATGCCTTTAAAAAAGATTTTCTCAATGAACATAGCAATAGACAGACACACAAACACAAGCATAAACAAACACCAAACAAAAAATTGAAATAACCTGTCTCAGATAATAGAAAATGGAAAGGTAATCAACATACTGACGATAAGTTGACAACACAAACAGATACAAACAGGAAATTCAGAGTTACGTGGCAGAAAGAAATTATCAAGCATCATGCAGCCCAAAAAACCATCAATAAGCCTTGGGCCTCCACAGATTGAAGCATGACATTACAGACTTTATATGGTGCAAACCCACACACACACACACACACCCTTTAAATATTGAAGAAATCAGAGTATAAATACTTATTGTTGCTGCCTTAAGTAATGCAACTTCTGTTGAGTATGAAAATAAAGTAACTTACTTCAACACAGCACGCAGTAACACTATATCGTGCTCTTCCTTCCATATCTTTCCAACCTTCAAACCAGGATACCGCATAAAGATGTCATCTGTGTAAAGCAAAGTTCCAGGACCACGTTCTAATGCAAACTTCACCTGTCATTCCACAGCCCAGAGGGGGAAAACCAACATCATCTTCAAGAAAATTAACAGCAAAGACACTGCTGCACGTAATTATCAAAACAAAAGTAGAAAAGAAAACTCTACATGAACATGAAATCATTATTTGTTACACAACCATATGAAAAGGTGATAATAAGCAGATATGCAAAAAGAAAGTAGATCTGAAGAACTTACTTTCTCTCTTATCAAGAGAAGAACTGCTATCCTAACTAGAACATCATGTATTCTAAGGCCTTCTTTTGGAACACCATCTAGAGCCAAATCAAGGACAAAAATAAAACATTAGATAAAAGAAATATATAACAAGGGTCAGAAAAGGTAGTGGAAGAATCTATCACCTGAGAATGTAGGAGAATCAGTTATATCTTCAGCGATATGAGACAAGAAAAGGAATCCATATCTGATAGAACAGAGAAATATACGTATTCACTCACCAAATTCAATACATGATATAAACCATTGATAGGGAACAAAACTAAGGTGCTTAAAACATTAATCAAATTAATTAGATGGTAATTAATGCTCCCTCTGATCCTAAATGTAGGAGGAGCTAAAGGGGAGTTTTTTTGGTTTTAATATAAGACTATAATCTCTGTCTATTAATTTACACATTCCAATAGAAGTATGTCCATTGTAAATGATTAAAATGGGAAATATTTTGGGGAAACCAATACACATTTTTGTGTACAAATAATGAGTGAATTACTTGTCTGACTCGTACATTTAGGATTGAGAGGTTCAGCAGGAAAAAAATGCAAGTCCACATGCACAGCCATCATATCTTCGTTCACACATTCAGGAATAAATATGTAGTCAAGGATCAAGAATATCACAAAGGATATAGGAAACATGCTATCCAGACAGAAAAGGCAGTAAAAATAAATATTCATCTACCAAAAAATATTTTAACAAAGCCAAATAATCAAGAACAACCCTAATATTTGCTTGACCACCCCTGCAGCTTTCAACAATTTACGTTTATCCCAGCCAAAACAATCA
Source organism: Mimosa pudica (assembly GCA_029929735.1). Lineage (NCBI taxonomy): Eukaryota > Viridiplantae > Streptophyta > Magnoliopsida > Fabales > Fabaceae > Mimosa > Mimosa pudica. The sequence continues at coordinate 6,073,291 of JAKELP010000007.1, forward strand.
TAAGAAATAATTTTGCAGAAAAACAATACAACATCCATATATGCAGTCCTTTTATAATTTTATATATATAGATCACTGAGCTTAACCAACCTTATTCTAGGAAAGCAAATACATGAGATCTGATTCATCAAATCTAAAAGAGCATACTTAGTAGTAAACCTAGACTAAAAGATATCTAAATTTCCAACTAATATCTATTTACGGGAGTAAATGTCAATTTCCAGTCTACAATAACTACCGAAAATAAATCTTTAAGAAAATATACCAAAATTAAGATTTGCAATCAGACCAAAAAAGTTAGAACAAACTTATAATAAAATTGAAAAAAATGATAAGAAACGCCACAAAAATGATAACTTAAGAAAAATCCATATATATACTCTTTGATTTCTTCATAAGTCTTCTGTTTCAAGCGGGGAGTAAACTCTTTCCAATCATAATCACCAACTCCAAACCTGTAATGGACTCTTAATGTAAGATGAACTGCAGATATTGAGAGGAAGAATTTTTTCTTCAATAAATAAAAGCTAAAAAACAAGTTCAGATACAATCATCAACCAACTTGAGTATAATAACCTCATCAAAATTTGCACAAATTGAGCCCTCTGGCTCTGATTGAAACCAAGTACTCTGAATGATCTTCCTTCACCTTCCATCAAGGGAAGTGGCTCAGTACTATCTGCTGCTAGAGAGTTTAGAAGAAACAAACTTCAGAGTCAGACAGATAATCAAAATCCATCATTTCATTAAAATGACTAAGACCGCTCATTGAAGAGGGAGGAAAAAATACCACGGGCTTTCTTTCTGTAGGGCCTTCTACCCGAAGTAGTTCCAGTCGAATTTGAATCACCATCAGTAAGATCTGCTTCATAGTTGTCATCTTCCCCATCAGAACTTACATCTTCTAGGCCAGCGAGATCATCCTCCTCAACAGAAGCCATCTGATCATTGGCAAATACAGACACTGCCTTAAATGATGGTGGCGATTTCAAAGAACAAAATGAATGTGGAACTCTTTTAAGTTCAGTTCTCAGTATAATCTATACCAAAAAACTGCATATTTTAAGTAATTTTGTTACATTTTTAACTCTATTCCATATTTTCTTTGTCATAAAAGCAACCTCCCTAAAAAACACAGAAGATGAAGAAGAATAGAGTGGAGCCGCCGGTAAAAGCAAAATATGCACTGAGCTGGCGGTATGGGGTGAAAGGAGAATATTGCTCATTACATCATCACATGCTGTTCATATTTCGAAAAACACATACCAGCTTGCGGTTTCGCTTGCCCTTGCCTAAGGAACTAAACTCCTCAGTTTTATGCTCTTCATATTTGTCTCTCAGCAAATCCTCCCAGTAAGTTGCTCTATCTGAATTGTTTACAGCATTTTTACTTTCCATTTCTTTTTTCCTCGCCTCCTCTGCTGCAGCCTCAACTTCATCAATATATTCAAAATTTGCCACCTGAAAAGAATACCCACGTTAGTCCTAGAAACTGACATTGAGCCCATTAAAAAACCAATAAAAAAGTGAAAACAAGATCCTGCACAATTTAGCAAACATTTGCAATATATAGGGAAATTAGTGATCAACTTTCAACCAAGAAATCTCTACAGCAATTTTGTTTTTTTAATTTTGAAAAATGGAACAGTCTTCGTCCAACAATTACAAGTGTCATATCAACCAAAAAGAACCACGACCTATGGTAATTGTAAAGGACTTCAATGTGTAAACAACTGACAATAAATCTCAGATATATTTTCAGCAGAAAGATACGTGACAAGCTATCACTATAAAAAAATGTGATGCTCTTACTGCAACAAAAAAAGTTAAAAGATTATGATTTCCAGAGGTAGGACAAAAAATATTCGGCAGAAAGCTCTACCAAATATCACCAAAAAGAAAGCAAGTTTGTAGGAGTCTTCTAATGCCCCTAGGTAAATAATTTCAATTCAGACATGGGAGTCTATACATTTATATATGTACGCAGATACGCACATAAGAACAACAAAGAAAAAAATCTGGTACCCCTCCAGGCCAGACTGCAAATACCACGTGGATAAGATCAATTGTAAACATAAGAACTGCTGTGCTTGATGAAATAATAAAATAAACCTTAAAAGCCTTTAAAAATTCATCATCTTCTTCATCATCCAACACGGCTTCTTCAAGTCCAACTTGCTCACGATCCAACAATCTATTAATGAAAATACATCAAATGGAAGTCTCTATAACAGATACAAACCATGAGTCAAGATCAGCGCAGGACTACCTGTCTATGGAAGCATCATCATAATGAATTTGGCGGGATTTGCCAGCCTCATCATTCTCATCAGCAAATAACTCCTTTGAGCCATACCTAATGATATCATCCAATTCTTCCTAAGAACAAGTAACAATCAAATACGTTCAGATCTTCAAAACTACAATTTTCATATAAAGAAAAAATGAATACAAAGAAGAGAGGAGCAATACTATAGATGGATGAATTCGCTAATAACTGCTTAAAACCAACATTTGACTTCAACATTTATAAAAGAAGAAAGAAAACTTGTCTTAACCAAATAGTGTGTGTGTGTACATTCCAAGTGATAACAAAGTGATCATTTAGAAATAAAAAAGCAAGAGAGATAACACAACATTTTCATTGAAATTACACAGATAAGGCTCTATAAGAGAGAATTATTCACCTGATTAATGTTTTGAGCCTTTAACCTACCAACGACCAAATGTTCTAACACCATTTTCTTCTTAGTCATTTGCATCATCCTTTCTTCAATGGTTCCCCGTGTTATAAGCCTATAAATCAACACCTGAAACACCAAAAAACTTCATGAGGAAACAGTGGTAACCAACTTTACATTAATAAAAATGTATTATAACCTTATTAGTTTGTCCAAGTCGATGAGCTCTAGCCATAGCTTGTAGATCAGCATGAGGATTCCAATCACTACAAAATGACAACTAATTGGTGTAAAATAACAATTTAAAAATTTGACTGCATAATGAAAAACAGAAACAAAATTTTAATCCCATGACGAGTAAGTCAAGAATAGAACCCAATGTAGTGCAATCCAAGCAATTAATCTCACTTAGAGAGATAAGACTTATTACTGTTGAAATCGCTTTGCTATACAGTATACTCCTCTTGTAATAAAATTGTCTTCCATCTAATTTGTTCTAACGAAGTTTATTTTTTTATGTGCTTATCTATTAACACTTATATGTGCATTAGAATTAATCTAAATATAACATACCAATAATAACATTTTTCCTCAAATGAAGAAAAAGCAACTCCTCATTTTCTTACCTTCCAATTTTTATATACACATATATCAATGTGTAAGCTCATCTTATAAATATCAAGTTTGCAAAATAGTATTTTAAAAATATATTGCTTCACCATTATATTTACCATCTAAGAAATATATCAAAACAAATCATGACCAGTTCAACCACGATTTTAACCATAAGCCTTTGAACCATCATCTTGCATGTTTCAATGACCAATCTGATATTTAAAACCTTACTGAATAAACATATTTTGCATAAATTACTGAGTAATTTCATGACCAGAAGCACAATCATTTTCATAAAAGTATAACTTTAGTAGTTAATAGGTAGTTGGTTGAGCTGGTAAGTGGGTTTAAACACCCTATAAGGATAAAAATGTATGTTCGAATCCCGGGAAGCGTTCCCATTGGGAGAGGGGATCACCCTGCTTATGTGGGCAACACTCCTACCCCTCAAGTCCGGATAAGTCTGTTGTCAATAGACGTCGGATTACCAGGTGGTGTTTAACAAAAAAAAGTATAATTTCTGTATAGATAAGGAAAAATAAAAATGCAGGTTCACCTGTCATATATGATAACCGTGTCAGCAGTTGCGAGGTTTATTCCCAATCCTCCAGCTCTGGTTGAAAGAAGAAAGCAGAATCTCGAGGAATTTTTCGCATTGAACCGATCTATCCGAACCTGTCTTTCAGCTCCAGCAACCTTGCCATCTATCCTTTCATACTGCCAACTCTGTTTCCAAAGTGACAAATAAATAACGTACCAAACAAAAATATATCAAGTTCACAATAGCTATAATACCCTCATCATATACCTTGTATGAACAGTAATCTTCTAACAGGTCCAGCATGTGCTGGAATTGTGAATATATGAGGACTCTATGTCCTTGCTCTTTAAGCTTCACCATCATCTTGTCCAACAATTGCAGCTTCCCTGACGTTTCCAGTAGCTGTCTGTCATAGAGTAAAAAAACAAAATGTGAGGAAAAATGGAAAATCAATACATGTTATCTAGCAGAAGCCACAACTCTACAAAGCCTTTTAACCAGTGCAATTTTCAGCTTTAGGGGCTGAGATCTAGTTAGTGTTCAGAAACCCAGAGCACCGTAAGTTTCAGCTCTGCTAAACAAATCAACCATCCTCAACAGCCACCATAAAAGAACATGTATAGCCCACAAAAGCAGAGCTCACTATGTTTCAGAAAGATAACCACAAGAAAACTCAGATAAATGACATAAAACAGAGCTTACTTGTGTGCTTCTTTTGGATCTTCAATATCTGGTTCAACTCCTTCTAACATGTAAGGATGACAACATAGTTTGCGCAATTCCATAACAACATTGATAAGAGAAATCTGATTAAAAGCATCCAACAACATTAATAACATCACTGTAAGTTACACCCAAGAAGTTTTCTTTCAAATGTTATAAACCCTAGAATAAGATCATAATATCAAAAGCATGTTCAATGAAATGTGCAGCTTACCTGTGCGCCACCACGGCGGGTTAATATTTGATAATTACGAGTCAAAATTGCCTTATAATACTCTTTCTGCTTGCTGCTTAACTCAACTCTTAAAATCAGTTCCTTTTTAGGGGGTAACTCCTTCATCACATCTTTCTTCACTCCTACAGGGGCACCGACATTTTAAATCCATAGTTTTGAAACAAAAGTAAATCATCATCTTAGTTTGTTAAAAGAATTATAAATTTGAGCAGCAGAGAAACCCTATGGGTCCTCTTGTGATTTACCCTTAATACCAAAACACCAAAAGAACTAAATGGTCGGAAACTCTGGTAGCCTCATGCAAAACAAATAAAACTATCAAGCCAAACAAAACCAATAACCAAGAATGAGAGCCTGAACATGATTTTTACGTTCTCTTGCAGAAATAGAAATAAGGAGAGCGTAGATCTTCTTAAATAAGTTTAACATGAATCATTCTGACAAAAAATGCAAGCATTCTTTTTTAAAATCATTATAATCCCATGCGTGCATATGACAAACCTTTTGTGCAAATGCTTTCCATGTTTCTCCAACAGATTGCAGACAGGATAATTTCTACAGGGACAATGACACTAAAGAGGACACATTGAGCAAGGAGGATCTACATATTAATAAATCGAATCACGGGCCTTAACCCAATAGCTTAAGCTTTTGAGATTAACTCCTAACATAATAATGAAGCTTTATGATCAACTTATGTATTGCCAAGATGTTTTTCAGGCCTATGCTTTATGTCCAAAGAACGTGCAAGTTAGAAAAACAAATAGAGGCAATCCCTTTCCTCCACCTTATAGGTCTAAAAGATTTGAGAACTATAAGAAACTGCAAGAACTGTTATAAAATTTTACTGTTGCACTAGGGCCATGCAAGGTTCACCATCATTCTATCAAGTAACATAGATGAAGGCAACGTAAAATCCAATCACAAAACCAACAAGACTAACAACAGTAACAAAAACCAGAAAAGCCAATGAGGTGCAATAAGATCATGTTAAGTTTGCGATGTATACTTCTAAGGAGGTGTGGCGCCAACATTTTGTGAAGCCTTGATATCTGCTCCTCCTGATTGATATCTTTAAACTCTTCCTGGAACTCCTCTAAGCTTCCAAACTACCAGCAGTAAGAAGCCCATAAGATACTCAACATTCATTAGGTAGATCAAAACTTTAAATCCATCCTTTGCCTCAAAGTATCAATGTTATACTAACCTTGCCAGCATCAAGGAAGTGCATTAGCATAAAAAGTTCATCCAAATTGTTCTGAAATGCGCCAAACAAATTCAATAAGTATGCTTCAACTTTCAATAATTAATTGCATTGTATGCCATCCAGATTAACAGTCACCCCATAAGCATTCATGGTTATAATGACTTAAAGGCAAATAGCCATCATTAAAGATATTTTTTTTTTAGAAGATAACAAGACAGCCAATCACACCATTTAGATAAGTAGGTTTGTCAGTTCAAAATCAATCAATGCTAGGAATACCAAAAAACCAATTATAATAAGCTATGCAATATAAAGGAGGAAGGAAAAGGATCAGATCCAAACATCATTATGGCTATCAAAGTGAAGCGATTATATATATGAAAACATAGACATCTCTCATGCCTGTAAATATGATGTACTATGTTTATAGTTTGTCAGAAGTCCATCTGCCAAACTGAAAAACCAAAAGGCTGGGGTGCTTTTTGCAAATGAACTTCATGATGGCTTTCAAATGGGCTGTCTCATCAGCTTGTCAAAACCCAAAACACCATTTTCCCAAAAGTTGGTTTGGCAAAAGGGCTTATGAGCGTAAAAAGTTCAAACCCAAACATACACTAGTTCAGAAAGCAAGGTTAAGATATTCAATTGTTTTATGTTCACAGCAATAATATATAAACTTGCTCAAACACTAAAAGTACTAGTTCTAAAAGGTATTCACTCTTTACATTAAATTTAAATAACAAACCACTTCAAGTCAAGCAGTGTATGAGCTATGACACAAAGCGTCTTCTAACACAAACCTGAAGAGGAGTTCCTGTCAAAAGTACACGGTGTTTGCTTGAAAATTGCTTCAATGAAGAAAATAACTTTGAATCCTTATTTTTAAGTCGATGGCCTTCATCAACTATCTGCATGTGAGTATTGATGTCAGAACGTACACAAAAGCATTAAGGTTACATAGTGCCAAAGCAATAATGGTGTAATGATATTGTATTTTAGTATGATATCAAGTGGAAAATTACATTGCACTCCCACATTATGGGTTTCAATGATGCTGAGTCAAAGTTGATCATTTCATATGATGTTAAGAGGACATCGAATTTGATCCTATCTTGCTTGCTTTCACTGACTATTTTGCCAGATTTCTTTTTCTTGATCTTCTGTTTCTTTGGAAAGTAAAACTCATACTCTCTTATAACAGCTCGAGCTTGGGCAGATCCAACATACATAACCTGCAGAAAGGACAATATAATCAAAAGAGTGATTAAATAAATAACATAAGCTAATAATTCCATCTACATACAACATTCATATGAGGTGCCCATGTTGCAAATTCACGTTCCCAGTTTCGAAGAGTTGATAGGGGAGCAACCACTAAATGGGGAAACACTCTCTCTTCAAAAAGAGATGCTAAAAAAGCAATGCTTTGAATGGTTTTGCCTGCAGGCAAAAAACTCAACAGTCAAGGTGCAACAAAACACTTATGCTTGATACTTCAAACTCCAATTCAAGGGGGTGAGAAGACAAACAGTAAGACAAGGCAGTGAATAGAAGAGAATAACATAAATAAATAAATGAACACTAAATACCTAGTCCCATTTCATCAGCAAGTATGACATGAGTTTGTTTAGACCAAGAAAAACGTAAGAAGTTCAAGCCTTCAAGCTGATATGGATGTAGGGTGCCTTCATTTACATGAAAATGAAATCAGGTTATCTGAATTTGAAGCATTCTATTGCCAAAAGAAAAGATAAGTGAAAGCAAGATACCGCTTGAAAGAAAGCTGGGGCTCTGTTCATAGTGTTGAAATTCTTTCAGCTGCTTTTTTTCTTCAGCGCCATCTTTACCACTCTTTTTCTGCTTACTAGAAGCACTTCTCCTAGACCTAGACTGAAATTTTGAAAATCTTTCTATTTCAGGCTGAAATGCAGAAATATCAGACTCAGACTCCCAACTACATTCATCGTATGAAAGCTCTTTCCATTTGACAAAATATTCCTTTTCATCATCATGACCCCTGAGCCATAAAAAATATTTTATATGAATATAAGCATTGTTTGACTTCTATAGAAAAGACGACCCAAACAATTGCTACTGACAATAATGATTTAAGGAGTAAGAACAGAAACATGAAATAACTGCATGTACAATTTGCAAACTAGATTTCAACATCTGACCAACCTCAAAAGGAAATATGATAGTTTGGAACTAACTCAACTTAACACATCAATACTAGCAGAACTCTCATTAAACTATCTCAAATTCACTCAAAACCTTGAATAAATGAATAATAGCTCAGTTTACTAGAATAAAACCCATTACATATTATTTTACAGGAGACAGATAAATACTCCAAATAGTTGAACCTGCAAGCAATTATACGATCAACCATGGTCCATTCAGGTCGAATGGCTACAAAGTCTTCATCAGAAGTATTTGAGGATGCCATTTGACGGTGGAAGTTATTCACTTTGGTCTTCAAACGAGGATTTGACTTGAAAGCTTTTAAAAACTCCTTCTCTGAAACCCTAAATAAAAAGACATGAAGCCAGTAGGTATACAATGCCATTAATAATCATATAATTCCAAGCAGAGAACATCTTGAGAAAGAGTGATTGAAAGGCTAAAATCAATACTTTGATTTGAAAATGGAAAGGATTGGAGAGGAGTAGAAAGCATAAGATTGGATAAAAAAACTTTTGAATTCCTAAGCATTATGTGAAACTGGGACTTAATGAAGGGATAAAAAAGTTCCCTAAATTTACCACGTGCAGTGCAAATATGAAAGTCCCTTCCACTTAACAAGATATTGTTTGACAAAAGTTTGCTTTGAGCCTGTTTTTGAGGCCTCGCCATCACCAGCTTCAGTTGGGCGCATTTCACAATCTAATAACTTTTCAATTTCACTTAACGGGCTAACCTGCAAAAGCACAAACTATGAGTCTAGACCCTCCACCATGGATAATAGTACAATTACTAAACATGAAATATCGTGGCTTACACATTCAGGGCACTTCCAATCATCTGGAACTGGACCTTTAAGTGGTCGAAGCAAGCACTTCGAATGGAAAGCATAGGTACAAGTTTCACAGCTAAGAAGATCTCCACTTTCTCCGCAAGCTTGGCAAGAATCCTCTTTCTAATGGAAGGGATAACACACTAAGGTGAGGCAGAAAAATTCAATTGCCCAATTATTACTCTAAAGTAAAGACACCAAATATAAATAACAGAGAAGATGCAATTGATAGTATGTCAGAATTCTCAAAGCGTTCGAATTCATACAGCAATACTTTAAGTTTGGCAGCACATTCCACAACATGGCAACAACACCAATAGTCTCACCAATCAATATCAGTATATCAAACAGCCAGTGTCTCAACATTAGCACAAAAACATTATGCATATCAAAATGAAAATCATTAACACAAAAATGCGTAAGTTAAGTAAAGTAAGCTGCTCACAGCATCATCTCTAACTATCCTCTCAAACGTTTCCTCAGCTCTCCCAGATTTGCCAGGCAAAAAGTCAGCATCATCATCTGAGTCATCTAGATACACTGGCTTGCGATCTGATCTCACACGAAGCCTCTCAGCCAGGCTACTCATTTTCTGCAAGCAACCAAAAAAATAAATAAAAACAGACATCACAACAACCTGTTATCTAGCACAAAAATCAACAATAACAAAGTGCCTATCAGCTGTAATTTATACTCATAATTAAAAATGTGGTTATAATTAGAGATACCTACAACGTAAATTCCTGAAGAACAAGCATGATATCGTGTGAGAGCACTTGAAATAGAATATTGCGAAATAAAGGAAAACCCTAGAATTTGAAAAATGGGTTGCGGCTAAGGAAGTTGATGAAAAGAGGAGGAGTGAGGGGGAAAGCTAAGAGTAAAATGTGAAAGAAAGAGAGGGAATTACCGGAAGGTGAGAGATCTGAGGAGCGAAGGTTGTGAAATTCGCGGGAAAGCAAACGCACAGAAACGGATACAAAACTCACCCTACAGAATACAGATTAGAGACCACCACCACCATCAAGACAAACAAGAGACGCTCCTTCTACTTAGTAAAAAAAACAAAAAATTAAGGAAAATGTATTTTTTATGTCATTATTCATATAGAATTAAATGTTCCATGTATGTATCTAATTTGTTTGTTTAGATTAGTAATTTTAATTAATTTAATTAAAATAATATGATATTACAAAAAACCAACATTTTGCCTTTGTTTTTACCCCTCTTGCTCTTACAGATTTATTATTGATGATTATCAATATGACTAATGTGAAAAAGTATTAATATGTTTTATATTTTGGTTTGATTTGCCTAATATAATCTATGTTTTAGCAATGTTGCAAATTATATAAATCATTAGTATGTATCGTTTTTTTTACAACAATCATGTGTGTGTATTGTACCATGGATGCATATTGATAATTTTATTTCGAAATATAAGATGAGGTTCACTTTTTAAAGAAAACATCTTAAAAATGATTAAGTTAATTATAAATTAATTTTCATGATTTTTTAAAATTAGTTCGTTTGATTTATCCTTTGGGCGACTCCAGCTTTAGAATGTTGCGCTAAGTTAGATGCATTGCAGATTTTCCAAAATTTTTATACATAATAATATACAGAAATGACATATGCATGATATTAACATGACCATGCATGTGAAAAATTATTTCTTCACTCAAATATATCTATTTTCTTCTTGGTACAGGTTATGTTGATATTTTCATTGAAAATAATGATAATTTGTGAGTACACAACATGACTGACTTTATATACCATATAATGTGAACTAAACCAGTTATCAACCTTGCATGGAGAAATTCTTAGGTGAACCTGGTGCACCAACTCATTTGTGGTCTGACCAATTATAATTTGACACCTCAATTAAAATTAATCATAACTGCCCCGCTGATGTGGCATAATATTAAATTAAAAAAATCCAATTAATATCCCTCCCTTCTTCTCTGCTCCAATCTCCCCCTTCCAATCATAAAAAAGAGCAAATTCTCACCCAAATCCCATACAGATCGGCCGAATCAATATATAACAAAAGTACAAAACGTCTTCAAAGGAAACAACTTTGAAATCCAAAACCTTGAAGAGATAGATTTGGAGATTCAGCTCTTCTTGGGTGTTTGAGAAACATGGATGTCAAACTCAAATAGATGCTCGCTGATCTTCAATCCCTCTTCCCGATTCACCACTTCCTCATTCTCTCGATAAAGTATTTTTCTCAATTTTCCCATTGCTGTTTTGGAAATATGAAATACCCATTAAATCATCCGTCAAGCCAGGGGCCGAAGAATGATACTTTCCTCCTTAGAAACGGCCGACAGATGATTTTGGGAGAAGCGATTGTGTTTCCTTTGGTGGCCGAGGAAGATCAGAAACCAATTTTGGGGAGAAGCAGTTGTGCTGTACGCTGGAGGGAAGGGATTATAAATTAATTGAGAAGATTTTTAATTTAATATTATGTCACATCAGCGGGCAGTTAGGATTAATTTTAATTGAAGTGTCAAATTATAATTGGTCAGACCACAAATGAGTTGGTGCATCAGGTTCACCCAAGAATTTCTCGCATGCATGATCTTGAGGCTTGGTACATAAAATGAAAGTAAATTCCCACCCTTATTGGATATACAATGGAAGTTAAGAAACAAACATTATTCCCATACACGACAAAATCCTCTTATAATCAACCGAAGATGACCAAACGGCATCTAAATTAATGACAAGCACGATACATCTAGTAAAATGTAACACTTAGTAGTTGATCATCCTTGAAAGCGGATTGGGGGAATGTAACACTTGGTAGTTGATCATCCTTGAAAGCGGACTGGGGGATCGATATAAAGATCGTCTTGGCATTAAAGCTTCCAGGCTTGAAAAAAAGAGAGCATATAGTATAACCGGAAGAGAGAAATACTGCCAGTATAAGAAATTATTATTGAATTATTCTTGAAATACTAGATGAAGATTTACAAATAACTCGAGCTACAAAACCATCTAAGGTTTCAGTTACATGATCAAGTAAAGATTACAAAGAAGTTACAAGTAAACAACAACCCTTTGGTAGAAGTGTACACAAAGTGAAAGTAAATAAGCTCACACATTAAGGACTCACTCTACATGTATTCATTAATCATTATGCCAAACTTTTAATTAGACTGTTCATTCTCAACGCCTAAACCATACAACACACCAGCATATTTCTCTGGATCTCCATGGAAGAATGTATCCTTCAACTTTCTAAATGTACACAAAGTGAGCAAACTATCCGATCCAGCTTGATGGCACGCACCAATTCTCTCAACTTCCAACAACTCCGCAAGTTTGTTCAATCCACCATGAAGGCTATTGCAAAACTTCATCAAATGCTTGATGTCATAAACCACAGGAAAGTACATACGGATCAAATTAAAGAACCCAGTTTGTGTATCAGGCAAGGCACGGCAAGTCAATAGCTTAAGGAGATACCCAAAATCATACCCACTATGAAATGTCACCCAATGAACTGAATCATTCAACACAATCCCTGAAGACATCAAAAGCTCACCAAAACGATTCACATCAATACCCATCTCACTATTCTTCTGAAAATCAATCCCACACTGACGCAACAAGTCAATTGAATCACTTGCATAAATATCCTCACTCAGATTGAACTCACGAAAATTAAATTGCCAAATGCAATATTTGTCAGTACCACATGTGGGAAGGTTCCCATGCTCATCAGAGAAAGTAAGACCCAACTGAATTAACTTCAACATATCAACGTTGTCCTTCAAAGTTTGGTAGTTAAAATCATTGATGTGCTTGAAATTACCCACAGGTCTAAGAACCACACCAGGGAATTCAGTATCCATAGCAACATAATTATACTCATCCACAATTTCACGAATCAGAGCTATCTCCTCCTCTAAATTATCATTATAAACATCCCTGATTAAAATAGAATCATCTTTCAATACATCCGTCATCTCCTAAGCACAATCACAAACAAACACAGATCTGCAAAAACAAAGCTTTAAACTTTCAGACACCAAGTCTCAACCAAACAATATCAAACATAACAAACCATAGAAACATAAGAACAGTGATAGATCTGAGGAAGTAAAGCTAGAATCTTGAAGGGAATAAAGTAGATCTGAGAAGTAGTTAACAAGGAGTGAACAGTGGTGAGTAAAGATTAAAGTATGGAGCTTAAAAGATAGACCTTGAGGGAGGGAAGGGATTTGCAGATCAGATCTGAGGCGTAGAGTAATCAAGAGAGTTGATGTTGAAGAAGGACTTGGAGGTCAACGTATGGTATGGAATATAGATAGAGATGAAGAAATTAAGAAAAGGAAGATAAAGTAAAGAAATGTAAAGAGAGGTGTGGATGGGCTTTAATAAACAAAGGCGGCCTTAGCCTAATTCTTATACATCCCACACCACTATAAAATGTTACGTTTCATCCTTATGCCACCGACCTTCTTCTCCTTTTTGAATTCATCATCTTTTTAATGACTGCTTCAATTGAATTTTAATCCTTTTTAGCAAATTTTTAGCATCTTTCTGACGCTGATGATTTTATTTAACAGGAGATTGTAACTGGAAAAATCTACATAATAACATTATAATTAAATGCAATCGTAGCAGACTTTTTTTTTTTACCACAGCGGGCATTTAAATCTGATAGCATCATTTGGTGAGTCGGTATTTCGATCAAAAAAAAATATTTGGTGAGCCAGTATACTTTTTCAATTATTTGAAAGCTTTAATTTTAATAAGTTAAAATAATAAATTGGTATAAATATGAAGGAGCGGAGAGTCGGACATACTTTAGCGATTTCGAATATTGATCATCAAATATTGTTTTTATAGTTGTAATAACAAATATATTAATTATTAACTATATATGGAGCTAAGCCAAACATTATTGAGTTGTGTTAGACTATCTCATCTAGCTGCGAATTCGAATCATGAGCGATATAATAAGCATGCATGCATGCAAGTGTTAGTTTTCCCTTGAATGTTCACAGCGATTTTCAAATATTGCTCTTGGAGCAGTTTAATTCTCCTTTGATCCTAAATATAAAATTATTAACTATATATGGAGTTCAGCCAAACATCAAGTTTGTGTTAAACGATCTCGTTTAGCTACGAATTTGAATCACAGTGAGCGAACGAATAAGCCTGCATGCAAATGTTGGGTTTTCCTTGAATGTTCACGACGATTTCAAACATTGCTCTTGTAGTAGTTTGATTCTCCTTCAATCCTAAATATAAAACTTATTTAATTAATCTGATTAGGTTAAACACGTTGGTTAAGTTAGTAATTATCACATGAAAATACAAATTTACTCTCATCATCTATCTTTATTCACACCTTCTCTAGCATACATGTTTATTATTAATGTGCATGTTAGTGTTAATTTGGTGAAAGATGTAAACAATTAGAAAAGAAGTCTTATATTTATAACCAAAGATGTACCCAAATATGTTTTATATTTAATATTGAGGGAGTAAAAATAAAAGGGTAAAAGATCATATTTGCCCTGGAAGTTTTAGGCTAGGATCAAATTTGCCCCTAAAGTTTTTTTGGATCATATTTGCCCCTGAAGTAAATAAAATGGTTCAAATTTACCCTCATATCCTACATGTAGTGCCACATCAGCCTCCATGTATGTATCATGTCACCTCATCATCATCTTCTCCATCCCTCCCTCTCCCTCCACCACCTCCATTCCTCCCCTCCATCTTCCTCCACCACCCTTTCTCTCCTCTCTCCTGATTGGTATTTTCCAAGTCAAACAATGCTAGACAGCAAAATTGAATCTCAAAACAAATTGGAAGATGTGGGTTGGCAACAACAAAATCATTATATAATGTCAAAACCTGACGAACAGAATTGAATGGAGTATGCTATGACTGAGAGATCTGTACACCATGCTACATTTGTCACCGGTGAACGCAACTCGACGTCGGCGGACGTTGGAGAATGACGGCAGCAAAAACCAGCGGAATACGGCAGCATCAATCTTCCTTTCACGGCCAAATCTGAACGGAGTGCAAAAGCGTGATGAACAGAGCAGAGAAGGTGACAGGTGTGAGGGAAAAATGAAGAAAATCTTTGTCTACGTCAATGGCAGCCGGAACTCGCTCAGATCTGTGTCTCCTTCGCGGCGAGAATATGAAAAAAAATGGAGAAAAATTGTGGAGGTTGTGAGGCGATGATGAAGCACAATTCACATTCTCTTCTTCTCCAAACCAATTTCACTTCTCTTTCTCCAATGTTAATGACATGCGAAGGAAAGGAAGCAATTTTAAAGTAAACTCGCCACTACTTAGCTGATACATTATGCTGAAATTGAAAGTGAGGAACGGGAGGGGAGGAAGGGGGAAGGGAGAGAGACGAGTTTGGCGGCCGGGGAAGAGAGGAGGTGGTGGAGGGAGAGGGAGGGATGGAGAAGATGATGATGAGGTGGCATGATGCATGACATGGAGGCTGATGTGGCACTACATGTTGGATATGAGGGTAAATTTGAACCATTTTATTTACTTCAGGGGCAAATATGATCCCAAAAAAACTTTAGGGGCAAATTTGATCCTAGCCTAAAACTTCCAGGGCAAATATGATCTTTTACCCAAAAATAAAATAACCAAGTCACCATCTTTGACTCAAAGTGACGAGAATAATAATGTGAAGCAATAATGCAATCGATCTTTATCAATATTCGTTCATTTATTATATAAAATCAAAATATGCAACATTATTCTTTTAATAATTCGTTCGTGTGTGGTTATCACTTGGTTTCATTTATAAATTAATCTTTTTGTTTCTCAACCTGTGTTAAGAATATTATATTATTATAAATTATTGAATCGAATAAATAAAATAAAATGATAATGCAAAATAATGCAGATAGATTGAGCATCGAGGTGACTCCTATCCACATCATAGCCGTCCACGTGGTCCAAAATGGTAGGCTATGCCCAAAGCTACTGCAAACTCCAGTATGAACCGTGATGCCATTTCAAATAATTGTTGTCACTGTGTGTTATCCTTTTATTTTTTGTAGGGAAAAAAGCACTACATAACTTTATCGTTTTACTGGGTGCTCTTGGTAGCCATACAACGTTGGATAATACTCAGCCATATTTTTTACTTCTGACAATTGCATAGCTGAATAAATATAATCTGCAATCAGAAATATCGATATAAATTGAATTAAATAACTGATGATTTTAATTTTAGTAATAATTCTATAATCTTAAATTGGAGGTGGATTGATTGGATACTTTCTTTTATCGAAGACAAATTTCAAGTAACTAAATAAAATACGAATATCATGAAACACCTTGAAAATAAGAATCCATTAAAATTAGAAAGGTCTGCACCCACCATGCACTTATCAAATTGGATGCAACTAAACAATGAAAACAAGAGACCACAGAGAGAGTGCAAAAGAAAGGCTAGTATGTGGACTGATTTGTCATTTGTTATTCAATTATTCTCACTTTGTCATTTGTTATTCAATTATTCTCACCCGTCCAAATTTCAAAACCATTTTATTTCTGAAGAAAAATTAAAGATGTTAAATAATTGCTTGCACAAAATTAATTTATATCCCAATTATAAGTCATGGTATAGTACAATTACATGTGAATCACGTTAAAATTGTGTGGTATATATAACTTTCTTAATTTCCACAAAAAAGACCAAAATGTTCTTATCTTTAGAATGAGAGAAGTACATGATTAAATCAAAAGTCAATCTTAATTATAGTTTATGCGCTTTAGTAGTAAATGTATGAACAAGTATCTGATTTTTGGGAGGAAAATGTTTTATCAAAACAAAATTATTGTAAATAACGCCTTTCTATAGTTTACGTTAATTTCCTGCAATGAGTCGGGAGTTTATATTTATTGGGATAGTTTAGGGGCAGAATTGAAAATGTGTCAACAGTTCTGTGAAGTATGGTAAAAAAAAATGGTACTCCCTTATGTCTAAATATAAGACTCAGTTGACTTTTTTGGAAATTCCTAAAATAGTAAAATAAATTATTTATAAATTGGTTTACCTAATTTTTCCTTTAAACTAATTTATTTTACCTATAAACTAATGGATAATTCAAGAATATAAATCAAATGTGTCATAATTTAATAACATACTTCGCAATATTAATCTCTTAAAAAAAGTTAATTAGGTCTTAATTTAGGACAGACTTGGGGTAGTACTGTTTTTGGCGAGTTTATATTTATTGGATGGTACTGAAGTGATCTTCTCAGTTCTAATCCTTAATCAATCGCCAATTTGGTGAGTTGTCGTTACTATTTTGCTAACATGCGGATATATAATTAGCGGTGGAATATGGCTAATGGGACTTCATAAAGGCCAATTTTTTAACTATATATGATTTGAACCAAAAAAAAACTATGCATGATTAATTAAACAGAACAGAGGGTGGCCGAAAAGAGATGACTTTCAACGTTCCTACGTGCTGATGAATACACTAATAGAGGAAGATGCATAAAGCAAGAGGGGACATATAGTATCTTGGCTTAGAAAAGAGGTCAGCTTTACGTTGATATATATCGCTGAGATTGCAAACAAACGAACCTATATCGTCAGAGAACATGCTTCAACAAACCCGAGAATAGTCTAACATGTTAAATTCTTTACTACAAGTGGTAATTTATTGGTCAGGCAAACTCATCAAAACTCTTGCCACGGAATGTAATCCCTGTCCTTGACAGAGAGATGAATGATTACTCAGTGAGTTATTACATGAATGGAGACAAGAAAATGAAAGAAATTAAAACGCGGGTTTACTTTTGGGTGGTAGGGATCCACGACGATGATCAAATAGGGTATATGAGCTGAGTAGTGGAGGACGTGGCCCATAAAAAAATAAGAGTCACTTGATGACGTAAGTCGGCTAAATCTTTGGTTAAAGTTGAAAACCCAGTACATGTACCTTTGACACTCTTGCTGGTTAGTGTGACGCATTAAAGATTCCGTTTACGATCAATAACGGACAAATGAAGCTGAGGTAATTGCCTTAGCAAGTTGCAATCTGCAAAATTGGCTATTTTTAGTTTTTTACTTTACCTTACCTTTTTCTATGCACATGGACAATATATTTCAATTCTACTCTAAGCTTTCCAGCCAAAAAAATATATTCTAAGGCAATGGATGTGTCGGACTGTCAAATTCCAAGTCCTCCAAAGAAAGTGTTAACTGATATGTCCAATCGATTGGGTCCAGCCCAACTTTTTTTTATGGTGACACGAAGCGGAAATTAACATGATCAGCATCAGTTCCAAAACGTAACATAAAATATGATCAACACATAACTAGACGACTGTGATAATACATAAACAATAATGCCAAAGTCCCTTTTAACATAAAAGCGAAAAGTTGAAAAATAAATAAGTTAATTATAACCAGCATTGTAGAGCGGAAGATGCGGTGGAAACTCGAAGAATAAGGATAGGCTTTGAAGGTATGGGCTTCATGCCTAAATGGGGTGTGGGCGTTCACGTGAAGCGTTAACTGGATAGAAACATATAACGTCTTAGATTCCTGGCCAACATCAATCTCCATCCAAAATTATGTGACCAACTCATCAATGGACTTGATGGTTGTATATATGCATGCATGCTCCAATAAAACAAGCCGTTGAGAGGATCACAGTGAAAAAAAAATAACTTCATACTGGAACAGGTAGGATCGTAGCATCAAACCTTGTAGTAAGGTTTCTCTTTTATGTGTGACTCATGACATTTATCTAGAGTTAGAATCAGTAAAAAAAAATCAGTGTGAACTTTGTTACGCTATTTCCTATTCGATTTTTGAATTATAAAGTTTTCTATTCATTTATTTTCAGACTGTATTGCACTTATTTTTAATTATTGTATTTTCCTTTCTTGTGTACTTCCTACCCTATATTAACAAGAAAGAGCATTTTATTATCTAATTTTATCATGCATCTAGTTATTAGTGCATGTGAACTGTGAACTTAATAGAAGCAAATTTTAATCCTTACCACCACCGTGCAGAAGACCTTTTGATTTTGTCTAAATTATTAGTACTGAGTAGCTAAAATGATTTATACTGTTTTACATATTTCTTAATATAGGAATCACCTTTCCTGATCATAAAAAAATGAATATACCTGATTTTGTTTTGTTATAGTGTAGAAACCATAAAAAGAATGTCATGTGGTGGCTTCCGTCTTTTATTTCACGCGTGATAAACTTCATTTATACAAAGTTAATTACAGAATATAATGTCGTTCACCGCGCGCGCGCTCACAAGCGCATTTCATATTTGTGTCAAGATGCGACAATTCGAGTGTTGTTTTGTTTTGAAGTTTACAATTATTGATTGCTATTATCCAATTATAGAAAACATATATATGTATAGCTTCTGAGGCGTCAGTAATAATAATCAAGCAATGGTAATAAAGACAAAGCTTTGAGGAGATCAAACCAATACAGAAGCATGCCCACATTTCTCCAGTCGCTTAATTTTACCAATTTTAAGTGTGATCCATTTTAAACTCATTCCCTTCCTTTAATCATTAGTTGGTGTGCATATGGTTATCAAATTATCCACAAAAAGCGTGGGGTTGCATGATTATATGGCACTCACGGGGCAAAATATGCCAATGAATACCCACTCAGCTTTGGACAACAGATTAGCTATACAAGATAACTAAAATATCTATGCACATGTGAATTGATAAAAAGATAAAAAAAGTAACCAAATTACGTCGGGATAATCGTGCTGGGGATCGGAATATGATAGCGATTCTTAACTACTATATAGGATACGGTTTTCTTCTCTTGGGAAAAAAATCTGTTTAAATAGTAGTGTGAATATGGATTGGCTCGAAAATTACACTTACTACTATGCTATTGCTACTTCTGTATGTCTTGCAGTAGTTGTCTAAGCTATTTTTTTTTATCATAAAATGCCTTAACTATGTGCCACACAAGCTTGGTTTTGTCTAAACTAATTTAATAGAGTATAAAGCAAAAAACAGATCAACTTATTTGACACCAATTCAACCAAATAGATTTTACTGATTTTTTAAATATAATGGGGAAAAATCAATTAGACAGTGACAAATAATGATCTTATTTCATTACATGAGATTAGCCACATGATCAACATTCCTTAAATTCTTTAATTTATTTATGGATTTTATTTGGTCCTCCCCATTTTCTTTTTAATGGACTTCTCACCCTACTCAATCAACATTTCTCACATGTGTATCTAATGGCCTTTTTAGAATGTGTTCAATCCACTTAAACAATTTTCTGATATTTTTTTCTCTATGTATGCTACACCAGCTCTCCCTATTTCTCTTATACATTGAATTTATCTTTTCTTTTATCACTACACATTTATCTCAATATCCTTATATTTATTGACATTATATTATACCCGTCCAAATTTATTTTCTTTAACCTCTCTCTCTCCTTTTTTAGTAGACCTTTTCGATTTGATATTTATCATGAATAACATATAGCTAACCTTTTTTCCTCCATTTAAACCACCGTGAGTCACGTGACACACGGTGGTGCACCATCTATTTCTATAATTGATACCAAATAGTATATAGACATCTCCCTTTGTGAATAATGTGATTTTCCAATTTAACCTAAAAAACATATCAAACAAGTGTTTTATTGAAATTGCAATGAATATTCAATATAAAACATGCCTAGAATTTCCAAATCACACGCCATTGCTTTTTATTAATATGTGTTATCATACATTTGTATTTCATCCATCCCATATATATTAACTTAATCACATATCCCCAAGAATATGTTGAAATAAGTTAAAATGCAATAAATATGTAGGAAACACAGTCTTATTTTTAAAAATGCCCTTATTATTTATGAAGAATAAGAAAAAACAGTAATGATATAAAGGAAGAAAGAAAATATGTGGGATGAATAATGTGAAAGAAAAAAGTTATTAGTTAGACTAAGCATATTGGCGTGTGATAGAAGAAGAGCCATGGTGTGAAACTGGAGACTACATGACCTGCATTCACTTCTTTGCTTTTTTTTGAATGAAAAAAAAAACTGAATATCATATACTCTTAATCAAGAATACAAATATCATATACTTCTTTGCTTTGGCGGTAGTGTTATCTCTCTACCCTACAAAAATAAAATCGACACAATTTTTTAATACTAATATACTTAGAAAAATGTACTTGCTATCCTCACCAACTTGAATATTACATTACCCTACATTTTGGGGTAAGATTAGTAAAAATAATAAGGGTAACTCATAATATGGGACGGATGGAGTAATAACTAATAAAATACTAGTGTATAAATAAACATGCATGAAGGTAAACTGTGCTACTGCATTTTATTTTAAATCATGAATCCACCATAGTCAATGCTCCTTGGGTCCCCATCCTGGAAATTTAGTCAAGTCATGTGGCATACTGCATGCACATACTTTGACACATTCTCTTTTAAGTTTTAAGTCTTGGAGTTCACCCCAGCCCAATCCACTGTATACACACTCCTCTCTCATCACGATACAACCCTCCGATCAAACTCATTAGTCTCCAATCTCCATGACATTCCGGGACCCACACTCCAAACAACCCCCGAAACTTCCTCCTTCGGCATTTTGGTTGGGGCGCACGATCATCATTTGTAGTATTATCCACACCGGAACGTTTGTCCTAACACAAAAAATATAATTCCTGTGCATTCCCCAAAAATCAAAGGTGTGCCATTCTCCAACAACGTGGCTTATTTGATAAGCTACACAGCTCCCCTCACTCCCTCCAACTTTCAGACTCCTGCAAATCTGCCTCGTTTGTTTGCCTATCTATTACTCGTATTTTGAGGCCGTATTTAATACTCTTGGTCCTTATTATAAGTCACCAACCTCCTCAAAATTTTGGTATTTAATATAAGTCACCAATTAACATTAGAAAATAACTCATTCATTAAAATTTTCCCAATATACCCTTAGCATTTGAAAATGAACATTGGAAGATAAGAAAAGAGAGAAAATGAAAAGAAACATGTATACTCATAGAGATGAAAAAGGTAGTGAGCTATAGTAATAAATGTGAGAGGGCAAAAATGGAAAAGACAAAAAAAATAAGAGCAATTAATGATACAACTTCCATTAACGCTCATTCCTTGGTATGTACAATTTGGGCGACTAGCGATTTATAAATAGGACCGGAGGGAGTACACCGAAAAGGCAAAAACACTCAAAACCCTTTCTTTTAAAGAAAAAGAAAAAACACAATAATGAAAAAATGTTAAAAAAAGTTATGAACAACAAATGTAGTAGGAACATTTATATTTTAATGTAAGTTCTAATTAATATTTCATTGAGAATGTTGAAAACCCTATAAATTGTTTTGCCCCCCATTTATTTTCTTTATACTAGCTTATTTAATTGATAAATTAACATAGAGCCTAATAATGCACTAGATATGTTATAATGAAGTACCCCACAAGTTTTTAGTTTCAGTAATTTCTTAAAAACAGTTCTTAATCCAGTGTATTGACAGTCAATCACTTCACAAAAACCAAAAAAACATAGCTGGAGTTATTAATAATGGATAAAATTAATGTGATTTTTTAATTTTACCCTTATATTCATTTATTGAACCCACATTCTCCCCTCTTGTATCTTTAATATGCAAGATAAAAATGTAATTTAAATATTTATTATTATAAATTCTATCTGTTACTTCTTATAATATTTAAAAAAATTCATATAATTACATCTTACTGCGCACAATATACTTCTATGGATCGGAAGAAATCATAAAGACAGGTGAGAGTAGTAGATAGGAGTATATTTTAACATAGATCTGTAAATGAAAATAAATTGTCCATACCACCCACCAACATATAAAAATAAAACCAAACAAGGGTGTATACGGATGAGAGAGCAATAAAATGAATCACATTTTATTTTAGTCTACAGTCTACACATTCATTCATGTGCAGACTATAAATACAAGCCAAAATAGGCGAGAAACACTAAAACGTGTATTCAGCTGCCTCCTCTCATTGTCTATACTCATCAGTCATCACTAGCACTGATAGAAAGAGAGAAGAAAATAAAACTGATAACAAAAATAATTATTAAATAACAATAATAATAATAATAATAATGGCAATGTAGGTCGCCGGCACACCGGAAAATGTCAAAATATCATCGAAACGACGTCGGTTCTCTCGTTCTCAACCACCACAACCCTACCAGAAACCCAACCGTCACCTCTCACTGTCGTATATGGAACGCCTTGTCCGCCTCAACAATTCGCCGTCTCATTTTCGACGCCGTCAGCTGCGGCGGCGGCTCCCGTCACCACCACCACGACGACTTCACCTCCACGCCGTCACCGATTCCGTCAGACTCCGTTAAATCACAGGAACAGAGACAGACCGGCGGTAACTCTCAGGCGAAGCTAAATGTGAAGTCGGAGAAGCTGTCGGATCTTCTGAATATAGCGGAGAGTGAAATTGAAGGCGATACGAAGAAGAAGGAAGAGGCGTTGCATGAATTGAAGAGGAGTGTGAAGGAATTGCAGGTGGAGGATTTGACGCGGCGGCGAATGGCGGCGGCGAAGGTGAGATTGTTGGCGAAGGAAGATGTGGAAGTTAGAGGAACGTTGGCGATGCTTGGAGCGATTCCTCCTTTGGTTGGAATGCTTGATTTGGATGATGTTCATTCTCAGATCTCTTCGCTTTATGCTTTACTTAATCTTGGAATCGGCAACGACGCGTGAGTTTTTGTTTTCTGTTTATGTTTTTTTTTATCCTTTTGTTACATATTTTGTTTATACATGAATGTTGTTAATATTTGATGATGATGCATTTCTTTGATGATTGCTTTACTTGTTGATTAAACTCTTCATTAGTTTTAGCTCTGTAATATGTTTTTGTTCTGCATTTTTATTATGTGACAAATTTTTTTATTATGTGTAATTTTATTTAGCATATTAATGTTGTGCTCTGTATTACTCGTATTGGCATATTTGCTTCAAATTTTGGTGTTTAATTTCAGTTTTTTTTTTTTTTTACTTTTGATATCACTTGTAGTTTGGTTTTGATAATTTCTGTCTTTTTTTTGGCAGAAATAAGGCAGCCATTGTAAAAGTTGGTGCTGTTCACAAAATGCTGAAGCTTATTGAATCACCAACTGGTCAAGATTCATCTGTATCTGAAGCGGTTGTTGCGAATTTTCTTGGACTGAGCGCTTTGGATTCGAATAAACCGATAATTGGGTCGTCTGGTGCAATTCCTTTCCTGTTTAGAACATTGGAAAGTTCACTTGAAAAAGCTAGCCCCCAGGCTAAGCAAGATGCACTCAGAGCACTTTACAATCTATCAATATTCCAAGCCAATATCTCATTTATGTTGGAAACGGATTTGGTTCCATTTCTGGTAAACTCAATAGGAGACATGGAAGTTAGTGAAAGGATTCTTTCAATCCTAAGCAATTTGGTGTCGACCCCTGAGGGTCGAAAAGCTATAAGTGCTGTGCGAGATTCATTCACTATTCTGGTTGATGTATTGAATTGGACAGATTCACCTGGATGCCAGGAAAAGGCCTCTTATATTTTGATGATTATGGCACATAAATCCTATGGTGACAGACAGGCTATGATTGAGGTTGGGATTGTGTCGTCATTGCTCGAGTTGATGCTTCTGGGTACTGCGTTGGCACAGAAAAGGGCCGCAAGAATGTTGGAATGTTTGAGAGTAGACAAAGGGAAGCAGATATCTGGGTGTTCTGGTGGAAACTACAGCTCAAATGTATCTGCTCCCATCTGTGGCTCTTCCTCATCTTGTACGAAGTCAGATGGAAGTGGAAAGGAGTGTTTAGAAGAGGAGGACGATATGATGAGTGACGAGAAGAAGGCAGTGAAGCAATTGGTTCAGCAGAGTTTGCAGAACAACATGAGGAAAATTGTGAAAAGGGCTAATTTGCCTCAAGATTTTGTCCCATCCGAGCATTTTAAGACACTCACTTCAGGATCCACTTCAAAAAGCCTGCCATTTTGAAGATATTTCTGCTGATGAAGATTGGAGAGAATGGATCACGGAGTTAGTCTTTCCATCACAATCTTGTTGAGCCTTTTTGTTTTGTTGCTTTTTTGGTAGAACTGATATTATAGCAGTTTTATGACAAAATATTCATATATGATTTTTAACACATTTTTAGCATTAGGTTTTCCAGCTGGTTGCATAATTGCATCATCTCTGGCTTCTTGTTTGAGAAATCGATCCACCTTCCAAATCACAAAAATAGATTATCACATTTAGTGGGATGAATGATATTCCAGGAGGAGTGGCATGACATGCAATATTGGAAATTCTTGGGATGCCTTTGTTCACTCTGTATTCCCTACATTCAAGGAGTCACTTTCAAACCCATAGTACAATTTCGTCCATTTGTTGGCCCTATTATAGTTTTATTATATTCTTACTAGACAGCTAACCTGTGCATGTATTGCTTAGATATTATGTGAGGCGAGCCGCCTTCCTTCATGGCTTATAATAAATCGTTTTCTTATAAACTCAGTTATATATTTTGATAATCTTGGAAAGGGTGCCTGTTATTTTCATCTCCCATTCACATTGACTATTCACTGCATATTTTCCTTTATCTGAGAATCTTTTGCTGACTTTTTCTCAAAAAACTCGATTTCACTCTGGAAGTTTTTCGGTCTTAATGTCACCCCGAAAGCTTGAAATTAGAGCAATGTCACCCTTTTATAATAGAAGTTACTTTGATCCTTAAAGTTCACCGTGTTTGCTTACATGACAGTCACATGTTTTGTTTTTCCACATCATCTCCGGGGTAAAATTGCTCCAATTTAAAGCTTTTGGGTGACATTGAGACCAAAAAAACTTCTAGGGTAAAATTGAGATTTTAGGAAAACTTCTGGGGTTGATTTACTATTAATCCGTATAAGAATGAATCTTTGGAATAGTAAAGGTATATGTACTACTCCCTTCGGTCCTATTTATAAGTCGCCAACCGCCCAAATTGTACATACCAAGGAATGAAGGTTAATGGAAGTTGAGTCATTAAATTGGTCTTATTTTTTTAGTCTTTTCCATTTTTGCCCCTCTTACTTTTATTACTATGACCCACTACCTCTTTCATCTTTATAAGCATACATGTGTCTTTTTCATCTTCTCTCTCTTCTCATTTTCCAATGTTCATTTTCCAATGCTAAGGGTATATTGGGAAAATTTTAATAAATGAGTTAGTTAATGTTAGTTGGTGACTTATATTAAGGACCAAAATTTAGTGGCGGTTGGCGACTTATAAATAGGACCGGAGGGAGTATATTTTATTAAACATGAGCTGCTAACACTGGGATTGTACTCTGTTAATTATACTTGTTCAACGACTTTCTCAGTTTACCCTCAGTATTTCTTTATTTCATGACCTAATATGTACTGAGCTGAACTATTTTCTTTTAATCAGGCACGATCTGAATGGAATGGTTGGATGAGAAACCGATCTAGCTGGCTGGAGTGCTGAGCTGGTCCTCTCAAATAATATTCAATGGCATTTTGTCCCCACTATGTACATGTTTACATATATGTAATGCTTATGGTGGGTACCATTCATTTTGTAATGTTATCTTCTTCTTAGTGCTTTAAATTTTAGCTGGTTTCTTTTGTTTAATGTAAATATTCCCATGTTAATGTCATGTTAGATCTTTAAAGTTTTTTGTTTACCCTTTGGATCACATGCATCGTACTATTTTACTTTCCCTGGAGAACATGTATGTGTGTGGTGTTGAGGACAAGCTCCAAAAAGCAGTCACTTACTGGGGCATAATAATCATCAATTATTGGGGTTACAGTGTTTTCCTAGTTGGATGAGTGGATGAAAGTTGACAATTGACAATGAAGCGAGATTGTATTGCTGCCTTTAGGACAGAAAAATCATATGAAGGTCCACGTTTAGATAAATTTCTTGCTTTTAATCTTCAGAAAATTAAAGGAGAATGCGACATCACATGGGCATTTCAATCACGACGTCAAGGTAACCTTACAAATAGTTCGTTTTGAACGATATAGTTTTGGTGGGGTCCTTGTGAGATCTCTTAGTCCCACATCGACCAGGAATGTGTGTGTGTTAGTATATAAGTAGGACATTCGCACTTCAACTTGTTAACCGCGTTAGTTGGTTTTGCTGTTGTGTTTGGTCTGAAAAATGTGTTAAAAAATGGCATGTGTCTTGCGTATGTTGGTGTGGGTGGCGTTTGCGCCATACTGGGGGTCTTTGTGGGATCTCTTAGTCCAACATCGACCAGGAATGTGTGTGTGAGTATATAAGTAGGACATTCGCACTTCAGCTTGCCAACCGCATTAGTTGGTTTTGCTGTTGTGTTTGGTCCGAAAAATGTGTTAAAAAAAACGATATAGTTTCGTTTTAGATTTTGTTTTGAATTTTTGGGCAGGTTAATTTGTGTTAATTATTAACACATTAATAATGAGATGTTGTGTTAATTTGTGTTGTGTTAATTTGTATTAATTTGTGTTTTGAATTTTTGTTGCTGTTGTGTTAATTTGTGTTAAAAAAAATGATATAATTAATATTACTATAAAAAAGTATTAATTATTAAATGCATCAGAATTTCTGATATTCGATAAATTTCCGTATATTTTATATTAATAATGAGATGTTTTAGTGTTAATGTTTAAGAGTTTGTTTGGTTGTAGGAAAGTTTGTTAAAGAATTAGAAATGGAAAGGGTAAGATGGAAAGTGGGGGGTAATGATGAGAGAGTAAAGTTTGTGGGCCCCACGATAAGTGTGAGATGGAGAGAGAAAACTTGTGGGCCCAGGATATATGTAAATGACCATATTACCTTTAAATTTTTAATTTATTTACAACCCACTTTCCCAACTTTACTGCAACCAAACGTACCCTAATAGTTTGGACAAAGTATAGCCAGGCCCATTAATTAATTAAACTTATAACGTATTTCTTCTTACTCTTACATATTGGGCAATATTTTAAATCTGCTAATGGCTCAAAAATATTCTATTATCTTTTTGAGTGGTGGAAGCTTTCTCTCATTGTTGTACACTCGACGTCTCCTTCTCGCTAAGGAAGTAGACGTTCGAATTTTTCATCGGTTTGCTTTTACATTTCTTTCGGTTTTCACATAGTTTGGTGGATTGTCAAAATAAATTGGTTTGGAAGTTCAGACAACAATGAGAATTTCTTCTACTCAATCTTCATCTTATTATGTGTTTGTTTTGTGGATTCGTTTGTTTCTATAAGATTTGCTC
Organism: Mimosa pudica; assembly: GCA_029929735.1. Lineage (NCBI taxonomy): Eukaryota > Viridiplantae > Streptophyta > Magnoliopsida > Fabales > Fabaceae > Mimosa > Mimosa pudica. The sequence continues at coordinate 6,101,637 of JAKELP010000007.1, forward strand.
TTGGAGATTTTTCAAAAACTAAATTGATTGATTTATTATTGATAAGAGGTGTGATCCTTTGAGATGATTCGCCGAACAACCATTATTTACCCATGCATGCTCATGGAAGGATGATGAAGACAATAGAGTTCTTGCGGAGGCGACGACTACCTCCTACCTATGTTTAGTTTTTTTGTAGAGTTTCTATTTATTGTCATTTGAATTTTCTTTTTGTAAACCTAACTTTTATCTCACTTTTCCAATTTAATAGAATTATTATTATGCTATTTGACACAAAAATAACAAAATAATTAATATTGGATCATACTATCTCCGGTCCTAAATATAGGAGCTAATTGACTTTTTTGAAGAGATTAAGGTTGCAAAATAGGGTATTAAATTATGACATATTTGATACTCCCTCCGGTCCTAAATATAAGACCTAATTGACTTTTTCTAGAAAATCCTTAAAAAAGCAAAATAAGTTAATTATAAATTGATTTACCTAATTTTTTCCCTTAAACTAGTTTATTTTACCTATAAACTAATGGTTAATCTAAAAATATATCAAATATGTCATCATTTAATAACCTATTTCGCAACCTTAATCTCTCCAAAAAAAGTCAATTAGGTCTTATATTTAGTAACAGAAGGAGTATATTTTTAGATTATCTATTAGTTTATAAGTAAAATAAACTAGTTTAAGGGAAAAAATTAGGTAAATCAATTTATAATTAACTTATTTTGCTTTTTAATGATTTTCCAGAAAAAGTCAATTAGGTCTTATATTTGGAACAGAAGGTACTATCAATGATATAGGGAAGGTTTCGAGCAAGTTTCACTCAAACGCTTGCATTAGTAGAAACATCAAATTAAATGCCATTGCCCGTTGTAACTTGTGTCAGAATGGTTCGCCGGAATTGTGTCTTCTCTCAACATTTAATAACCACCAAACTTCTTCCCTTCGTTTATTTTTCTGCCACAACGTACATTGCACCTAAGATACTCTTTTATGATCCCCCAACCATTATATTGTGGTCCATTCCTAAAAACCATAGGGTGAAATTCGGCATAAAAGACTTGAATAACACTTGAACAGAGCATTATATTACACAACAAAGGAATCAATGTGAGGTTTTCTTGACCAATTAGGGAAACAGCAACAATGTTGTTTAATGCTAACTATGGGATGACAAATGATAATAATTATAATAACTATCAAAGATACATAGTACAAAGTGGTTGAACCCCTATACTCTTCGTTTAAATCATTGAAGCCTAGCCTGCCTAGGTCCTTCAAATAATGTTCAGCCAACTCATATATACCTTCTCATACATTACTGTCCAAACCTACTTGGCCACTCTACTTACAACGTTGTAATCATTCCCACAGACATAACAGTCACAATATACCATCTTCCATCCTTCATATTTATTATGTTAGATCATACATGAGCGTGTTGTAGTGGTTCTCTGTGGTTGTCGTAGCAGACTTGCTAATCAGAGCCAGTGGTGCATTTTAATTTTTCTGGTTTCAATTAAATGTATGGGTTTGCTTAGTGGGGACTATACAATGCGAATATTAAGGTCTCAACTCCATCATCATGTAGTTTTCTTATTTATGAGGATCAATGCCGTTCAACCAATTCATTGTTAGCTTTTAAAGAGATAACCAAATATATCAATATGGCAATAGTTCCTTCTTAGTTCTTACTTCTTAGCCTCAGTTACCATAATTAGCCATTATTTTAACTCAATGATTTAACTCACTCAATGCTCAGCAGATAATCTTGAATATTATAAGGCAATTAAAAACTGACAATGTGTGATTCTTTTTATGGTCCGTCTTTATAAAAATCTGTTTCTGAACTTTGAGCATCTTACATTAGATTAGGCAAATAAAGTTACCCCTAAGGGCCTGTTTGGTTTGAGGGAGAGGAGGGGAAGGGAAGGGGAAGGGAAGTAAGGAAGGGAATGGGAGGGTTTAATAGTACTTTGTTTGGTTTGATAAGAAGGGGAAAGGGAAGGGAAGGGAGGGAGAGAATTTAATGATTATTTGTTTAGTTCAAGGAGGGGAGGGGAGGGTGATAATGATGAATTTACCACTTTATCCTTATATGTTAATTAATTATTGTTTATCATATACAATAACTTACATTTTGATTCAAATTAAGTTGCTTATTAAAAAGATATATAATTGATATAATAGTACTATAAAATCTTATTTAATTTATAAAAACTATATTTAACAAATTATTAAAATTATTCCCTTTCCAAATATGAAACTACCATTCTCCTCCTTTGAACCAAAATTTTCAGCAACTAACATGGGAAAAAGTAAATTTTTGAAAATGGTGGAGACCCATCTTCTCCATATATACAACCCGAAAATGGTGGAGCTGGAGACCCATCTTCAATGCCACCGTAACTGGAAAATCAAGAGAACAAAAACCATATGTGGATTTCTATTAAACCCTTAAAAAAGAAAATGAGCTATAAAAAAGCTACCCAGTATAAAAAAAACTACATAGGAGGAGGTAGAAGTTTTTTTTATTATTATGGGAAGGGGGTATATGTGGAAGTTTTATAGTTTTTCTTACATATACATGTGTAGAAATATAATAAAATAGGGTGGGGCAATTTAGTCAAAAGTTTTGGCTCCCCTCCAAATCCCCCCAATTTGGAGGGATCCAAAATAGAGGGTTTGAAGGGAACGGGAGGGAATATTTTAGGCCCCCTCCCCTCCAATTTTTCAAACCAAACAAAGGAAGGTCTCCCCTCCCTTTCCCTTCCCTCCCCTTCCCTCAAGGAAAAGGAACAGGACCACCATACATCAATATTATATGATCTCAGCTAAAGAGTGGTGACTGGTGACCCACATCAGATGTTCCCCAACACTATGTGTCGTCAATTCTTATTTTATCAGTAGATTTAGACAAGGACGGACCTACCCTTGAACTTGTTACGTAATTACACAACCACGCGATGTATCACTGTCATGGAATTCAAGTTTTTTCTAGCCAGTCCAAGACTATTCAGCCAAATAAAATGAGCAGGAAATACAATAATTCTAACTTTTGTTCTTCAAGGAGGGGTTTGCTTCCGCATACTCAGGAGTCTTTGTTCTTATGCTCTACTGGGAGATAAATATATGCAAAGTTTTATTAGGACACCAACTATGAAGCAGGGTCCAGCTGTTTAGCCAGAGGAGATTAATATTATGAACACAAAATCAAAATGGGGAGTTTTATCCTAAAAGAACTAGTGTATGAAGAGGAGAACTAAGAGCATCATTTTGAATTTGGATGGAGAACTAATGAAAAAATGTGTCAAGACAATCTTTCTTGCCTGGATGGATTTTAAATTCTTTAAGTGAAAGCACTTATTAGTGACCACACAAATGTCACCCACGGAGAGTCTGACCGGAAGGAACAAAGCCGATCGAATCACAATCTTAATCCAATGAACAATGATGAAGTCTGGAGAATTAAGTTTGGAATTTTATAATAGAAATTGTGGGATAGCGGGAACAAGGGAGTATTTCAAGACCTGACGTCTATACCTGAGTCCATAGCTCACAATTTATGAACACACACTTAGAGCTGGGAGCATATATTGCTAAATATCCTCACTCAGAGAGCATCATTTTTTGGTTGTTAGGCTCGCTTCTTTAATTCCTATGTAAGTTCTGTTATATATATATATAAACACACACCTTTTTACTCAAAAGAACTAGTGTATGGGGTAATGGAGGGTGTCAACTTTTTCAATGGGTGCACTTATAAGGTACTATGAGTACTTCACTGGGTTTACTGGCAAGACTTGCTTATAGAGGGTCATGGAACCAACTTTCCTAGCAACTAAGCATCTTCATTCTTCCATGTCATTCGGTCTTTGCCAAAATAATTGGAAGCTGCAACTTATTTGAATAAGGACTAGAGGGAGTATAAATTATCGCTCGGCTCTGTTCCATCCGGTCAGACTCTCCGTGGGTGACATTTGTGTCACTAATAAGTGCTTTCACTTAAAGACATGTAGCCGTTGCAATTAGTTGGTGGTGGTGAGTCTTTAAAATCCATCCAGGCAAGAAAGATTATTTGACACATTTTTGCATTAGTAAGTTGTTATGTTTTTTTCCAAAAAAAAAAATGAAGTGCAATAATTCAAGTCTCTTGATGAAAATAGTTGAAGCACCAGTCGGTGGCTATCGTTGTAGGTGCAGTTTAAAGTGTCTGTCACAAGAAAACAAAACATGTGGTTGGGTGAATTATTCCTGAAGAAGAGGTATTTGATCTGTGTGATGGGAGGAATTTAACCCTTCATGGATAAATCTATGCTAGACTCTGCATTCAATTGAGTTAAAACACTGGATAATGCTGCGAGCTTGTTTGGTGATTGCAATAAATGAATAGGACAAGTTTTTCCGTTTGCCCCACTAGCATGCTCTAGAAACTGATGGATGGTTCTTTCATTCATTCATTCTAAAAGCAAAGCATCTCGCAAGAAGACAGTCTCCATAGTCCATACTCTATATGCATGAGGCACACTGTAAAAAAGAGATGCAATTCAGAAACAAAAGTGAGACCGACAATTCACTAAAAAGCAAAGAAGAGAGTTGGACAAAACCACTAGCTCTAGTAGCTAGACTAATCAATACTACTTACTCATTTATTTGTCTTTAGAATTAAAAATCTTGGGAAAATCACACAGATCTCCCAAATAAGGCAAATAATCACATGCATTTCCCAAAGAATTGGTACATTAGATTGAAGTCCCAAGGATCATAACAATAGACCGAGGCATAACTTAAGTACATTGTTAGTGACTTACTAGTATTACATAATTCTTGTGTTTTGAAATCTGTGGGAAGGAATTTTATAGGACAGATATAATTAAACTATAGGATTTGATGGCGTTTTACGTTAATACTTCTAAATGGAGTTTCGTAGCCGCAAATAAAGTTGTGACAAATGACTGTGAGACGAGGGCTCGCGTCTGCCTTTAAATTTATAAATCCTAAGGCTGTACCCTCACTTAAGTTTTAGTCATCTCACATACTCCTTCTAGTCCTTAATATTAGTCACTAACTACCAATTTTTCTTTTCTTTGTCCTTTTTATAAGTGTAATTATTGGGGTAGTATCGGAAATTACTTAATTTTAGGACAAATTAAATGCATTTAATCAATTTTATTAGTACTCATCGTCCGTGGGTTCAGTGGCGAAGGGATTGAACAATGAGCGTCGGGTTAACCACCACGTCCCGAGTTCGATCCTGTGGAGTGACACTTCGTTGTGGGAGTAACCTACATCCGTGAACAGAGAAAAAGAGTTTGCTAGTCATGCTCCAAAGCCCATAGGGACAGGCCCCAGTGGATCATGAGTTAAGTGTCCTAGGCCCTTGGATTGGGTTGAGCCCAAAACCTTTCCTAAAATTCTGTTATATATAAAAAAAGAAAAATAAGTTGACCACTTATAACAAGAAATAAAGACGAGCGGAGTACACATGTTTCTCCATGTGTTCACTTCTTCCATTATTTTCGGACAGATACAGTGAGGTTGATGATGAGCTTGTGTTCTCTGTCCATCGATGGTGTTTCCATATCTGCTGCATCCTCTCTTCGAGAACGTTGTCTCTGGATTTCAAAACTAGCCGTTCCTCCCTTCTTCAACGGCATTCACAAGTACAAATTTAGAGAGTCCCATATACCAAATATGAAAAGGTGAACATAAAAAAGAGTCATCAAACTTCCAAGGATTGGAGGCTGTGGCAGACTGGCAGTGTGGCAACAAGGTCCAAGGCTTTCTCTTGAGAGAAGATCTATTGCTTCACAATTAGAAATTATGTTTGATTATCTCAGTGCTTTGCCCGTAACTTAAAAAAGGTGGGTTACGTTATATATATGCTTGAGTATGCAGATAAGAAATCATACACAATGCAAGTCTCTCATATAACTAGAACAGAAAATTTTGCCATCGTGAAGTACATCAACAAAAACTATATTAGCTCGGTCATCTATGATTGCTTCAAAAGCTAAAAACTTCACTACAGCCTACAGGCAAAAATTTGAATCCATATAAAGGTGCCCAATTGTATTAGAAATGTCAGTGAAAAATGACATTTAACTATTAGCGAGTGGAAGTGAAAATGACATTTCCTAGGGCTTCCCATGGTTTTGTTCCAATTTTATCGGATGTCCCCGAAGGGACAAAGTCTTCTTATTTCCTAAACGTGCCAAACCCAATCTATCTTCACACATAAACACTACTAATTTAATTTTAACAAAAAATTAATAAATTCACTATCCTGTCACAGAATCCCACTGACAGTCCAACCAAAGCATGCCACTTCACATAACCAAACAACACAAAAACTACAAACGCCACGTGGCTTCCCATGGTTTTGAAGGTTATGGTATTTAAAGAATTCTTTTATAGTAGAAATGAGATTCTATTACTCAATGAAAATAGGGTAAATGTGCAAAAATACACATGGTGAATTTATGAAATAGAAGCTAATGAACAGTTTTACACCAGTGTCTCAAAAACGCGTACAACTTCTCATGACACGTATTCTTCATTTAAAAGGCGAAAGCCTGCCCATATCTGTTACTCATCCAACAGAGTACACTAAACCCCTATAAATTACAATCACAAAAATGCGCCGCACTCATTTCTACATGCTAAGTATTGATACTAATTGCAGGGCAAAACAATAATAATAGAAGTATTGATGCAAATTGCATAACAGTTGTGACATGGTTATGGTGATGGAGATCAATTTCATTTGCTTTCGTTAACCGGAAGGTACACGCCCTCTGCTGCCAACCACACATTATCAGCACGCTTTTCCCGCACACCACAGACCTGTATAATTCAACATACAGTTAGTACATGAAAAAATTATTGGCCTTTCAATAATTTAATACACAGCATCGCACGGGAAAGAGTACAACTAAAACTGAATCTGAAAGAAATTACAGAATTACTATACCTAAATCTGTAGATTAAAAAATCTGTAGATTCAAAAAGATTGTGTAATGATCACACAAATAGAACCAATATTGTACCACACAGAGGAAAAAAATCAATCTTAACTTAAATGGAGACCATCTTAGCTACTTCTATTAACACATCTTAATCCCAAACAATTAACATTCATTTCCGTGAACAGACAGCTAAAACCTGGCAAAGTATGGATTGGAAAGGGCTATTAAACTTGGTTGTATGAAAAGGAGAAATCCATAGTTTTCTAGAAAGAAAAAAAAATTTGCTCAAGTGTGTCTGCATTTTCAATCTGTCGTTAAATAACAGAGATTCCAGTTCTTAACCCAGATGGAGAGGAAAAAGGAGAGGGATTCCTGGTTTATAATTCTGTTCTTACCTCCTGCTGTCCCCCAGCAATGCGAGAGTATTTCTTATCATGGCTATGCAAATAACCTCCAGTGTCCACATGCTGAAGTCGAATCCTCTGGTCTTGCTTCCAAGTCTTTCCACTTCCCTCTATCATTAGCCTGATGAGAATGAAAATGATATAAGGCACTTTAAATGATTTGATGAGTAAACAGCTTCAGAATATTTTCTCATGGCTCACCTCCAATAGTCCCCTGTGTCAGAGTCAGATTCTCCTCCAAAGCAGCTCACCTGTTTTCATTTTACGTGAATAAATTCAGATTTCTAAAATTGCCTTAGAGATCGTGAATAAAGTATCTTATAATCAGAGCTTGAATAGCAACCTCTTGCATGTGAAAAAAAATGACAAGAAAGAGATAAAGCTTTACAACTTTTACACTTAAGATGCCCTAGTTCAAGCACGTAAGTGAAGCTTATATTCTCTTGTCCTATTGAGGGCAGTAACACCATAAGAAATAACTTAGAACTGGAGACAAATATCACTGTTATTGATTTAGAGAGGAAGAAAAATATGCAACACTCAAAAACACATGAATAAATACATATTAAAAGGTTATGTTGATCACATTTTAGGATAGCCATCTAGCATGCTTAGCAATAACAGATGTTGGATAGTTAAGGGAACTGTATAGGAAATGAATGTAAAGATGAGAATGACTGACAGAAACATGTTCACAGAGAAGAAGGCATTCCGAGCCCTCATCTCACAATCATACATAAGGCAAGTTCCCCACATAATTTATATAGACTATAAAAGACCACCAGGAAGCATGAAGTAAGCCTTCATCAGATCCTAAAACTCTTTATACTGAACAATAAAAAACCTAACTCTACCTCAAGATTGCCACTTATTGGGGAAGCATGCAGATGGCTGTGGAGCCACTTCCTTGTCCTCATATGCTGCAATCTAATGATTGTTCCGCTTGTAATGGCATCACCTTGTTTGGCAGAAGTTCCAGGCTGAGGTCTAACAATCTGCAAAATAATGTACCTCCCAAAATTGTAAGTCATAACTAGTACAGTATAGATAATTATGTCATCTTTCAGTACAACAACCAAAAAATATATTAGCTCTCTTATGATCAATGATTGTGTTGAAAACAAAAAGGGTTTCATAAAAATAAAAGTCTTCTTATTATTTCATTGATATGCTTACATACTTATAACATAAAAGTTTCCTAAAAAGACAATAAATTTCTCCTACAAGTTTACCTAATATGATTGATTACCTAATAAAAGCATAATATTCTTATATCTAAATATTTCCTAATACTCTATAATTATTTCCTAATAATCTTCTAACACTCCACTCAAGTTGGAACATCCAACTTGTTACAAAGATAATCCCAAAAACAAACAAAACTCAACACTCCCCATGAGCAACAAATCAGTGAACTTGATGCAAAACCAAAGCTTAAATCTGAAATCCAAACATGCTCAACACAGAGCAACCAAACCATGCCAAACTGGCACCAAACAGGAGCTCATCCCAACACAACCCGAATGCAATCACCACTGGGATCCACCGGAACGAGATGACAACTCCGAATCACGAAGTTCAAACTGAACTCCGAATTACAAAACTCCAAATCACGAAGTTCAAACTGAACTCCGAATTACAAAACTCCAAATCACGAAATTCAAACTAAACTCCGAATTACAAAACTGCAAATCACGAAGTTCAAACTAAACTCCGAATTAGAAAACTCCAAACCGCAATGTAAATAGCATCAAGATCACAAACTAACACCCAAAAATCTGAAACTAGAATCTGGAACCACAAGATCCAAGAACACTTTTTTTTCTTTTTTTTTTCTTTTCTTTTTTTTTTCTTTTTTTAGCCATTGAACACAAAAAGCTAACGACCAGATCAGATCAGATCAGGGTCAGAAACAAGGTCAGAAATGACAGCTGAACGTTCGCAGGTGAAAACCGGAAGAATCCGGCGGCGCGTGGACGGAGGCGGCGGCGCGTGGAGGTACGGAAGGGGCGCGTGGAGGCGCGTGCGGAGGCTGATGTAGACCGGATTGACTGGGGTTTTCTCGCCGGAACCGTGCGAACCTAAAGGACCGGCGCGTGTCACGAGGAGGGGTCCGAAGATGCACAGATCTGCTGAGACACCTCTTGAACAGTACTCCGAATCGGGGAAGACCAGAAACGAACTAGGGCGGCCAGAAAGAGAGCCTCTGCTCAGATACCATGTTGAAAACAACAAGGGTTTCACAAAAATAAAAGTCTTCTTATTATTTCATTGATGTGCTTACATACTTATAACATAAAGGTTTCCTAAAAAGACAATAAACTTCTCCTACAAGTTTACCTAATATGATTGATTACCTAATAAAAACATAATATTCTTATATCTAAATATTTCCTAATACTCTATAATTATTTCCTAATAATCTTCTAACAGATTGCTCAAAAGCTAAAAATTTCAGTGCAGACAAGAATTTGAATCCATAAAGGCGACATATTGTATAAGAACAGCAGTAAAAAAACGACATTTCATAGAGTTTGAACTTATTAATTACTTATTCAAAATCAAGACAAGAGCAATAGACCAAAAGTGACAGCATCAGTTTAGGAAATTCCTGAAACGAAGCTGCTCCAGGCTTCGTGGGAAAAACATTTTCTTTCATCTCATACAAAAAGACAAAATATAAGAATTATTATCCAAATGCGACTCGCGTAAGGATCTCAGTAAAATTATTTAGCACGACTTTTTTTTTGTAACACGTCCAAATCCAATTTCTTCATCCCCCTCTTCGGGTGTATCAATATCAGTAACTTATGAAACAATTGACAAAAACTTAAAATAAGTTATATGTTTATAGTAGTATGATTTAGGTACTAGGAATGAGTATTTTCAGATTCAATAACTTAACAGAAAAGAATAATACAGACAAAAAAACATACAACATTCTCAAAGATAATTACCATAAGAAACTTACCCAGTAGCTATTCCCATCGTCAACACCTGGAAAACCAGTAACTGACTGTTGTCCACTGCCAGAACCATATGGCACCTCATGAGAATGCAACCTAAATTTGGTCTTCTCATGCATCAGCTTCAGAACTGTCCCATAAGTAACTTGCACCTAAATGAACGAATTAAAAGATGAGTAGTTATTAGAATTAGTTGATAATAGCTCTTTAAATTAATCATAAGTTGTGATAGGTATAACTTATAAGCCCTACATAAGAAGTACTCTTGAATTGTAATAAAATTATGATAAATTAGTACGTGATATATTCCTCTTCTACAACTATTCTCTCTTTTTTTTTTTGATCAGTACAACTATTCTCTCTATTCTCCTCTGTTTCTCTCTTCTTTCTCTCACTCTTCCTTCTACATTATCCTTATCGCAAGAGCATTTACTTCAAATCGTAAAGTTTTAAATCACTAATCCTCTATAACTCATTCATTCAATGAATTTCACCTCAATAATATCTAACATCAATAATTTCACGATCACAATCCAGAAACGAAAATACACAGAGGCGAAGAAAAAGTGAAAAACCGTAGATACCTCGACGCCTTCGGAGGAGGCGGCTGAGGCGGTGGCAGAATGAACGACGTTGTCGGAATCAAGAGTGAGAAAAAGGAAAAGAGCTAGAGCGAACAATGCAAGAGCCATCACAAAGAGCGATCCAATAAACCACGTTTGTTGCCAAAACGGAAATTCAGATTCGGAGGATCTCCTCCTTTCCCTGTGCACAATCCTAGTGGGCCCCGCGCTTTCAGTATTAGAAGAATTAGAAGAAGAAGAAGAAGGTTTTCTTCGAGTCAGGTTGTCTGAGCCTTTGGAAGCCACGGTTGATTTTCCTTGTGACGTTGATTTGAATTTTTAGGGTTTTGTCGCGATGTCAAGTTCCTTCTTCTTCTTCGATTTTTCAATTCTCCTTTTTGCAGAGAAAGAGGGAGTGAAGAAGACGATGGGAATTCGCCACAACACGTTGATGAACATTTTTGAGCCAATGAGGGTAATACACGTGGATCTGTTGATGATGTGGACGTTTTTAAGTGGATGGAACGCATGACGTTGACTTCAGGTCAATTTGATATTTTTTTGTTAATGTAAAGTGAATGATGGGCTAAATTTAAGGCTTGGTTTAAAATTATATGGGCCTTTTTTATTTCCATTGGACACTAAATGTTTGGGCTTTTAGATTGTTGCAAGAAAAATATTTGGGCTTTTGTAAAACACAATCACACATGGTTGAAGTTTTTTAGGGATGCTGGTTTTATATTTTTCCTGTTTTATGAATTTATAAGTGATCAATTTTTTTTGTTGCCAGTAAATTAAATTATCAATGATACTCCCTCCGTTCCTAAATACTCCCTCCGTTCTTAAATATAAGATCACTTTAGGGAAGTGAATAAGTTCCTAAATATAAGATCACTTTCTATTTTATCTCAAGTGTTGCCCAAACTACCCTTACACTCCCTCTTTTCATTGAAAATCCCTCCTCCTTTTAAAGTTAAGTAATTGAGGGGCATTTGAGAAGATCATATAATTTTATTGTCTTCCTTAATCTCTCCAAATTAACCAAAGTGATCTTATATTTAGGAATGGAGGGAGTATAAGATCACTTTAGGGAGGAGAGTTTGTTCTTAAATATAAGATCACTTTCTAATTTTACTCAAGTTTTCCCCAAATTACCCTTATACTCCCTCCACCCAAAAAATAGTGGTTTAAAGGTGAGAGGATATTTTGGAAATTTCATGTAACCCTAACTCGTTGGAATGTTTTCCTTGATCTCTCTAAATTTGCTAAAGTGATCTTATATTTAGGAACGGAGGGAGTATTATTTATGTGATGATATCTGTTCACATGGATAGATTTTATATTTTTTTTTTGGTCAGAAAGAAACATATGCATTAACTTAATAAACGTCTCAGTTTACAAAGCTAAAAAACAATGGATAGATTTTATATTAAAAGGTATAAGAATGCAGAACGTTGAGTTCAAGTCAATTCTCTTTTTTATTCATACAATATGAGTGAATGGGCTCAATTTGAGGCCTAGTTAAAGATAATATGGGCCTGATTTATTTCCGTGAGACTCTATGCATTTGGGCTTTAAACTTCACAGGATATAAAAGACAATCACACAATGTCTAATTTATTTGAAGATGTTGCCCCCGGGTTTAGGCACTAAAACAATTCCTCAAATACTCTTTCTGGTATGTAATACTCCCTCCGGCCCTAAATATAAGACTTATATGACTTTTTTTTGGAGATGTTAAAGTTACAAAATATGTTATTAAATTATGACATATTTGATATATTTTTAGATTAGTCATTAGTTTATAGGTTAAATAAACTAGTTTAAGGGGGAAAATTAGGTAAATCAATTTATAATTGACTTATATTTTGCTTTTTTAGAATTTTTCAAAAAAGTAAACTAGGTCTTATATTTAGGAACGGGGGGAGTCTAAAATTTGAATAATTTTTGAATAAAATATAGGAGCTCACCCAACTAATTTCTACATGTTTTTTTAAGAAACATGTTTTGACGGTTGAGCTCTTATATTTCGAACCGTAGGGAATGTACCATTGCTATGAAACTTTAACCATCCACCTGTGACTTAAATTGAATCGTTTTAAAGAGTTACGCTATTTATTAATTCCATATGTAATCAGTTTAACTGGAATATTAAATGGTAATCAAAAGGGACTGCTAACTTAGTATTTCATTATGATCCTGATCTTGATGATATGCTATTATTAGATTTTGGTTTCAAATGACTGCTAGAATTGGTTGTGACATGAATATAAAAGTTCCTTAAATTTAAAACACGACGACGTGACATGAATGCTCCTACTATATTAAGCATCTAAATAACAACAATTCATATTCTTTTCTAATAATACACATCATGAACATGCAATGCACATGAATAATCATATACCATACAAAGTATTTATGAAAAAACATGTTCATGTTCATGTCTCTATGGAAATCCAGTCCATATCTTTCCAGAAATACAATATCTAATCTAGGTGGGAAAAATATAAAATTGTCAAACTCCAACCATTTCCCCCTTCTAGGGACAAAGACACAAGTACACTACTGTTCAACGTTTCCTTGTGTGGGTAGGGACCGAACACGTCTCCCCCCAAGAGTCATGCCATTTAATAGACAGTTTAATTATAATAATTAAGAGTCCAAAACAAATCCAACAATATTTACGACGCCTTTTGATTTCATTCCAAACTTGGAAAACTATAATGGCAATAAAATAAAGTTCTTACTATAAATTCCAATATACATGTGTGTATATTGTTGTGCAACTTGACTTTTCCATTTACCTTTAATCCTATTCATAAATCACTTCCAACATACTCATATAATTTCCGGAAAATATTAAACCTCATTGATTTCCCACTAATCCAATATTTCTTACTAAGCAATATTTAATACCCACAATTATGACTTGAAAACAAGAACAACATATAATAAATGAACGGTAAACTTGTAATCTAGTTAAAATTTTTATGAGATTACATACACATATGACCAAATGAAACATTCTCCCTTTGCCCTATATATAAGACTAGAGGAGTACCCTTTTTACAATTCTACTTAACAAAAATGTGTCACGTGTCTAAAAATTTATGAGTTTAGGTTCTAAATTCACCAATCTTACGTTTTTACTTTACCGGAAATTATGTTAACTTGTTCTAAATTTCATTCAAAATATTTTTATTTTGACAATATTCAATGAATTTATATATAAATTTTGCAAAATTTTATTTATTGAATTTAATAAAATATGGATGTTGATACATTTAGTTTAACTATTTATATATTTAGGTCAAATTATTGTTACTTTTGTATTTTTATTTAATTATATACTAACATGTATTTATTAACCATGGGAATTTTTTACGAATTTATGAGCCAAATTTACATTAGTTTTCCAAGTTTATTTAAACTGTGAGTTTGAAAGCCTTGCATATGTGTAATAATCAAACATTCTTAAATGTGGCTCATCATGTCAATTATAGCCTGATTAGTGGTAAGCAAAATACTCCCCCCGTTCCTAAATATAGGATCTAGATGACTTTTTTGAAAAATCCTAAAAAAAGCAAAAAATAAGTTAATTATAAATTAATTTACCTAATTTTTTCTCTTAAACTAGTTTATTTTACCTATAAGCTAATGAATTATATAAAAAGATATCAAATATGTCATCATTTAATAACCTATTTCGCAACCTTAATCTTTCCAAAAAAAAGTTATCTAGGTCTTATATTTAGGAACGGAGGGAGTAATATCTAAATTAGAGATTTTTATAAAATTGGATACCCTAAAAGAATTACATGTCAAATAAAAATAGAATTTTTTAATGTCTCATCTAAGATGTTTCCTTTATTCTGTAATTTTGGGGAAAAAAAATAGCACCATCTACCACATGGTTTTCTGTATGGTGTCTGATCATATCAAAATCACCCCGTTCGATATAATACAATAATATTTTCCTTTATTTGTTCCGAGCGCCGAAATAACACAGGGGGAATTTGCACTGTAGTCCTTGGTAAGAGAAATTAATAATGGAAGGTCCCAACACATTCCAAAATAATTATCAAGTCCCAGGGGCCCTTTCCTGCAATTGTTTGTTTATCTTCAATGACCATTTTGCCCTCATAAGATGAAAGCACAGTCCCCTGTAGGGACCAGTGAGATGACAACCATCTTTAATGAGGGCAAAATAGTCATTGAAAATAAGCAAACAATTGCAGAAAAGGGTCTCTGGGACTTGATAATTATTTTGGAATGTGTTAAGACCTTCTAATATTAATTTCCCTTATCAGGGAGCAAATTCCCCATAACACAACCAATCGTGATTTGCAAAAAAAGAAGAAAAAGAAAAACTGTTTCTCTACAATTATTCTTGACCGATGTTTCACTACAAGTCAAAGTCCAGGAAAAGGGTTCTATAAGCGCCTCATTAGTCATTCTTACCTCATATCCTTCCTAAATATAAAGCTACACTATATAGATAAAAGATGTTAGTTAAGTTAAATATTATCACATGATTTTATCCATTCAACTTACCATATACCTTTAGTCTCATTTTTCCTCTCTTAATTGAATATTATTAATAGGTTTAATCTAAATAAAACTGAAAACAATAGAAAGCTGTCTTATATTTAAATATGGAGGGAAATAAATGAGCACTTCCAATGAATTCAAACTTCCAAATGATAATTATTGTAGACCTGTAGTCCTGTACAGATTCATCTATCTAGTAAAAGAAAATAGAATAACAGAAGGTATTTTTGCCTCTGGAGAAAAGGAGAAATAAAAATGAGGCGGGCCCGGGTGGGCATGGAAGATCCAAAATGCGGATTCGAAGCCCGAAAGTAAACTAAAATTAAAGAACCCGCGAAGTCCGAGCTTAGTAGTAGCTAGTTCGTCTCCACTGGATTCTCTTTTAAAAAGCGCCCCAAAAAACAAAAAATCACACAAGGAAAGAAGGACAGCAAAAGCAGAAAAAAAATTATTAAATACCTTTACTATATAAATCCCACTTATTCTCACACCCCTCTTCCACCTCAAAAATTCCCCCAAAATAAAAAACCCTAAATTCTCATTTATTTTTCGCCCCGAATTTCACTCTCTCTCGAATCCACTGTCTCAGTCTTCGATTGGAGCATTTCTAGGGCTTTGGATGGAGTGAAGGCACAGAAATTTCGCGAGTTTTGTTGAAGATCTAGGGAAGGAGATTCGCACACAGCACCAATGTCGTCGTCCACTGGGAAGGAGCTGGAAGAGAAGCTTCTAGAAGCTGGAAATAAGCTTCTGGATCCTCCGTCTTCTGTCGATGAGCTTCTCTCTCTTCTCGATGTAAAAGCCTTAGCTCGTTTTCCTCTTTCTTCAGTTGAAACCTCTATTTGTGTGTTGTGGCTTGGAATTTATTTTATTATGCTGTTTGTTGGCTTTGTTGATGTTTTTCCTCATTGCATGTGAGACTAATATTGGTATATATTGAGTTTGTATAAGTGTTATTTGATACCGTCGTGTTTAGGCCATTCTTCTCGATATTTATTTTATTTGAAGTCAGTGTATAGGGTTGTGCTTTTCATAAGCATTTGTTACTGCCTGCTTAAGAGAATACAAATGATTTCAGGTGCTTGACTGTATGCTAGTTACTTAATTGATTAAAATTTTAAACTGCGAGGGTTTGGAAACCTGAATGGAGGAAGAGTTATAAGGATTAACATTGTAATATTCCATCTGTTGTATTAAATTCGTGAGTGAGTGATTGGGATTTATTTCCATGTTTATGTTTGATGAAGTGACAAATCTCTAATGTGTCTTGATACTTAGCGTTTAATGTTAAATAGTTTTTTTTTTGGACTTCAAATGTGAAATAGTTAGGCCTAAAGAAGAAAATATTTTTAACATAAATATGTGGAAGATTGTTTTTTACATTAGCTTCTGTTTTCTATAATCCCCGTATCATTGGATATGTCTTTGTAGATTGTTTGGCAAATATTGCAATTTAATGTTATGCATTACGAATTTGTGTGTAAGAAATGCAACTTATGAATTTCCATACTAACCAGCTACCTCTTAGCTTATGAGATTGTGAAATCTGTCAAGTATCTGAAGTTGGGTTCTTTACTGTATCTATCTGGAAATTTAATTCAAAACTGTAGTTGTGAAGTTGGTGCATTTTTTGATAGATGGTATCTGACAGACTGACAATCCTTTTTCTTTCACATTGTAGCGAGTTGAGAATTGCCTATCAAAGGTTGAGCAGTCCCCTGCCAAATCTATGCAAAATGCTCTCTCTCCATCATTGAAAGCATTGGTGTCTGACAAACTACTGAGGCATTCAGATGTTGATGTCAAAGTTGCGGTTGCTTCATGCATTAGTGAGATCACAAGAATTACAGCTCCAGAGGCACCTTATGATGATGATCAGATGAAGGTGTGTGCTTCTTCATTTAAAAACTTTGCAGATTCTATCACTATTTTGTAACAACTTCCAGTGTTTTAATGTTCCTCTGCCTTTTTATGTAGGACGTCTTTCATTTGATTGTTTCTTCATTTGAAAATCTACATGATAAGTCAAGCCGATCATATTCAAAGAGGGCCTCAATTGTTGAAACTGTTGCAAAGGTCAGGTCATGTGTTGTAATGCTGGATCTTGAATGTGATGCCTTGATTGCGGAGATGTTTCAGCATTTCTTTAAGGCTGTAAGGTAAGGACCATTGTGTATTTGTGGTAGATGGTTGCTTTTTCAGTGCATTTCTTCATGTCATGGTTTTTATAATGTGATGCAATTTGCAACTGAAAACCTTGTTTGTCGGAGATCTATGATTTGGAGTACCTTCTCACAAACAGCAGGTGCACTGTTTTGAAATCTGGTTCCTGCCCATTCGTGAGAGATTACTTGTAATAATATGTGCATGAAATTCAGAATATTCACTGATGTTAGTACCATTGTTGGTTCTGTATGAGGGATTTATATCCATTTGATTTTATATGATAACTTCAAAGTTATTCTTTCGCTTCATGACCCTTTTGTTTTAATATATTTCTTAAATAGTCAGATTTTGGCATTCATTACCCATTTGATCATTTATTTTGTTGCATGAATGCTATTGAAGCTTAAAGTCTACCAAATTATTGACGTAGTGATTGCAAGGCATCCTTTCCAGCCTGTCATACAACAAGGCTGATATTGCCTTTTTCTTTGTGGTCATAACTCGTGTTAGTAGCCCAGGGTTGAGTGGGACTTATTTGGTTTATGATAAAAAAATAGTAGAAAATAACTTGTCGGTTTGTCCTTGATGAATTGTGATTTATGCTTATAATTAACCTTGTGATCATTTTGTATCCCATGCGGGTGCATTCTTCCATATCTTGCTTTTCCTCTAAGAGAATCACTTAATTCAGCCAGAGATGTCTCGAATGCATAGACGTGATTGTAATGATTTGTTTTTGAAAAATTCAGGGAAAATCACCAAGAAAGTGTTTTTTCATCCATGGAGACTATTATGACTCTTGTTATAGAGGAGAGTGAAGATATATCTGTGGACTTACTTGCTCCAATATTGGCGAGTGTGAAGAAAGACGAGGTTGGTGCTAGAAAATTTTGGTCTCATTCTGGTGGATAATGATTTCGCTGCTGAACTTTGTTTT
This sequence comes from Mimosa pudica, assembly GCA_029929735.1. Lineage (NCBI taxonomy): Eukaryota > Viridiplantae > Streptophyta > Magnoliopsida > Fabales > Fabaceae > Mimosa > Mimosa pudica. The sequence goes on from JAKELP010000007.1 coordinate 6,120,193, forward strand.
TATATCTTATGCGGTTCAGGGGGTTTTACCACTTGCTAAAAAACTGGGGGAGAAAGTCCTTGAAAGTTGTGCAACCAAGCTTAGGCCATATTTGTCGCAAGCAGTAAAAACCCTGGGTATCTCGTTGAATGATTATAGTAAGGTACTCACTACAATATGCCAAGAGACACCTGGTAGCATGGAGCAAAATGATGTATGCGCCGGAGAAAATGTTGTAAGCTTTCTATTGGTTCCCATGCAAATTAACATTTTATTAGCTTTAAACACTTCTCTTGATAGGAAAGGTTCATTTTGGTTCAACTGTTTTCCCTTCTTCAGGCGGATGAGATCAAATCAGCCAAAGAACCGCTGGATGAGTCAACTCAGGTATTTTATTTTTTTGTTCTGGATTTTATCTTTGTGCACACGTTGCACATTGTATGAAGGCATTCATTTCATTTGATCAGGTGGATAAAGATGATTCAGGAGAAGCTCCACCTCCTCAACAAGTTAATCTTGTTGAAGACAAATCTGTTAAGTCAGTTATGAGCAATGGCACCGCACAGACTGAGGAAAATAACTCTTTGGATGATTCCAAGTCTTTAAATAAGGAAGATAGTTCTGACCATTCTGATCAATTGAAGGGCAATGAACCTGTTAACGAGGAGCTTAATAAGTTGGACTTTGACAAAGATGGCATTACTGAACAAAAGCCTGACCAAGTTCCTGAAAAGAAGGAAACAACATCTAGTTCATTGATGACAGAACCTTCTGAAAGCCACACTGTAGCTATTGAGAATGAAGATGAGAAACTGCCTGACTCTAAACCTCAAAGCAAGGATACTCCGAGTTCACCTAAAATTGATCATTCTGGTGAGGCAGCCGGACATTCAGATAATGATAAAGAGGATGATGATCATGTTTCCTCTCTCAAGGCAGTTGAGGATGAATCTGAAGCTATTGCTTCTCCACATACTGAGAGCCTTCCTGATAAAAATCGTTCAAAGAAATCTGGACGATCAAGGAAGAAAGGTAGTACTGTCAAAAGAGTGGCAGAACCCACTGAAGATGATTCCAAAAAGGTGTCTGGAGAAAATAGTGATACTGAAGCGAAGCCTGCTACACGCTCAGCTAAAAATGCGTCTGGTGGGAGATCTGACCGGAAGAAAACTACTGTGGTAGATTCAGCCAAAAAAGGAATTCAGGCTGCAAGCGATCCAGATGTGAAAAAGACCTCTGCTAAGAAAGTAGATGAAAGCGACAAGAGTGGTGGAGGGTCCCCTGCTAGGCATTCAGAGGACAGGAGTAAGAGGACACGGGGGAAAAGTACTCCTGGTCCTATTGTATCAAAATCTGTTAAAGATGTGGATAAGGTATGCCTGGGCAGTGAAGTAAAACCTGTTTCTTTGCTAGGAATATTTATACTATTTGTTAGTCAAGTTCTATGAAAGTTTTGGAAAGCTGCATTATTCGTAAGCTGTTGCTTGTGCAATCTATCTTGGGCTTCATGCATTTGCATGAACCTCTGCTCTAGTTACAATATGACCTTTGTTTGATGAAATGATTGGTGGAATTGTCCTAAAATATGTAGGAAACCCTGTCTTCACCTAAGTCAGGGACAAGATCTGCTAAAGATGAAGAGCAACCAGTGGACACTCCCAAGGCTAACCTAAAGAGGAAACGAACTCCTGGAAAAGAAAATGTATGCATTATTTTTCTGCCCAACTTATACATTGCATGTGTATTTGTAATGTCAGTTTGAATTTTGGTAAATTCTGCTCTTAAAAATTGTTGTTTGATCCATGTAGCCGACCCCACCGTGTTGGGATAAGGCTTTGTTGTTGTTGTTGTTGTTGCTGCTGCTGCTACTCTTAACAATTGGATCTATTGGCTGCTTGCAGCCGGGTCAAATTTGATGCAGCCTGTAAAGTATACCGGACATGAAATGTCATAATTTTTTTAATTAGAATTTTGTGATTTTCCTGTTTGTTTTAAAATATTTAGATTCTTCTCAGTTTCTGATCAACTGTTTTACAGGCATCTGATATCAAGGAGGAACGTTATGGTGAAGATCTTGTTGGTAAACGTGTTCAAGTTTATTGGCCAGAGGATAGCGCGTAAGTTCTTGCTTTTTCAACTTTTATTTACTGGCACTGGAAAAATTTGGTTAAACTTGGGGTCTTTTGTGCTGGTTTGGGTTAACTTGTTATCTTTTGTTTTTTTTTCTGATTATACAATTGTGTTTGCTAGGTTAATGGGTCACCTTGTCACATTTATATTTCAATTTAAAATAATATTATTTTATAGCATTTATTACGTCATTTTTACATTAGGTCATGCCTATATGCCAAGCTCTATTGCTAATGAGTGTTAGTTGTGTCTCTTTTTTATTTAGACCTTTTGTGGCTCTTGAATTGACTTTGTCTATACTTCTTCCTTAGGCACTCTTGTTCAACTATATACTTCTGTTGTATATTTTGTTCATTTGAGGAGTAGAATGTCTTTCCCTTGTCTTTAACACCTTAATATTCTGCAGGTTTTACAAAGGTGTTGTCCGTTCATTTGATTATGCCAAGAAGAAGCACAAGGTGATTTGGCATTTGTAATCATCTCTACTCCCCCCCCCCCCCAAAAAAAAAAAAACTAAAGAAAAAATGAAATGAAAACGTATAGTAAAAGGGTTTCCATTTTCAATTGATCAGTAGTCTCCGCCTCTAGACAGCTAATGGATTGGTCTTGATGGCTTTATTCTTTTACCAAAAGATTAGTTTTCAATCTCACCAGTTTACTTTATGTGCTCACTGTATTCTGACACGATTGTAGGTTGTGTATGATGATGGGGATGTAGAATTATTAAATCTTCGGAAGGAAAAGTGGGATGTTCTTGAAGATGAATCTGGTTCTGATATGGTGTGTATCCCCATTGTTGTTTTTAAAATATTGTATACAGTATACAATATTAAATGTCTATATTGATGAGTATTGCTTTTGTTTACAGGAAGAAGGAAGTGATCAACCGGGTTCTGATACTTCTCCTGATATGTATGTCTTGCCTAGTTTTTATAATTTATTATTTTATTTGTTGGTTAGAAGGTGAGCCTTAGAGCAATTGTAATTGTTGCTGCTGCCATGTGACTAAAAAGTCATGGGTACAAATCCTACAAACAACCTCTCAGCTTGTAGGGGTAAGGATGTATACATTTGACCCTACCCAGACCCCCACTTAGTGGGAAGCCTTGAGGACTAGGCATCCTTCTATTTATAAATTTGTTGGCTACAGTTTTGTGATTTGTTTTAATGTTTTATTGGTAACCCAATTATTGATGTCATGCCTTGTGTCACTGCTCTGAGAGTCCTTTATTTAGTTGGTTATTGTTTTTGGTTTTCTGAAGGAAAATTGTCAAAAGTTTATATTTTTGGACGTCATAGCTCGTGTACTAGTCTGAGCAGATTCTTGGTGGATGGGAAAATAGGTAGGGAGCCCGTTACAAAGGCCAATTGAGTAAACAGTTCACTAGTGCATGTGGGTGTGCATTGTCATTTGATTTCCCTTCACTAGCTCGAGTGTTGAGGCCTATTACGATGATAATGTGTTGCTGTATATGAAAAGATTACATTAATATTATGTTACTTTCCCCTCGCCCGTGTAAAAATAATATGTTTTGCTGTGTGTGGTGTGATTCTGAAAACTGCAGAAATCGTTTTTATCTGAATCTTGATCAATGTATCCCAACTCTGTTGGGTATGGTGCACTGTTTCTTGTTCCTAATAATAATCTACTAGATATGTCTTATTTATACAGGGCTGTATTTATTGTTTGTGACTGTCATTATGCATTATCTGGTTGCACAATTGCCCTCAGATTTAGTTTCCTTTTCTTATTCATTCTCATTCATTTGATCATTTATTAGGCCCCCAACAAAGAAAGGGAAGGCAAAGGCTGATGACTCAATTCGGCGAGGAAAGGAGGATTCTTCTACTAAAAGGTTTGTCAGCATCATGAATCAATTTCTTTCTGATCTGTTTGTGATATCTGAATGTGGACCTTAATTTCTAGTGGTGGAGCCAAATCTGGTAAATTGAAGGGTGCATCCACAAAATCTGGTGGGAAGTCTAAGGTCAACAGCAGAACCAAATTTTCAAAGACTGTTGGCAAGTCTGATGAGGAAGTTGTTAAAAAATCCCAGGACAACACTCCCAAGAGTGGTAGTAGTAAATCTGTGGAAACAGCTATGAGGACTATTATCAAGTTTAAGAACCCAGATTCTCTTAAAAAGGACAGCAAAGCAAAGGAAGATGTAAGTGCCTCAAAATCCTCTGCTAAGTCCAAGCAAGAAACTCCAAAGACGGGAAAATCCAAGGAAGAAACACCCAGCACCATTTCTTCCTCCAAGGGCAAAACTGCTAAAGGTGGTGTTAAGTCGAATATTAATGGCAGCGGAAAGACGAAGTCTGGTTCATTGAAGACGAAAGGCTCTGAGAAAGAAAACTCGGACGATTCAACCGAAGAGGTAGAAGAGACAAAGGGTAAGCCAGCGAGTTCCTCTAAGGCACAAGTAAGCGAGGGCAGGTCTGGAAAGAAGCGTAGAAGAGGCTAGAGGAGCGTCTTTACTTACTGTGTATCCCTTGCCGCTTGCTTGTCTTCTGCTTAGCAAATGTAATTTTCTTTTACAGCATTTTGGAGTTCTTGCCTGATCTCAGCAGTGCAATATAGGTCTTGCTTGTATTAGGCATCTGTCCATCGTTATGGTGATACCCCACATTGCTGCTAGGATTGTTATCCATAATTAGTCTAGTATAGTGGTAGTAGGGGCTAGCTTACCTATTTATTTTTTTCCTTTTGTGGAGTTTTTTTCCTAGATGGATGTTATTTTGCCGGCTACATCAGAATCAATTGAATAGCAACCATTAAATTAATGCTTCATAGCAAAATTTGACTTATTAACCTTATCAAGTGGGCAGCATTAATTCGTATTACTGTTTGTGCTTCTATGATATGAAATTGGAATCTAGGTACAAATTGCATTGCATAGTGTTATGAAAAAATTTAACGTGTTAACTCTGGATGCTATTAAGTATGGCTCTGCCGAAATTTAAGTTAGTGGTAGATCATGGTACTTCGGACGATCATCGAATATGTGAACGGTGTAGAATCTGAGTGAATGTGTAACTGTCGTAGACGGGAAAATATATTTTTATGAAAAGAGTTCCATAATAAAAATTAGGAAAATTGATCCATTTTCTTATTTAAAAATTTTATAAGCAAGACTTAAATTCAGAAGCTATTACTTTGAGATGCAATAAAGAGTGAGGAAAGAACAGACCTACAACTGGTTTATTATTATTTTTTTATATTGTTTGTCAAGCCCTTGGACAGGGTATGCAGATGCTTAACAAGCTAATGTTGCTTGTTTTGTTTTGGTTTGAGAATATATGAGCAATACTGTTTCCTGAGTAAATTCGGTCTTGGAAAAATCAGTTACCTGGGAACTTTTGTCAGGTTGATCAAACCAATGTCTTTATAGGTTAAATATGCCCGAGAGCAAAATTTAGTACTACCTCCGGTCCTAAATATAGGACCTAGATAACTTTATTTTAGAGAGATTAAGGTTGCGAATTATGTTATTAAATAATGACATATTTAATATATTTTTAGATAATCCATTAGTTTATAGGTTAAATAAACTAGTTCAAGGGAAAAAAATTAGGTAAATCAATTTATAATTAACTTATTTTTTACTTTTTTTAGGATTTTCCAAAAAAGTCATCTAGGTCTTATATTTAGGACCGGAGGGAGTATAAAATTTGGTTTCCTGCTCATTAAAAATATTATCGGGAGAGTAATCATAGAGTGTGTTTGGTTGGGCTTATTTTTCAAATTAAGCTGGCTTATTTTGAATAAGTCAGCTTATTTTGGGTGTGTGGCTTTTTTTTATGTTTGGTTGAACTTATTTTTCACTCAACTTATTTGAAATAAGCCAGCTTATTTATAAGCCATACAAGGTAGCTTATTTCTGAAAATAAGCCAACTTATTTTTCTACATAACTTAAAAATAAGCTAGCGTAAAAATAAGCTCATTTTAAATAAAAAGTCATCCAAACATGTTTATAAGTCAAATGAGAAAATAAGCCACTTTTTTCAAAGGTCATCCAAACATAAAAATAAGTCAACCTATAGCTTATTTTCCAACTGACTTAAAAATAAGCCACCTTCAAAATAAGTCACTTTTCCACAAGTCAACCAAACACACCCTAATTGTCTAAATCCTAAATGTACAATTTAGATTTGATTTTTAAAAAGTACTATATCAAAATATTCTAAAATGTACAGAATCTAAAGTCAAATTTAGACCATTTATATGATATCTGAATGGTCTAAATATACTCAATTCTTTTTCTTATATTTTACTTTAAGTAGCTAGGAAAACCAGTTTCAATCTAGTGACTTAAATAATTTCTAATTATCTCCACAAAAACGCATGCTTCTCCCACTTGGCTGTCCATTGTTAAAGTATGGGATAAATTCCAACAAAACGTAGGAAAGCGTACCACCCAATTGATCATACAGATTTTCTTTATTGTCCTAAAAGCTGGATGTTGTGTCACTTAGTACCATTAACCAATATCGATTGAATTTACGCCTCCATGGCGTACGCATTATATATGAACAAGAATGTTGAAATGAAGTAATAACTCGTATCTCATTTTGGGTTCAACTCCTTTTAAGATCTTGTGGATGAGCCTTATTTAGATCACTTGTATATAGTATAGGTACTACATATTAGCAGCTTTACTTGTGCACGAGTTGGCCATGATATCTCACCATCCGTATTCCATAGTTGGGAGCTTTTACATATTTGGTCAACCACCACATCATATTGAGAGGAGCTCGCTAATACAACATGTTTAGAGTGTGATGAACTTGATGTAATAATTATCGATTATTACATATGGAGGAGGCATCAATTAAGTTGCATGGTTGAATTAAAAGCAACGATTAAGTTGCATGCTCATTCCACTGTACTAATTAATTAACATTTTTTCTCTACGCTCAAATTATATTTCCCTTATAAAATCAGTCTGCTACCACATTCTACATTAATTAATCTTTCATGATATACCTTCCAATTTCAGAAGTCGGTGCACGTAATGATTGATTATTATAGGAATTAAATCGATAACTGCAATGTTGGTCTAAAACAAAAATCGATAACTGCAATGTGTTCTCTACTCTTTATTGAACAACATGTCTGATATATATACTCTCTCCGCTAAAGTCCTACAAGGAATAATTATTTAATTTTTTTTTATCAAGAAGCAGAGTTTAATAAAAGATATTTCTCTCTTATAACTCATTCTTAAATTACTTCTCATGAATAAAGAAATCAAGGCTTTTTATTTGACAAAAAGTAACTTTGATTTTTGAGATTAAGTTCACAAATCACATTTACATGGATATAACTTAAGCTTTTGGAGCTGGACAAAATCACATTTGTATTTTTAAAATCTTATGGATAGCTAAGTGTGGCCTTTGAGCGTAATTTGAAAGTTCATGGTTACTTTTGATTTATAAAAGGTACTTGATGCAAGCGAAACTTTTGATAAAATATTTTGGATCCTTAACTTTTATATATAAGAATAGCAAAATATGTCAATATATATTTACATCGTCTTGCTAATAAAAGAAAACTTTGATAGAGTGGTTAATTCGTTCCCACTCCTTTCGATTAGTACTCCCTCCGTTCCTAAATATAAGATCACTTTGGGGAAGTGGATAAGTTCTTAAATATAAGATCACTTCCTATTTTATCTCAAGTTTTGCCTAAAATACCCTCATACTCTCTCTTTTCATTGAAAACCCCTACTCCTTTTAAAGTTAAGTAATTGAGGGGATTTTGGGAAGATCATGTAATTTTATTGTCTTCCTTAGTGTCTCCAAATTAACCAAAGTGATCTTATATTTATGAACGGAGGGAGTAATAGATTAAACACGTATCAGTTGATGAATGAAATGAATAAATTAATTTAGAACACTAGCTACTTTGAATGAGATTTTACGAACATATATAAATAAATCAAATGCGCCAAATGATCATTGGTCGTTTCAGAAATAGAAGGAGCGTATATTACGTAGCGCTATGAAACGTCCTCTCTCTAAAAGCTTGAGCTGAAATTCATCAGAACTAAGAAGTATGAAGCTGTTCTATTTTGATGCCAAGACAGCTATAGTTGATATTGGAAGTATAATGCTTTTCTTTTTTGCCAGATATTGGAAGTATAATGCTGCTAATATATATTGAGGAATTGAAGAAGATAACATTTAATGCGACAGATTTTTGGCGAAGTAGTCAGCTATAGCTTATTTTGAACAATCATGACACCGATTTTGTGGTGTAGTAGTCAGCTATTTGGAACAAACATGATACTAGCTCGCGGTTCTAAATTTATACTCCATCTCATATTAAATATAAATATAAGACTTATTTACCTAATTTTAATAAATTAAATGTGTTAGTTAAGTTGGTTGATTTGTCATATTTTTTCCAGAACACCTCAATCATAAACTTAACACACACTCCCCTCTCTTACTTGATTACTAGTGAGGGGAATTATTAGGGTAATATTAGAAAAATGCTTGCAAATTAGAAATAACTCTTATATTTAAGATTAGGGTAATGGACCTAATCTGCCCCCAAGTAACCACCAAGGAGCGCTGAGCACCATGAACTAACAATAGGCCCGTATCTGGACTCCAAGTAACCAAGGTGTTTAAAAACTACCCCGGTTGGACGGTCAACAACGTTTGACCGTTACTATGCCTATGTGGCTGCCACGCGAGCACCTGCTTTGCCACCTCTGCTTGCCACGTGTGTATTTTAAATGGACCTAATCTGCCCTCCAAGTAACCACCCAGGAGCACTGAGCACCCTGAACTAACAGGCCCATATCTGCACTCAAAGTAACCAATGTGTTTAAAAACTACCCCGGGTGGACGGTCAATGACGTTTGACCGTTACTATGCCTATGTGGCTACCACGTGAAGGCCTTGTTTGTCACCCGGCACCTTGTCATCGCCACGTAAGATATGTTCATGTGGGTCTCACCTATAATAATAAACACTTTCTCTCTCCCTCTTCATCACCATCACCACAGCCCTCCAACACCCACCACCCCCACCCACACCACCCCTTCAAACGTGGCAAGCAGAGGTGGCGTGGGTGGGGGGCTGTGGAGGTGAGGCAGTGGGGGGCTGGGAAGGTGAGGGGGTGGCGTGGGTAGAGGTGGTGGGTGTTGGGGGGCTGTGGTGATGGTGATGAAGAGGGAGAGAGAAATTGTTCATTATTATAGGTGGGACCCACATGAACATATCTTATATGGCGATGACAAGGCGCCGAGTGACAAACAAGGCCTTCACGTGGCGGCCACATAGGCATAGTAACGGTCAAACGTCATTGACCGTCCACCCGGGGTAGTTTTTAAACACATTGGTTACTTTGAGTGCAGATACGGGCCTGTTGTTAGTTCAGGGTGCTCAGTGCTCCTGGGTGGTTACTTGGAGGGCAGATTAGGTCCATTTAAAATACACATGTGGCAAGCAGAGGTGGCAAAGCAGGTGCTCGCGTGGCAGCCACATAGGCATAGTAACGGTCAAATGTTGTTGACCGTCCAACCGAGGTAGTTTTTAAACACCTTGGTTACTTGGAGTCCAGATACGGGCCTGTTGTTAGTTCAGGGTGCTCAGCGCTCCTTGGTGGTTACTGAGAGGCAGATTAGGTCCATTACCCTTAAGATTAAAATCATCTTTAAATATATCTTATATTTAGGACCGGAGATAATAACTTCTTTATGTGGATTGAGTAGATTAAATGTATTAGTTACATACCTTTTCTAGAAAAACTCATATCTCCCTCAATTTCCTCACTCATTTTCTTTCTTGAATATAGTTAGGGGATCATCAATAGGCTTATTTTAGAAAAGATTGATATAAGTTAGGATTAGATTACATATTTACGAAGTATAAAAAAAAAAGATTGCATATTTACGATGAAGTAGAACTCACCCAATAAATCTTACATTATGCATATATAGGAAGGAGTATTGTATTTCTCGAAAAATAATAGGTAATATAAACTCTACCATGGTATTTTTAATTCATGTTTCCAACTCGATCAATGATCAAAAGGGTTTCGCCACACACACACACACATATATCCATTAATATATCGTCTTCTTTAATTTTCTTATCAGGAATACATTTAAAATGATTAATATATTTGAGTTTGATATAGTTAATAAAAGTGATATTTGAAATTATTTGAGTTTTTTGTTATTAATTGTTACTCCTATTATTGATTCGTATGATTGATTAGAAGTGGCTTGCATTTCAGGTGTTTTTCAAAAAAGTTACGATTTTTTTCAGTTCTTCTAAGAAGATAATTTATTGTGCTGACAAAACAAAATTTTAGAAACTTATTGTTTTTTCTTATAAATATAGGAATATCAACTACTCCCTCCGTTCCTAAATATAAGATCACTTTAACAAATTTGGAGAGATTAAGGAAGTCATTCCAATGAGTTAGGATTACATGAAATTTTCAAAATACCCCTCACCTAAGTTTTAGAAATATTCTCTCACCATTAAACCACTATTTTTTGGGTGAAGGGAAAATATGGATAATTTAAGAAAATCTTGAGTTAAATTAGAAAATGATCTTATATTTAGGAATTGAGGAAGTACTATCCTTTCTTATCTTATCAATTTGTCGTACGGAGCGGGTGGGGGTAGTTGAGAGAAATACCACACACACACACGAAAATGAATAATTGTACGGAATAAATGTGAAAATGCATGCCACCGGCACCTGTCAGTTGGATGTAACTTAAAACTGATGAAGCAGCCACTCTGAAAGCGACTCCTCCTTTTGATTTTCACAATTCCTAAGTATACTAATTTTCATTTATGTAACAAGTCCTTACCCAATAAATTAACAGGTCTATGGGATAATCATTTACCTTTTTTTTAAATAATCCCAGCACATGGTATTCATGATATAAGAGTTTAAAATTTAAATAATTCTAATAAAAATATAAGACCTAGCCATATATTCTCTCTTTATGTGTTTTTCATATTTTACCCTTAACTTCCTTTCATATTTATTAATGAATATATATTTATCTTTTTAAATAGTATCATAATAAATATGAAAAATATTTTTGAAAAAATAATCAACTCCACATCAACTAACTTTTACATATTTTAATATGAAGTGTATTTTGTGGTTGAACTTTATTTATATTGCAAATACTTCAATTAGTCCTTAATATAAGTCACTAACCACCAATTTTTCTTAATCTTTTTTATAAGTCATTTCATGGTTCTCAATGTATATTAATTATTTTTTCCATATATTCATATTTAATAGGGGTAGTAAGAGAGAGTAATACTAGTTAATATTTAAGATCCAAAAAAATACTAGTTAATATTTTTGGAAATAAGTGTAATTATTGAGGGTAGTATTGGTAATTACTTGAATTTTGTGATAAATTAAATCCATTTAACCAATTTTATTGGTATGTGAAAAAAATTAGTTAGTGAATAATAATAGGATTAAATGTCATTCTGGCTACTAAACAATTAGCAAAGTATCAATTTGGATTAAAGGTCTCATTTTGGCCACTAGGTCTCATTTTGGCCACTGAACAATAAAAAAGTCTCAAATTGGCCAACACTGTCAATTAAAACTTAACACTATTAGTTTTTGGGCACCTCAGCAATATGAGTGCCACGTGGATAGAATGAGTGAATGAATATGCTGACTAGGCTTAAATAAAAAAAAAGAAATCCATTAAAATATCAAACCCAACCCAACATCATCTTCATCCTTCAACCTCCAGCACCTCTCTCATCTTCCTCTGCCCAGAAACTTCATCCCCTACACCACCGGCATCATCTCCGCTGTCACCGCCGCCGGATCCGCCCACACCCACCACTTCTCCCTCTACTCCGCCGCTGGGTGGGGCTGGGGATATTTGAAAGCAATTTACTTGCCTTTCACCTCCTTCTCAATCTCGATTGATGTTATCCAAGTTGTTCCTTTTCTTTCTTGCTCTGTTGTTTTTATCTGGCTTTCTTGTTACATGTATTAAACTCAGACTAACTTCCTCAAAGAGGAAACATCCATCTAGTGGGCTAAAGAGAAGGTACGATGCTTCCTCATAAAAATCAAAACTTTATTTTGAAAATCTGATCTTGAAGACCCCTTAATTTGTGGCCAACTTTTAGGAAACTCTTTCTCTTTTCTCACTCACTTCCTTCCTCTGCTCCGGTAATATCCCATACACCCACAAGCCGTAAGAGCCACTGAAGATGGAAACACCCAAAAGCTTATAAATTCGTGTCCATTTGGTTCTCCGTGCATGTGTTAGGTATTGGTGGCGATGATGGCGGCGGAGTAAAGGGAGAGGCGGTGAGGGGGTATGGGGTTTGGTGAGGAGTGGCAGTGAGAAGTCATGAGGGAGAGGTGGTGAGTGTTGGTGGCTCCGGCGGCGGTGACAGAATTTCTTTTTTTGTGGGTTGTTTGCAAAAGGGGTATGAGATTTCTTTTTCTTTTTTTATTTGAGCCTAGTCAGCATATTCATTCACTCATTCTACCTCCAAATCATTGACCACGTGGCACCCATATTGCTGAGGTGTCCAAAACTAACAGTGTTAAGTTTTAAATTGACTGTATTGGCCAATTTGAGACTTTTTTATGCGAAAATGTCATTTAAATCCTTCTGAATATACAAAAGGACAATTCAGGAACTCAAACTTCCAAAAGGACTATGAAGGAACTAGGACCTAGTTGACATTTTAAAATTGTGTGAAAAGACAAAATTGCCCTAATCATAAAACAGAAATTACTAATTAACCACCCTTACACCCACCATTTTCAATAGGGTGGTTAGTAATTTTTATTTTATGATTAGGGCAATTTTGTCTTTTCACACAATTTTAAAATGTCAACTAGGTCCTAATTTTTTATGGTCCTTTTGGAAGTTTGAGTTCCTGAATTGTCCTTTTATATATTCAGAGGGATTTAAATGACATTTTCCCTTTTTTTATTGTTCAGTGACTAAAATGAGACCTTTAATTGTTTATAGGCTAAATTGACACTTTAATAATTGTTTGGTGGACAGAATGACCTTTAACCCATAATAATAAGGAATGCATGGAGTATCAAGAAAGCATAGATAAGACCTTCCCCTTTTTTTGGTTACAATCCCTCCCTTTTTCCATGGAAATAAGGTCCAATTACTCATTACTCAATATTTGAACAGAACTACTCGTCATTTAATGTTATTGTTAGTTTGTCGACTTTCAATGAAAAAGGAGTCAGGTGGTGTGTGATTCTTAAAGAGCGCCTGGGCCCCTCATTCATGGCATGTTGAGTGGTCCATGAGTCCATCCAACTTGCCTGCAAAGTAGAATGGTGAATTGTAACCGAAAAAAAAAAGTAGAATGGTGAATGGTCTCAAAACATCATTCCTCGTTCATTTCATACTGTTTCCTCCCCATTTGTTGGTTTTATTTCCCGGGTCAAGCTAATCAATCTCTGTAGGGCTTACAAAATTCAAAGTTTGCATTAATAAGTTATTTTTATATTAACAAACTTTTATCATTGAAGTTGAGTGAAAAATAGTGAATGTACCCTTAATTTATGTTTTAACATACTTTTAAAAGACAGAATAATTAGTTTATCATGGGGTTATTTAAATGGTAGACTAAAACACCTGCGTCGTCTGTCTTACAAAAACTAAGGAATCTAATTCTCCCTAATCCCTATATTTAATATTTATATTATGTTCTCCTAATATTTCTAATAATGTACTTCTATTGGTAATAATACAATATATTAATAATTTAGATGATGGAGCCATAAATTTTGGCACTATTATGATGTTTACAATAAAGGTAGATTATTGGTCATCTCCATGTATCTCTTAAAATATTATTCTCTACATTCTCAAATATAAAATCCATTTGAAGAGGTGAAATTGTTACTAAATATAATACATCTTTCAAAATTTTCTTAAATTTTTTAAATTGTCTTTATTAATATTCTTCATCAAGATAAACAAGTACGAGAGGGAGGTTAAGAAAAAATATTGTGGCAGAGTGTTTTGGTAATTTCAAATGATTTCAATGAAATTAACTAACATCTTATCCTAATCATATTATATAAATGATCTTATATTTAAAAGAGGAATGTGTATTTAAATCCAGGGTGATACCTTTGCTCCGGTAGCTAAAGACTTTTTTTTACAAGAAGAAAGACATGTTAGTAGTTTTTTTTACATATCTGCAACTATTTTCCATAGTCTTTGTCTAAATTTTTCTCTTGATTCTTCAATATAGGAAGACCTATTTTGGAAGGAGAGTTTATTCCCTGATTAAGGCCTCAATCTATATTCTTTCTCAACTTCTTTAATTTTTAGATTATCCTTATTGATGTTATTCAATAATAAATAAATAAGGGAGGATGTAAAAGTATGTGCTTATGATTTTGTAAAGTCGTGCTATTTTAACTAGTTAATTTAATTAACACCTTTGATCTATTAAAATTAAATAAATATGTCTTATAATTATAATTAGGAGGGAGTAATTAAACATTATCGTGGGCACGGATGAGAAGAAGTAATGATTAAACACAACTAGCGAACTCCATGCATCCATGCTCTCCGATCATAACCTTTATATACTCCCTTTTTGTTAACAACAATAAACATACAAGGATGGGGATCTATCGTAATATCAAAATCTAAGTATAATCTAATTCCAAGTACATCTCGACAATGTTATTAGGAATCCTGAGAAATGTACTCGTATACGATAATAAAAAATCTCAATAATGAACAAGCATTATCGACTCATTCGCATAACAAAATATTGCGTTCCCTTTTGATAGTTGTAAATATGTTTTACAATAATACTCCCTTGGTCCTAAATATAGTCCGATCCTAAATATAAGAGGAGGCATGTCAATATTTTTGTTCAAAGTATAAGAGGATCAGAACATGCAAAAGTTAGAACGATAAATGTTTTTTCCTTTTGTGCCATTACATATTAATTAATGCAACGAAGAGAGATATTGTGACTATAATAAATTGATTACTTCGATTAGCGTACTGCGCACTCATGCGGCTCCGCTCATTATTATCCGGCATAAATGTCCCTTTTATTAATTATTTGTAATAGTACTCCGATCCACACTACATTTTTCAGTAGTATCCTATCCGCATTAATAGTCCTCTAGTTCTTAACACGATAGTCAGCTGCTCAGATTAATGTTTCTTTTCCAATACTACCCATATTTATTATGATACTTTTAAGAAAGAGAAATACATACATAAATATTAATGAATATGAAAGAGAGTTAGGGGAAAGTGGGAAAACACATAGAATGAGGAGAAAATGTTAGATGAACTCTTATATTTTAGACCAAAATCATTCGAATTTTGATTCTCATATTAGGGACCTCATAGAGTACATTATAAGAGGTAATCAATGCATGATCATACATAAAATGAAGCAACATGTATATAGCAGAGTTATTTATTATGGTAGAATAATTTATGTGATTTTCCAATTTTACCCTTATTTCATTCCTCCCTCCGGTCCCTAATATAAGAGCTAGCCGTAAAAAAAACGCTTCTTAAGAAAACATGTGAATGTTAGTTGAGTGTCTGGAGTTAATGCTTCTTTTCCAAAATTGCTCATATTTATTATGGTACTTTTAAGAGAGAGAAATACATAAGCATTAATAAATATGAAAAAGAGTTAGGGGTAATGTAGGAAAAAATGAATTAAATGAGGAGAGAATATGAGGTGAGCTCTTACATTAGGGACCAAAACCATTCAAATTTTGGGCTCTTACATTAGGGACCGGAGGGAGTACTATACAGTTACACCCATAGTCTCTTATATTTATATTCCATATGCAAGGTCAAACATAGAAATAAAAAAGTTATTATATATCTTGAATTTTCAGTGTCACATCTTATAATACATGTACCCACAAAGTTCCATGGTATATCAACCTTATAATACAATGGATTGGAAGGAGCATTATTTTTCATGAATTATAAGCATTAAACACAAATTCTATTGAAAAAAGTCGTCGTAATGGAGGGATGGGAGCTACTAACAAGTGATATCAAATTTAGCTTCTCCACCAAAAAAAATATCAAACTTAACTTGCAAACTCGACATATAAAAAGGTTTTTTGCACTATCACATTACAAGGTCTCTTCTGAGTAAAAATGAAAAAAAAATGTATCAAGCATTTAAATAAATGCGTATGATTGCTTATAGTGTACATATCTACATAATTATTGTTTTTTACTAATTATACAAACCATATGTTATAAACGGCATGAATAAAATAATGAATTTGACTATAGATACTAGTTTTAAGGGAAAATTGCAATCATATGCTCCCTCTTTCCTATATAAAAATAGGAGTTTGGTTAAATTTGTTAAAACATTTTTTTCACTTATTTTATTATTATTCTCTTTATTTACATTCTCTTTTGTGCTTATTTATAACACTATCATCACATTTTTCTCTCTTTCGTAGTAAATGTTGGACTCTTAAAGGACCATGCGAACGTAAAATGAGGTGATAAAGATGAGAATATTGAGATGAATGTATATTCATACAATAAAAGATAAGTTGCAAAGTGATTATTATATTTGGAAAAGAGTTAAGGTAGCATCAAATATATAGAAAATGATAGAAAGTGGTGATAGAGGTATTTAAAAAGAGAACTAGATGCGTCTCTTTAGTCAGGGCTATTACATTTAAAAGTAAGGAAGTGATGATAAAAAGTAGTTAGAGTAGATCAATTTAGGTTGGTTTGGGGAAGGAGTTAGCGTACGAATGCTAATTATTAACCCTAATTACCCAAAGCTTGTCTCCTCAAATGACTCAGACGCAGTCTCATCAAGTGCACAGCACACTGAACCCAAATTATGAACAATCACACGGCTCAGATTTCTCAACCCTTCCCTCTCACTTAAATCAACGGCTGTGGCACTCACAAAAGCCATACCCCACTTTACACAGCAGATCACAGCCCATTAAGCTTCATGCTCTCTTTCTCTTTGCCTTCCCCAAAAGATCAGATCGAGAGAGAGAGAGAGAGAGAGAGAGAGAGAGAGTGGTGGCCTGCCCATGATACTGATAAATTCAGTTGCCAGGTGTCTATTTTCCATTGCATCATCTCTCTCTCTCTCTCATTCATTCCTCCTACTAATGTCTCAGTGGGAACTGGAGAGAGAGAGAGATTGAAAGCTTTTAAGGTTTTCTTTCACCATTTGAAGCCTGCTCAAATCTGCTACAATCTGTGAGCATGCGTGTGATTTTTTCTCTCCGTTTTGGCTTATTGTACAGATTAGTTCATTGATGAGGTCAGGGATTAAATATTATTTAGCTTTCTGTTGCATGAGTTAAAGGACTGGTTGAAAGAAATTAAAACCACTCCGAATAGAGAAAAAACGAGAAAGAAAATTATATCCCTAGCTACATATATATATGATTTCAAGTTTCAGCTGATTTTTGGGCTTGAATCTTTGACCTTCCTCTCTTTTTCTTTTCATGCTTCTCTGATCTCGTTTGTACTATCTTTTTCTTTCCGGTTTCTTGGCTACAAACCCTAAAATTTTCAAAGAAGCTCTTGCTCTAGGCATTACTTGAAGAAAACGAGAGATTCTTGGGCTGCTTCTTTTACTTTTGCTTTTGCTTTGTTACGTTTGTTCTTTCTATTTTCCGATCTCTCTTTCGTCAGATCTGATTCAGTTATAACTGCTTTTTCTTAGATTTTTTCAAGAGCACTTGTTTTTTTCCTCCTTATTTTGCAGGCTCAACTATGTTCTCGATGATCTTGACTTCTTTCTTATGACATAGAAATTGACAGAAGAGAGTGAGCACACAGAGGCACTTGGTATTGTTACATACCGATTCTTTTGCGTGCTCATTCCCTTTCTGTCAGCTTCCAGTCCTAGAAATGAGTCTCACTCACTGGTCAATGCCGTTTCTGGTTAATATCTGATTTCTCATGTTTGAAAGCATAGATCGGTGAGAAAGAGAATTGGTTATCATTTAATCAAACAGTGATAAATAGTTGGAGCTTGTTTTTTTACCCTTTTGTAATTTCTACACACTAATTCCTTTATTTTTTTTTATTTCATGTGATTTTAAGTGTATTTAGCTTTAGTAACCTTAAAGCGTGACTTTTAATGGCTCTTCCTGCAGAAGATACTCAAGTATAGTAGTAGTACTGTGCAGATTAAGCAGCCAAATTTGCTTATAGCATGGGGGACCATATCACGTTATAGTATGGTCCTCACAGGTTTATCTTACCGATGCTTTTGTGCAGACATCATCGTCATCTTTCTCATTATCGTTTTCTTCCACATCTATGTATGTAATTGTGCGTGTGTGCATTTATATTATCTGCGCATGCCAGTTGTTTTGTTGTTTGTTCTCACCTTAAATTAGTCAAGGTTAGATTCTGCCTTCTGCTTCAAATCTTAGCATATTTATTTTATGAGCATATATTAACACCGTTGGCAGATATACACTAGCTACCCAACCTGTTTGCTTGCTTGTGCTGATGAGAGCACATTAAATTATTTGTCTCTTGGCATCATTTCGTTTTCCTCGACTCCTAATATTTTGATTTTGCTAGTTTTATGTTCTGACAACTTATGTACTCCCTCCGGTCCTAATTATAAGTCGCCTTTGACTTTTTTGGAGAGATTAAGGTTGCGAAATATGTTATTAAATTATGATATATTTGATATATTTTTAGACTATCCATTAGTTTACAGTTAAAGTAAACTTGTATAATGGAAAAAAATAGGTAAAACAATTTATAATTAACTTATTTTTCTTTTTTAAGATTTTCCAAAAAAGTCAAAGGTGACTTACAATTAGGACTGAAAGGAGTATATATAACTGTTATATTTAAAAAAAACATGATGATGTGAAATATCTCTGAATATTTCTCCTCTTGTTGTATTGTAGTATGACCTAAATGTGGCCCATGAGGCCACGGACGTTGCAAAGTAAACTAAATCTATTGGGTTGAGGAGCTCGAGATAATTATGGACTTTATTGATGATGTATATTCTAATCAAATTATCTGCTTTGTCTTAAGTTAATATATAGTTGGTAATATACAAGCGAGGTTGCGTTCCTACATTGGATTTGATAAAGCCGAACTTAACATTTATACTTTTATTCGTTAGAATTCTCTGTTATATTTTTATAAGAAATTTGATTTTATATATGTTTGTGAATTCGAAATGGGTATAGCTGCTAAATAATCTTTAAATAATTTTTTTTTAAATTATATGACGTCCACTGAATGGTAAGATATAGTAGACGTCACTATTAACTTTATTAAACGAATTAAATGTAAAATCAAATGAGAGCTTTTGCTGCTTTAGTGATTGGGTAGAAGTTATGTATACTTATATTGGTCTCTTTTTTCATGTATCAAAATTGATCAAAAAGCTTGACGGTTATTAATATATATTGTATCTTCAATTAATGATGTTTCATGTATATATAAGTTTCTCTTTATCATCGTGATCATTGAAAAATATTTCTCTCTTTTTAAGGACTGATTATTTAAATTGTTGCCCAAATTTTTTTTTCAATTTTTTATTGAGGACATCGAGATGTTTTGTGTACGAATCCTGATGCAGAGATTTTGCCATATTATTTTTCCAAGAGTTTTATAGATATGCATATAGGCTAAATTGTTCTCTCTCTCTCTCTCTCTCTCTCTCTATATATATATATATATATATAGACACAAACACACTTTTGGTTTCTCAACTCAATGTTTTCTGCATCTGTTCACTGACTATTGGATTGTTCTAGGAAGATGTATGTGTTTCTTGTTACTCTATCTTTCTCTTGTTGGTTGAACTTGTTTTTATGCTTGAAACAACTATTATTAGGGGTTACCTATTTACCAGCTTAGTCGTCACTGATATTAGTAAAAGGGAATATTCAGTTAAATCTTTGTCAATCTTGATTAATGTTCATACATTGTATTGTTTTTTATGACGCATGGCAGTTGACGTTCAGCTATATGTGCAGTAGCCTCTTCCTCAGTTGATGTTGCTAACAAATGTCTATATTTTGACCAAGTAAGTTGTGCAATTCAATTTATAACTTTGTTATCTGGTGCGTGTAAAACAGCTAAATATGTAATTTCTTTTTAAATTTCATACAAAAGTTTCTATTTCTGGTTGCGCATCCCAAAGCCCCCTTCTTTTCTCTTTCTGTTGTTTTAACATTCATTGCTATAGTATGCATCAGTTAGCATATATGAGGTACAAATGATCTTGCTGGCCCTTGACTTGATGATGTCATATTTTGGGGTTTGCACATTGCAAGCATGAAAGAATGGCAAATGGAACCAAAAGGACTGTAGTTCAGGCTTCCTATGAAGCCTTTATTATTTAACCCTATTACTATTTCTCCGCAATAATTCTTACTCATATTAGTATATGTTGGCAATCTTACGTTGGTAAAATTATCGTGATCAGGTATCTGACCGGTCATTCTTTTTATGTTAAGCCGTACTTGAAATCTAAGACGGGTGATGTTGTCTTATATATTTAGACCAAGTCAAAACTGCTTTTAATTTAATTGCGATTTTTACCATGTGTATCTGCTTGAAAAAGATTATGGTTGATTTTTTTGCAAAGTGAATATTTAAAAGATTATGGTTAATATTTAAAAGATTATTGTGCATTTGGGCTAATTTTTTTACAAAGTGAATTTCTTGGCTGGTGTGCATCACCAAGAACTTCGTTCCAGGTGTGCATCACTAAGAAGGATGAAATGTTTGTTACCTCCTCTCCTCCAGACATTAATATACTAATTACCTTGGTGTGCATCACTATGAAGGACAACATGTTTCTCCTACCTCATTTCCTCTCCTCTTTCTCAGGTAGTTTTTCTTTCTCCTGATTTCTTCCTTTTAAATATTCCAATCGCCATCGTTCTGTTACAGGTAACAAAATTTGTGCTCATCTGTATCAAACAGCTCAAATTATGAAATACAGTAAAGTTGCAGTGAGCAAAGAGGAAAGCCAACGCAATAAGGATAGATGGTCATCAAGTTGGGAACACAGCTAGGCTGACATATTTTCAGAATCACAATTGCAGTAGTCTTATTATTATATATGTATGACGCTGATCCACCCTAGATTGCGTTTATTTTCAAATCATAATTTTTTCTCTATTGCACCGTGTATATATGTTGCCTCTGCGGCTCCGCTTTTAAATTAATTACTCATACTAGCAAAAGAAGTAATACAAAAAAGCTTGTATTTAATAACACAGCAAAGACTATATAAGGCGACACTACAAGAAAATAGTAAGCTACAAGAAAATAGTAAGCTAGTCACGTGGGGTATGTGGCGCATGGGGCAAGAGTGACAAAATCAACTTTGTTTGTCACGTATGACTTTCCCAAACGTGACACAAACTGGAATGGACTTTCTTTGTGGCGCATGGACATGTTTGTGAGTCACAAACTTGACACAAACGTGACACAAACGTAAATTTAAATTTTTTGTGGCGCATGAGCTTTCTTTGTGGCGCATGGGCTTCCCCAAACATGTTTGTGGCGTATGGATTCATGCGCCACACATATGACTTCCCCAAACATGTTTGTGGCATATGGATTCATGCGCCACACATACCCTCCACTTTCTGTAAAAAATTTAAATTTTTTCCCTCCACTCTCCCCCACTTTCTCCCTATATAAACTTCACTTCTCTCACATTTTCTCCTCCCCACTCTCTATTTTTTCCTACTCTCTCCCCACTTTCTTTTCTCCTATTTCTCTACTCCATTATTTTCCTCCTCTTCACTTCCATTCTTCGTATTTAATTTCTCATTTAACTAATTATACTTAATTTTTTTGCAGACTCATTGTTTAAAATCTTCCACAATCTAAGGTATACACTTTATCATTCGTTAATACTTTGTTTTTTTTCTCATTCATTATAATTCAAATTCTTTTATTTCATTATAATACTAGCTTTTAATTATTTTTCCTTCTACTCCCTCTACTTCAAACACTCTCTTTCCTTCTTTCTAATTATTATCTCCTATTTTTTTATTTTTTTAAAACCTGCAGCTTGCCGAGGAAGAAGCTTCCTCGGCAAACTGCAGTTTTTTTTTATTTTCACTGCACCTTATGTCGCGCATGGGTTATGCGCGACATGATTTTATTGCATTAAAATTATGTGACGTATAATACGTGACACAAGTTTGTTACGCCTCGATTTGTGGCGTATGGATTTCAACGCCACAAAATACTTTCCTACGCCACATACTTCACAAATTTCACCATTTTCAAACGTGACTAGCAGGGATTTGTTTTGTAGTGTGAGGTGCTTTTAGTACTTATTATTAGTAGTTAAGTTGCGACACATATAGATCTGCTGTTATTAAAAACAATTGCTTCTGATGATCCTTATTATTGAATGTGGATCCTGTGCACGTAGTTTCTAACCTCCAAGAGGCAGGCAGCTTGTGGACTACAAAAGGATGAGGTGAGATATTTTAGCTATCTTGGTATATAGAGTCAACATGGAACAGGAACCCACTATAGGTTATGGCCTTGGAGGGCTGAAATTACGTCAAGACAATGTGTTGTGCGTGTAATAGCAGTCAGAAGAATCAACTAAACAGTTAGAAGAATCAACATATTAATGGCATTATCATCTTTAATTTAATTTCTCCATCTATGATAAACAGAATTTTAATGTTATCAACTACCTTTGTTCCTAATTATAAGATGATTTAGGCCTTTATTTTAGTAAAATCAAGGGTGAAACATTTCATGGTTTTACTTGTTACAGGAAGTCGTGAAATATTTTCGACCAGACAGGATAACCCATTCTTCTTGGCTATGCGTGCTGCGCAGTAACTAAATACTACCCCGTTCCTAAATATAAGACCTAATAAACTTTTTTTTGGAGAGTTTAAGGTTGCGAAATACTCCCTCCGGTCTTAAATATAAGACCTAATTGACTTTTTTGAAAAATCCTTAAAAAAAGCAAAATAAGTTAATTATAAATTGATTTACCTAATTTTTTCCCTTAAACTAGTTTATTTTACTTATAAACTAATGGATAATCTAAAAATATATCAAATATGTCATGACTTAATAGACTATTTTGCAACCTTAACATCTCCAAAAAAAAGTTATCTAGGTCCTATATTTAGAACCGGAGGTAGTAGGTTATTAAATGATGACATATTTGATATACTTTTAGATTATCCATTAGTTTATAAGTAAAATAAACTAGTTTAAAGGAAAAATTAGATAAATCAATTTATAATTAACTTATTTTGTTTTTTTAAGGATTTTTCAGAAAAAGGAGTATATTTCATTGGGAAAATTAATTTGAGGTCCCTCACAAGGGACTTAATACTAGAAAAGTCCCAAAAGTTGAAATATAATGTAGGGTCCCAAGGGACCTCACCTTAATATATTTGAAAATTGAAAAGACACTTTTGCCCCTACCCTTTTATTGATGGGAAAAACCTGACAACTTAATGGGCAGCCGTGACAACTCGATGTGCATAACTTGACAACTGAATGGGAAAATGTGACAACGTTTTTCCCATTAACTTAACAGAGTTTGGGCAATTAACTTAAAACCCATGCCCAACAAGTTTTCACATTTGCCCATTCAGTTGTCAAGTTATGTTCATCGAGTTGTCACGGCTGTTCATTAAGTTATCAGGTTTTTCCCATTAACTTAACTGAGTTGGGGCAATTAACTTAAAGCACATGTCCAACACGTTGTCATATTTGCCCATTCAGTTGTCAAGTTATGTCCATCGAGTTGTCACAGCTGCCCATTAAGTTGTCAGATTTTTCCCATCAATAAAAGGGCAGGGGCAAAAGTGTCTTTTCAATTTTCAAATATATTAAGGTGAGGTCCCCTTGGGACCCTACATTAATTATTTCAATTTTTGAGACTTTTCTAATATTAACTCCCTTGTGGGGGACCTCAGATTAATTTTCCCTATTTCATTCTTGTTCACGAAAGCCACATCACCTAGAATATTAGCACCTTGAATCGTGGAATGCGGACCACCACACTTTGCTTGCCCCCAAATGCTTAGCCTTGGAAAGGCCCATTAAGGCCTGAAAGCTTTTCAAATACTCACTTATAACGTAAGCCTTTAAAAAAAACTTAACATTTTAATAGTTTGCTTTTTTTAATACATACAAATAGTTTATTTTTAGTGTAAGCTTTTTCAATGGATCTCAAAGTCTCTGTACACTAGAAGGCTTTTGATAGCTAGGCCTATAAAACTTATCAAACGGAAACATTAAATATATGTATAATATTACCTCCGGTTCTAAATATAAGACCTTGTTGACTTTTTTGGAAAATTCTAAAAAAACAAAATATAAGTCAATTATAAATTGATTTACCTAATTTTTTTCTTAAACTAGTTTATTTAACCTATAAACTAATGACTAATCTAAAAATATATCAAATATGTCATAATTTAATAACATATTTTATAATCTTAACATCTCCAAAAAAAAGTGATCTAGGTCTTATATTTAGGACCGGATAAAGTATCTAAAAAAATTATTTATATAATATTTTTTATGTCAAGCAAGATCGTAGGCCACCACCTAACTTGACACATTCTCACCCCTATCCAAAACGCAAACTACTTCGGTCCCTACTCCTATACGTCCTATTATAGAATTGTTGCAATGCAAAAGACCGTGCATTATTAATTACTCCCATATTAAACAAAATTTGCTTGCTGAAAATTTAGTTTCCACAGTGGATGGAAAAATAATTTTTTTAATTAGGGAAAGGTAATATCACACAATTTGAATATGATTCGATTTATATATGAAATTGGTTCATATGAGCCACAATCCCCCCCCCCCCCCCAAACACTTCTCAAAGGTTGGAAGCGAGAGATAAAGGTTTGACAACCTAAGCAGCAAATGCAAGGTTTAATAATATAATATATACTAGTATAATATACTTCCGCAAATGCAAGGTTTAATAATATAATATACTAGTATAATATACTTCCACCATTGCATTTGCTTCCCGTTTTTTTTTTTAATTGAAGCGGTTCTGGAGACTTGTCACCTCCACCTTACAATGTTCTTTTTACACAAGTACTCGATGACATTTAGATCATAAAAGCATTACAAACAACTTATAATAGCTTCCAAATATGAGGTTGGTAGTAGAGTCTAAAGACAAAAAACAAAAAGAAAACAAAAGTTCCCAACAAGCGGGTCATCTTAGTCATATAATAAGCTAAAAACAATAGGCTTCAGAGACTATTGAATTCTAAAAACAGAAAAAAAAAAACATTCCCTGGCAACTATGGTCGGCTTAGTTTTGGGCTTGAAGAGGGCCCTTGGATTAAGATTGCAGAAGGATGGGATAAGACTATTGGATTCGATGTGCTTATACTTATTAAAGCCCAACTGGAATTCCTGAAACTAGCCCGATTACACGAGCTCTTTAACATCCACATGTATCATCAATATGGATCACAATAGCGTCTTTGGAAAATCTGAAAACCCCGATCATAAACCCCTCCGTTATTTTCTTTATGTCTCTCTCTCTCTCTCTCCACACACACACACACACACACACACACACAAGAAAGCAGTAACAATTATGCTATTATAAGAAGTAAACAAACGACCATAAAATGCTATGGTTTTTTGTAATGATCTTTATCAGCATGCGAGTCATTTTGTTTTATTCCGGCCTGAAGCATGTAACTAAATTATTTAAGAAAGAAGGGCTATATGCAGGGTAATGGCTATTAAAAAATGGATTATTAATTACTTTCTTTTGCCCTTTCATGATTTTTAATGAGTGGGTAAGAGGTTTAAGTGTTTCTAAGAGTGATAGATAATGTATATAAATTTGAAAATTTCTCTTTTCTTTAGATAATTTAACTAAATATTTGTGTGATAATACTCTTAGAAGTTATTAGTAATATGTACATAGTTTCAGAAACGATAGCTAATAGATCCCATAGTTTTAAAATTGAAGCTCATATGAGGTTGCCAATATAGTAGGCAAGTGTCATCTAACAAGAGACATTATTATAGTCCAGTGGTATAGTATCCCCTGTGAGAGGCTACAAGTTTGATCTCTCTTGTAGTGCGTAACTTAACTTACCACAATGGGGATTATTTACAACATGACAAGCGGTGAGGTGCAACATGCTATAAAATAAAAAAATTAAAAAATTGTGACATATTTAACAATAAAAAATTAAACATGTTGCACTCTCGAACTTGTTGTAAAATAAAAATTCAGCATATCACGCCGTTTGGCATGACACGTTTAATAATAAAAAAAGCAAACATTTTGCACTATATATGGAGAGTGGCATGTTGTAAAATATACACAATTTAAAAAAAGGCTAGTCATGTCGCGGTGTGCTACACCGCAAGATGTGTAAAAAAACACTGAGTAGTTAGAGATCACTTTTCTTGTAGTGATGTCGCGAATATATATTTCTAATGCGACAGATTTTGTGGGACTACATTTTATTTATGTCGCATATCTCATAGACACAATATATTTTGTGCGATTACATGACTTTTTTCTTGTAGTGTTTATATATTCTTAAACATGATTGAGACTTATACTACATATAATTGCCCCATATACTCATATCAGTTAGACTTTTGACTTTTCAGTGTTGCTGATTTAATTTAAACAATTTTTTATTTCTCGGCATGTTTAACATAATTGCGATCAATCGAGTGATGAGAATAATTCTCCCTATATATTGACCCTAGTTTTGGAAAATTTTAGTTTTAAAAGTGTCCCTCTGATACTCTACCAAATATACAATAATGAGATTAAAGACATAAAATGACTTGAGGTCATCCCGAGTCTAGTTAACAAAAAGGCAATTGGTTAATATTCACACAAGAGAGGAGAGGAAATAGCATAGCATTTATTTTACAAATCGACTTGTCATATTTATGTTGGGGTCTTTTTAAATATATATCATAAACATACACAATCACACACACAAAAGGTTGTACCATAATGATGCCAAACAAAATAAAAAGCAGATTGACTCAGATTGACCTAAAGAAATTAAAGCGGACGTTGATGTCCCTTGAAAGAACTCAAAGGACGAAACGTATCATCACTATATAAAACAGCAATGCAGCGATATATAGAAAAATTATATGGATGGATCCACTGTGTCGGATTCACCAAACATAGGATGTGACCGGCCTTCTGAACGAGCATCACGTTGTACAGAATTAAAAGAAAGAGTATCATCATAGCAATCATCAATGCATCACATAGTTTATGTAAGCAAGGTGATGACATCGATATACTCCACTATCATATACATTAAAAAAGTGGTGGCCTGGTGCATGACTTGACTTACCTGTGGAAGATTATTTATTCTTCATCGATAGAACTACCTTTTTTTTTAAAAAAAAAAAGAAAGAAAATTGACTTTGTTAAATTTGCTGTCTTCCTTCCCACTCACTTATCACTTTAAGGAACAACGCGAGCAAATAGAGTTCACTTAGTTTCAGGCTTCATCAATATGTTCATTGTGGTCTCTATGATCGGAAACTTTCCTTATCGTATTAGATATATGCATGTATTTTTTTTTAATGCGTGTGTGTATTGATGAATATATATTAAGGAACGAAAGCAGCACCTGGTGTGTGTGTGTGTGTGTGTGTGATTAAAGGTAGAAACAGCTACTAGTTATCTCTACAAGATAAAACTAATAAGAAATGCAGGAAAAGGATCTTGGAAAATGTCCAAGAGAGAATTCAGATTAATCAAAACGTACGAAAGACAGATTATAAGTAGTTAAAGGAACATTACATTTCAAAGATGTTGCCCGGAGTTAAGTGGAAAACGCACGTAACCCAATTGTGGAAAAAAGGAACGAACGAAATCAGACGACGTGGAGACGTGGAGACTATGAGGCCATGATGTCGTACCTGGTAAAACAGAAAAGATATTTATTAATCAGTAGAAACAGTGGTGGAAATTGACGCATAGGGATTATATATATTCGTACATACAGATTATATATATATATATAATTGTTGACTGACTAAGAATTGACTGGAGGGAAAATGAAAATGTCATTTAAATCCCTCCGAATATACAAAAGGACAATTTAAAAATTCAAACTTCCAAAAGGACCATGAAAGAACTAGAACCTAATTGACATTTTAAAATTGTGTGAAAAGACAAAATTGCTCTAATCATAAAACAAAAATTACTAACCACCCTATTGAAAATGGTGGGTGTAAGGGTGGTTAGTAATTTCTGTTTTATGATTAGGGCAATTTTGTCTTTTCACACAATTTTAAAATGTCAACTAGGTCCTAATTCCTCCATGGTCCATGGTCCTTTTGGAAGTTTGAGTTCCTGCATTGTCCTTTTGTATATTCAGATGGATTTAAATGACATTTTCCCTTGACTAACTAGATCTGAGTAATTCACGGGGCAACAGAACATATCACATAGAAATCTAGTGCGTAAGTTTATATTATGACAATAGTTTATATATAATATAATATTGCCTTATATTATGATCAGATTTTTTTATCAGAACTTATATTATGATTAGATGAAGAATTAATTATTTATTATAATTGACAATGACTAAAAGTTTCATAATAACCAGTGTATAAATGTGAACGCTAATCCTAACTACTTAAGATTTCTTTTAAATTATGAGGACGGATGACTTGTCATCTCAAAGAAGAATAAAAATAAAGACGAAACCCGTTCAAGTTAGGTAAACAACCCGTTCAAGGAGTTGGAACAGTAATGGAACCTTAAGTAATAAGTTCACAAAATCTTCTTTTGGACGCAGTGAATTGAGGTTTCAAAGTCATTATTCATGTACTGGCGCCTCAAGTATATCCTTAAAAAAATTTAGATTAAAGGGACTAGGGGAAACTATACCTCAAGCATTATTTATTTGGATGAGTGTTAAATGTACTTATTTTTTTTTTGATAAGAGTGTTAAATGTACTTATTACTCCCACTATCCCTATATATAAGGTGTGAATTTTTGTGAATAAATGTGTCCAAAATATAAAGTTTACTTTTGTGTTGTCTCTACATTTATTGTATTCTTTTCCGTTTTTTTTCCCTTTTTTTTACCCTTCGTCAACAATACATATTGCAATTATTCTCTCTTTTTTTACTCCACTCTTTCGTTTTATTTTCCCATGCACACACACTCTTATCAATAGTGATAAAGTTTAGAAAATAAAATATTTCAGGCTCATTAATTATTTTTAACTATTTTTAATTAATAGTTGTTTCGAATAAATAATAAAGCAATTATTTGCAACTTATATATACTTGCACACTTGTTTGAAAATAATTTGAATGTTCTGCACCATGTAATATAATTTTGTATTGTAATCAAATTTTTTTTAGTCCTCCGTCTCTTTCACGCTGCCTCTTAATTTGTCCAACATTCATGACAGTTTGTGTCACTAAATAAACCACGAAGTTTCTACGATAGACTACTTTTCAATTTCAAATTCACTTTCTTAGCTTGTTATTTATTTTTTGTATGTTCTCGGGTGACTATAGAATTGACCCATACATCAGAACACTTTAATCATCGCGAAGGGGTTGTCAGCAACGCGTACGGTCTGTGAATGGTGTCCCTCTTCACCAATTGATTGCCCAAGCATGCAGAGTATGCTATACTATAAATTAAATAATTTATAGGTAATTACGGTGATCAATCACATAAATGTCCGATAATAACAATTGATGAGCATGCGATGGCAAGTGCGAGTGCAAAAATAACCATATATTTATACTCATTGGTAATTATTAATTGGGAAATAAGTCCATCATGTGGTATCTCATTGAAATTTTCCCTTAAATAGCTAGGGTATTAAGAATAAAAATTGTTGACTTGTGTATTTGGTTATTGACGAGACAAATCAAGAAAAAGGTGACAATAATGGCCCGTTATTCAATAATTTTTTGGTGAAAATATTCAATAATTTGTACGGGCGATATAATATAAGGAAAACTAATAGTTCTTTGATTTTTCATTCTTGTAACTCAGTCCCTCACACATATTTCGGCTTTATCTCGCTTATTATGCCTCATTTTCACATATAGTAGTATTTTTATATTAGTATTTGTTGGGTCATCGTACGCGCGCTTTCAATTGAACTCCACGTGGCATAATTACTTCCAACCCAACTCGTGGGATAAGTGAGATATTATAGTCATTAGATGAGATGAATGGCTATAATGGGGAAAGTGAGGGAGAAAAGGAGGAAAAAAAAAGGAGGCGTTCCTAGCCGATTCTCATCACGGTACTATATTTCTCCCCCCTCGCTGAATTGGACAAGATTCCAAATTTATTTTTCCCTATCTTTCCATCTGTTTTGCTTCCTAATAAAGACCAGATAACTCTGGATTTGATAGATTCATTCATGGCTTTATTGGTGGGGTTTTTAGATTATTTCTTGATTCTCCGGGAACACGTGAAGAATTTTGGAATGGGTAAATTAAGATTAGAATTATTGTCAGATAAATAGGAAAAAGACTCAAAGTTGAATGATTTTCTGGCAGTATAGAGCGATAAATTTGTAAAGTGTGATGGACATAGATCTTCGTATGTAATTGAATGCGTGAAAGAAATAAGTTGAGAATCATAAACAAAGAAAAGGGAAAATGTGACAAAGCTCCACAGGGAACGGAGGGTTAAGGATTATATTGGTGTTAAGTGAGCGAGAAGAATATAAAGACGGCGATGAGCAAATCACAGTGTATGAGCTGGAGCTGGGGTTGAAGGCGGGGTGATGACTTCCGAGTGAAGCCGGTGAAGATTTGAGGGTATAGGTGAGTTGCAGACATGTAGAGTTGGGTGGGAAGTAACGAACTATGACACGTGGAGTTCAATTGGAAACACATTTAGCTGATAGTTGTGTGTAATAATATAATACAACTGTGAAATATAATTACCAAATCAATTATCCGATTCTATGTGGCTAGTTGTCAATATATGTTGCAATAGTTGTTGGTATAATTTTATTTAGTGGTTAATGACAAATGTATGAGTGTGTGTGTATGATGATATTATTTGTTAATAAAAATGCAATTGTCAAAGAATACAACTTAACTTCTTAATAAAGAAAACTCTCATTGTATCGAGTATATCGGCAATGACAATTAGATGTTTTCATGATTGCATTATATGACTCCCATATCCGATCCCCTGGATCTACTAATAACGTGAAATTTTAAGAGATTTTGTTGTATTAAATCGTTTTATTTAGGACTTGCAGGAAATTTTCCGTTATTTTTTTACTTGTATTTTGCAAGATCAATGCAAGGCAAGTTAGGAGTGGGGAGGAGTTTAAGTCAAGATCTGTTCGGAGTCAAATTTTCTTTTAACCTTTTCAATTGCGCGTTAACTTATCTTTAATTTCTTTCCCACTCAGATCAGCCGCGCGCTGCCTTCTCGAAGCGTTTTGAATTTTATTGAATTACTCTATTGCCGACTCTCCTCTTCCTTAACGTTATTGGCAAGGAGACTTTTGATATTTTTCTTTTATTGGCAAAAATGGACCTTAACACTTTTGTTTACCTTAACACTTAAAATGAATGCACAAGTGAAATATTAAAATGTACTTATTTTAACCTGGGGTGTGTGGTTGAGTGACAAGGACTCATTCACCCTTAACCAATTGTCTGGGGTTCGATCCCTGGTGTTGGGTATGGAGAAACATTAAATCTCCCAGGCCAGCTGTCGCACCCTTTGAGGTGCCTACAAATCAGCGGGGGATTAGTCTTTCACTTGTCGAGTGAGGGGATACCTTGATCATGTATAAAAAAAAATTTACTTATTTTTCACCAAAGTTTGGATATACAATTACTAAGGTTTAAAAAAAGATATACAATTACTATGTTTGCATAAAAACGTTATACTCAAACGTAGGATACATGGTGAGGGGTAGAATAAAAGTAGACGACCAAATATGGATCCTCGGACGACTCAGATCCAAGCTGATGCACCTAGCTGTTTAAGATTAAGATATTAATTATTCACAAGTACTCCTGATGGAGCTTGGATTATGATATGTCTTTGCTATGTGTTATGTCATATAAACCATAACTTATAGCTTGGCAGCTTGGATTAATTTATCTTAACACGGAATTAATTAACCATTTTTAATATACATTTCAATTAACATTATGAAATGCTGCATAACCTTTGGCTGGCTGGCCTGTTGAGGCCATCAGATTGAAGCTTAGTTATAAGGCTTAAGCTATGATTGACATATATATTCAGACATTCCGCCCACGAGGTGTACAGATTAAACTTTTCCAAAGCTTGCAGATGAATTTTGCTCCCAGAAATATTCTATACATGTTTCTCCCATGATTTGTGTCCCATGGTATTTTACGAATAATATAATTTATGTCAAGTTTTAATTTAAATATCCCTGTCCCAAACAGTTATTAGCACGTTCGACATTTGACTTTATTAATTATATCTATAAAAAATCTGATTTTATGTTTTCAAGAAAGTATTAATCATATATTTTACAATTTTTCTGGTAACAATTTTACTTGTCAGAACTCAGAACTTTAATTTGCTTATAAGTTTCACTCCTCTCGGTCAACTTTATAAAAGAAGGCAGTCAACAATTTCACACAAATTAAACTAATGAAGAAAGAGCGAGGTTCGGCTGAGATTAAATAAGATTTAATATAATAATTTTTATTATTTTTTCAATCGTGCTTTACTAAGATATCTAGATTAAATTTTAGTGGTTTAATTTTATTTATTTTTAAATAATATTTACCATAATTTTACTCATTATTAACTTTAAATCGATAATTTATCAATCAAATGATGGTGATGAGAAAAGGAGAAAAATTGATGAGGTGATAATCCTCTTCAATTCC
The DNA here is from genome assembly GCA_029929735.1 of Mimosa pudica. Classification (NCBI taxonomy): domain Eukaryota; kingdom Viridiplantae; phylum Streptophyta; class Magnoliopsida; order Fabales; family Fabaceae; genus Mimosa; species Mimosa pudica. The sequence continues at coordinate 6,153,230 of JAKELP010000007.1, forward strand.
CCATGGAATTAAGTTTGACCTTATATTAGGCTATAAAACTCTAATTTTTTAGATGTCTATGTTTGATGGACAGTTTTGTTCCAAAAAATGTTACATGGTATTTTTGGACCTTCGTGACAATTGTAAAGACATTTTTACTCTTTAACTCTTTAACTATTGGCAAAACGCCAATTGTTTTGGAATTATATCACCTTAGTCGACTAGGGACCAAGCTACTAATTAGGAAAGGAATGAAGGTAGTAGAGCATTATATGAACTACACGGAGAGGCAACCACCCAGAAATGAGGAATGGGGAGATGCCTCCAAAAGTCAATGAGATAATATTAGAGTTAATGGAAATCCAAGAATTTGCTCCATCTCATTCGTCTTTTTATTTTATTTTATTCGACGTGACCTTGATCATCACAATGATGGGTGGCCCACTGGTCCTGAACATTCTTATTCATATCTCTCTTTTTGAATTGGAACTGAAAAAAATACGAGTATCGTTTTGTCTTATCCCATCAGTTTTTTACCATGTATATATACTATATAGTACTCCAAAGAGAAGTATAAAAAAAGAATAAAAAAAAATCCAAATAGAAGTTAACATTGTGATTTCAATTAAATAAAGAAATGCATCAAAAAAATTATATATATACCCTGCGTACTATTAATTCAATCTTAAGAATTAGTAAAAATACTTTTTCAATCTAGACATAAATATTATTACATAGTTCACTTTATCCTCTAAACTCATAATTTTTTGAACCTCCTTTTTTTTTGAACTGATTTTAAAACTCGCTCCTTATTGAATCTATACAAAAAAAATTTATATCAAGGAGTAAATTAAATAAAATATTTTAAAGAAATAATTTAGGAAACAAAACACATTTTTTATTAATTACTAATTTAATTATTTTTGGATATTTTTATGGATTAATAATGTAGCTTTTATTTGTATACACAAAATGTACTAGCTTTTACATCTAGAATTGTAGAAAGTACAATATACACCCTAGCAATGACGACACAACTCAAGCCTCAATTTCCTGCAACTTTCCTTCCTCTCTCCCACCCATCAATAAATGAAAATAACGATAAAATTGATGTCTTCGTCTCTTCTTCCCTCTTCCCTATTCTGTTTATATTATTTTTCTCTATATATAATTATGTTGGATGTGTTTTCCTCATTCACTTGAATTGTTCAACTATCATAAAAATAGGTGAGAAACCAGTGTAGCTTCAAGCCATATCTTTCCTTACCTTTTTCCTCTCGTTAAGCAGATTTTAATTAATTATTCGCAATGGAAGAATCTGCAACATGCGAGAACAAAACTTTTCTCAATCTCAATGCTAGCCCTTCTCGCCACGTAGCCGATGTCCCGGTTTGTATACAAATCTATAACCTCAAATATATCAATTTGTGTGCTCTCTCTGTTTGGATATATATAATAGCGTTTTTGTTATTCAATATTAATATTTTTTTATTGATTTGGTAATGAATGTTGGGAATTTAAATCATGGGAGCAGGATGATGAGGTTTTGACGATGATGGAAGAGTTGGAACGTTTGAGTAGTGAGAAAAAGATGTTAACTCAGAAACTTACTCGCGTCACCGAGAGTTACCATGCTATGCAAAAGCATTTTGACCAGCTCCTAATTAATAAGAACACCGATAATTCTCATCAGTTGGACTTAATCAGTAGAGTGCAATCAAGTAAGAGAACAGCTCTCGAAATGGATAATTGTGTCACGAAGAACAATAATAGTAAGTTTAATTTTAGTGGCGGTGTTTCTTCTGAGTGTTCTGAGGATTTATTGTTCAAGAGGCCAAAGGTTCAGAGTCTCACTAGTCATCAACTTATTTCTTCTCCCAAGGTGTCAAAGGCTTTTGTGCGCACTCATGCATCTGATCCCAGCTTAGTAAGTCATTTATTATTCCATCATTATGTTCTAATTAAATCTTCTATGTTTGAAGAAGGCCAATAATGATGAGTTTTAATTAGTAAAAAGGGGTTTGAACTAAAATTATACTTATATTGGGACCAAAATTATTGTGTGCGTGCGTGCGTGTGTGTTGATCGTTGTACCGACTTCTACATGGTAGCAAATTGGTCAGCATCCGGATAGATAGATGATGCCAATTTGTTATCTCGTACGTACAGGTTGTCAATGATTTCTTAATTAATTAATTGATGTTATAATTAATAACCTTAGCTTCTTCAACGAAGGGAAACACGTAAAAGGTTTTACGATTTGCAAAATGCACACACGAACACACACACACACACATATCCTGCAATCCGAAACAAAATGTTGGCTTCTTTCCATATGGAGAATAGAGGTCAGTTACTTAATTATAATGATCGATCTATTTTTGGGTGTTATACTGCAGTATGTGAGAGATGGATATCAGTGGAGGAAATATGGTCAGAAGGTCACTAGAGATAACCCTTCTCCTAGGGCTTACTTTAGGTGCTCCTTTGCACCTAACTGTCCAGTGAAGAAGAAGGTATACCTTTCTGTTCCTAATTATAAAATATAAAAAAAGAATGTTCGCTCCGCAAGTGCACGGGCCGCGCCAAGTAGTAAAGTAGTAAGTAAAGATCGTTCCCACGAGGATTGGGATACAAATCCGGTCAAACAAGAGGCTTTGTCATTTAATTAAGTTGAGCTAATCAAATATTGGTTGAGAATTTAACAATTAAAACTATAGTTTGAAAATATAAACTAGATGCTAAAAATGTTTCTTGACTTTAAAGAGAAATGCAACCTAGGATTATTTCTCCCCCTTGTATCTTGTAACCTTTAATCAACTTCTACCCTAATTGCTTTAATGTTTATATATTTGTTAACCTAGGGTTCTAACATACTTGTAAACGCTCCGTCGAGTCAAGAACAAGTGTTTAATTCTATTAATCATGCAATGTCTTGTCACAATTAATAAAACTCAATTTCTTAGTTTCAACCCTAATGTGGCTATGTGAGGCTAATAAGTATATGTCTATCTTATTAGCAAAACCATTCATTTGTCATGCAAACTTCAAGTTCTCACACTATTTTACTCAAGTTCTACATTTAACCTAGCTTCCTCAAGTCATAAGTCAAATGAACTTATCAACTAAATGGTGATCAATCACTTAGAGGCATTAGGGCTAGAGTAAAATAAACACATATATATACATTAATCACAAAAGGATAGGAGTTTTAAAGAGTTACTCCATACAAGGGTTCAAAATAATCCTAGATAAATGAGTTTAGCTACTCATAGTCAATGTAAAAGCACAAATACACAATGAGAGTATAGCCATAAATGACAAGAGAAAGGAAAGGAAGATGAAGAGGAAGAAAACCAAATAGTTGAAGCTCCAAAATCTCTTCCAAAGCTCCAATCTTTGCTTCAATCTCTCCAAAATCACAAACCCTAGCATACCCACAAGCTTGCCAGCCTCCAAAAGTCAGAACCCTCAGCTCTTTTCGTTTTGTTGCTTTTAAACACTCATTTTCGAGTGAAAAAATGCTGATGTGGCAGTTTTTTAGCGACCATGCCGCGGCTCAGTACAGTGGACCAAAATCATGCCGCGGCATACTAATTCTCTGTAACTCAGGTTCAATTTGGGCCGCGGCACAGAAGTTCCACATAGAATCATGCCGTGGCTCAGTTCTGTTTTTGCTGAAAATTGATTTCTTCCCAAGCAAATGAGTTACTCCAATGTGTTTGGCCTCCTTTCATTCATCTTGACTTCTCACCTGACCTGGCTTTAATTTCCTAAACACATTTGACTTGCAAAACACTTAACTTATATGATTAACTTACCAAAATATTTAAAACCACTAAAAACATGTACTACCAAAAATCATGAATCAATTAGCCTTTAAAATGTGTATAAGTACTTCAAAAGTGTATGCAAAAGAATATGAATCATGCTAAAAAAACATGAATTCCATGGTATCAACACACCCCCAAACTTAGACTTTTACTCGTCCTCGAGTAAATCAATATAAAATGGAACAAGATTGATCAATTATCAACTTAACATAAATGCAAGATGTTATCCTCACTGGTTGCTCAAGAGATATGCTTAAAGGGAAAGAAGAGGGATAGAGATGAATGCATGGTTCACAATTCAAGAACAAGTTGCCAACAATTTTGTGTGTGTGTGAAGCTTAAAGATGATGTCCATGCACTAGTTAGAATCCAAAGTAACAACTCAATATGTGTGAAACATTCTCAATATCAAGACTTTACTAACATTCCCCCAAACTTATCTCATATTGATTCTTTGTACTCCAAGTCTTGGTGCAAGATTTTTTTTTTTTTTGGTTCCAACATCTTCATTTCATTCATCACCTTTTTTTTTCTTTTTGGAACTTGAGTACAAATTTCCCTTTTTTCACTACCACTATTTCCCTTTCCACATTGTATCTACAATATACATTCACCTTTGATAACCACACCAATCCTCACTATAATGAAATGTCAGTTATCTCAAGATCAAGGTAGTTCATGGTTTTTCGGGCTAAAAGGGTTAAGTCCAATGTGGGGTTCAAAAGAAAATTATCATGGTTTTTCATTATAAGGCTCAAAGAGGGTGCAAGTGGAAATGATTTCATGGGTTGGCTTTAAAAGGCTCAAACGCATTTAAAAGATTGCCCTAATCATTTTTTTAAAATTGTGTGAATCATTCCCTAATTTCAAGAGATTCCAAGGAAGGTTATAAAGTCTATCTATCAAAAAATGCCCACACATACCAATTTGTTATAATTGTCATCTAAAAAGAGAATTTCTATCATCCCAGCTTAAGTGCAGAAAGGGTAAATTGCCAGAAACGAGACTTGCATTATTCCTCAAGCATTCAAAAATATCCCAAAATTTCCAATTAAGCATATAGTCTAAGCAACACCTATCATTGGATCATGCATGAACTTCAGCAGATAGTTGATCAATCTAAAACATATTTTTCAAAAAAATTTGAACATACAAGTCTAAGTTTCAAAGGTCTAACAATGGAATCCATGATAATTCAGCATGTTCATTTATTCAATTCAAAAATTGCCCTTACCCCCAAACTTGAAATGGACAGTGTCCTCACTGTCATCAGGGAAAGACTAAGGGCCTTCTCCCAAGCAACAAGACATTCCACTAAAGGAAAAGGTTGCTTCATGAGAGGTAACAAAAGTTTGTGAAGGCAGCAATAAAAGAGGCAAGTGTCTAAAGCCACAAGATGTATATACTAATCATAACATCCTATATCCAAAAAGTCAACCTCACAAATCTACTCATTGCACTAATAAGCAAAAAGAGTAAGCATTAAAATTGGTACATGCCTTAAAGGGACCGCAAGACAGAAATTTGACTCTCAATACAATAGCAGTCTAAGTTATCCTACAAACAGAGGTGGTACTCAAAATGTTAAACTTTATTCAGCATGGTATTAAAACCAAAGGGAACACCTACAAGACCTCTCTGCTACTCTCCATTTCTCTCCCTTGCTCTATACTAAATGAAGCACCACAATATTCAGAGGAATCATGTTTCCAAGCAAAACTAGTGAATTTTCAATTATCAAGCTTAGGTGCAGTTCAGAAAAATCCCAAATTACCTTCATAACCTCAACAGGTAAATCACAAATTGTCTTAACATAACTCACTCCATGAATTTAATTTCAAGATAAGCAATTCATCACCATCATCAGGGCAAAGTAATCACAGAGCAGTAAAATCCACAAGCAACCACCATTCAAAGCTTAATAAATGCACTTTAATCCCCAAGCTTTCGTTTAGTTACATAGAAAAATCCCAAATCACCATTCTTAACTTCAACAAGATCACATTTGAACATCAACGCAGTGATTTTTAGAACCAAAATTTGAACAGGAAAAAACATATTCAAATGTGAAGCATATTACCCCAAATTCATAGAACTAGTTAACTCTGTTCAAAATTGATCACCTAAATTATGAGGGATATCACACCAGCCCAAATCTAAGAGTTGCCATAAACTTAAATCAAAATTTTGAACCAACTAAAAAGAGAAAGGGAAAGGATATCTCACCAAGACAAAGAATAAATGGAGTGAGAAGTCAAGGCTGGAGGAAGTTGTAACCCACAAAAATGAGGAAGCCACGTAAAAAAAAAATCAGACTTTGGAGTCTCTCACACCAGAAACTTTCTTTGGAATGAAATATGAAAGAGGCCGAGAGAGGGTGAGGTAACAGCGTGAAAGGCGAAGTGAGAGCTATGTGGGTGGTGGCCGGCGGTGGTGGGTAAGCTTTGTTGGACGGAGGTGTGGTGGTGAGGAAGGGAGGTCTTGGAGAAACTTTTGGATTTAGGGTTTGAGATGTTGGGTTGCGTGTGAGTGGGTGAAAGGGAAGAAGATGAGCAGGGAGCAGAACGTCGCCGGTCACAGCCACGGCGAGGCGGAGGTGATGTGGAGGAAGGCCGCCGTCAAACTGAAAGGAATGAGGGAGAAAGGAAAAGGTGAAAGAGAGAGAAGAGATCGACGGACGATCAAAGGCTATGGGGGTGGTGGCCGCCGCCGGTAAGGGGAGAGGCGACGGGAAGGGGTGGACGGCGGCTAGGGTGTTGGGAGATTTAGGAAGATGAAGGTGGAGGTAAGTTGTGTGAAGTGGAGGTGTTTTAATAAAATCAGAATTTTTTATTCTTTTATTATTTTTTTTTTAATTTTTTTGTGTGTGCCGCGGCATGAACATTGAGCCGTGGCACAATTTTGCATCTTCATTGGCATAGAATTAGCATGCCGCGGCCAAAAAGTTAAGCCGCGGCATGATATTTTTCTGTCAATTCAGCTGGCTAAATGACGCGAATTCAGCCGCGGCACAAATAACTCATGTCGCGGCATGATGACAGTATCCATATCAGCTCCAAAAAACATTGAATTTGCTGATATATTTCACATGAAACACAATAAAATCACACTTTCACCAAAATTGGAGTCAATTAAGCCCTCAAGCACATGCCTTAAACCTCATTTAAAACACAATTCCAATTTATTGAAGATCCCCTCATTCAAAAAAATCTCTTCATAACAAAATTCATGCATACCCATCAAAAATCACTCACCCCTACCAAAATCACTACACTACCATGCCAAAACATCCATACTTCTCACACACACTATCAACACTAGTTCACACCAAAATCAAGCTCAATCATGCCATAAATCACCCATAATCTCATCTCATCACTTCATGCAAAGCTAGTACTAGACAATTACTCCAAGACCCAACCACATGAGCTCATTGTCAAAATATGCTCCAATCAAAACACATATCAAGCTTCATTCAAATACACATTCCTTTATGAAGAATTAGCCCAAATCCACACAATCCACACAGAACTTTTCTCATTAGTCTAGCTCATCAACAGCAAAAAATCATATGCACCTTCCATGTTAAAGACAAGGAAATCACTCATACAAGCACCATGAGGACCATTTCAGCATAATTAAGCATAAGTCATCAAAATTCACCTCATGAGACTAAAATTGATCAAGTGACATAGCTACACCACAATATCAGTCCATTAAAGCAATTCCATGTGATCATCCACAATAATGATGCCTAAAATTGAATTCAAGATGAGGTTTAAGATTTACTCCCCTTTGTAGACCTCTTCTTGCATTCCACAATCGTAAGCTCCAGTAGTCACCACCAAAAGCAAGTCAAGCATCATGAAAAATTTTCTTCCTACAAAAAAAAAAGACAAAAACAAGTGCAAATCTACCAAAATAAACTAAAACAACGCAAAATTCAAAAATAATAGAGAAGAGTTGAGAACTTGGGTTGCCTCCCAAAAAGCGCTTAATTTATAGTCTTTAGCTAGACTCTTCTCTGCTTCAAGAGGGATCAGAGAGGGACAGTGAGACAGATGCACGATCTATCTCACCACTCAAATAATGCTTCAATTGTTGTCCATTGGCCTTGAATTTTTGTCCTTCATTATTTTCAAGCTCCACTACACCACGATCAAGAACTTGGACCACAGTGAACGGTCCTGACCAACGAGACTTAAGCTTTCCCGAAAACAATCTAAGTTCAGAGTTGAACAAGAGAACTTGTTGCCTGACCACAAATTCCTTAGCAATTATCTTCTTGTTATGCCACCTCTTAGTATTTTTCTTGTACAACCTTGCACTCTCACTAGCTTTGAGACCACATTTTTCCAGTTTATCACATTGATGAGAAAATGATTTCAATTCCAAGATTGAAGGATCTTTGCTAGATGAAATCAAAGAAGTGTCTATTGTATTGAGCACATCAAATGGATCAAAAGGCTTGAATCTTGCATGACCATAAGTATCCATAGCACACACTCTCATTAATTCTTTACCATGAACATCTTCAATACCCTTTTCTTCCTTCAACAATGCTTCAGAGGGATTTTTAACCGATGAAGAATAAGACTTTTCTTGATGAGTAGAATCAAGCACATCTACAAAGGCACATTGAGGAGAATCGTATGAGAACTTCAATTGGTTCATGTTGAAACTCACTTTCTCATCATTGACCCTTAAAGTGATTTCACCTTTTTCCACATCTATAAGGGTTCTAGCAGTAGCAAGGAATGGCCTTCCAAGTATGATTGGAATGTTCCAATCCACTTCACAATCAACAACAATAAAGTCAGCCGGAAATATGAAGGAATGGCTTTGCCTCATATGGTTTCGCCTTGTCATCACCACCATCCTTATGTTGCACTTTGTCTTTGCTCTCAACAACATTTTTCTTCGCAGAAACATTTTCATCAACTCGAATATTTTCATCAACTTTGGCTTTTTCATCAAAAACAATATCACTTTGAGATTCCTTGTTAACTCCTTGAGGCTTAGGCTCATTATCAACTTGTTTCCCACTCCTTAGAGTGATCACCTTGCATTCTTCTTGGCCCTTGTTCCTTGGATTAGGAATTGTGTCACTAGGGAGACTTCCTTTCGATATGTGAGTTGCCATAACGTTCAATTGAGATGCGAGTTGCCCCATTTGTATCTCAAGATTCTTAATAGAGGCATCATGACCCGCGAGCCTAGCATCATTCTGAATTCTCGCAGCTTCTTGCCCTGCCAAGATTTGTGACAACATTTTCTCCATCCTATCCATTTTAGGATCTTCTTCTTTTTGAGGTATCTGTCTGTTTTGACTTTGAAAACCTGGTGAATGAGAAGGGTTCACACCTGAAGAAGACGAAGGATTCAAAGCTTGCCCTTGACTCCATTTAAAGTTTGGGTGATTCATCCACCTTGGGTTATAAGTGTTGGAATAAGGGTTGTTGTTAGGATTCTGAAACTTCCCCATATAGTTCACAGACGCAAAAGCCATGTAAAGAGGGCAGTGGTCTGGGAGATGAACATCTTCACATTGATCGCACACAATTGGAGTCATATGCACAGAATGAGCACCCTGAGATTTACTTCTCTGCACCTGCGATTCAAGCACATCAAAACGTTTGTTTATGGCAGATAGAATAGTAGCCATTTGTGAGGGAGAAGTGACATCTTCCTTTGGAGTAGTAAGAGGCTGTGAACGCCTGTCCGTACCGTGAGAATTATTAGCAGTCAACTGATCAAGCAATCGGAACATGTCATTAACAGGGACATGTCTGTATCCTCCATTTGTCATTGAGTCAAGCATAGCTTTGGATTGAGGATTAATGCGGTTACAGAAGATCTGAAGGATGACCCACTTGTCTACCCCATGATTAGGGCATTGTTTCATTAGCATTCTGTACCTTTCCCAAGCAGCATAGAGATGTTCATCAGGATATTGCTTGAAACTTAGAAACTCATCTCTAGCTTCAACAGACTTATCATCAGAAAAGAATCTTGCTCTGAACTTATTCTCTAGAGCATTCCAAGAATCGATGGATCCCTCTGGCAAATTATCAAACCATTCCTTAGCTTTCCCTTGCAGAGAAAAAGGAAACAGCCTGAGTCGAAGAACATCATCAAGAACTCCATTTTGCTTGAAAGAATTGCAAACTTCTAAGAAGTACATCAAGTGTTTGTTTGCATCTTCATTGTAAAGCCCATGGAACATTCCATGCAACTGGAGCATAGTGATCATAACCGGCTTAATCTCAAAGTTGTGAGCTCGCATCTCTGGCATCCTGATACAAGACTGAACACCAGCCATATTTCTGGTAGCAAAGTCATTCACAGTAGCCCGATCATACTCATCATCAGCCATGGTCTCAGATTCAGTATCGGTCGCGTCAAAGAAATTTTCAAACTCCAGGACTACCTCTAGGCTGTCCGAATGCACTGGTTGCATAAACCTGTAGCACAACTAGAGAAAGAACAACACAAAGCAAGTATTGCACTAACAAAAGTATTAGTAAACAAAGAAAAGAAAAATTAATTATATATATATTATGCTCAATCGAAATTTAATAACCAAGCCTAGGGTTAACCAAGGGATTTGTTTCCAAATCCCCGGCAGCGGCGCCAAAAACTTGTTCGCTCCGCAAGTGCACGGGCCGCGCCAAGTAGTAAAGTAGTAAGTAAAGATCGTTCCCACGAGGATTGGGATACAAATCCGGTCAAACAAGAGGCTTTGTCATTTAATTAAGTTGAGCTAATCAAATATTGGTTGAGAATTTAACAATTAAAACTATAGTTTGAAAATATAAACTAGATGCTAAAAATGTTTCTTGACTTTAAAGAGAAATGCAACCTAGGATTATTTCTCCCCCTTGTATCTTGTAACCTTTAATCAACTTCTACCCTAATTGCTTTAATGTTTATATATGTGTTAACCTAGGGTTCTAACATACTTGTAAACGCTCCGTCGAGTCAAGAACAAGTGTTTAATTCTATTAATCATGCAATGTCTTGTCATAATTAATAAAACTCAATTTCTTAGTTTCAACCCTAATGTGGCTATGTGAGGCTAATAAGTATATGTCTATCTTATTAGCAAAACCATTCATTTGTCATGCAAACTTCAAGTTCTCACACTATTTTACTCAAGTTCTACATTTAACCTAGCTTCCTCAAGTCATAAGTCAAATGAACTTATCAACTAAATGGTGATCAATCACTTAGAGGCATTAGGGCTAGAGTAAAATAAACACATATATATACATTAATCACAAAAGGATAGGAGTTTTAAAGAGTTACTCCATACAAGGGTTCAAAATAATCCTAGATAAATGAGTTTAGCTACTCATAGTCAATGTAAAAGCACAAATACACAATGAGAGTATAGCCATAAATGACAAGAGAAAGGAAAGGAAGATGAAGAGGAAGAAAACCAAATAGTTGAAGCTCCAAAATCTCTTCCAAAGCTCCAATCTTTGCTTCAATCTCTCCAAAATCACAAACCCTAGCATACCCACAAGCTTGCCAGCCTCCAAAAGTCAGAACCCTCAGCTCTTTTCGTTTTGTTGCTTTTAAACACTCATTTTCGAGTGAAAAAATGCTGATGTGGCAGTTTTTTAGCGACCATGCCGCGGCTCAGTACAGTGGACCAAAATCATGCCGCGACATACTAATTCTCTGTAACTCAGGTTCAATTTGGGCCGCGGCACAGAAGTTCCACATAGAATCATGCCGTGACTCAGTTCTGTTTTTGCTGAAAATTGATTTCTTCCCAAGCAAATGAATTACTCCAATGTGTTTGGCCTCCTTTCATTCATCTTGACTTCTCACCTGACCTGGCTTTAATTTCCTAAACACATTTGACTTGCAAAACACTTAACTTATATGATTAACTTACCAAAATATTTAAAACCACTAAAAACATGTACTACCAAAAATCATGAATCAATTAGCCTTTAAAATGTGTATAAGTACTTCAAAAGTGTATGCAAAAGAATATGTATCATGCTAAAAAAACATGAATTCCATGGTATCAACAAAGAATGTCAACCCAATTCTAATCTTCACTTAGTAAGAGTGCTGAGAAGGGAATATATTTTACAGTCATACCTTTAGCTTTTATAAAGAGACTGAATTGAACCCACAACCTCAGACCTTATGAAAAACAAGTTACTGCCGAGTCCCATCTTAATTACAAAATATATTTGACTAAATTTATTATATCAAAGATATATGTTAATTTGGTTAAAATCACATTATATCATCGAAATACCCTAAACATGTATCTTCATTCACAATGCCCTCTCTTTTTATGTTTGTTATTAAGAAATTTCAACAAGGATAATGTAAGGAAGTGATGAGAGTGTAGGAAGTAGAATGTCTTATATTTAGGAATAGATTCACCTTTCTAATACGTCTTATATTTAGGATCAGAGCAAGTATCAATCACAACTTTAATTTTGATCACCGATGAAATGATGAGAAATAGAATGACCAAATTGTATGAATATTTAGGTTCAAAGAAGTGCTGAAGACCCAACTATATTGGTGGCGACATATGAAGGAGAGCACAACCACATAGTTCATGGAGCTCAAGTATCAATCGGTCTGACTCAAAATGAAGTAACCGATCTAATTTCTGCGAAATCAAGTGGAGGGTTTAATGTGATTCTTGACCAGTTTACGGTTCAAAAAATGGCTTCTTCGTTGACAAGAGATCCCACCTTCACATCAGCTCTTGCTGCTGCCATCTCAGGAAAAATTTTGGAGCACACTGTCTAGCTAATGATTAATAGTTTCATATAATTAAATTTGCAGTTATACACACACACACATTCAAAATGGCGAATTCTTTAATTTAGTCCTTTTTAAGGTTTGATCTAGATGTAAACCGCGTATAATTTTGTAGGCCATATATCTAAATATATGTATAGTTGTCGTTATAGTTAGCTTGGACTTGAGTGCATGTGATGATTTGGTTTCTACGGGCTAGTTATTAATTATATAAGTATAACGTGCAAATTTAGCACCAACTATTGGCAAAAGTGCACCAAATTTAAATAACAATTTTGAGTCTTAGATCTAGCACAGATCAATTACATATATTTACATGTATATATAATTATATAAGCTTAAAGTGCAAACCCTAAGGGTCAATTTGGTTGCAAAAAATTAGGAGGAAGAAATGGAAATGGAAAGACTTTGTACCATGAGGCTCACAAGTTTTCTCTCTCTATTTCGCACTTTTTTCGTGGATCCCACAAACTTTACATCTCATCGTTACATAATTTATCTTTACTTTTAATCTTTACCCTTTACACTAATTTCCATTTTCATTTTCATTTCCACCATTCACTTTCTATTCAATCAAACGAGCCCTTATTATTCCTTATTACGTGAGAATTGATAAGTGATGGATTAGTAGAATCATGGATGGGATTTAAGAGAACATAATGACCCTACAGATAGTCTGATAGTGAGACAGACACGCTTGGACAGATGGAGTGCGCGCGCTAAGAATTTGGAGCCAATTATTCTTCTCTTATATGCTTATCACTGCAGTCGCCATTATCTAATTTTCCCATGAGCTTAACTTCACAAACTCCATCTATATATCGTACAGGTGAAGTAGGGGGATTTGTTGCCCTGATTAAAACGAATATTACTGGTGCAAGAGGATCGGATGGACTAATGGTCTCATGGCTTGAAATATGTCACCCTCAGTCAGTGGTAACCTCAGATTCACGTAGAAGGCGCCGTAAGTATTTGACCAAAGCTTTCACATAGATATTTCTGCTTTCACATATATATAATCTCTTGCAATATTAAGCAACAACAAAGTGGGAAATTTCTCTTCATACTTCCATTATTCAAACTTCCATTAATACTTCCTTATGAGGCGTCAACACTACCACCCAATGAGCTAGCCTTGAGTATGCGTGTCCTGTTTGGCAAGAATTAGAATTTTTGAGCCACATATACAAACCATGATTATTGTTTCTAGTAGAAGGAATCATAATCATTTAAGCATGAAAAGTTTTAAACCTGATCGGTTGATGATATTTATTCGAATCAAATTTATAGATATTGGACCGATTAATCCAGTCTCTCTTATTGAGATCCATATATTTGAGAGGCTAATAAGGTTTCCAAGTGAGAGACTTCTCCATGCTTACCGAATGCTATTTTCCCCCAATCTATGTGCATCTTACATAGAATTAAGTTAAAATATACCGGAGGGCAAGTTACTCTAGCTGGTGTGTTTTGAAACCTGCTCTAACGTGACTTGACTTTATCTGTATATAATAGTAACATGTTTTTTTATTCAAATTCCGTAATTTGGTTCCATCCATGTGAAATCTAACTTACAGTCAAATTATATTAAGCACGAATTGAACAGCCTATAAGGGAAGACCGGAGAGACTAAGCATGCATACATCTCTTTCCGCGCGTTGTTGGGAAAATATATTTTCAAGCTGGACTTCGAATCCTTGACAACATATATATATAATACTAGTAGTTACGTACTAAGATTTTCTACATTATATTGCTAAAGTTGATCTAACTAAGTAATTTATTGGTAAAACAAAAAAAGATCTAACTAAGTAATTAGCAAATTATTATCTATGATAGGTTCAACGTCTAGTCATGGAATGCGGATTGCCTCAGCGGACTATTGTCTCAGCGGCGCTCAGCGGCAACATCTCCACCCTTTAAAATCAATCCAAGAGCTCAAATTGTACAACATCATGTCATTAAAAATAAAAAAAAGTTGAATTATAGTATATAATTAATGAAAAACTTTGAAACATTTTTCAAGATCTTATAAAATGAAAAATTTCAACTGTCTAGACCTATATTATTTCAACAGAAAGATCTATAAGAGATACAGACTGATCCAGATAATTATAAAAAATTGTACTATCTTCGGTCTTAAATATAGGACCTGATTGACTTTTATTTTGGAGAGATTAAGGTTGCGAAATAGGTTGTTAACTGATGACATATTTGATATATTTTTAGATTATCCATTAGTTTATAGGTAAAATAAACTAGTTTAAATGAAAAATTAGGTAAATCAATTTATAATTAACTTATTTTGCTTTTTAAGGATTTTCCAGAAAAAGTCAATTAAGTCTTATATTTAGGACCGGAGAGAGTATATAAATATTCCGAGACAGAGTCTTTTATATTTTATAGTTATTTAAATCAGTCTGTATCTCTTATAAATCTTTATGATGAAATGATGTAGGTCTAGATAGTTGGAAATTTTCATTTTATTAGATCTTGGAAAATGTTTCAGTTTTACATTAATTATATACTATATAATTCAACTTTTTTATCTTTAATGGCATGATGATGTGGCGCAGTTTTAGCTCTTGGATTGATTTTAAAGGGTGGAGATGTTGCCGCTGAGGGCTGCTGAGGCACTAGGCCGCTGAGGCAATCTGCATCCCTAGTCATGCTACTCACTAGGTATCCCCCACGCGGACGAAGAATGCACAATATCTACTAAAGTGAACTGCGTTTTCCTATTTCAGTGTGTGTGTGTGTGTATAATCTGGTTGTTATCATTTTTTTTTTCGTTTAAATCTGGTTGTTATCATTTCATTGTATTCTTAAAACTATAACTAAAAAATGTGCAACCAATTATTGGTCCATTTTTATTATTATTGCAATCATCTAACGTGGGCCGGACTGGCAGGGTTAGATCGGAACCCTATCAATTTGGTCATATAACCCTGCAATCGATTCATACAATTCCCTAGCTAATTCAAAATCTCGGCAACTTAGGGTGGCTTGGGGAACTTATTAAGCTTAACCCCCATGTAATTTTAATTTGCAGGTTATTCCCTCCGGTCCAAAATATAAGAGCCCAAAATTTAAATGTTCTAATATAGAATATAAGGGCACACCTTACATTTTCTCTTTATTTAATACATTTTTTCTACTTTGCCCCTAATTCTTTTTCATATTTATTAATGCTTATATGTTCCTCTCTTTTAATAGTATCATAATAAATATGGGTAATATTGAAAAGAAAACAGTAATTCCAAACACCCAATTAACTTTCACATGTTTTCTTTAGAAGCGTGTTTTGGCGGATAAACTTTTATATTACGAACTAGAGGGAGTATTGGGTTGTTATCTCTCTCTTCTAAATGATTTTTTTGCATGAACTATAAAAAGAAATAATGATTAAAATTAATTATCATTATAGTGCTAATAAATATCTTAGAGGACTAGCTAGCTATGAGTATGAATATGTTGTAATTCTTTATCTATTTTGGTGTTTTCACTAAAATATTTAATTATTACTAATTTAATGCCATTGGTTGGTGGAAATTGATCTTATAATGCCAATATTTTCAAATAAATGATAAATAATTTTGGAAAATATATATTAATTTTGAGAGTGATTCAATGTATTGAATTAATATTTAGTATTTGATGGTTTGATAGATAAAAATTTTTTATCCCCGACAAATCTAGCCCACCACATATATATTGCCTCAGAACTAATCCGATCCATTGACCATTAACTCACCTTCTGGACTGGTTCAGGATACCAATCTTGGTAGGATTTTTTAGCCACGAGAATTTTGAATCCACATTAATAACCTAAATTATTAGTCAATAAAATGGTTAGATTTCTTATATGGACATTTTTGTAGTTTACTTTTCATAACAGTACCATATGTTAAATTGTCATAATCTGAAGTGGAATAGACAATTAAAATTAAAATTAAAATTAGAAAGTGATGAAGACAGAGAAGAAGAGGTCAAATGAAGGGAACAATTACGTGCATGGGTTGGATTCCTATAATTGGATGTTTATTAAAGTGGGGATGGTAACAGTTACGTTATTAACTTCGAAGATAGATTGACTTTCAAACTCTCATAGCCCATAGCTAGTGTAATAACCGTAGTAGTCAATTATTTTAGTGATTGCAATTGCGTTATTGAGCTTCCTTGTGATAAATAAACAAATTATGACCCATCAGATATATTGCG
Organism: Mimosa pudica; assembly: GCA_029929735.1. Lineage (NCBI taxonomy): Eukaryota > Viridiplantae > Streptophyta > Magnoliopsida > Fabales > Fabaceae > Mimosa > Mimosa pudica. The sequence continues at coordinate 6,170,065 of JAKELP010000007.1, forward strand.
TAATCGACTTATCAATGTCCATATTACCGCCCGTACCACGGAACCAGATATCCTCAGAATCCCTTTTCTCCTTTTTCTTTCTCAGAATCACAATCCTATCCACCCATATAATCTAAAGGCTCTCATTTCACACAATATTTAATAATAAAAAATATACCCCACTCCGCCCTCTCTCTCCTACCTCCCTCCATCCCCCTCCATGGCCGACCACCCTCCTCACAGTCCCTCCCTCACCGCTTTCCGCTGCCGCCCACACCATCCAAGAGGAAGATGCGAAGCCTATGTTGAGGTCGAGGTTGGGAAGCAATGAAGAGGTGAGGGTTGATGGTGGTTGAAGCGGCAACGTCGAAGGTGGGTGGCCAGCCGTGGGTGACGGTGAACTGAGGCTGAGCTCGAAGAAGCTGTGGTGGATTGAGGTTTTTAGTTGGGGCGCAGTGGAGGAACAGCGGTGGAACGGCGAGGGGTGCGGTGGAGTGGGGTTTGGCGGCGGCTGCGGCGACGGAGAGCAGTGAGGGAGGGACGGTGAGGAGTGTGGTCGGCCATGGAGGGGAGGGAGGGAGGGAGAAGAGAGAGGGTAGAGTGGGGTATGATTTTTTATTATTAAATGTGAGGTGAAATGAGAGCCTTTAGATCATGTGGGTGGACAGGATTGAGATTCTGAGAGAAAAGGGGGAAAAGTGATACTGAGACAACCTGGACCCCCCTACCACCAGCAATATATACACGTTTTATAAGGTTAAACCTATCCGATATGAAACTTTTTTTAAAGGCCTATGTTTATAAATATATATTAATTAATATATAAGGCATTTACAGAATTTGATGAAGATTAGTTATTATCATTTGACTTCAATTTTGAGAACTCTCTATGTTTCAATTTATAGATAGTCAATTATGAGAAGTGCTTTGGTACAAGATTAAACTAATATCTAGTGCATTATAACCAGTTCATATAGTTCACCGATAAGCATGTGAACATTTTTTATCCACCATCACCAATATATATGAATTGTTCATCCATTAATGGAAGGATATTTTTTTTATTTTATGAGGGCATTTTAGTATTTTCAATAAAAATATGCTAGGGTCATTAGAGTTTTTCCACATTTAAATTTTATTGCACTCAAGTCTCAATTTAAACGGCAGTTTATCTATAAATTACAAAATTAGCACATATGCTCCATATTGAATTGAAGGGTATCACAAATGTCCCTCAAAACTATTATAATTTTAGACGCACGTCTAAGACTTTTTAAGTACTAAATCAGCACATTTAACCCTCTTATTTGATGTTTTATGCATGTAATACACTATGTTGAAAGTGCGAATTAAAAATAATTATCCTCAATTTTTTTTACCACACTAAAATTTCCTCGATAAATGAGGAAAAAGAGAGCATAATATTTGAGATTATTAGAATTATCGTCAGTATAATATTAAAAGGTGAAACTACGTACAATACTGTAAGTACAACCAAAATCTACTCTGCCTTTTGTTTTCTGCTTTAAGTTGCCTTTAATAGTGCAATTCGACGTTAATTGAACTGAGGTCTGTTGTGGACGTATACATAAGTAGTGAAATACTTATTTTGTATTCAGTCAAAAAACAATACTCCCTCTGGTCCTAAATATAAGACCTAGATGACTTTTTTAGAAAATCGTAAAAAAGCAAAAAATAAGTTAATTAACTATAAATTGATTTACCTAATTTTTTTCCCTTAAACTAATTTATTTTACCTATTATCTAAAAATATATTAAATATGTCATCATTTAATAACATATTTCGCAACCTTAATTTCTCAAAAAAAAAGTTATCTAGGTCCTATATTTAGGACTAGAGGCAGTACTTGTTTTGTATTTGCATGTTGAAGATAGGACTCGATCAAGAGAGTTACTTTTTCTTGCAAGGAACAAAGAAAACCGATATGAAATTTTCTTGTATTGCATTTACGCATGTTTGATGTGTTGAGATGGATATTCGTCATTCCATTTAATTTAACCAAAGATAAAGACTCTATGAAAACTAGTCATCGGTCATCAACAACTCTTCCGTATCGCAGGCGTTCACATTTTGAAAAGTTTGAGCTTTTGCTTTGTATAGTAGTATATTGTAATCTGGCCACACATGGGGTGGGGATAAGTTAATCAATTATCTATCACGTGTACACCTATAATTTTCGTTTTGAATTAACTTATTTTCTCTTTTTCTTCTGCTAACAAAACTATAAAACCCTGTTAATTAATGAAGTACACTGGGCGCACATAGAAGTCCATTTGAGTAACTCCTGGCTCTTACAAATCCAAATCACAAAAATAATTCCAATAGCATCACACATACATCAAATATTTTTTTTTTGGTCAAAAAAAAATATATACTCAGGAGATCGATAATCATAAAATTAAAGAGTATATTTAGAAGGGTCATTATATAATTTGTTTTCTTTTTTGTTTGTCCTCTAATTGAAATAGTCTTGGCTCTTGAATTCATCAGCAGCGAATTAGGTGTAGTGTAACCCAACAATTAGCGTTGTCTTTTTATCTTCAAAGTGATATTTAAAAAAAAGGCCAGAAACCATGAACATATGTAGAAGTATAAAACTTAGAATCACACAGCAAAATGGCTCAATTCATAAATAATCATCACGTATATATATATATATATATATATATATATATATATATATATATATATATATATATATATATATATATTTGTGTAGCTAGAGGTTCCTAAAAATTTCGCTCCCAATTAAAAGGCGGTGACGTAAAATACTTCGCTAAGAATCGAAGATTGGCTTGGTGGCACATGTAAAACACCATGATTCCATGAATGTCTTATTTACAATAAAATATAAATTATATAAAAATATAATACTCTACCACTATATCCCTGAGAGAGAGAGAGAGAGAGTTTGTTTTTGTTATATAAAATTTTTCATATATAAATGTGTAATTTTCTTTTTTATTTCTTTATCATGCGAAGACTTGTTTTCCAATAGTATGTGTACTTAGATATCTGATTTTAATCAGATTCAATTCTAATTTTATCAGCTTCTTATAATGTTCCATTAATTGCTTCATACCTATATAATATCCAAATAAAAATTTAAATGGTCTTGCCCCTTTTTATTAGAATCGGTTAAAATTTGGCCAATTTTTTTATGAGCTTTCTCTTAATTACCCATCACTATTCTATATATCTACCCTTCTCCTTCATATACTCATTTATAACATTATTATTATCACATTTCCCTCTAATACACTCATTTTTTAATAAGAACAAACTTGAAAAAATAAAATTGTTCTATACATTTTTATATTTTCAACCACTTTCTTAATCTACGTATTTAGCTAACTAGTTGAAATTAAATCTTATATAAATTGAAGGGAGAGAGACATGTTGCATTAATTAGTCAACATATTTGATCCAATCAAATTTAATAATGAGGATAAAAAAAAGGTAAGATTAAAAAACTTGTTTAAATGCTGAAGTACAAATGATGAGATTTCAAAGAGTTGCTTAATTCCAATGAAACATGTATAGAATATGTGCAACACTAGTAAATACATTTTAATTTCCTTGCGTTGGTGAAGAATCAAACAATCAATAAAAAATAGTGGTAAAACGCTAAACATTCAACCCTAAAGAATGATCCTTTTCATATAAAAAAAAAGTTAAAAGAAAGCTTGACCAAAACAATAATTAAAGACTGGAAAGTCCATTAAATTTCTTGGTAGCCCTCTAAGTCACACCACGTCGGCAACAAGCTAGTGAATTACGATCGAAAGATGGCGTCTTTGTCTAAATCAGACAGACTAGTTTAATATGACGTCACCGTGATGATGTAATGCCCCCTACGTGTGATGATTCATTGGTGCATACATAAGATCGTGTTAAAAGTATTATACTATATCCGCATGAACCTCGATATATATTTTTTCCAACACATGGATTTGAATTCAGAATCCTATGACTAATATCAAGCTCTTTATATATTTCTTGGTGGGGATCGGAATTTTCCAAAAAGCAGCCACCAAGAAAATTTCTCTCAAGTCTTGTCATTATAGTCTCTCCACCTTTAACAACCCATAGATTTTTATTATAAATAATAATAAACCCATTTCATTACTCCAGATTCACACTAAACACATACTCTTCTCCATTGTGCTTGACTTAAGCTCCCTAATTTCCCCCAATGGATATTAAGGTATTAACTTTTTAACTAAGTTTGATCTCTTTTGTTCTGTTTAATCTGTTTTTCAATTCTTCTTGTTGGATTTTGTTTGGCACAGGAAGAAATGATTCAATCAGAGTTGAAACGTATGAGAGATGAAAATGACACTTTAAAAGTGATGCTTCAAGTTTTGAGCAGCAAATACCAGAAGGTTCAATCACAACTTGAAGAAATAAGAGGATTGGACTCCATCAATCAAATTGCATCATCGGTTTCTGAATATGATATCATCACCAACAATAAGAGACCAAGACTTGAGTTACCCATAGCTCATAAGCCACTTCAAATCCTTGCCAGAACTCATCCTAAGGACAACAGTATGGTATGTCCAAGTATATATATATATATATAAGTTTTTTCTCAGAATTCTATCATGAAGTTCATATATATGTAATTTTGAATATTCCTTTGGTATATGTATATAGATAGTGAGAGATGGATATCAGTGGAGGAAGTATGGCCAGAAGGTTACAAAAGATAATCCATCGCCTCGAGCTTACTTCAGATGCTCTATGTCTCCAAACTGCCCAGTCAAAAAGAAGGTATACATATAACTATGCATGCAATCATATCAGCTGATGATATAATTTGTTCTTTCATATTTTATAGCTTGCCTCTAAATATGAACTTGTTTGCTAGATTTGATTGGTCAAGGGATTCTCTAACCTCGTGGCAAATGACTATTACTCAATGTAGGTACAAAGATGTGTGCAAGATAGGTCAATCCTAGTAGCAACTTATGAAGGAGAACACAACCATGGGACTGTTGATCTTAAAAGTCCCAAAGGCTCAGCTATTACCTTTGACAAAGAAGGAACCAACTTTAGTGATGGTGAGCTTCCTAGCTGGATTCTGACAAATACAAGACATAGTACAGAGGATATGAGCAACTTCAAAATTGAACAATTTGTGGGCTCTCTCATTAGAGATCCCAACTTCACCGTTTCATTAGCTGAAGCAGTTGCACGCTCCATCACTACCCAACAGCAACAACAAAAACCACGTAAGCATCAACAGGACCTTGACCTTAATTTGGGTCTTGCCGAAGTGTAAAGAGAGTATTATTATGAGTACTACTTAGAATGGATTAGTTAGGAAACGTAGTTAATTAGTGATGCATATATGTAAAACGGAACTATATATGCAATTTCTTCCCTCTCTCTATACATGTCAATATCATTTCATGAATTGATATAAAAAGATAGAGACGAGAATAATGTTAAGATAAGCAAATCATGAGTTATCAACCTTCCTCTGAATACTATTTAAAGGCTTGATGTTATTATAAAACTTCAGACACATCTATGAAGCAATCATTTCTTGAAGTTCATTTTATGATTTGATATATCTCGGAGAACTTCAACCATCAATATTGCAAATGATACACTATTTACTCATCTGTATAAATTATCAAGAATCAAAATTTACATCACTGGTACTAATCAGTACTCATAAGAAACTAGCAGTTCAAACTGCAAAGCTAAATCATGTACAAACTTTGTACAACAAAATTGTAAACCATTATTTTACAAGTAGCTCACCCATTGCACTGAACTGCTTAAGAATTCCTTTTCTCCTGGACACAAAGCCATCGAAGAATGAAAGGAATACTAATCCAAAATTCTCAGGCCATCAAAACAGGATATATGAAGACTTGCTTCATAGAATTAATCTCATTCTCAGCCATAATATCACTAATGCTTCATATAATTTAACTCTCTCTGTCCACTCCAGCATGGAACTTCACAAACTTGATATCAACTTGAGGCCTCTGATATTTTATCACTTTATAATGTTGCCACTTTCAATGGGGGTTCGTATCATCTGTTCAGACTCCTTTTTATGAGTTAACTTCAACTTGTCATTTTCTGCTTCCTTCATCGCTTTCTTTTTCTCAAGTTCGAGCTGCTTACAGTTATCTTCATGAGCTCGTTCAAACATTTTCACAAAGTTGAGTAGAGTGGATACAACTGCAGAGAGAAATTCCCACTAAGAATGCTGTAGCAACTTTTTCATGAATCAAGGAAGGAATACAAATCATGGCTTTAAATTTCAGGTTTAAAATGTCTCACTTCAGTCAGAAGATTTACATCAACATAGCTTTCTAAAAGCTTATGTATGATGAATTAAGGACTTGAAGCAGTTCATAATTCTTTACATATATTCATAGACTAGGAAAAAAAGTGTTGAGATTACCTTGTTCAAACGGGCAACGTGTAGGATCCTCTCCAAAGTAATAAGCTAATGCATCGGCATTTCTACCCTGGTATATTCAGATTCAATTATGTGACTAGTCATTTCAGTGATCCATGTGGTAAGCTCAAAAGTATAAGTTAAAGAAGTGAATCCATACCACATTTGAATAAAGTTGAGCCAAAGATCTCACATCGGCCTCAGCATTACTAAGAAACTCCTTTAAAATCTGATAGTATCAAGAAAATGTCTTTAAAATGTTTATTTCAGGAAAATAACATTGACACGCATATATGAAGAGGGCAATATTTCATTGGCCCAAAAAAGGCTATGTTTCAAACATAACAGTTTAAAGGCAGTGAGTTGACTGTACTATTGCTACCATCTATTATAGATTATCTTAACTAAAACAGCTTTGAAAATTAAGGTCAGTCTATTGCACGTAGATGAAACTGCAAAATAATTATACCTTGCAGAAATTTTCTGACACAGGCCCATCATTCTCTGACACAGCCAGTTCCTGAACTACTTTCTCAAGTCCTTTACTGATAGCTTGCATTTCCTCTGCCAAATATTTCAATTGTATCTGTATGGAATATAGAGTCCTTAGTTTACTCAGTTATACTAAATAAGAAAAGAATAAAACCCCATCATCTGATAAAGCAATAGGAAGAGATACCTTGGTTGAAGCCTCCAAGCTCTCTAGGTCTTTTGAGAAATCTAGAAGTTCTGGCAGTTTTTCAGCAAGCACCTGCAATTTGCCAATAATCAAAATAATTACTTTGTTAATTAATACACTTAAAAAGTCAAAGAAGTCATGCCCCAAAAAAATGGGGTTGACTGTCACAGCAAAACATATAGAACTGACATTCTAACAAACACCAACATACTTCCAATATACTTATATGCATAAAATGAAAGGCTATGTTTTGACTGCATAAACTACAAGCACTACATATGACTAGACGATTGTTTAGATATTAAGCTTAACAATCCATAGACAAGACATTTGCAAATAGTAGGCATCCTTTGAGAAGCCTGAAAGGGGAAAGAAACGATTAACTTGGACTGGATACATAATGAAGAGTGAGAATTCATGTGAAATATAATTCCACAGTACATCCAATTTATCTTTTTCTGCAGTTAAATAAGTGTTCAACTGTCGAATGATCAAAATTCCATCATTATCATTAGGGGGAAGCACATCACCTAGGAATCAAATCAATCAATCTTTGTATTTGTTGGTACCAAAATTGAATAAATCTCTACTCTTTTCCTTCCAAGGCATTAAAATTAGTAAAATAGTTTTGACACATACTTTACATATATATCAAGGCACTAATGACAGCAAGTCTTACTCCCTCTAATTTTTTGTCCAATCTAAAAATTGAATGCAGATTTCCTGTAATGTAAATCCTATGAATATTCTCTTCATCCAAACATTCTCTTGGGGTTGGGCGTTGTTACTTTGTGTTTCCTTCTTTTCTCCACATTTCATACCAAAGAACATTTACCTTACAAAGATAATGCATGAGAGTCATTTTGTTGTTCCTTGCTCGTGTATCTGTAAGCTTGAGGAGACTATCCAATCGAAACCCAATTGCAGCACCTCTTGCAGTTCCATGGTTCAAAGCATTACCAAGAGAAAGAATGGTCTGCATAATTCTTTTCAACTTAACTGAATTCCTAATCTGAAATACAAACAAGCAACAGTTCACTACAGAAGCATGAATGAGGGACTACTAAGCATTGAGAATATACAGACATATAACTTGCCTCTTCGGATGCAGAGTTTACAATATTCAGATCCCTTTTAAGCTCAGAAACCTACAAGAATATTATATAGTGAAGTTCCTTGGTGCAGCTAATTTGTGAATAGTAAAAGCATAATCATTAATTAAGAAAAAGGATTGATTGGAGGTCTTCTGACCTGAGTGCCAAATTGTATCTTAAAAGAGAATACTCTTAACTTGCTACCCACTCTTGGAACTTTCATCAATTCCAAGAAGAACTGTAACAGGATGCAAACAAAATAAGTATATAATGGATAAAAAACAATTCATACAGCATTGTAGTTTTCTTTTAGAAAACTGTACATGCGAAGTCAGAGCCTTTGGATCTTCTAAAAATAGAGGATGATGTGGCTTTATATATGGTTCACATATCGTAATTAAATATTAGAACAATTACTCAACTTCTTCACATCTGTACTCTCTCTGAATGTGCCATTTACATTCATTTTGTGGATGTAGAGAATCTAAACTCAAAGTTGACCTTCTGATAAAAAAAATTGAAAGTTGACCACATTATTATTTTTTTGGCCAAAAAGTTAACCACGTCATAGAATTCAATCACCACGTAAATGATATCTCGAACACTAAAGGCTGGCCTTAAATATATAATAATTGGTTTACTATGAAGTTTGAAATTGACAGATACAGCAAAGTTCATTACTGGCAAATGTTTTTGTTATTGCACCACTTATTCTCACACTCTAAAGCAATGCTTGAAATAAGGGAAAAGAGAAAATCATAGTAAAAAGATAGAACCATGGTTTACCTGTTCACACCTTCCTAAGTTGTCCTTATCTCCAGTGTAATTCTGCATGAGATGTAATGACATATTGATTACGTACAAACAAACATAATGTCTCAAAAGAGTTCATGCTCTCCCCGTGTCATGATTGTGACTAATTGATAAGTGAAAGAGGGGAAAGATATTATACATTGAGTAGCTCCATTTCTTCCTTCGTTGGACAGAACTTTATGAGGTTCTCAACCTGATCTACATCTAATGCTGAATCATCCAAAGCAAGCACAGAGCTCTGAAGAACAACATTGTAAAGTAAGTCAAAAGAAACTCAACAATAATTATAAACTGGACATCTATGTATGTGATTGGACCTGTGTCTTGTGATTTTTTTTTTCTGTTAAAGATTGAAAGGAACGAATACAGCTCAATAGTTAAGTAGGAAACGTTCAGACAACATATATTAAACACGATCATTACCATCATCACAAAGTACATTAAACATCGATCACCAGATTAATTATAGAACAATCATCACATATACTAAACACTACTGTCCACTTTTTGGAATATCCCATGAACATCATAAGTGTAGACTACTGAGATTAGATCACAACCACTCTGTGTCAAATTTCAGCTTGTAGTCAAACATAAAGTTATGCCAAAGAGTTAGATAAAGTGTTAAGTAAATGCTTTTCTATGGAATCTCAATATAACTCAATGTTCATGCCAATTACTTATGGAAGTACAGAGTAAGATATATCTCACCATTAAATCTGGTAAAGGGATTTTGACTTTTGAAAGCATGATCTCACAATTATATGCCCGCCTTAGCTCAATCTGCAAAGTAGCATAAATTTTTTATAAAGAATTAAAATTATCTAAAACGTTCTCACAATGTATTTTTGACCAATTAATGTGCATGATGATGAATGATACCAAATAATTAAAATTATGTTATGCTTCTAGGCACACCCAGAAAGTACTTAATGGCCCTGGATGGTGCGCCTTCAAATATTTCACCATGTTAGCTGCTTTTTAAACTTAAGTAATTATTAAATTTATAGCTTTATATAATATTATTAGCTCATTCAACAGACATTAAATTTGATAAAGAGCTCATCTATAGGAAATTTCATGACAAAGAACATAAAATTAAAACTATTTGTTCTCCTCCTTAACATAAGGGAACAATTTATATATGGAAGGTATGATTGAATAGAAATATCAAGAGGCATACCAGTTGAACTTTCTCAGTTTTAGCCCCTGAAGCAATACGGCTGGATATTCCTCCTTTGCCCTCAATATCAGAATTTGGGGCAGATGCAGAGAAAAGATTCTCAAGTTCTGACATGTCAAATTCTGGGGCCCTATCACAAAATAGTTGGAAATAAAATTTCAGAATAATCACAATTCTCACACACAAAAAGTCAGAAAAAGGCTTAGCAGTTAGCACAGTTCTCATACTTAGAAGCTTCTTCAGGCTTCTGTGTCTCATCCCACAAACTTCCATGCGATACCCTTGTTAATTTTAACCAATGGTAAGGCTTCAGATTGTGCTTTTCTTGAGCTTTTGCATTTGGTCTAGACAAACCACGTCCCTTTGCACCAAATGGTGCACCAGGTGGTCTAGGAACACTAGGTGGTCCAGGAGCTAGAGGAACCTTTCCAGGGGGTGGAGGTGGAGGCATTGAAAGTGTCTTGGAAGTAGTAGATAAAGATGGAGGAGGGGGTGGGAGAGGAGCTTTGGGTGCATTTTCTGAAGGTTTTGAAATAGAACTCTTGATAGCCTCAGGAGGAGAAACTGTTGACTTTTTACTTTTATCATGCATTGTATTTTCATGTCGTTGGGTAACAGAAACTTGTGTCAATTCTGAAGTGGGCACAGGAAGACCAAGAGGTGCAACATTGTTATTAGTGACAGTAGGAACATCAGGCAAAGATTCCAGCTTTAAAGATCGCAGCATTGTTGTTGATGATATTGGGGGGTAACTTTTAGGAATTATGTCTATATAATTTGGCACCTCTAAGATAGAGGGAGACAATGTAGAAGAGGAGGATGGCATTATAACTTCGTGATTGACTTCTTTCTGGACATCCTCTTCAGCATGATCCTGCAACAAGGCTGTTATTCCAAGAGCTGATGGTGCACCATGATATCTTGATACAGGTGCCAGTGAGCCTTGTGAAGAACTATAATGTAAAGATGGAGCTGATTGAGAAGCTTGATGCACACGTGGAGAAATGATTTTGGATTGGGCTGACAAGTGAAGAGCAACCTTCATGTGTTGAGGTTCATGTGGGGGACTAGGTTCTTTGGTCTGAGCTGTGGATGTGAGAATGTTTGTATTGTCTTCAGACAATGAGATTGTTTTTGATGTTTCTGTCCTAACAAAATTAACATCATTAGAAGGTCTGCGTGAGAGAATAGATTCTTTGTCCTGAGTTGTGGGTGTGGAACTCTTTATGTTTTCTTCTAACAATGCCTTTGATTCTAATGGTTCCATTTTTTCCTCCATTGGTTTTCCTTTCATGTATGGTCCTCTTATAAGATTAGGGTCCTTATCTTGAACCATTGGCAATTCCAAGGGAAGAGATTGATTCTTTTGAGTCTCAGTATCATTTTTCAGTAATGATTTTGATTCCAATGATATATTCTTTGCAGCTATATTCAAATCAGTTGAGAGATCTAACGTGGAAATAACTTGCTTCCCTTGATTTAAGGATGCAGTACTGTTTTGTTCTGACAACACCTCTGTTCCTAAATTTTCCATTTTCATTTTGCTAGAAGGATCCATAGATGACTCTAATGAAGTAGAGACATCTCCAGGAACTGTGAAAGTCATACTTGAGATATCATTTTCAGACACTGTTGGATCAAATTTCGATCTTTCAGACAATGATTCATTTAGAGAGTTGTTTGGAATTGCAGAAACTCCACTCTCCAATATCTCTTGGAGTTTATTAGATGTTGTGATCTGCTGAAGCACATTCACTATCTCTGATTTCGAGTCTAACCAGTCAACATTGCTGAAAATTTCTTGTACCTTGGCAAATGCTTCAATAGGTAGACCTTCTTTGTCCTCAATCCGAGGCATGTCCATTGAAATGACAGAAGAGGGAGCATCCATATCTGAGAGAAGAATCTTCAACAAAAAAATATGACACATGTTCAACAAACACTAAATTGATTATTACCAGGAAACAAATACAATGCATGAAGAAAAGAGAGATAGTAATACCTCTACTCTAAAATCTTTTGGAAATTGGTCCTTGCCATTCCATAATGTGTCAATTTCATCACGGTTAAGCATCAAAATATTTGACCGTATGAATGCTGTATTAAACATGACACGAAACATCATTTCCTCTCGTTCCAAATCACCATCCAAACTAATGCACTCAAGAACAACATCGCCTTCAACATGACAATGGATGTCAATCTTTACTAGTTCACAGTCATCCTATTACAGAAAAAAATACTCAAATAAATAGATTGAAAGTAATGGAGGAGAAATAATCCCCAAATGTGAATGTGAACCATGTATCAGCAGGATTCTAATATACTCATTCCATAACTTCCAATTGATTACAGCTAATGTAACATAAGGCAGGTATTAACGTTCCAGGTTCTTCTCAAACAAAAAGAAAGAAAAGTCCCTACCTGCTAAAAAGACCCACCCAATCATCATAAAAATATATACATACCCCTCCATTAGTAAAGATCCATTGGTCACTAAAATATTCATTGACTTTCTGTATAATCAGATTACCAGTATAGAAGTCAATGTTTTAGGATTTATGTTTAATGAATAGACAAATTAAAATGGCAAAATTCTATAGCATCACAATTGATTGTAATAATGATATCATTAGTGAAAGAGCTTATGAGTATAGCTGGAATAAAATTGAAGGAAGATAGATTCACTTTTCATTGGCTTGAATTAGCATGAATCAAAGTTGACTATAGTAAGAGAGCATTTCATAAGCAAATAATAGGCTGTAAATGCCACCTGCTTGTAATGCCGGACAACTTTGCTCCTTTTTGGAGTGGAAAAAAGAACTTTGGGAGTCCTATCAGTAGCCATAAAAGGGTCCTGTCCATATATTCTGAATACAGGACGGCAACCTCCCTCTCCATCAGTATTAGGAATTGATCTCATAATAACACAATCCAATGTAAGTGCTCTATCTAGAGGAGGCCATTGTGAACCTACATTTCTTCTTGACACATACTGAAGATACCTCAATTGTGAAGGTAAAGGATTCAATGGAGACATCAACTGCAAAAGCTCCCTAGGTGATTGCTTATATATCATGTCTAAGGTTTTTTTCTCCCCTGTATACAGCTTCCTATAAATCAAGAGAGCAGCCAGCATGAATGCTAAAACTGGCCACCCACCTCGTTCACAATGCATCAAGATAATATTACTTTGCCCAAGCTGAAACCAGCTTTCACATGATCTTAAGAAGTGGTGGATTGTCTCCATAGTAAGTATTGGACAACCTTCATATTGTCGAGGATATTCCATTATAGTCATGTCATAGTCACACAAAATGCTAGCTATCTGGCTTTGACGATCACCCTCCCGAAAGTTAAACACCATAAATGAAGAATCAGGGAAGTGATCATGAAGTTGCCCAATAATTCCCAATATATAATCTTTAGATTCTTCCTCCTCCAAAACATCCGTGCTAAAGCAGGAATCAAAGACTACAACATGCGCCAACAAAATAATCAAAAGCATATATAAAATAAACAATGATAAATCTTTAGTGCAAGGATATGTACCAAGTAATATTGATGTGTGCAAATAAGCATATATGTGAAATCACTAGGTCCAATATCTATGACATTTAAAAGCCACAAGGAGTTTAAAGCACAAGCTCTGATTTCAGTCAGTTGTCTACCATAATTCTCAGCAGATCACATTTCATTTGTTATAAATAGTAGATGCTAATAGCTGAAATTGGCAAAGTGAAAAATAACAAAACTCACAATGGCTCTTCACTGGTTATTCAACAACAACAAAGTCTTATCACACTACATGAAGTCTGCTACATGAATCATGTGGCTAAATGGATCATACAACGCCACTGGTTATTCATGGAATATTTGTTTAGGCGTGAAATTTCCAGAAGAAAACATTGCTTCTCATCTATGAATAAACATGTCTAAATAGTATATACATCACTGCATTATTTGCATACCCTTGACGTATTAACTATGAACTTTTTTGCTATGCCTTTAAACGGCAGATCGCGAGAAAAGTGTAGGAAAGAGGTGTAGTTTGAAACTGTTGCTTGAAGATGATCATGTGAATTTTGAATACAGCTTTGACGCTTCAGATCATCAACTTTATGGTTATAAACAGTGGAGTTCTACTCAATATCTATAATATAACCCATCATCTTACGTGCAACATGTGTGCTTAATTGTCATAAGTCTCACATCGAGGAAATTTCTTCACAAGTAAGGGAGACCTTATAAGACCTTGACTCCCCAATTCCAACGACTAGTTTCTGGGGTGTGGCTTACTTTAGAACTTGTGCTCGTTACATAAATAAAAGTATCATTCAATAATGAAATGTCAAAAGGCCATTGATGGACTGGCATCAAGAATGCAATGACAACATATTTTAATCAACAAATGATGAAAACGCATACAAGTCCCATGTCCGCACAAGAACTTGCAATACCCCCAAGTAAGATTTGATAGCCAGAATCATAATATTCATAAAATGACTTCACTAGCTAAAGAACCAATGCATAAGCAAAATTGTGGCAAAAAAAAAAATGCATAAGCAAAATAAGCATATAGAAAACGTACCATAAACACTATCAGATATTTCTAAAAGCCCATCAGGTGGCTTCTTATAAAAGAACTTCCGGAACAACGCCATTGCCTTCAAGATCCGCCACAGACACCTATATAACTACCCTAAATCCACCAACAGTATTTCATTGAGCTGAGAATCCAAGCGACTGGAACATATATCCGGATCACAACAATGCAACAAACAGAATTCAAATAATAACAATTCTATGAAGCAAGCATGCATGTGCATTCAGGACCACAATAATGGATTTTGTTGGGTATTAAAGGAACACTTGTTAGGCCTTCTGCCTCTCTTCACGTGCACTTTTATGTATCTGACAAAAAGCAAGAGAAAGGGAAACTTAACTCTCAAGTCTCAATCAATATATATAGAGAGAATGAAGCGTCAACTTTTATCATATGGTTTTTATTCCAATGTTGAATTATTGGGAAGATATAAAAAAGGTGGTCATTAGAAGAATAACATGGGATCTGAGATTTGTTGCTTTGTCTTAGATTTTCAATCTCTGTGTTCCATTCACATGTCACTCTCCGTACGTAGATGATAATGATATGGCCTTGTTCTTTCTGTTATTCATTATCTCGCACTTGTCTGAGTGGTTTTGCATGTTATAATATAGAATGAATCTGTGCTTTGTTGTGTTCAGGTGGGTGATCTCTCCCATGAAGATGGACAAATGATCACTTATAATTTAATTAACACGTTATCAAACATGGATTAATGATTTAATGTCATGGATTATCACAGATAAATCGAGCAGGAAATTTGGTCACGATGACGTCCGTCAGTTAGTGTTGGTTTTATTAGCCATCAGATTTTGATGGGTAGTTAGGATTAGGTGTTAATTGTTATGCTCAGGTATCCGACCCATGCAAATAGCATAAAAGTGTTTTATTGCTGTTTGTTTGTTTTTTTTTAAAACGGGTTTACTGTTTGTTATTTTTGCAAATTTACTTTTTTTTTTTATTTTGCTTAAATATGCATAACAAGCAAGTTTTAAAAACGGGAATTTGCACTGTAGTCCCTGGCAAGGGAAATTAATACTGGAAGGTCCCAACACATTCTAAAATAATTATCAAGTCCCAAGGGACATTTTCCTGCAATTGTTTGCTTATCTTCAATGACCATTTTGACCTCATAAGATGAAAGCATAGTCCCCTGTAGGGACCAGTGAGATAACAACCATCTTTAATGAGGGCAAAATGGTCATTGAAAATAAGCAAACAATTGCAGTAAAGGGCCCCTAGGACTTGATAATTATTTTGGAATGTGTTGGGACCTTCTAGTATTAATTTCCCTTACCAGGGACTACAGTGCAAATTCCCCTTTTAAAAATATCATAAATCTGATTCATATTGTCATCTTGAATTGTTGTATTCAATTCATTAGAAGTTATCCCGCATTTAAAAAATGTTATATATTATTACTAAGGGTATTAATAAGAAGGGAAAATCACAAAAAATAACACTTGAATTTGAGTTGAACAAAATAGGGTCTCCAATTCTAATTTAGACAAATAAAATATATTCCTCAATTTGTAATGAAGTTTGTGATTTGTAGCAAAAGAGTAGTTACGACAAATTCTCATGTATTTTCTGTGATACATGAGTAGTTACTGAGAAGAGTAGTTAACAACAATACAAGGGCAATTAACTGCGATATATGAGTAGAAAACTAAAGTCATATAAAAAATGGATTTCCCTGGTCTCAAACTCTTCTGTCCTGCCCCATCCCAATGAGATTGGGATACCTTCATATATATATATATATATATAAGACTATATAATATATTCACTAGTCTTTTTTGTTTGGGACAATAAATGTTCCAAATTCTAGGTCTTGGAATGACAAAGTGCCCGTTTGGTTCATAAAGGTTCATAGGAGAGACAATAGAATGCAACGTTGGGAAACATAACAGTATAATGTAATGAATCTGTCACTTTTAAAATTATAAACACGGCTATTCAAAATGGAGTTATAGTATTCAGTTCAAACAAAAAAATTGGAGTCATAGTATAGATTCTTCATCCGGTTATTCTCTAGTAAAGACTTTAAATTGCTACCATGCATCTCCAATTTTACTTAATAAAATAAAAGGTAATAAAACTCAAGAGAAAATGATAAATAAATACAAAATATTTTTGCTACCGATGCAACTACATATTTAAGTCCAACAATAAAATTCTTGGCAATATTATATATTTTTTATTTTCCCTATTTATGGGAAAATGACAAAAATATGACACTTGAATTTGAATTGCACAAAATGGGGTCTCCAATTCCAACTTGGACAAATAAGGGATAGTCCCCAATTTGTCCTAAATGAAATTTGTGATTTTGTGGCAAAAAAGTAGTGAATGACATATTTTAAAGTAGTTAACAACGTTAACAACGATAGTTGAGTAGTTATTGCGAATGGTAGTTAATAGCGATATTTGAGTAGTTAACAGCGATACTTAAATGGTTAATGGTTAACTACCCAAGTATCGCTGTTAACTACGTTAGAATATGTCATCCACTACTCTTTAGCACAAAGTTACAAATTTCATTTAGAATAAATTGAGGACTATCCCTTATTTGTCCAAGTTGAAATTGGAGACCCCATTTTGTCCAACTCAAATTCAACTGTCATTTTTTTTATTTTCTCTATTTATATAAAAAATATTTAAAATATAGTATTTGGGAGATTCATTTCATTTGTTTGGGTCTTCACTCCTCAGTACTCCCACCACTGTCCTTTTTGTGTGAGGCTTCCCATTTCCATTCCCAAGGGAAGGAAGCCATTTCATTACAGAACTTCTAGGGCAACCTCGCCGCTTCACCTCAAGGCGACACCTTTCCTTCTTCGCCGTCATCGTCACCGACGCCGCACCTTCACTTTTCTCCTCCGCTCCCAAAGGTTTCTGCTTTACGTTGCCCTTCACTGTCTCTTACTGAAAAACCATTCCTTTCCCTCTTCACACCTTTATCTACTACTAAAATCATAAACTCATGAAATAGACGAGTGTTTTTTGTCGTATTTTAGAAAATGTTTAATAATCATACTTGTAAGTCAACCACATTGTGTAATGCTGTTATTTTACCTCTTGTTTACTAGCATTGAGCTTTTCTAGGTCTATTTTTGAAGGTCATTAACTACTTTTCACTGATTTACTGTTCTGTAAGAACCTTTTTTTTTGTTGTAGGTAGGGTTTGAGGTTTTTGGATTTCGGTTGATAGTGTGGAGAGGAGTTATGGGTGTGGATGTTGCTGATTCTATAATGGGTGGCAGTAATCACTCCAGTTCTGTTGATTATATGGATGAGGATGATCAGGACTTATATAAACTGAGTGAGGTTGGGAAAGAGAATTTACAGAGTTTGTGTAAGAAGGCTGCGGTGTTGTTCTTTGATGAGTATGGGCTGATTAGTCACCAGATTAACTCTTACAATGAGTTCATCAGCCATGGTCTGCAGAATGTTTTTGATTCATTTGGGGAGCTTAATATTGACCCTGGCTTTGATCCTTCAAAGAAGGGTGATAGAGACTGGCGATATGCTTCAGTGCGGTTTGGGAAGGTTACCCTCCATAAGCCCACATTCTTTGGTGGTGAAGGAAATGTGAGAGAGTTTAAGATGCTTCCCAGGCATGCCCGGTTGCAGAGGATGACATATTCTTCGAAAATTACTGTGGAGGTTCATGTCAAGGTAATATAATCCTTAGTTATCAGAGGAGAACCGTTTTCTTCTTCTCATGGTTTTACCCTTTTGTGTATTTTATTCAAATGGCTGTTTAAGTGGTTACTTTTTGTTCAGTTTGATTTGCTTAATGTAAATGAGAAATTTGCTCTAGTTGTTTCTCTTTGGAGTGGAGTGAATGCATTTATGAATTGTCTCTCTATCAACGTCCTCCTAGTTATACAACTTTTTTGGTGCACGTTCCGACAGTTGAAATTTTCTGAAATGTGCTTTGGTATTTTTTTGCGTATGTATAAATTTTAGGTATATATACAAAAACTGGTCAGAAGCGACAAATTCAAGACTGGGAAAGAGCAGTACGTTGATAAAGAGTCTATCATGGAGGACAGCAGGGAAATCGCTGTGGGGCGATTGCCTGTCATGGTGAAATCTGATATATGCTGGACGAAAGAAGCTGACAAAGAGGACTGTGATCATGATCTTGGAGGCTACTTCCTGATCAAGGGTGCAGAAAAGGTTTTCTGAATTCTTGATTTACATTTACTGCTGTTTACGATTGTTTTAAAAGTAATTCATAGGAAGGAATTCAATTCCCTTTAGATTCTTCTTTCTCATATGATAAAGAGTAAAAGTTTCATATTGAATTCTGCAATCGGCATCTCTGCATTTTTAGGTGGCTTGAAAAGAAAATTAAGAAATCCTGTGCCATGCAGGAATCAAATAATTTTTTATAGAAAAAATTAGGAAAGAAAAATGCATGATGATGAGCTCCAACTTACATGTTTGTGTGCATGTGGGCGGTTGCTTGGGATGTTGTCCTGCTCTCACTCAACACTGAGAATCTTCAAACAAGTCTACCCACCATGGGACACCTGAATTTCTTTATTTACTCATGTGTTTTAGATTCTAGTATTTATTCTTAATAATCTTTAACTTTGTCGCCTCTGTATCACTTATTTCACATAAATTTGCTGCAGACATTTATCGCACAGGAGCAGCTCTATACAAAGAGGTTTCGTCTTTTCAACAATCCATGGTCCGTTTCGTACAAGGCATTGGCAATGAGGAGTAGGTTAATTATCAAGCTGGAAGGGAAAACCATAAGTGAAGATATTAAGGGTGGGGAGAAGGTGCTTAATGTATACTTTTTGTCCGTAAAGATTCCTCTATGGATATTGTTTTTTGCTTTTGGCGTGTCATCAGACAAAGAGGCTATACAGCTCATTGATTATGGTCAAGATGATGTCGATGTCCAGAATATTCTGTTCGCATCCATTCGTGATGCTGATGAAGCTTGTGAGGGCTTTCGTCGGAATTTTGCAGCCCGCAGTCATATGGACTTACTGGTTAAAGGCAGCCAGTTTCCACCTACAGAAACTATTGAAGAGTGTCTGGCTTTGTATGCTTTTCCCAACATTAAAGGTATGAATAGAAAGGCTCGCTTCCTTGCATATATGGTAAAATGTCTACTGCTCGGTTATACTGGCCGCCGAAAATGTGAGAATAGGGACGATTTCAAAAACAAGAGACTTGACTTGGCTGGTGAGTTGCTTGACCGGGAGCTGCGAGTGCATATTGCTCATGCTCGAAAGCGTTTATCAAAGGTTTTGCAGAGAGATCTCTATGGGGATCGTGAAATTCGTCTAATTGAGCACTATCTTGATGCATCCATAATCACAAATGGTCTTCAAAGAGCATTTTCAACGGGAGCATGGGCACATCCTTATAAAAGAACTGAAAGGATATCTGGCGTTATTGCTAATCTTGGGCGGACAAATCCATTGCAGACCATGGCTGAAATGAGAAGAACCAGGCAGCAGGTTCAATACACAGGAAGGGTTGGAGATGCTAGATACCCGTAAGTTACTGTTTCTTTGCTTCTTGATTCTTCTCTGGGGAAGTGTACAGTAGTTCTTTGGTTAAGTGTACTATGGGCAAGGCTCTGTGGCTATGTTTGAAACACTTTGTTGTTTGATTGTGTCTATCGGCAGCTGGTGTGTTCATACTGAAATATCAGCAATTACTTTTGTATAGTATATTTTAATATTTCTATGACTCTTATCCCAACTTCTTGGGAATCGTGCTTGCAAAATATGGCTTTGAGCTTATTGGAAAAGTTTGCGTAAGACTCTTTAGATGTTAGGTAGAAATTTAAGTCCCTGAACTCCTTTGCTTCAAAGAGCACCTAAGCTATTATTTGGAAGTGATTTTTTTTTTCAATTGGCAGTTTTAATTTTCTGCTCACCCAATTGAATCTGTTTGACTTGGTTGAATTTTTATCTGAGTTGTCTAATTAGGGTGTTAAGCGTGGAATAAGTACATTATTGTGTATTTCATGGTGTAACTATTGTAATGACTTTGTATTAATTGAATATTGTTGCTATAGGCATCCATCCCACTGGGGCAAGGTGTGTTTCCTCTCTACTCCAGATGGTGAAAATTGTGGACTTGTGAAAAATTTAGCTGTTACTGGACTAGTTAGTTCAAAAACAGTTGAAAATATACTGCCTCAGTTGTTTGATTGTGGGATGGAAGAGCTGGTTGATGATACCTCTACTAATCTGAGTGGAAAGTACAAAGTCTTCCTAAATGGGGACTGGGTTGGAGTGTGTGCAGACTCCTCTTCATTTGTGGCAGAGCTACGGAATAAACGTCGTAGAAATGAATTACCTTCTCAGGTTAGCTTTTAGCCTTTCATTTTATGTTTGTTATCTATGTGATGCAAGCAGTAAGTTACTTGTTTAGCCTCCTCAAGAAATTTTGTACTGTACTAGTCAAGTTACATTGGATCAGACACATAACTTGGTGTGCATATGGTTGGCTTGTTTTTAATGTATTTTGGATTTGGATGGTCTTTCTTTTTATTCATTAGTAAATGGTAAATTGTTTTCTGATGGAACTGAGGAGCTTCATTGTATTAGTCCTGTTTTTTTTTTCTCCCTTTCTGGGTTTGTGAAAACATTTTTTGGGCAAGTTATTTCATCCTCTCTCTCTCTCTGCAATATTTCTATTCTTAGTCAAATACTCTTGTTTTAATAGATATACTAATGGTATTTCTGGAAGTATCTTTGTTTGGTTCAGTTTATTTTCATTTGTTTTGAAATTATTGACTGCCATTTTCCTTCTAGGTTGAAATAAAAAGGGATCAACTGCAAGAAGAGGTGCGGATATACTCTGATGCTGGAAGGATTTTACGTCCTCTCTTGGTAGTTGAAAATTTAGGCAAGATAAAAAGATCTGACTGGGATAAATCTTCTTTCCGGTCTCTTCTAAACGAAGGTGTGATTGAGCTTATTGGAACAGAAGAAGAGGAGGACTGCTTCACAGCTTGGGGTGTTCAATACTTATTTTCAGAAGCTAAAACTTCTGTAAGGTACACCCACTGTGAACTTGACATGTCATTTTTATTGGGTCTGAGCTGTTCACTTGTCCCCTTTGCAAATCATGATCACGCACGGAGGGTGCTCTATCAGTCGCAGAAGCACTCATCACAAGCGATCGGTTTTCCTACAGAAAACCCAAGCATCAGAGTCGATACTCTATCCAATCAGCTTCACTATCCCCAAAGGCCCCTGTTCCATACCATGACTTCAGAATGTCTGGGAAAACCAGAGCGTCTTACAGGTCATGTAGTATTTCCTAAGGCTGAATTTTATAATGGGCAGAATGCGATTGTGGCTGTGAATGTACATCTGGGATACAACCAAGAGGATTCCTTGGTGATGAATGCTGCTTCTTTGCAGCGTGGTATGTTCAAATCCGAGCACATCAGGAGTTACAAGGCTGAGATTGACAACAAAGAATCAACAGAAAAGAAGCGAAAACCTGAGGATGTAATAAGTTTTGGAAATATACAAAGCACAAGAGGCCGTGCTGATTGCCTGGATGATGATGGCTTCCCATATGTTGGGGCAAGCTTGCAGAGTGGTGATATTATCATTGGGCGATGTTCGGATTCCGGGACTGATCATAGCATAAAGCTGAAGCACACTGAAAGAGGGTATGTTCAGAAGGTAGTGTTGTCATCAAATGATGAGGGGAAGAATTTTGCTGTGGTTTCTCTGAGACAGGTAAAAACATATCGTTGTCCCTTGAAAGATGCCTGTTCAACACATGCATATACACTTTCGAACATGCAGTTTCATATAATGAAAATTGAAAACAAATCACGCTTAACTTGTATTGTTGGGAAATTCTGTCATCTTCATTGCCGTTGCAGGTTCGGAGCCCAGTTCTTGGGG
The DNA here is from genome assembly GCA_029929735.1 of Mimosa pudica. Classification (NCBI taxonomy): domain Eukaryota; kingdom Viridiplantae; phylum Streptophyta; class Magnoliopsida; order Fabales; family Fabaceae; genus Mimosa; species Mimosa pudica. The sequence goes on from JAKELP010000007.1 coordinate 6,192,781, forward strand.
ACAAATTCTCTAGCATGCATGGCCAGAAGGGTGTCTTGGGATTTCTGGAGTCTCAGGAGAACTTTCCTTTTACAATTCAAGGGATCGTTCCTGATATTGTTATAAACCCACATGCATTTCCCTCGCGACAAACACCTGGGCAACTCCTAGAGGCTGCTTTAGGAAAGGGGATTGCCTGTGGGGGTAAATTGAAACATGCCACTCCCTTCTCTACTGTTTCTGTCGAAGCCATCACCGAGCAGCTTCACAGGTACAGTTTCAGAGCATGTTACTAAAACTCTTGAGCTATTATGACATACTGGGATTAATGAATGCATATTGTTTTGGGTATTCTTTAGGGCAGCCTATACTGTGAACTACCGCTTTGGCTTATTTTTTTTGACATTGCGAACATTATGCTAATTGTTTGCCACCCGTGATTTTTTGGAATTTTCTAGATGGCCTATCTTGCCTCTGCTACTGCCTCTAAAGTTTTACTTTTTGGTTTTCTTCCGGATTGTAACTAAATGTTTTTTTTTTTTTTTGAGTAATTGCAGTGTTGGATTTTCAAGATGGGGAAATGAGAGAGTTTACAATGGAAGAACTGGGGAGATGGTCCGTTCTCTTATATTTATGGGTCCTACCTTCTACCAGCGACTGCACCACATGTCTGAGGACAAAATTAAATTCCGGAACACTGGTCCAGTTCACCCGCTGACCCGGCAACCTGTGGCTGACAGAAAGCGCTTTGGTGGTGTCAAGTTCGGTGAAATGGAGCGTGACTGCCTGATTGCTCACGGTGCTTCAGCCAACCTGCACGAACGCCTCTTTACTCTCAGTGATTGCTCTCAGATGCACATTTGCCGAAAGTGCAACAATGTTGCAAATGTGATTCTGCGTCCAGTGGCTGGTGGCCGGAAAATAAGGGGTCCTTACTGCCGCTTCTGTGAGTCTCTCGATGACATTGTCAGGGTCAACGTGCCATATGGAGCCAAGTTGCTGTCCCAGGAGCTTTTCAGCATGGGCATTAGCCTTAAATTTGAAACCAAGCTCTGCTAAGTCCATTTCTCTTCCTCTTGTACAGCCTATGATTTGGCTTGACTGTCCCGGTGTACCTGCCTGTTTAAGTTAGTGTAGATATCTAATGTTAATATGAAGACAATGCTTTTATGCCAGCTGCATACAATGACTTTTGGTTGATAAGTTGAGCGCACCCTTCACCTTCTCCCTCGGTTTGTCTTAATATTTTTCTTATGAAATGAAGAATTTCTTCATATGGTTTTTCTTGACTTGATTGAATCATGTGAGGTTGAAAATTGGCGTTGTTGCCTGGAATTGTTTTAACAATCGTGTGGGCATGCATCGGGCTCCTGGCCAAACAGATTTCAGGGATGGCAAGAAATCTGGACGAGCTCATAGGAAGCATCACTGATTTTTTAACTACCGGTGAATTTTGTAGGAAACATAAGGAAATGCTCTGTTTGAAAATTTCATTGGTTTTATACAAGGGCTTGATTTTGGGTATTGGCAGTTTTTGCATACATAATAGTAACATCTCAAGTCTTTGTCATATTGATTTAGCCAAGTTGTCTTTTTTTATGATGGCCGTAGCAACACTGATCAGTTTCGCACTGAGTTTTTATGATGGCCGTAGCAAACAATAAATGAGGGTCACGAGAATAATAAATAGAGATAGAGAGTAAATTATAATAGCACGCCTTGGCCCGTAGAGATTATTTGATGCATGCAAGTATGCAACTATTATCTTCAATAGCCCCCATGCATAATAAATGTATGTAACATCAGTAAATACTTCTAAGTTCTAACGAATAATTTTCTCCATTGTTGGTAAAAAAGAAATGATGTTCTCCGTTTACTCCAAAATTAAACTTTTGTAGTCATCCAAAAGTTTAAGGATTTCAATGGACTTCTAACCCATGCTTTATACTTCCTTATCGGTGACTAATTTGTTGACATTTGAAAAATTAAGTTAATCATTTGTAAATGAAATGTGCATTAATTTCTCTAAAATTCATATTGTAGTATTACCAACCAACAAATTTTTTTGGCCTTTTTTATAAGACGCTTATTATATTATAAGGTGTGTTAAAACAAATTTCACATCCAATGAAGTTTTTTTTTTAAGATTTACGTATAGGAACCCCTGTTTAGTAACTAAAACATAAGCATGCTTCTATTTTATATGAAGGAATTTGTCTTTCTGTGCAACTCATATATTATAGAATTTCTGATCTAATTCTTTCAAATGTCAGAGATTTTCCTATGTTTTTTTACCATGAATCTAAGTTAATTAAATCAACTAGGTTAGGTTCATAAGCGAATCTAATAAAGTTAAAGTATACTTTTGTTCCCTTATTTTTGCATGAAGTTTTCATATAGTCCTTTATATTTGAAAAGTACATTTTTAATTCTTTTTTGCTAACAATGTTACTCTGTTAGTTTCACTTAACAGAAAATGCTAACTCCACAATTTTAAATTGTTATTTCAAGATTCAAATATAAAAAAATGCTTAAATTAAAATATTTCAATGTAATATAGTTCTTACTCCCTCCGGTTCTAAATATAAGACCTAGTTGACTTTTTTGGACAATCCTAAAAAAATAAAATAAGTTAATTATAAATTGATGTACCTAATTTTCCCCCTTAAACTAGTTTATTTTACCTATAAACTAATGAGTAATCTAAAAATATATCAAATATGTCATAATTCGATAACATATTTTGCATCCTTAATCTCTCCAAAAAAGTCAACTAGGTCTTATATTCGATAACATATAACCAATTCCCAATACTTGTGGTGTTGACATGCATCTAATTCATATGCTCCTTCCTTGTATAAATAGCAACTAAATACTCTCGATTGGAATGTAGATCAACCGAGTTTGAAGGAGAGTTTCAGTTAAAAAAAAAGAGTTTGAAGTAGAGAAATGACTAAAATTATGAAATATATTTAGGACTAAAAGAGTTAAAAATATATTTAGGACTAGAGGTAGTATATTTTTAAAATATTCCATTTTACCCCATTCAATTATGAAATAATGCTTTGGAATTAAGTGAAAGAAACTAAAAATAAAGAACTAAATTGAAACTTCATGCAAATATAAGTGACCAAAAGTATATACTTAAACCATTTTACAAATACAAAATGAATGTGAGAAAGAAAATTAAAAATGGTGTAATAATTTATTTTTGAATTATTCCACTAATCATTAGTTTCCCTCCAAATTGTCTCACTGTCTTTAGTTCAAAACCCCTCTCTCTCACTCTCTCTTTGAATGCTCATGCGTAATTTATCATAATGAGCGATTCTGCCTATAAATCCTTCAATCTTCCTCCTTCCAATAATCCCCATTTACGTGTCGCCGATGTGCTCATCGATCGCGAAGACGACGGCGATTCCATGAAAGAATCCAACATGGAGGGCGGAGAGGAGAGAGTGGAAAAGAAGCCTCGTTGGATTGTTGGTAGGCTGTTGGGGATTCTTAGAGGGACCAGAAAGGCTAGGGTTTTGCAACAGAGGAGGGAGACGAGAGATTTGAAGGGCGTGTCTTTTTCTGAAAGGCCTTCGGTGAATTGCAATGGGGAATCAGGTGAGGAATTAATTCTCTGTTATAACTTATATGGATGTAGAGATGGACGGTGAGATTAAAAATGGTTTGTTAGGCTGTTTTGGTAGTATGATACTCCCTCTCTCCATGTAAGAACTCTGCTGTCAAAACACCAAAGTTTAATCAAATGAAACGAGTAAAAGTTAGTTAGGCTGTTTTGGTAATATTTATTATCTTATGTATGTTTAAGAGAGATTAATAAACATGAAATATAATTAGGAAGTTAGTTATAGGTTAGGAAAACCGAGGAAATGTAAGATGAGTTCTTATATTTTGTAACAAAACTATTCAAATTTTAGCTATTATATTAGGAACAGAGGGAGGGAGGGAGGGAGTATAATTGTAATTGTAATTGTAATTAACTTAAAAGTAACATCATTAATTTGATTTAGGTAAATATGCTTTATATGGAAGAATGGGGAGAGTATGATATTCGTCATTAATTTCTAGCTTAAGGCGTTTTTTTAGAAAAAGTACTTTATTTCATCTTAAATGCTTAAAAGTACTAAGCTTAGATACTCTATTCCCCATTTGCTTTGAAAGCTGGCTCTGTTCCTTTATTCCCGCCCTTAATACCATCAGTGTTTTTTTTATTGTATTTTGATGATAAGATTTTTGCTGTTCTCATAGTTGGACTTAAACTGCAGGGCAATATAGAAATGATACATCTTTTAAGTTGGGAGTTACGTGGGGTTTGATGTATATGATTGCAGCAAGTAAGAATGAGTTTAGCAAGATGGTTGAGTTGAGGAAAGAAATGGAAATGCTTCTCCGACGCACAGAAGAGGAATTGCCGAGGAAAGAGACAGTTTCCAAGCCATTTAAACCGAGTGATACACTTTCCTGTTCCATCACAGATATACAAGACGTTTCAAGCAGTACTAGCCATATTTTTGTTCCTTCACAGCCTGTGCCGGAGAAAAACATGTTTCATGATCATGTTCAAGAGTGTAACTTAAGTGAACAAGATGAGTGTGTGGAAGAAATGCATGGGCTTGAGGCAGAACTCCAAGTTGAGTTAGAAAGGTTGCAGCTATATTTGGATGAAGAAACTGCTTTTGAAGATACACAAGAAGAAATGGCCCAGGTAAATAATACTTATATTTATTTATGACTACTTTGTTTCTATATTGACTGAGTAGTAGCTGCATATGTGGATGGATGAACCAAAAGAACTACTCCGTATCATATAAAGATTTTGGCTTTGTGAAATATATTGATCAGTTTCTTTGAAACATAGATCTGAACCAAAATACTTTGGTTTGTCCAATCTTGCATGAGTGGCGGGTAATTAAATTTTGTGCAGATATGATGATATTCATGTTGTATAAGTTTTTTCTCTTATAATTTATATCAGCTGCACAAGCTCATTTTGCCACTTAGGCTTTGGCAGCTTTCATGGAATTCTTTCATGTGGATGCTATCCATATCCAACCCCGCTATTCATAAAGATTTTCATGAAATAGATCAATTTTTCATTTAAAACAAAAGCCACCCCTCTCTTTCTGTGAGTCTAGCTGCATTGGCATACCTGAATTTCCGGTGAGACAAGCATTGCATTTCCTTTGATATTTTTATCATACTTGTGCTTTTATCAGTTGTTTTCTTTTTATAACTTCTTTCATTTTTGTCGCCTTGATTTGCGGATAAATGGGGGTGACAAAGTCAGATGTTAACTTGACCAGGAAATGAGCTCTCATTTTCCTAACTTTGACGTTATTGTGAGGTCTTGGTCTTCAACTATTAATGAATTTGAAAATTACTCCTCATTAAGGTGAAGCTTGACTGCAATTTCGTATGTTCTACAATACCATGACATGTTAATGTAAGAGTTTACTTTTGGATGAAGCTGATTGTAACTTTCATATTCTGCCAATTTACCGTAGGAGTTAATTCCTTTTCTTCTGGCAGCCCAACATAGGTCTAGTGAAATGATATGCCAGTCTTATCTTGTACTAGTATTTGCTCTCTGTTATTGATCTTCAATTCTGTTCTGGAGTCGCTGAAAATGGAATTGGCAGGTGACACATGTGGATTCAAGCACAAGAAGTGACAGTACTAGTTATCGTGACATGATTGACGCTCAAGAAGCAAGTAATGATATATCTTTCGGAGTCCATCCAATTGAACTAGAAAGAAGGCTGCATGAACTACTTGAAGCGAGGCTGCAAGAACAGATAACAGACCTGGAGTATGCTTTAGAATGTGCTAGGCAGAAGGTCATTGAGAAAGAAACAGAGGTTACTTGGTGGAAGGACACTGTGCAACTAATTTCACAGCATGTTCCAGAAACATCAAGATTTACTTTTCGTCTTGATCCTGAGGCTGCATATAAATTAAAAGTCGAGTTTTGAGCTGTTGGATAGCTTGAGAAAGTGTGATGTTGAACAAACGAGAAATGGTAACTAGTTGTCAGCAGCTTAATGTCCTCCAATTTTTATTGAGGTTCTACTTGTCTGCTGGAGAAAATGGTGTGGAACATGATCCACAAAGGCATTTGTGAAGGTAAATGAGACTAGTGGTCAAAAAAGCTAAAATGATATTGTTATCCATTTTAGGTGTGTTGTTCAAGATAATCAAATACTCTTCTTGACTATATTTCCTGTAAGTAGGGGATTGATTCATGTGACTGTAAGCAGTGGGGTGAAATTATTTTACATGTTAGGTTTCTCGTAGAAAGATGTGCAATTCCATTTCCCAATGGGCTCATCCTCGATCCAATAGATTTGGTTCTTGCCCAGGCTATGTGGAAGAAGCACTTGAAGGCTCTTTTATTTTAAAAATTCATTATTGTGTTCACATATGAAACAAATGCGTTGTAATTTTCTTACACTGATTATTGTTTCCGTTTTCATGATAATACTAATGGAAGTTTTGGATTCAGTTGTGGCTGTGAATTTTATTATTTGGCTAGAAGGTCTTTTTAATTCTAATTATAATTTTTTTTAAAAAAACGTTGTGCTTGTTTTGCGAACCAATTAACATAATCATATATCACCATAACTAGTAAATTTGGTCCTCATCTCATAAAAGAATAGAAGTCAATATGAAATACTTCTTCTAGTTCTAAATATAATACTTAGTTGACTTTTTTTAAGAGATTAAGTTTGCAAAATAGATTATTAAATTATGACATATTTAATATATTATTAGATTATTCATTAGTTTATATGTGAAATAAACTAGTTTAAGGAAAAAAATTAGGTAAATCAATTTATAATTGACTTATTTTATTTTTATAAGATTTTACAAAAAAAGTAAACTAAATCTTATATTTAGCGAACTAATATGTAATGTAATGTAACAGAGAATAAGGAAAAAACTTACCTCAAGTACTTGACCTTAATTACACCCATTACCCAATAAGAATTTGACACATGTCCAACTAACCCCATACACAACTAACACATGGAGGAGAGAGAAAAGAAGGAGAAAGTGGTGTGGGTTAGTTAGACATGTGTGTAATTCTCATTGGCTTAATGGATGTAATTGAGGTCAAGTACTTGAGGTAAGTTTTTTCCGAGAATAATCACACACATCAAATAAGGCCTTCTTGGGTATTCTTCGTCAAAGCTCTCACCAAAGGATCAAACCCTTGCATAAAAGTCGTCATTCGTTGACCAAAGGAGGTTGACCAAATAGCGTATTCTTCGCGTGACATGAACAGACATAGCCCGATAGACGCGTTGCGTTATTAAGAATTATTTTCTTTTGTTCGAAGAATCAGAATCTTACGTCAATCAAGCAAAGCAAACTGAAACTTACCAAGGAAGTAGGCAACAACTTCGCTCTCTTTTCCCTTTCAAGACTTTTAGTTGATAACGTTATAACTAAACTAATTTCCCTCCTAAAACACTAAAAAACAAAATAACTATAAACACCAAATTGAGATTTTGATGACCCACCACCAAGTGCTTAAATTAACTAGTTGATACTTTTTTTTCTGAGAGCCTTTGGTGTCCGGGCCCTTTGGGAAACCAACTAATCCAAAGTCGTTGCCGTGATTCCCATTTTGGGGGGTTGCGACTTCCCAAAGGTTCGAACTCATGATCTTGTGGGTACGCGATGTCTTACCTTCTCCTTACTTACCAGTTGGTCTACGCCCCTTGGGCATTATCAGGTTAATATTGATACTGTTATAATTTAAGGAGTGGTAATATATATATATATATATATATATATATATATATATATATATATATATATATATATATATATATATATATATATATATATATATATATAAAAGGAGTTTCCGCGAGTCTACATTCCATATTAGTTAGTTGTTAGTCAAGCGGGATACTGATGAATAAATCTAGATTACAATGAGCCCCACCACTAAACGGTCCATATAAAATACGCGTTAGTGTTAGAATTTAAAGCCACCCATCTGCCCACTCACTATTTCACCTTGTTTGCTTAACGTGCAATAAAAGCTAAGCCAAGTGCCTTCCACCTCCACCGCCGTACGCTAAGTGCTCCACAAATATTCTCCGGTACGGTACGCTGTCGTTTCATCTTCATTTGAATTCTATTGTATTGTTTCATCCCAACTAACTAACGAGACACTTTCATTCCCTTGTCCCACTAAAGCACTCGCAGCTTCAATCCGTCTAGTTTCATATTAACAAGCTATTTATTTATTTATTTCCCTTTCCTTTCCTTTTCCACTTTTACATATTGTTTGAAATTGTAAATATATAGATATTAGATATTTTGTGTGTGGTGTAGAATCTATCTACATGTGTCAACTATATTTGCTTTGCTCAGACTTATCCTGCTGAATGTATGTGTATCTTTGCCTGGTAATGATCAAATATGTGGCTTCAATTCAGAGTTGTGGTTCTTATTGTATTGGTGGTTTGTGTTGGCAGATATAGGATGGCTACTGCTGATTTAAAGAGTGGCTCGGGGAATGAGTATACGCTTAGTTCAGTGAGGGAGGCTTTGATTAGACAGGAAGATACTATCATTTTTGGCCTCATAGAGAGAGCCAAATTTCCAGCCAATTCTCCAACTTATGATAAAGCTTATGCGTCCTCTTTTGATTCACTGGTGGAGTTCGTTGTCAAGAATACAGAATCCATTCAAGCTAAGGTTATGTTGTGTGTCTTTCTTCCCTTTTTTTGCTTATGCAGTCGTGGAAGTTAATGAAACAAGTTAAACCATCAAATTATAACATATGAGTATATGACGCATGACACATGTAATTAGATGTTGGTTTATAAATGGAATAAATTGGTTTTGAGAAAAAAACATATCATTAGACAATATAAAATGAGTAATTTTGTATCCTTAATTTATTTAAAAAAGCTAAATAAGTAGTCTTATAATAATTATGAAGGAAGTAGTAGCTAGTTTATTACCACATGTTGTGTGGTTTGAGTTTGTCAAACTATGTGGTTATTGTGTTTGCCACGCATTTAAGAAATGCCGTAATTATTGCCTGATAAACTTACAGGACATGTGAGTGGTTCATTCTCTATTAGTCAAGTATCATATCCCTGCTTATCTGGATCTTGTACCCCTAATGAGACCAGATTCCTCTCTTAATTATTTTAATGTCTTGGGTTGAAATTTCGAACTTGTGATATGTTTTGATTACTATAATTGAGGTTGTATTGACAACTGTCAAGTAATTAGAAACTACTGTAGTTCAGAAGAAAGGGATGTCTGTTTCTAAATTATCCACAATGAGTTGTTAATCTTAGAGGTTCTGTTAATAAATTAGTTTTCAGTGAATTATTTTCTGGTTGTTTGCAAATGGAGTTTTCATGGGGATATGTGGAAGTAGTGGAATAAGACCTGACACAACAAGCATATTAAATGTAAATCTAGGGAATCCTGCAGGCTTTTTTTGCCTCAAACCATGCTTTTATATTAGATTGTGGGCATACACTGATATTAGTGTTTTACAGGCTGGTAGATACAAAAATCCAGAAGAAAATCCATTCTTCCCTGAATATTTACCGTCCTCAGCTGCACCTAATTACCCTTTCCCACAGGTAATTTCCATGATTATGTCATTTTTCTTGCTACCATTTTACTTGGAACATATTTTTAACATGCTATCAATTTGTTTAGATTTTGCACCCTGAAGCTGCTTCGATTAATATAAACAAGTCCATTTGGAAAATGTACTTCGATGAGTTGCTTCCAAAGTTTGTTGCCTCGGGGGATGATGGCAACTATGCACAAACTGCAGCTTGTGATCTTTCGTTGTTGCAGGTAAGGTTTGATAGAAGTTGTTCTTTTTTATAGTAAGTTTTGCTGTATGAAGTTATGTAGAGCTATCTTTGTTTCCACCTGCTGTTTTTTGTTTTTAATGAATAAAGACTATAAGCTGTTTATTAACTTTGGCCTTGCCTCTAAATAATGAATTTCACGGATGCCTTCAAGTTTTGACAGTGACATAAAGTACACATATTAATATATAAACAATCTGCAGGCCATCTCTAGGAGGATTCATTATGGAAAGTTTGTTGCTGAGGTAAAGTTTAGGGAATCTCCCCATGAATACGAGCCTCTAATTCGTGCTAAGGTATAATGCTTCACCCGTATTCACTCGAATGGATAGTTTTCTATTTAAAATGCCCTATCCTTTGGAAACAAGGAAGGAGGCTAGTGACTTGTGAGCTTAGCTCTTATACTGCCTGCCCCATTAGCAAGTTGTCCAAGATTGTGCAGCTTACTAGAGGAAATAATTAATTTAATACTCCCTCCGGTCCTAAATATAAGACCTAATTGACTTTTTTAGAAAATCCTATAAAAAAGCAAAATAAATTAATTATAAATTGATTTACCTAATTTTTTCCCTTAGATTAGTTTATTTTACCTATAAACTAATGTATAATCTAAAAATATATCAAATATGTCATGATTTAATAACTTATTTCGCAACCTTAACCTCTCCAAAAAAAGTCAATTAGGTCTTATATTTAGGACCGGAGGTAGTATTATAGAGCATCATCCTATACTTTTCTTTTTCTATTCTATAAGATCCCATTAACCTTTTTTTAAGAGAGTAAGAGAGTAAAACAAGTTAATTAATCATAATATATTTGATACCCCTATATTGATAGATTATGTATTAGTTTATATATTAAATAAATTCGTTTGGAGTGAAAAATTCAAGTAAATGAATTTATAAGTTATTTATTTACCTTTATTAGGATTTCAAAAAAGACGAGTGGGAACATGTATCATTTTCAAAATAACCAAATATCACACTCATGTGGGTCCTGAATCCCTTGAAAGAAAAACAAAGGTGGTTATTTTTCCAAGTGTACCAATAGAAGCTTGGTCTTTTACAGGACAAAGAAGCATTGATGAGTTTATTGACATTCGCGAGAGTGGAAGAGATGGTGAGAAAGAGGGTTGAAAAGAAGGCCAGGGTGTTTGGACAGGAAGTGGGCAATGATCATGATAAGAAGGAAGAAAAATACAAGGTTGATCCATCCGTGGTTTCTCATTTGTATGAGAAATGGGTAATACCCTTCACTAAGCTTGTTCAGGTTGATTACCTCCTACGCCGCCTGGATTGAACTAAGTTCATTGCATAATGGAGTAATGCTTTTTTTTTTACCTTCATAATGGAGTAATGCTTGAGGGAACGGACTTTATGCTGTTGTTAAATATAAGAAAACACAAACTTTTTTCCTGAAGTGGTGAATGCTTATTGAGATTTTTAGCTAGCCAACATTGTAGTTTGGCTTATCTGTAAGATAATCAACAATGTAGTAATAAAATATACTTCATGGTATCCGATATAACTAGCAGAGCAAGCTACAGATGATTTTAGTTATAAAGGAGAAAGCTAGACTTTTAGTGAAAAAGGTGGATCTGAGACCCATAAGGCCACATTGGGGAAAATGGTTTTTACTTTTTATTTGCGGGTGAAGTTCAGAGTTTGATAAAAAAAAGGTGTGGAGTAAAATGAAATCACAAATTTAATTTATGTAGATATGTGATCCATTATGTTTTAAAAAAAATTATTCACACAAAATAATGAATACATTAATTTATCGTGTGTATCAAATTAGGACTATCTCTATGGGCTGTATAACATAATAAGTAAGTCTATCTTCTATTGTTCACTCGGTAGATTCGGCCCAATCAATTTTATTTAAAAGTAGAGACACCTCCCCAAGCAATGCAGCTATCATAATTGATTGGTACTTCCCACAAATCGAAAAGCTCGTTAAAATAGTCAAACGTCTAACCCATTTGCTAATTGAACTAAAAGGATGGGTAATTGTTACTAAATTTACTTCTACCACACGAGGTGCAAAGTAAAGGTTTGAAATAAAATATGTTGTTAAATTTGTACCAGAAAAAAATTTAAAAACAGTCTCGACAAAAAAAAAATTAAAATATAAACATTTTAAATTCTGTTTTCAGATAAAAATCGAATAAAACAAACTGTACCTCTATTATGTACAGATAATAGGAACAATGATATTATTTATAGCCCCTTTTTTTGTCACAAAATGAGAGAATAAATTTCATGCAAAGGATTCATCATATAGTTTTGACCTGCAATACGTTGAAAGCGATACGTTTTTAAAGAAGGTTTGAGATCACTAAGATTGTAAAGGCAAGGACATTAAATTAAAAAATGTTCTACCTCAAGCATCTTCAATAGTATTCTAGCGTCATTGTATGACCCATTACAACTTTAAATAAAGAGAGAACACATATCCTTCAAAACAATTAAAATAAAGTTAAATGAAGTTTTTTCACTTTTGTCAATACACCTTCAAATCTGTGTTTGACTATATTGATTTTCTCGAAAATAATATTGCTCCACAACAATAATGTAGGAATTCAACAATCTAGTTATGAGTTAATTCAAAGTTTAAGGAACGGAATTCTTTTTCGCTGATAATGTCGTTTGGAATCTCTTTAGTCTGATACCATGTGGGAACAAAGATTGGTAAAAATCTTGTATTTCTTTGTTCATTAGCTTCTAATATATGATTGAAAGGATTTGAGTGATACGGAAAATAAAAAATGATTTTATCCTAATTTTATCTAACATTTATTTTTCCTAATCAAATCATGTAATTTCTTGATTATATAATTGATAATTGTGACTAAGATTCTAGTAATACAAAATAGAAAATGTAATATTATAATTCTAAAATTAAACAATCTGCGGGCTCTAGGAGGATTCATTATGGAAAGTTTGTTGTTGAGGTGAAGTTCAATGAATCTCCCCACAAGCCTTTAATTCGTGGTGAGGTATAATGCTTTACATACTCACTCTAGTGGATAGATTTCTATTTAAAATGCCTTATCCCTTGGAAACAAGGAAAGAGACTAGTGATTTGTGAGCTTAACTCTTATACTACCTGCTCCACTATGTTGTCCAAGATTGTGCAGCTTACTATAGGAAGTAATTAATTTAATATCATAGAACATATTTCATATCCCTATATTGTTAAATTATGTATTAGTTTATAAGTCAATAAATTAGTTTGGAAAAAATATTCAAGAGAGTTTGTTGACATTCGAGAGAGTGGAAGAGATGGTGAGAAAGAGGGTTGAAAAGAAGGCCAGTGTGTTTGAACAGGAAGTGGGCCCTGATCATGATAAAAAGGAAGAAAAATAATTGATCCATCCGTGGTTTCTCATTTGTATTATACCCTTCACTAAGCTTGTTCAGGTTGATTACCTCCTACGCCGCCTGGATTGAACTAAGTTCAATGCATAATAATGCTTGAGGGAACGGATTTTATGCTGTTGTTATATATAAGAAAACACAAACTTTTTTCCTGAAGAAGTGGTGAATGCTTCTCGAGATTTTTAGCTGGCCAACATTGTAGTTTGGCTTATCTGTAAGATAATCAACAATGTAGTAATAAAACATACTTCATGGTATCCGATATGAATAACAGAGCAAGCTACAGATGATTTTTTAGTTATAAAGGAGAAAGCTAGACTTCTAGTGAAAAAGGTGGATCCGAGACCCACTAGACTTCTAGGGAAAAAGGTTTGTACTCTTTAGTAGCGGATGAAGTTTATAGATTTTGATGAAAAAAGGCGTGGAGTAAAATGAAATCACAAATTTAATTTATTTAGATAACAAAAAGTTGTGTGATCCATTGTTTTTTTAAAAAATAAAAAATTTATTCACACAAAATAATGAATAAACTAATTTATTGTGTGTATCCACTTAGGTCTATCTTTATGGGCTGTATAGCATCATATGCAAGTCTATCTTCTATTGTTCACACGAGTAAGTTCTGCAATCAATTTTATTTAAATGTAGAGATACTTCCCAAGAAATACAAATATCATAATTGAGTGTTACTTCCCACGAAACAAAAAACTCGTTAAAATGGTAACCCATTTCCTAATTGAACCAAACGGATGGGTAGTTGTTACTAAATTTACTTCTACCACACCAGGTGTAAAGTTTAAGGTTTTGAAATAAAATATGTTTTTTAATTTGTACCAGATGTGAATTTTAAAAAACAGAATTTAAAATGTAGACATTTTAAATTCTGCTTTTAGATAAAAAAATCGAATCAAACAAACTATATTTCTATTATGTACGGATAATATATTTTTTTATCAAAACAAGAATATATTTTGATTTAAATTTAAATTTCAATGAAGATATTACATTTTGAAAATTGAAATAACATTATTTTTTATAGCATCAATATGCACGGGTTAGCAAATTTCAATACAACAAGGAGTGGCCAAGTAGTAGGAGACCACCACGACGAAGCAAAAACGAAATGTATTGGGATTATGTAGTGGATGGTGTTAATATGCTTCCTTATTTTACACAAGATTCTTACTACGTCCATGTTTAGTTGTTTATCATTGCTTTTGAGTTTGATGACTTGTCCGGGAAATTTAAAAAGAAAATACAGAGAAAAGCATATATTAGTATTTTTTTTAGGTGACAAGCATATATTAGTATTTAGTAGCATGCTTTTGTGCATGTGTGCTTACGTGAACTGTTCTTTTGAATTGATAAATAAAAGAACTTCATTGGTGAGACAGAGATGGCATGGTTTTTATCAATGATTTGGTCTATATAATCTGTTAGACCCCCACGGTTCTGCAAAACAATGTTAGAATCCCATTAAAAGAATGTGTCTATATTTAGTTGTACGAAAATACTTCAAATACGATTGTCTCCCATGAATCGATAAGTTGATGACAAACATAAAAATGTTCATTTATGCCATGACAAAATTTAAATTAACAACTTATTCTAATGATACATTGAACCTTTTAATTTACAAACAAAATTTGTTCACTACTTATCGATCTTCTTCAATATGCAAATACACAAACAAAACCTCTATCTGAGTCCATACTATCAATGCTTCCACTTACTGAAGAGTCAGACTCAGATCCTTCATCACGAGAAACCTTAATGTAAGAAACAAAACCAGAATCTGAGTCCATATTCTTAAAGCCTCCTATACTATCCAACATGAAACAGTTCCCGGAATTGCTGTGGAAGAACATGGCAAGACAGGAGCAATTTCCCAAGCAGGAAGACTTGCAGCCATTCAAATCAGTTTTAGAGGATGGAGAAAGGAATCCAAGAGCAAAGTAACCAAGTCCATTATCACCTTCCACAAGCTCAACTGATCCATTTGAACCATCACAAGAGACAAGACCAGGATTGCAATTAGCATGAGATCTCATAGCAGAAGGACAGTAACACTTGCCCTTATTCGTGCACACATAATAAGGACCACAAGGTTCAGGTGTGCTACAAGAATCTTCAGGGATCTTTGTTGGTGAAGGAATAAATGAACCTCCATTATTGTTGAGATTATAGAAATTGATCAAACCATCACTCCCTAAGACAGCAATCCAAGTGGAATTTTCGCCTGCTGTATCTAGAGCAAAAATGAACTGCCATAACAAAGACTTATTCTTATCATAAAACTTCCAAGAGTTTGCACTAATGGAGGCTGAAGCCACAGAGTTACCATCTTGATTGATGACTTTACGGTCATCATTTTGCATAGACCAATAAGGCTGTGGATTATGGAACCCAGCAGAGAGAATCAAATCACCAGACTTGATCTCCAAAATGTTGGTCAAGTTATTTTCATCAGGCTCACTGGTAAGTCTCATTCCCTCTTTGAATTCCTGCATTGGCAATAAGGTATCAGTTGGATGGCTAAAACTCTGCCAAATAATTGTACTATTATCATCACCAAGCAAAACCAAATTTCCTGTGTCCAGTAATTTCATTGAAGAAACTCCTATCCCTTTAGTATCTGTAGACCAAACCACATCGTTTCCTTTCTGAAGAAAGGCATTACCAGATTTGTCAAACACGAAATCATCAGAACTACTAACAGGGTTGTCTCTATTTGCTGTCCAGACCACTTGAGTATTGTCACTATGAACAATTACTAGGAGATATGAAGAGCTGTCATTCTGTGTAGTTAGAAAGCCAAACATGAATTGTGCATTTTTTGATTTGAGGAACATGCCGTTTTGGTCAATCCAATTCATCATAGAGCCTTGAAACCCAGGAGAGATCATGCCGGTGAACTGAAGTCTGGCATGGCAGATTTCTGACAACAGTATATTAGAAAGGAACAAGACGGTGATGATATTTATGAAAGACCATATTTTTTTCATGGCTTATTGTTATAATAAGCAGAATGAATAGTGATAATCCAATTCTGAACTGAGAAATTAAAGAAGATCCGAATGTTTTGGGTTTTGGGTTGGATGGCGGGAAGAGTTCGATGGTGTGAGGTTGTTTGAGAGGGTTATTTGGGGGTTGAATCAGAAAAATCAGAGGATATTTTTTTTTTACCAATGAAAAATCAGAGGATATTGAAGACAGAGGAGAATAGACTTCTGACTTCTGAATATATATGGAGGAGAAAGATTTTCAAAAAAAATTAAGGTTGGGAACTTTTTTGACCATAATTAAGATTAGTAGTTGGTAGTTGGGACTAGGTGAGGAAATTGCATTATTAATGATGATGAATATGAGTAAGTGTTCAGAATAAGTCAAGAATCAATGTGAACTCACATAGGATTTATTCCATCCGGTCCATAATATTAGTTGAGGAAATTGGAAGTTGGGACTAGGGACTAGGTCAGAAAATTGCATTATTAATGATGATGAATATGAGTAAGGGTTCAGAATAAGTCAAGAATCAATGTGACTCACATAGGATTTACTCCATCCGGTACATAATATAAGAGTACTGCCGTCAAAATATACTTATTAAGAAAACATGTAAAATTTATATTTAGTGTATAAAGTTAATGCATTTTTTCCATTATGTCTATATTTACCATCATACTGTAAATAGAGAGAAATATATAAATATTAATAAATATGAAAGAGGGTTAAGGGTAAAGTAGTGCAAAAATGCATTAAATAAGGAGAGAATGTGAGATAGACACTTATATTTTGGATCAAAATCTTTCAAATTTTGGTCTCCTATATTACGAATCGGAGAAAATATTTCTTAATGGAACCTCATTTTGTATGATTATGTAAGAGAAGGGTATTACCCTTCTTTTATAGGAGAGAAGGGTATTATATTAGTTTATATAGATTATGTATTAGTTTATATATTAAATAAATTCGTTTGGAGAGAAAAATTCAAGTAAATGAATTTATAAGTTATTTATTTACCTTTATTAGGATTTCAAAAAAGACGAGTGGGAACATGTATCATTTTCAAAATAACCAAATATCACACTCATGTGGGTCCTGAATCCCTTGAAAGAAAAACAAAGGTGGTTATTTTTCCAAGTGTACCAATAGAAGCTTGGTCTTTTGCAGGACAAAGAAGCATTGATGAGTTTATTGACATTCGCGAGAGTGGAAGAGATGGTGAGAAAGAGGGTTGAAAAGAAGGCCAGGGTGTTTGGACAGGAAGTGGGCAATGATCATGATAAGAAGGAAGAAAAATACAAGGTTGATCCATCCGTGGTTTCTCATTTGTATGAGAAATGGGTAATACCCTTCACTAAGCTTGTTCAGGTTGATTACCTCCTACGCCGCCTGGATTGAACTAAGTTCATTGCATAATGGAGTAATGCTTTTTTTTTTACCTTCATAATGGAGTAATGCTTGAGGGAACGGACTTTATGCTGTTGTTAAATATAAGAAAACACAAACTTTTTTCCTGAAGTGGTGAATGTTTATTGAGATTTTTAGCTAGCCAACATTGTAGTTTGGCTTATCTGTAAGATAATCAACAATGTAGTAATAAAATATACTTCATGGTATCCGATATAACTAGCAGAGCAAGCTACAGATGATTTTAGTTATAAAGGAGAAAGCTAGACTTTTAGTGAAAAAGGTGGATCTGAGACCCATAAGGCCACATTGGGGAAAATGGTTTTTACTTTTTATTTGCGGGTGAAGTTCAGAGTTTGATAAAAAAAAGGTGTGGAGTAAAATGAAATCACAAATTTAATTTATGTAGATATGTGATCCATTATGTTTTTAAAAAAAATTATTCACACAAAATAATGAATACATTAATTTATCGTGTGTATCAAATTAGGACTATCTCTATGGGCTGTATAACATAATAAGTAAGTCTATCTTCTATTGTTCACTCGGTAGATTCAGCCCAATCAATTTTATTTAAAAGTAGAGACACCTCCCCAAGCAATGCAGCTATCATAATTGATTGGTACTTCCCACAAATCGAAAAGCTCGTTAAAATAGTCAAACGTCTAACCCATTTGCTAATTGAACTAAAAGGATGGGTAATTGTTACTAAATTTACTTCTACCACACGAGGTGCAAAGTAAAGGTTTGAAATAAAATATGTTGTTAAATTTGTACCAGAAAAAAATTTAAAAACAGTCTCGACAAAAAAAAATTAAAATATAAACATTTTAAATTCTGTTTTCAGATAAAAATCGAATAAAACAAACTGTACCTCTATTATGTACAGATAATAGGAACAATGATATTATTTATAGCCCCTTTTTTTGTCACAAAATGAGAGAATAAATTTCATGCAAAGGATTCATCATATATTTTTGACCTGCAATACGTTGAAAGCGATACGTTTTTAAAGAAGGTTTGAGATCACTAAGATTGTAAAGGCAAGGACATTAAATTAAAAAATGTTCTACCTCAAGCATCTTCAATAGTATTCTAGCGTCATTGTATGACCCATTACAACTTTAAATAAAGAGAGAACACATATCCTTCAAAACAATTAAAATAAAGTTAAATGAAGTTTTTTCACTTTTGTCAATACACCTTCAAATCTGTGTTTGACTATATTGATTTTCTCGAAAATAATATTGCTCCACAACAATAATGTAGGAATTCAACAATCTAGTTATGAGTTAATTCAAAGTTTAAGGAACGAAATTCTTTTTCGCTGATAATGTCGTTTGGAATCTCTTTAGTCTGATACCATGTGGGAACAAAGATTGGTAAAAATCTTGTATTTCTTTGTTCATTAGCTTCTAATATATGATTGAAAGGATTTGAGTGATACGGAAAATAAAAAATGATTTTATCCTAATTTTATCTAACATTTATTTTTCCTAATCAAATCATGTAATTTCTTGATTATATAATTGACAATTGTGACTAAGATTCTAGTAATACAAAATAGAAAATGTAATATTATAATTCTAAAATTAAACAATCTGCGGGCCATCTCTAGGAGGATTCATTATGGAAAGTTTGTTGTTGAGGTGAAGTTCAATGAATCTCCCCACAAGCCTTTAATTCGTGGTGAGGTATAATGCTTTACATACTCACTCTAGTGGATAGATTTCTATTTAAAATGCCTTATCCCTTGGAAACAAGGAAAGAGACTAGTGATTTGTGAGCTTAACTCTTATACTACCTGCTCCACTATGTTGTCCAAGATTGTGCAGCTTACTATAGGAAGTAATTAATTTAATATCATAGAACATATTTCATATCCCTATATTGTTAAATTATGTATTAGTTTATAAGTCAATAAATTAGTTTGGAAAAAATATTCAAGAGAGTTTGTTGACATTCGAGAGAGTGGAAGAGATGGTGAGAAAGAGGGTTGAAAAGAAGGCCAGTGTGTTTGAACAGGAAGTGGGCCCTGATCATGATAAAAAGGAAGAAAAATAATTGATCCATCCGTGGTTTCTCATTTGTATTATACCCTTCACTAAGCTTGTTCAGGTTGATTACCTCCTACGCCGCCTGGATTGAACTAAGTTCAATGCATAATAATGCTTGAGGGAACGGATTTTATGCTGTTGTTATATATAAGAAAACACAAACTTTTTTCCTGAAGAAGTGGTGAATGCTTCTCGAGATTTTTAGCTGGCCAACATTGTAGTTTGGCTTATCTGTAAGATAATCAACAATGTAGTAATAAAACATACTTCATGGTATCCGATATGAATAACAGAGCAAGCTACAGATGATTTTTTAGTTATAAAGGAGAAAGCTAGACTTCTAGTGAAAAAGGTGGATCCGAGACCCACTAGACTTCTAGGGAAAAAGGTTTGTACTCTTTAGTAGCGGATGAAGTTTATAGATTTTGATGAAAAAAGGCGTGGAGTAAAATGAAATCACAAATTTAATTTATTTAGATAACAAAAAGTTGTGTGATCCATTGTTTTTTTAAAAAATAAAAAATTTATTCACACAAAATAATGAATAAACTAATTTATTGTGTGTATCCACTTAGGTCTATCTTTATGGGCTGTATAGCATCATATGCAAGTCTATCTTCTATTGTTCACACGAGTAAGTTCTGCAATCAATTTTATTTAAATGTAGAGATACTTCCCAAGAAATACAAATATCATAATTGAGTGTTACTTCCCACGAAACAAAAAACTCGTTAAAATGGTAACCCATTTCCTAATTGAACCAAACGGATGGGTAGTTGTTACTAAATTTACTTCTACCACACCAGGTGTAAAGTTTAAGGTTTTGAAATAAAATATGTTTTTTAATTTGTACCAGATGTGAATTTTAAAAAACAGAATTTAAAATGTAGACATTTTAAATTCTGCTTTTAGATAAAAAAATCGAATCAAACAAACTATATTTCTATTATGTACGGATAATATATTTTTTTATCAAAACAAGAATATATTTTGATTTAAATTTAAATTTCAATGAAGATATTACATTTTGAAAATTGAAATAACATTATTTTTTATAGCATCAATATGCACGGGTTAGCAAATTTCAATACAACAAGGAGTGGCCAAGTAGTAGGAGACCACCACGACGAAGCAAAAACGAAATGTATTGGGATTATGTAGTGGATGGTGTTAATATGCTTCCTTATTTTACACAAGATTCTTACTACGTCCATGTTTAGTTGTTTATCATTGCTTTTGAGTTTGATGACTTGTCCGGGAAATTTAAAAAGAAAATACAGAGAAAAGCATATATTAGTATTTTTTTTAGGTGACAAGCATATATTAGTATTTAGTAGCATGCTTTTGTGCATGTGTGCTTACGTGAACTGTTCTTTTGAATTGATAAATAAAAGAACTTCATTGGTGAGACAGAGATGGCATGGTTTTTATCAATGATTTGGTCTATATAATCTGTTAGACCCCCACGGTTCTGCAAAACAATGTTAGAATCCCATTAAAAGAATGTGTCTATATTTAGTTGTACGAAAATACTTCAAATACGATTGTCTCCCATGAATCGATAAGTTGATGACAAACATAAAAATGTTCATTTATGCCATGACAAAATTTAAATTAACAACTTATTCTAATGATACATTGAACCTTTTAATTTACAAACAAAATTTGTTCACTACTTATCGATCTTCTTCAATATGCAAATACACAAACAAAACCTCTATCTGAGTCCATACTATCAATGCTTCCACTTACTGAAGAGTCAGACTCAGATCCTTCATCACGAGAAACCTTAATGTAAGAAACAAAACCAGAATCTGAGTCCATATTCTTAAAGCCTCCTATACTATCCAACATGAAACAGTTCCCGGAATTGCTGTGGAAGAACATGGCAAGACAGGAGCAATTTCCCAAGCAGGAAGACTTGCAGCCATTCAAATCAGTTTTAGAGGATGGAGAAAGGAATCCAAGAGCAAAGTAACCAAGTCCATTATCACCTTCCACAAGCTCAACTGATCCATTTGAACCATCACAAGAGACAAGACCAGGATTGCAATTAGCATGAGATCTCATAGCAGAAGGACAGTAACACTTGCCCTTATTCGTGCACACATAATAAGGACCACAAGGTTCAGGTGTGCTACAAGAATCTTCAGGGATCTTTGTTGGTGAAGGAATAAATGAACCTCCATTATTGTTGAGATTATAGAAATTGATCAAACCATCACTCCCTAAGACAGCAATCCAAGTGGAATTTTCGCCTGCTGTATCTAGAGCAAAAATGAACTGCCATAACAAAGACTTATTCTTATCATAAAACTTCCAAGAGTTTGCACTAATGGAGGCTGAAGCCACAGAGTTACCATCTTGATTGATGACTTTACGGTCATCATTTTGCATAGACCAATAAGGCTGTGGATTATGGAACCCAGCAGAGAGAATCAAATCACCAGACTTGATCTCCAAAATGTTGGTCAAGTTATTTTCATCAGGCTCACTGGTAAGTCTCATTCCCTCTTTGAATTCCTGCATTGGCAATAAGGTATCAGTTGGATGGCTAAAACTCTGCCAAATAATTGTACTATTATCATCACCAAGCAAAACCAAATTTCCTGTGTCCAGTAATTTCATTGAAGAAACTCCTATCCCTTTAGTATCTGTAGACCAAACCACATCGTTTCCTTTCTGAAGAAAGGCATTACCAGATTTGTCAAACACGAAATCATCAGAACTACTAACAGGGTTGTCTCTATTTGCTGTCCAGACCACTTGAGTATTGTCACTATGAACAATTACTAGGAGATATGAAGAGCTGTCATTCTGTGTAGTTAGAAAGCCAAACATGAATTGTGCATTTTTTGATTTGAGGAACATGCCGTTTTGGTCAATCCAATTCATCATAGAGCCTTGAAACCCAGGAGAGATCATGCCGGTGAACTGAAGTCTGGCATGGCAGATTTCTGACAACAGTATATTAGAAAGGAACAAGACGGTGATGATATTTATGAAAGACCATATTTTTTTCATGGCTTATTGTTATAATAAGCAGAATGAATAGTGATAATCCAATTCTGAACTGAGAAATTAAAGAAGATCCGAATGTTTTGGGTTTTGGGTTGGATGGCGGGAAGAGTTCGATGGTGTGAGGTTGTTTGAGAGGGTTATTTGGGGGTTGAATCAGAAAAATCAGAGGATATTTTTTTTTTACCAATGAAAAATCAGAGGATATTGAAGACAGAGGAGAATAGACTTCTGACTTCTGAATATATATGGAGGAGAAAGATTTTCAAAAAAAATTAAGGTTGGGAACTTTTTTGACCATAATTAAGATTAGTAGTTGGTAGTTGGGACTAGGTGAGGAAATTGCATTATTAATGATGATGAATATGAGTAAGTGTTCAGAATAAGTCAAGAATCAATGTGAACTCACATAGGATTTATTCCATCCGGTCCATAATATTAGTTGAGGAAATTGGAAGTTGGGACTAGGGACTAGGTCAGAAAATTGCATTATTAATGATGATGAATATGAGTAAGGGTTCAGAATAAGTCAAGAATCAATGTGACTCACATAGGATTTACTCCATCCGGTACATAATATAAGAGTACTGCCGTCAAAATATACTTATTAAGAAAACATGTAAAATTTATATTTAGTGTATAAAGTTAATGCATTTTTTCCATTATGTCTATATTTACCATCATACTGTAAATAGAGAGAAATATATAAATATTAATAAATATGAAAGAGGGTTAAGGGTAAAGTAGTGCAAAAATGCATTTAATAAGGAGAGAATGTGAGATAGACACTTATATTTTGGATCAAAATCTTTCAAATTTTGGTCTCCTATATTACGAATCGGAGAAAATATTTCTTAATGGAACCTCATTTTGTATGATTAGGGGAGCGTTCATTGTGTGAAAAGTAACCAGGATAGTTAGAAGATTTAAAGAGATATAGGGTTGATTATGATTGTTATTAGGATAAATCATTTCCTTGTTTATAAAATAAAAGAGATTGCTATTTTTATTAGAGCATTACACTTTGGCAACATAAAAAAGAGTATTAGAAATTTAGGGTAACAAATTTAAAAATCAAACTGCCGTCCCACTTCTAGACCGAACGAACTTCTTTCGCGCGAAATTAGACCGTTGTGGACGCGCCTTCGGCAATTTGGCGCTCAGTAGCAGAGCTGGTCCTAATGACACATTGTTTATTCTTCTTCCTCCATCTTCTTTGTCCCTCATTCCTATTCTTCGATCTCTTCCATGTCTCTTATTCTATGACGTTCCTTTAATTTATTGTTGTCCCCTAGTGATGGAGGTTAATTGCTGCAGTGTAGTAGTATCTATAGACCTAATGACACCATGAATTGGACAGTTTGATTCTTCTTGAGGGTAATAATTAGTTCTAGAATGGTATATCTTTAAAATACTGAATACTAGTTAATGTTCTTGTGTTCTTTGTATCTCTGCTATATTTGAATATCTCTGTTGCTTGTAGACTTAATTTGCAAAAAGTCATTCTCAACATAGAATTGAAATGTTAAAATTGTTAGAGGCCATCGCGGCAGAGACGGTTACTGCAGTTTCCCAGCTGGTATGATATTTGATTAATCATTCTTAGTTAATTTCATGCATTGACTAAGTTAGTTGGGTTGCATAGTGTCAGTTCAGAGGCGATGAAACTTGTGTTTTGATTCCTCAATCCTCCTTCCTTTGCTGAAAAAATTGAAGTAGAAAGGTGAATGAGATTCCTACTTCAAGAAAAATCTGGTTCTACTCCAACTGGGAAGAAAACTTGTTCGGATTACATTGTGAAATGCGTTGATATACCTCTTAAATAGGATCAAGGTAAGAAAATGTAAACACCCATAAATTATTGATTTTTAATAAACATTACTTAACGAATCCCAAGAAAATACCTTCAAATAGGTTTTTTTGGTACATTCAGCTCAGAGGAAGAGTTCATGTTCTGTGAATTATGACAAGAAAGTCTATTATACTTTCATCCGTAAGGCAAAGGAATCATTACAACAAATTGAACTATTTTGAGACAGCTCACTCTGTTTTGGCTCTATATTACCAAAAAATACCAAAACAATAGCCACTCACTACATTTAACCCTCCCTAATGAGCGAGATAAAAGAGAAGCTACTTTTTTCTGTAATGACAACATTTTTTTCACCGTGTTTCAGAGTAACGTCGGAGAGCTTTGATGTTAAACTATAAATAAAGCGACCACCCTTGCTTCTAACTATTACCTAATGGAAGTATTCATGCATCACATGTAAGGTTCCCGCAGGTTGGTGGGCAGCTCCAATTCAGGCTCAACTTCATTTAGTGGGGAGAAATAGCAGTCAACCATGTCCTCTGATACGTCTTTCAAGCTAGGTGGGTCCCACTGCAAATGTAGACTACCAAATGAACAGATGCACAATTTGATCAAAAGAAAAAACAGATGCAAAGATTCTGGGACAAAAAAGATGAATACCTTGGGTGCGAAATCTTTATCAACCATCCTTGCTCGAACACCCTGCACAGACAGCAAGTTAAGTGCAAACACCAACAAATGGAAGGTGTACAATATGGAGGAAAAAACATCGTCATACCTCAAGGAAATCAGAGGAGACCTGCTGAGAAATTCCACAAAGTGATATCCGATATTCCCGAGCAAGACACTTATCAAGAGTTTCAAATCTACCTTCACGAATCTAAATTTTGTAGCACAAGTTACAGCAGAGATCAACTAAAAATTGTATTGGAAATAAATACATAATAATTGAACCAAAGGTGATGTTACTCACAGATCTTAAAGTAATTTTCAAACTCAATGGAGAGGCCTCTCTGATCTTTCTAAGTGTCGTTGTACACCATTCATCATAAGACTCAGCGCCTTCCTTCTCCTGTGTAAATAGTAGTTATAGTAAAGCAGAAAATCAAGTACTCCTTTTCTCGTCTGATGGTAGAGTGTAGACCACTAGCAATATATTACAAACTGATTATTTAGTGGAACACCTAATTTCATCCAGTTTCGTTTCTTTTGAGTTTTAGGGTGAGGTTGCCACCAGCAGGAAGGGGATTGTTAGAATCAATTTCTTGGACAGAGAAATTATGATCATGGAACTTAAACTTTGACCAACTGCCAAGAAACCTAATCACAAAAAATTGACATTTTTGTGTAAAAAATGTCAGTTTTCCATGAAACTTAACATGACAGCATAAAATAAGATCAAGGCTGAAGATATGCAAGGGAACTATCTGATTGATGATGGGTCTACATAACCTTCCCCCATTAACGATGCTATTCATTGTAGCTCAAGTAAATTTTACTGTGATGTTAAATTGCCAATTTCTCTCAGCCTAATTCAACGAAATTATTCCACAAGATGCTTACCAAGGCATCAATGATTTCTTCAACTGTATCGTGGCCGAAGCATCTATCAATTGTATCAATCCTGGGTCAAAAGCATAACAGTATGCTCAGAAGCGCAGAACTCCCAAAGTATAGTATACTTTTTTTTTTTATCAGAAAGTATAGTATACAAGAGAACACACAAATACAAATAAAAATAGGGAAAGAAGCCATACAGACGTGGGTAAGGGGGAATAGAAGCATTAAATGATATGTGAAGTCCAAAAAATGTTACAGAAATAAGGAAGTATTAACACAGCATTACTTGCGAATAATGCTCCTACTGTCTGGATAAACAAGATCACCATACTGTGCCAGGGATGACTCTACAACAGAAGCATCATCTGTGACCAGCTTACCAAGGCGTTCTTCCAGCAAAGCAAGCCTCTGTCAATGGGAGTTGACAAGCTGAGTTACAAAATGACAGGAAAAATAAACAATGGAAAGCACAAAAAGTTAAAAACATACAGCATTTAGTGTATAATGAGTAGCAAGGCCACAGGCAATCATCTCTACGCCATTAAGCTTCTCTCCTGTAAGGGCCAGATATTCCCCTGCATAGCACATAATTACTTAGAAGAAATTTTTGCACCATTTTCCAAATTATTAAGAAAAATATCAAAAGTAGTGTAACATAATACTCATTTACAGCACAAAATCAACAGTTTTGCATTAACCTCACCAGTTAATGGTAGGGAAAACATTTAGAAGGATTTCTCATCTAAGAGAAAGCATATGCCAAATATGGAGTTATGTTCAGGATTCAGTTTAATATGTCTTTTAAATAGCTACATCCACCTCTAATTCTTAGGAAATACTAAAAATATCACATGGGAACCATGCTCTCAAATTGCATATAAAACTTAATTACCCAAGTAGCCAGGCAAACGAGAGAGATAAAAGGAAGCTCCTGCATCAGGGTGAAAACCCATTTGAGCTTCTGGGTTAGAAAAAAGCTGCAAAAGTCAAACATTTGAATCGATGTGTTAGCCATAACCTCAACGTAACAATTTGCTTTGAGGGGAAAAAAAGAGTATACACCTAGAATATGGAAGATCATTACGTAAAGAAATGAAACTCAAAATATTGACAACTGTACTCAAATCATAGCGTTTCAAATAACAACTTTTACACAATGGGTTAAATCAGCCTGTATCTGAAAAATCACTTACAGTTTTATCAGTTACCACACGAAACATTCCTGGAAGAGAAATTCCAGCACCGCATCCCATTGTTATACCATCCAAAATAGCAACCTGCAAAAATTTCCATAGATTTCCTTGTTCAAAATAACAAATCATTGCACCAAACAACTCTAAATCTCAAGAAAAAACTGCCAAGATGGTGTAATACTTTCATGTGCCTTTAAGGTGTGAGGGTCAACTAATGGTTCAACACTTACATGGGGCTTAAGATAGGTTCCTTGAAGATATACGTACTTGTATAAGGTATTGAAAAACTCTTTAGCTTCATCAGCATTTCCTGATCATCATGAAACTTAAAATATCATGAATGTTATCATCACATCATCGTTTAGATACCTTGAGCTCGTTTAGATAGGATTAAAATTGGACATACCTTGATTCAACAAGTGATAAAGCCTTACAACGTCTCCACCAGAACAAAAGGCCCTGCCATTAGCCTTCACAAAACTCACAATATCAATTCAATCAAAACATTGATCAATCTTCATGTTACCAATTCAATACTATGCATGGTTAATACTTAATACTACGCTGCAAATATAACAAAATAATAACATTAATTTTCCCACTTTACCACACTTTAAATAATGAAATACATAGAGCTTCTATGTTCTATAGTTTTTTTGCCAAGCATTTTATCATAAAAATGAAAACATAATATATACCTTCATTAAAACAAAGCCGATAGCAGGATTATCTTCCCATGAGGTATACAATCTCATCAATCGTGAAACCTACAAACCAAAACAACCTCCATTTTCAACATTCACTAAGCAAGTCAAAACTAAAACAAACACAGCAAGAACAAGTAAGCCACCTAACCATGGAAGTAGTGAGTGCATTGAGAGAATCCGGTCTGTTAAGAATAGCAGCTCTTGATATAGCCTTTCCTTCAACCAAAATCTAAATGCACAAAAACAATCAGTAAGTGAAAACACAATACAATACACAACTTTAGCTTATTAGCTATACATTCAAGCAAATAACGAAGAGGAATGGACTGAGAAATGACCTGGTCTTGGAAATCATCGTGTTGAACATAGTTTGGTTGAGCAGAAAAGAATCTTGGATGTAAGCTACGAAATGAGGACTTAGTAGTCTCTGGTAACAGACATTTCAATCTCTGCATCTTTCCTTTGTTCTGCCTTCTCTAAACTTTGAAGTGAACGCCGTGACGGCGAGCTCCGAATTTACCGATCGGGTCGCGCCGATTTCAGAGGGAGAGTGTTGTGTTACTGGCTGAGAAATGAGCCATGGATTCACTTGCCAATTGTGGGCCCACACGAGAAAGCCCATGTACTTGGATTTATTGGGCCTCAATTGCATAATATAACTACCTGATGCTAAATATAAGACCTAGTTGACTTTTTTTGGAGAAGTTAAGGTTGCGAAATAGACTATTAAATCATGATCATTTGACATATTTTTAGATTATCTATTAGTTTATAGGTAAAATAAACTAGTCTAAGGGAAAAAAATTAGGTAAATTAATTTATAATTAACTTATTTTGCTTTTTTAGGATTCTCCAAAAAAGTCAACTAGGTCTTTCATTTAGGACCGGAGGGAGTATTATCTTTTATTTCATTTAGGACCGGAGGGAGTATTATCTTTTATGCCGCTTGAGACTTAATCAATTACTTACGAGCTTCCATTATTTTTTGTGACTTAATGCTCCTTAAGTTAGGTCACCCTTTAAAGGCCGTACACACCATTTCTTTATTGAGAACCATGTGAGTGAGGGTATTTGTGACAATTCTTATATGATAGTTTTGGAGAGAGAATACTCCCTTCGATTTGTAATATAAGAGTTAAGCCGCCAAAACAAACTTCTTAAGAAAACATGTGAAAGTTAGTTGAGTTAATGCTTTTTTCCAATGTTGTCCACATTTATTATGTAAGCATTAATAATTAATAAATTAATAAATATGAAAGAAAGTTAGGAGCAAAATAGGAAAAATGCATTAAACAATTAAAGAATGTAAGATGAACTTTTATAATTTGGATCAAAACCATTTAAAATTTTAGCTCTTATATAAGGCACCAAAGGAGTATTATATAAAGGGGTCTTGTGAGAAAGTGCATGGAAAGAGTGAGCTTGTAATTGGGAGAGAAGAGCGTATCTCTCAAACATTCTCACTGTTGCCTTTGTGTTTTCCTTTAGCCTTTTTTGTCTTTTAATTCTTGTATCAGGATACTTTCAGAAGATATATACGATCTATGCTCTGGAAGTCTGGATCTATACTATACGGAATAGTGTTTTGTTGTTAATTGATCTATATATTGTCAATGATGGTTAGTAATAGTATATAAAACCATCCCTATTGAAAGAATGTTGCTCATAAATAGGGTAAGGATATCATTACTAGCTTGTGATTGTTTTAGTATTAAAAAGTACTAAAATTTTGAAATCAATGTTTTAGCTTGCCAAAATCTGGTCCAAGTCTTTTCAATCAATAAGATGAACGTGAAGAAAAAGGCTTGTAAATTTCACCCAATTCCCTATCTATACAAGAAAAAACTTGCATAAAACATGAAGATCCTCACCCCCAGTGGGGTAGTGACTAGGAACAAATACCTCATATCTTTTATGTACTGCAAGTTTTAGTGTTTTACCCTGTTCCATCTCTAATTCTATACGTCCACTTCAGATCTACTAAACGTAACATCATGATCGAATACTGAAAATACCTAGCAATTTACACTGCCATCACAATCTTTTTCTCTGCTTCATAGCTAGCTAAAATAATCTATGGACTGCTCATTTCATCTTCCTATGATACAGAATGCCTCCTTTGTCTTGATGAAGAACCAGATGATTTGGTATCTATAGGGACTACAGAGGTTGGGCTATTAGAACTCCCTGAAGTCTCAGAGCTCCTATTCTCTCCTTGTCCTTTCCCCACAATCCACAACTTATCAAAGATTCTTCTCGATCGAGATGGTAAGAGTTGCATACCGCTTCTACTGCTTTTGCTATTCTTTTTGCTCAGTTTCCCTTTCTGACATAACTCTTCTTCATCCTTGATGCTCAATTGGCCCACCTGATCTTTGAATGACTCACAATTCTCTCCCACTGTTTTCTCATACTCCTCATCGCATTCATTGCCGCTGAGAGCTCGAACATTGGCTGATGCTCTTAGCTGTTCATAGAAGAGAACTTGCACCACAACTCGAAGTGGAAGCCGATCATTCTGCGCAGCATGCATTGATGCATCCTCTGTCAACTTCTTCACATCCATCAAACCACATATCATCTTCCTTTCTGCTTTCGTTAAACTCGGGTGCTCCTGAAATCAAAAGTCTTAGTTCCACGATACTAGAATGCAACAAATTAGGCAAAAGGAGGCCACTTAAATAAGAAGGAAAAATCTAAACAACTATTTGCCTTTAACACACACACACACACACACACATGATATGGTCAGCGATTGAATTAAGTACACTATACATAGCAATGCCAGTTAGTGTAACATAGTAAACAGATTTATGAAACTTCTTGCAGAAATCTACCTTCAAATATATGTCGATAGCTCGGTAGAGGCCATTGTGCTTTGATCGAGCATACTCTGGAATTGACTGTGACAATTCAATGAAACTAGACAAGCTGAGATTTGAGTCATGAGCAATTTCTGCTAGGTAACCGTCCACCAATTTGCCAATGTTCACCAAGATTTTTCCTTTTTCACCATCCTCGTCAACTTCTGTACTGCCACTTTCCTGTTCAAAAGCCGTCCATCCATTCAAAAGACATTGTACTAATTGAACATCATAAGTGGTTGTTTGGGGAGACCTTGCAGGGATCAACAAGTCTTTAACAGAAGCTTCATGCAATCTGCAGCTAATGCTCTTCATCAATTCTTCTCTTGACGAATCGTCTACTCCCACTAATATGGCCACTTTCAATAGCTTTAGCAAGAAGCTACATGAACAACCACCACCATGGTCAGATGGCAATAAACAGACAATAGTTTCCACCAAAGTTTTGTTTCTACGAGCATGAGCATCAGAAGCTAGTGCCTCAACAGATTCAGGCAACCATCTCACTGCATAAACCTTTAGAGCTTCCCCAATAATAACTCCATCCATTCTTCCCTTTGATTTTACAGCAATCATTACCCTTTTGTACAGATCAATGTCCAACTCACACACATCTTCAACCCACCAATCCTTAGGGACTGGCTCCATTTTCTCTCGAGATGTCATCTGGTCCTCCGTAATTTTATCAGGCTCGTTTATTTTCCGGTTATATGTGTAGGACCACATTATGTGTTCTGGGTTCACAGAAGTTTTTGAAGCTATGGAATCTATGCATCTTCCAATGATCTTCAATTCCTCAGACCATGGCAGAAGAGATTTAGTGGTCTGTAGAACAATGATGGAGTCCTTCCAGCTCCGGAAGATGCTCGAGTTTAGGAACACCTCAATCTTAAAGATTAAGTTACCTTTGTCGATGTCCTCAGTCATCTCAAGGTACTCGGCTGCACAACGAGCAGCCACCACATTGTACGCATTAAGAGTAACTGTTATTCCATAGCAGAACTTTGCACATATTTCAAAGGCTTTAGGTCCTCCAGGAAAATCTGCTATGAATATTTCATCAGAATTTTCCTCATTTGCCTTTGATACTAGCTTTTGCAGTTGATTGCTCTTAGACAGGAGAGGGAACTACAAAACACCAGAGAAGAGAAAAAAATTAACAGAAGAGGAAGCTAGCACTAGCACTAGCACTAGCACGTAGCTGATGCATCTATATCCATGAATGATAATAATACCCCATCCTTCCTAATTATAAGACTCCTTTGACTTTTTTTGGGAAATTAAAGATGCAAAATCAATAACTCCAAAATGTTTATAATTATAATTTTTCCTCAAAACTAATTTATTCTACTTATAAAACTAATCACGATCTAACTATATGCGACATATGTCATAATTAAGTGGTCCAATTTGCTTCCTTAAATTCCAAAAAAAATTGAAGTCTTATATTTAGGATCAGGCGTAGTAATACATATAAATCATCTTGTCAAATTCAGTTACTACATTTTAAATCTTTCAGCTCAATGCAACCCGAGTTATTTGACTTCACAATAATATTAGATAGTTAAATGATTGAAGATGGTCATAAGTCATAGCTATTCGCAAAACAATATAATCATCTTTCAGAAGTAAATGGATCATTTTACCATGTACCTTCTTAAAACTATCCTGAAATGTATATTTGATAGGACAATGACAAGATGCTTAAATACTACGTACCTTGTGAAGGTAAAACTTCACTTCACCAACATTAATGATGACATCAGTGGCCAGATCGGGAGACACATACCTGCATCAATTGAATTCTTCATGTTCTGATCTTAATCAAGGACAATTTTTTCTTCAGAAACAATGCATATAAAAAAATAACATGATAGATAACCTAACATTGATAGTACACACTTCCAGAATTTAATTGACTGACCACATGTAGATCTTGATTGCAAAAGACATAGCACATGCAAAAATTAATTACAATATTTCATAGTCAAACACAATTAATAATATGCAGGATCAACAGTGAAAAACATTCCAACTACCCAAAAAAAATTCGCATATGTTAAACACCAGGGGAAAAAAAATAAAAGATCAACCTTTTGAGATAAAAAAAAATATAATATGGGCATATTGCACAACATTAATTGTTAAAACTTTAAAAAGAAATCTTCTTTAATCTGGATGATTGAAGATGACGAATATTACATATCGCTTTACCATACCATAGCTGGACGACAAATTCATGACCTTTTGACACTCCTTTCCCCTTATCCCCCTTTATATCTGTCACCGGCAATAAAATATTAACGTTGTTGTTATTTTACGAGACATCCATGTCGTTAGCTCTCGCTCCTATAGTTTCAACAGTATTTCCATACTAGAAAGTTTGGTTTTTTGTAGGCAAAGACCACACACCATAGGTTGCTTTGCTTAACTTGGTTTTTTCCAACAGTAGATCCGGCACAACACACGCACACACAAGTGCTTCACTAAAGTAAACAGTACATAAAATGTTACCAAGGACTCAAAAACAAAAGTATAGATGAAAACAAAAACAGAACCAAAGACAATGACTCTGCATGCTGCTCAATCAACAAAACAAGACCCTCAAAATATTACTCTATATATATATATATATATATATATATATATATAAAAGACCAGGTAAAAAAATAAAAAAATGGAATTGGTACAATAGATTCTCACCTGATGATAGATTTTCCCTCAGCTTGAAGAGCATCAGGCTTGGAACCCAACTTCATAAACTTCATTTTGTTTTTTTTTTTTTTGAAACCTGGGATTCGAACTAAACGAGGTATAACAATTGTGTGACCACTAGAAAAAGAAAAGCTTGAGACAGAACGATAAGATAAGCTAAGCCTGTGTTTCAAAGTGGTCCATGGGCTTAACAATCTCCACTTCAAGTCTTGAACGTGAAAAATGGTGACGCTAACAGAACTAGAAATGGCGTTCACAGAGAGAGAACTCTCTCCAACTCCAACACGCTTCTCAGAAACGCATTAAACGTTGGACTGAAAAGTTAACAATCCCCCCAAAACTCGATTTTCGAGAGAAAGCAGGCAAAGAAAATGTCCTACCAGTGGGTATCAAACCTGAGTTACAATGCAACTTGCGAAAAAGAAGCTACCTTTAAAGATAATTTGCAAAAAGCAAGGAGCTTTGAGCTAAATAGTAGTGACTAGTATATTATTTATGGCGTCAGAATTGTTGCACTTGGAGAGAGAGAAATGAAAGATGACGAGAGAAATATAATAAGAATAAGAATAATAATAATAATGAATGAGATATATAGGGAGAGGGGAGCAGATGAAAAGTGATGATGGTAATAAATAGTAGCCGCCTTTGCTTTAAATCACTCTGATTCTGATTCGGTGAAGATGAAGATCTTTCTTGGCGCGAATCTCAAAGGGTGTTTTTGATGATGATACGCTTTGAGGTTGAGGTTGAGATTGAGGAGGCTATGAATGATCATCTTTCTAGGCCTGAGGACCCTGACGCGTTTGCCTCAAAGCAAAGCAGGGTCTGAAGTTTGCAGGAGGGAGAGAAGAGAGAGGCAAAGTTATGTGTGTGTGTGTGTGTTTATTACTCCTACTACTACTATTATCATTATGTATTTATGCGTAATACGATGGTAGCTCAGAGGATTTCATGAGCTTTTATGATGATGGTCGTAAAAAGCATGCCAACCTTTAGTCGACCATTTTGTCCCTCCTTTTTCTGCATAATCTCTAAAATGTCCCTCTCCTCTCATTTTCCTAACCAAGGTTAAGCTTTCTGCATCTTTTTTTTGTTGTACGGAGTATGTTGTAACCTGTAAGGGAGGTTGTAGTTTTGCACTCTTGTCAACCCGGTGGTTCGGTTCGGTCCACGGCAATTAAGAGACGGTGGTGACATTGCAATTAAGGGAGTATATAATTAGTTATAGTTATGCGGTTTAAAAGAAACAGTTAAAAACAGTAAACATACAAAAAAACATTGTTTAACTATACACTTATATAGAAAGGCGGCAAATATGGGAGAGAAATGAAGCGGGAATGAGAGGAAGTGTTAACGAGAATTTAATATTCCAAAAAGAGATGAAAAGAGAGCATAGAATTGCTATAAAAAAAAGAGCATAGAATTAATTAGGGGCAAAAATGTAGTGTTAAATACTCATACAACCATTAATGAACTTTTTTTCCATAGAATTAATGAACTTTTTTACCAGTACTATATATTCCCTCTGGTCCTATTTATAAGTCGTCAACCGCCCAAATTGTACATATCAAGGAATGGAGGTTAATGGAAGTTGAATCATTAAATTGGTCTTATTTTTATTGTCTTTACCATTCTTGCCCCTCCCACTTTTATTACTATGACCCACTACCTTTTTCATCTTTATGAGTATACATATGCCTTTTTCATCTTCTCTCTCTTCTCATCTTTCAATGTTCATTTTCAATGCTAAGGGTATATTGGGAAAATTTCAATAAATGAGTTAGTTAATGTTAGTTGGTGACTTATATTAAGGACCAAAATTTTGAGGCGGTTGGTAACTTATAATAAGGACCGGAGAGAGTAAGATCAAAGTAATTCAATTTTTTATGTTCTTGTAGTAGTTATCATGATCTAATTAACTCTCTTCATTCTTAAATATTAGATCTAATTAACTTTTTTTAAAAAAATCTAACACAAAAATTTACTAATAAATTAATGTACTTGAACTTTTTTAACTAGTTAATTTATGAGCTGACATATAGTGTAATAATGTTTGGCAAAAAAAAATATAATGCAATAATCCATGTTTAGATTCTCTTTCACTGGTTTCCCTACCCTATATAAATTGAGATATAGTGAATAAAATTAGAATTCATATTACTTCGAACTAAATGAATAAACTTGAACCTTTAAGATTTAGTGATATATTATTATAATAAGCTCTAAATATTAACAATATTTTAAAATATTTTAATCATAACCGTCAAATAATCAATTCAACTATGAGGATGCAATGAGGAGGGAAAATGATGAGGAGAGAATTATCTCCTATGATATATATAATACGCATATAAAATATGTTATGATTTAATGATTTATATTTAGTTTGTTTAACCCATTCATAAATCTAACATTAAGATGGGAGTAGTTGTTTGACAAGGGATAGTTTGGATGTAGTAGTTTAAAGTCTTTAAATTTTTTTCTAAAATTGGTGTTAAAAGAGCAAAACTTTTTTTTTAAAAAAAAAGTTTGAAATTAAACTTCAAAGACTCCCCCAAGGGGTCTCTCCAGTCTAGATAGGAATTCATTATTCAATTAGTGACATTAATTTATGGTCCAACGATTTCAAAATTTTACTGAATCTTCATAGAGTTATCCAGTTAATTGTGTGTCTATGCATTCTAATTATAATACACAGTAGTGATAGTAAATATGAAATAATGTCTTACAATTGTATATTAAAATGGTTTAGTACTTATTGTACTTTTTGCATCAGCAATAATAACTTCATGTCCTCAATTTTTTTTTTCTAGAATGTCCTCAATTAATATGTATATGGGAATTAATCTTTGTACAAAATATAGGATTATTCAATCTTAATTTTTTCTATTTTTTTCTTACACTACATGTGCTAATACTCTCCTACCAATGATTAACTAAATTAAAGGAAGACAAGAATGAGGAAATTAAGGGTGTTTTGAAAAAAAAATTGTGTCATGCAAGTTAATTCAACTAATATTTTTAATATAATTGAATTAAAATAAGTGGCTGGATACTAACTTTAGGATTTTTTTTACTACCTAGAAAAGGCATACATTCTTTTTATAACAGAGAGGAATAAATTAATAACATGCATGAGGGATTAAACAATATTTCTTTTTTTCCCTTTTGCCAGGAATTATTAAAGATCTCTTTCTTTTAAAAAGTTGTCATGTCACCGTGATTATCATTCATAATAATTTTGATTTAGTCAATGGTATGTTGTTTTCCATTTTTTTTTTGATGTAAAAGTATTTCGCATTAATTAACATAATAGTAACATACAAAGGAGTGTATCATAGTACTAATTTCCTCTAGTAGGAAATTAAAACTCCAGTGGATCTTATAGTGGTTATGTATTATTTTTACATGTGATAATCTTGCAATGACCAAAAACAAAGGAAACTGAGTAGGGCAATCTACTGC
The DNA here is from genome assembly GCA_029929735.1 of Mimosa pudica. Lineage (NCBI taxonomy): Eukaryota > Viridiplantae > Streptophyta > Magnoliopsida > Fabales > Fabaceae > Mimosa > Mimosa pudica. The sequence goes on from JAKELP010000007.1 coordinate 6,229,820, forward strand.
TGATTGAGTAATTATAAACTTCAATGCATCACATAGTGAAGTGAGCTGACATTGTAAAGCACCCATATGTGTATGTGGATTGAAACACCATAGGTTGAAGACTTGACCATGAAACAGTATCAGTATATTCATATTTGTCGTTGAGTCCCGTTGTTTCTTCATCTTGAAGGTTATGGTCCAATGATAGAAGTGATCTACCTGACGCGGTATTGAATGCAGTAGATTCTGAGGAAGCTGTGTTGAAGATAGGTTTGCAATATGCCTCTGCGAAATCTCCCTCTCGAGAGTCAAGTAATGAGTCATATCTATGTTGGTGTGCGCCTTTGCTGACTCAATAACCTGTTCAGGAGAGCATATTTTCCCTGCAAAACAGAATTGGTTTCTTGCATACCAGATTGCATGTAACAAATTAAAAGGATAGAGAAATGTAAAAATGGAATCATTTTTCCTGTATGAGAGCCACATCTCAATCCATTGATTTAAAGTCCAATGTGGCTGAAGATCAGTTTTCAGAGATAAGAATGAACCAAACCAACAAGCTCTAGCAAATGGACAATAAAGAAACAAGTGTTCCAGTGATTCAGTATCATCCCTACAAAAATAACAGAACTCTTTGTTCACCATATGTTGTTTTCCATTTGAATACAGTACAAAGAGATCCATTAAGTGAATTATTTTTTTATCAGAGAATTAAGTCAATCATTCAGGGTCTGTTTGGTTGTAGGAAGGAAAGTGAAGAAATGGAAAGTGAAAGGGTGAAAATGGAAAGTATAGGTAAATTAGGTAATGATGGTAAAGTAAAGTTTGTGGGGCCCAGAAAAAGTGTGAGATGGAGAGAGAAAACTTGTGGGCCCGGGATATATGTAAATTACCCAAAAACCTTTACTTTCTTAGCTTTCTAATTCTTAGGCACTTTCTTTGGGCAACCAAACAAGCCCAGATCTCACAGGTCACGACACATAACTTGGGTCAAGGAAAAAAAATTATTCACAAAATATTGATTGAATGAAAGTTTCTAATTCTAATACTACCACTGAACCATGACTAAAATGGTCCCCTTATCATCAATGATTAGACTTGGTTGATTCATACGCTTATCCCAACAACAACGCTTTAATCCAACAATAACTTTTACTCTGTCTTCACAATTAATAGTAGCAACCGAATTATGGCATGGAGTCCTAATTGAAGGACCACAAGGAGAAATTTTGAAAACTCACACCAGTTATATTGCTATCCACAATTTAGCCCCCAGGTCCTATTCTCCTTTAATACCTGCCCTTCCTATCCCACAAACGTGTTTCTACTTTTCTAGTCCACTTTCTAGATTTATCTTCATCCTCCATCTTCCCACCATCAATGCCCATCAACCACTTCCAATAATACAACGAGTTCCCATGTCCATTCTGTTCTTTTCTCGTTCTATCTCAGACCCTTACTGTGTCCAATTACTTCTCTCTCAAACTGATGAATAATTCTTCCTTTCTTTGTTTTTTTCTTTTTGCCTTTTTCTTCTTACTCGTTGGCTTAGGGGAGATCTTTGATCTTGGTATATATACCAATCAGTAAGGTTGTGAGGGACCATGATCCGAACAACCTGGTCCTCCACAATCATGGTGTTCTTTTATGGTCCAATCCTCAATCATGCTCTAAACTCAGCTTGAAACCACATGCGCATCGAAGAAGTTAATTAGAGTACCTTTATAAAACCTTGTTACTTTCTAAAAGTTTATGTACGTGTGTTATGGAAATTTTTATATTGTACTCGCCATAATTAATGATCACAATACTTTTAGGCACAGACTTAAATTATCAGTGGTATTTTTAATTTGAATACTGGGCACCTTGCAGGTGAGTGTATACTGGACAATCCTTCAATGGGCTGACATCGCTAATACGGATTTCAAGCATGTTGCACAACACGACTATAGAGCACTCTATGTTGGAAGTGGTGGAGAATGAAATAGCATTACTACCATTTTTTTTATTACAATAGCATTATTATTATTACTACTCTAATAATGAGCAAAGGATGTTAATTACACTCATTTTATTGTTCTCACTTCTTTTACAATGGGGATGGGGATTATGATAGCAACTAGTTTAAATGTTCGTCTAGAAATTATAAGGGACACTCTAGAAATTATAAGGGACACTCCTCCACGCTGAATCGTTTAGATCTAATTTAGATAGTTCAGATATAATATTTTTAAAATGTTTAATTTTTAAATGACAATTATTGTAGCGGGTAGAAATCTAAAATAAAAATAATTTCTTAATCACTATCATTTTGTTAAAAAAAAATTTTTATTTAAAAATCATAAACTTTAAAATATCAAATCTATACTATTGAAATTAATCTAAATCAAGTCAGCACACTCAAAAAATGCTTTCAATTTTCCTGTTACTAGAAAGCTCGATTATAAATTCATCTGGATGGATTGTACCTCATTTCTATGCTATGATATCTTAGGATTGGGTTATCTCTGGGTTTGTACATTCATTAAAGTCCACACGTGTTCATGAAGAAGGCTATACCGTGGTGATTTTGAATGGTAGGAGACCAAACAAAATGGCGTGGAGTGGAGGCGGAGGATTCTTCAAAGGTTGTATTGTTACAACTTCCAAGTTGGGTGAGGTTACTCCTCTTTTACTTCCTATCCTCTTCAATCTTATACATTCAAAAAAAAATTTTTTGGCGTCAATTTTTTATATTTTATGATTACATTCTACATAAGATTGGTGACATTTTGATATATTATAGAAAAAATGTTCAATTTTTATTTCTATATGATTTTTTCAAAAGTTAAACGATTTTACGTAAAAAAAAATATAGAATTTTATGCATTAAATATTTGAAAAACCATGTAAAATTGAAAGTTGAACCAATTTTTCCATAATACACCAAAATATCACTAATTTTATATATATAGAATCTAATGATAAAAGGTCAACAAAAAAAGAATCTAATGATACAATTGAACAAAAAAATTGACCTTCAAAATTTTTGTTTAGGTGTAGATCATGGAACAGGATGAGAAATGAAAAACAAGAAAATCACTTCTGCTTAAAGTGTTACATACATTAGAGAAACTTGGGAAAATGACAATAAAATGACACTTGAATTTGAGTTGGACAAAATGGGGTCTCCAATTTCAACTTGGACAAATAAGGGTGAGTCCCCAATTTGTCCAAATGGAATTTGTGTCAAAAGACATCAAATACCCCTATCTTATATCATCAAATTATCCCCTTCTCTCCTTCATCATCCACAAAAATGCTCGCCTCAGTAAGCGTGTTGTCGAGCTACGGTCGTGGGCTAAGTTCGGCGATGCCGCCAATGAAGACGTTGGTAGTAGACTCACTATGGTTTCCACTGAAGAAATCCTCCTCGAACGTCCTAGGGCTCCTGGTTTGTTATTAAATCTCTCTTCTTTGATTGAATTTCTGTTTTTTTGTTGTTTAATCTTATTTTTTTATTGTTATTGTTGTTAAGATTGATTGTAGTATGTGTGATTATTGTGTTTGTTGATTAGACATTGTGAAAAGTTGAGTTTTTTATGGCTTATAATGTTGAAGTTTTGATTTTTGTGTTGGATTGTTTGTTATTTGTGTTCTAATTGTTTGAAAGACTTGAGCTTTTTCTGTGAGTGGATAAAAGTTTTGCAAATAATCTAAGTTAAGAAAAGATGTTATCCCAGACCTCTGTCATGAATTCATTATTGATTTCAATTTGTCATGTGAATCTTTCATTGCACTTTTGTGGCCATGTGTTGGCTTAGATGAAACTTGAAACTTGAGCTGCGCTTTTTTACTATATAGCTAGAAAATGTTGCTGATTCTGAGTTGTAATGGAGATCTGTGTGTTATATGGTTATGAAACTTAAGTGCACATGCTTATACATAGTTTATTTTAAGTTGTTTTTTATTAGTAAATAATAGAGTTGGAGGGATAGTATATGAAGATATTTGCAGAATTGCAGTCAAGTAGTTTATCCCATCCAGTTGTCTTTAGGAGAAGTCGAAGAAACTTGGAGAATGTATAAGTTGGCCTTGCAACATTGTTTTCAATTGTTAGCTGCTCACAGGGCACTTCCCTCTACATAAATAACAGGGTTAATCTGGAAAGAGTGCAATTTTGATATAACAGAGTTATCAAATGTACTGATGATATTATCTTATTGACCATAACCCAATATTTGTTTTGTAGCTTCTTTTGCATGGATTAATGAAATGAATTTTATATCGTACAATTAAAGGTTTTATAATTAAACTAACATGGCCTAGGCTAGGGAAGCAAATTTAACAAATAGTTTGGCATGGAAAATAGAGTGTCAATATCGAATAAAATTTAACAAGCTCAAGCAATAAACATATGCTTACACACAGACTGATGGTGATTACATTCTGAATTTTAGAGCACTCATACCCTCTTGATGGATGTGAATCATTAATGCCAGGAAGTAGTTCAAGTTGCATTTCTTTTTTATCAGGATTCAAGTTGCATTTCATTATCATTGCTGTCCTAATTTTGATGGATTTGAATTCTAGGAATTGCATCAGAGTAATATTGGGGTTATGATCTACTTCTTGTAGCTTTTTAGTCCTTGGAATTGAGGTTATGATCCGAACTTGTGTTTTTTTCAGTGTAGCGAAATTTATGAATGGATTAAACTATATATCCAATTTTGTTCAGATTTGTTATTATTTTTGAGATTTTGTGGCTTCTAAATATGGGATGAGGCACTATTCAAGTATTCATTGATAAGTCATGACCTATTCTTCTTACTTATCTGACTATGCAGCTTTCACTGTTGTATCACTAAAGTAGGTTCACTGTTGTATCACCATGCAGAAAGAGGCCCTGAACACAATTGAAGTTTCTCAATATAGAGCTGATGTCCTGAAGGATTACATTTATAAAATGTTCTATGATTACCTACCCATCTGGGGTTTCCTAGGGTAGAAATTTTGTAATCTAGTTTTGCTTGATTGGTAGAACAATGCTTTTCTTATTGTTTTGCATGTGAGAAGCATTTATGTATTGAAATGATTTGGCTGGAGTAGATTGAATAAAAATTGCTTATTTTATGTCATATCATGTCAATGTCCTTCATATCGCTACTTATTACCAAAGTATCGCAATTAACTGTCATATTTTCTCTTGGTTACCACCTTTATTTAACTACTTGCCTGAAAAACAAAAGGGTTATTCACTGCCTAAGAATCGTAATTCACTATCCTGCATATTGCTATTTACTATCAAAGTATCGCAATTAACTGCCACGTTTTCCTAAGGGTGCCCCTTTGATTAACTACTTGCCCGAAAAACAAAAGGGTTATTCACTGCCCAAGAATCGCAATTCACTACCCTACATATCGCTATTTACTATCAAAGTATCGCAATTAACTGCCACGTTTTCCCAAGGGTGCCCCTTTGATTAGCTACTTGCCTGAAAAACAAAAGGGTTATTCACTGCCTAAGAATCGTAATTCACTATCCTGCATATCGCCATTTACTATCAAAGTATCGCAATTAACTGCCACGTTTTCCCAAGGGTGCCCATTTGATTAACTACTTGCCTGAAAAACAAAAGGGGTATTCACTGCCCAAGAATCGCAATTCACTACCCTTCATATTGCTATTTACTACCAAAGTATCGTAATCAACTACCACGTTTTCCCAAGGGTGCCCCTTTGATTAACTACTTGTCTGAAAAACAAAAGTGTCATTCCACTGCCCAAGAATCGCTATCACTACCCTTCATATTGCTATTTACTACCAAAGTATCGTAATCAACTGCCACGTTTTCCCATGCTTGCAACCATTTTCAAACCCGATTAACAAACCTGTTACTATAACAGCACTAATTATCAACAACAATAAAGAAATAAGGAAGGACATCATATTGTGGTTATCAACATTAAGAACTTGATATGACATTCACACAACTTCAATACATTACATATATATGTCGCAAACATAATAACATTTTTCTTGACAAGTGAACATTAGGATTTTTCAAGCCCCCTTATGTTTTCTTGTCATGTCTACCTCCAAGCATAATGCTTTCACTTTACATTACTTACAAAAAGGGATAAGAAGCATATATATTGACCCTTATTCAAAAAAATATATAAGGGTATGCTCCTATCCACATAATACAAAATAACAACCTTCAAAAAGTCATTACTCCATTGTTACGCCTTGCTTTATCTTGAGTTTGGATTCTGGCAGCTCCTCCTAGTGTGTCCAGGTTTCTGCAAAGTTTTCATTATATCAAAACAAATTTTCCAGTTCATCATCATTGATCAGGTCCACTAACACTTTTTCATCAAACTTCATCGTATATTTCATCTCACATAACATCTCATCTATGTTGAACCATTCTCCTACCAAACCCTTCAATTCTTCAAATGTAACCCCTTGCTGTAAACTTTTAGATCTGGTATTACCACCACAATATTGATCTCTACCTTCAACATTCTTTTCAAAATTCTCCCCCACATGAAAATAACACATGAGTGATTTTGAATGTGTCATCCTGCATGCTAACCTACACAAGAACAATCAAAGATTAATCAAAATGTGTGTTCTTATACACTTATATTTTTGCAGCTTCAATTATGATCCAATAGAGTCACATGTTTTGTTAACTACTATGGTACATGTATTAACTATCCAAGTATCACTAATAACTATAATGGGTGGCATATTCTAGTAACTACTCCAGAATCACGATTCACTACTTCCGTTAACGTTATTTACTACCAAATTCTAGTCCACCTACTGTGATACATTCTCAGCGGGAACTCAACTGTCAAATGACGAAAACAACAAAGTCATCATCTTTCCCATGCAACAGAGATCATTCCTACTCCCTTAAATCACCCATCTCATCTATCATCATCCAAAGGAGTTCAAACTAAAAGAGATATATAATTTTTATCTATATTATTCACATAAATCAACTATTCAACTTTATATTATCATCACTCTTTAACCCATGATCAGGAAAAAAGCAAACTTGAAATCATTTATCAACATTGAAGAAGACCCAACAAAATAATGAACCAAAGTATCATTTTTCACCTCATACTTTAAGGGAGCATACCATCTTGATCAAAATAATATGTAAAGTTCCTACCTTTTTCTCCTTCACAAGCTTCACCTTGGCTAAAATGGCTTCATCCTTCCCTCTAACATGCAAAGAATGCAGAAAAGTTTCCAACTTGTGTTTAAGTATGTTATCTTGATCATAATAATACCCAAAGTTTCCACCTTTTTCCCCTTCCAAGCTTCAACTTGGCAAGCAACAAGAAGAAGATGAAGCTTGGTTGTTTGGGCCAAGCAAGAAGAAAATGAGAAGAAGAATATGTTTTATGAAAGGGGTAGGCTTGGTTTTGTTTTATGTAAGGGAAGGACTGTTTTGTCATTTGGCTTAAATTTCATTTGGACAAATAGGGGACTGACCCTTATTTGTCCAAGTTGCACCCTTATTTGTCTAAGTTGTAATTGGAGACCCTATTTTGTCCAAATGAAATTCCATGTGATAATTTGAATGGTTGAATCATCAATTACCCATTCATTTATGAATTACCTAACACAGGTTCCCAATATAGTATATTTTTCCGGTCTTAAATTTAAGATATGATTGACTCTTTTTTGTAGAGATTAAAGTTACAAAATAAGTTATTAAATTATGGTATATTTGATACATTTTTAGATTATCTCTATTAGTTTATAGGTCAAATTAACTAACTTAAGAAAAAAATTAAGTAAATCAATTTATAATTAACTTATTGTGTTTTTTTATTTCCAAAAAAGTCAATTAGGTCTTATATTAAGAACTGGAGGAAGTATATCATAAGTGTATCCAATCAATTTATTTACATTTGAATCTTAATTACTCTATATTTTCCCGTGGAAAAATCTCAAATAAATAATAGTTGAATTTCAAAATCATAGAAAGAAAAGTTTGAGTATTATATATTGTGATTCCACTAGTTAATTTTGCTTTCAACTAGTTAAAATGATTTTGAAGTTCAATTACCCTTATTTGAGATTCCCATTCTCTCTCAAGTTAGTGACGAATTTTATTTATCAGTAACCCACAAACTGGCTTCCCAAGAACTAGTCACACACACACATATAGGTCTGCCTTTTGCGTTGTTTGCATCAGCCACAACAAAAACACACACACACACTATATCCGCAACATCAAGCCAAGCCAAATAGGTACATCCCTTGCGTGACAGCATGTGGGATAGATGCAGTACCTTTCACAACAAAAGTAAGGGTCCACAAAATCATCTAATCATAAGATGGTTGAAGGAAGAATTCAAGGAAAGGTTTTTGCCATATATACAAATATTATATATATGTACTCACACTCTTGGCTAGCTAGCTAGGTGCATTATTATTATATGAGGCCAAACATGGACTTAGATTCTTTTTCTACTTTCGAGCCATCATAACAGTAACGAGTCCAACAGAGTTGTTACATAATAGATACCATAATTGAGAAAAAAAGGATAAAGAAGGAAGAGATCAGTGACATGTATAGTGGTTAATCATGTCCAAAAACCTCTGTTTAAATTTGGATAATCAAGCCTTACACAATTTTACAAAAAAAGAGGGTATCTTGCAACCTTTTAGTCAAATCATCTGCACGCATGTGTGGTTCTTATGGAGAAATCATGAGTGAAATTAGGCGTGGAGCTAAAGGGCGTCACAAATAAATGATGATAGGTATTTTATTTCTTTTTTTTTTCTTTTTTATGGATGGAGGGTCCCAATCTGTAATAATGTTTGGGGTGTGGAGGGACTTTTTCATAGCAAATTGGGCAGCTTAGCTAGCTTTGTAGGGGACCATGTGGCTCCCTTTATGCCCAACCTCTTTCTTTTTTTATATATTCCTCTTCCCATAACTTTAAAACAATTTCCACCATTTGAGCTATATCATCTAATTTGGGTCACAACTCCTAGATTCTCTCCATGTTTTGTGTTCTTTATCAGTGTTTGCTGTATCTGTAAATGTTGCAATAACGACGATGAATGCCACTGAAGTTGCTGGATGATGATATGTATGCGCTAATGCGCCCACACATGTATGGTACCATATTGTCTGGCTTTCAAGCAATATGCGCTTTTTGGTGCAAGGAAGCTATTAATTGAAAAGAATGATACATTCTCTGGTCAGCCAGCCAAACTTTATTATCTTTGACGAGTTACTTTTGATTGAGATGATGACACCCCACTAGCTTATTATTAATACTTTAATATGTTTTGTAGTTGCCTCTCGTTCATTCTTATCATACCGACTAGAGGTCATTTGTCACGAGTATCACATTGATATGATGGAGAGGGTTACCATGAATGAAGAGCCTTTATTTGAAGGTGTTAAGTTTCCCTATTCTCACAAATGATGTTTATATAACTTTTGGTTCATCAAACAAAGCTTTTGGACTATAATTTTCCCAATAATTTGTGTTTATTAAAATAATGTTTTCATTGTGAGCAGCCCAATCAATAGCGCAGCTACATGTACAGAATTTTGACTGAAGCTGTACTGTCAACTTGTGTTTTCATTGGGGGTTGGCAATATATAAGAGATGTCTACTTACGGAGGATTATGATTAGGAGACCGAGTAATGCTTAAAGTTGTATATGCAGTCTTTGAATTCTACATCGTTGATATATATTGAGGCTAAAGTTGTATATGTTTCCGTTGGCTCTCATGTTTTGGTGTAATTTGGAAGTAAAATAAAGTTTTTATAAGGTATTGATATCAACAGCTTTCCGAATTTGATCCCTACCACGTTCAAGTTGTTTGAAAATGACTCCAGAGAAGTGGCCACACGATAGTGAGAGGTTAAATAAATATATCTCCCCCTACTTTATTCTGGAGAGCTTGATATTATCTGATCACGGTTATCATTGTTATTATCTCCTTTTCTCACTTTAAAGATGTTGATGCACTGTTTCAAAATATGTGATATGTCCTTGATTATTTAATGTTTAATGATAAATCTTTGAAGTTGGTGTTGACTGTCGAAAGAAAAATGGCTTGAAGTTGTTTATCTTGAATTTGTTGTTCTTAGAAATTTGATTTTTGGAGAATGTCCGCCCACTTCTTTCTATTTCACTCCTTAGGCCTATGACGATAGTTTCGAACGCAATGAAACTAAACAAAAAAGGTCAAAAACCTTATTCACTTCGACGGGCCTAAAAGCAATCATTGGGCCTATAACAGCTGAGTTGATAAATAGGTTGAGAATCGAAGTATAGGTCAACAAAAAGAATTAAGATTTTTTTTGGCCAAAACAAAAAGAATTAAGATTGTTGTTTGATTGGGTGTAAAAAAATTAATGGGTTATTAAGAAGCATGCAATGCTTTTGGGCCAAATTGAACCATAGCCTTTGTTTTGGGTCAATTTAGGATTTGCATGATTTGTAATATTCACCTCGACATCATTAAATCACACTCTAATTCCAAATCACAAATCAGACTACAACAATTTTTTTTATACTAAGACTAATAAAACTTTGATAGAAAGAATACAGAAATTTTAATAGCCAGAAAAATTTCATACTTTCTTTCCTACAGCAAGCGAGCTGTTTTTTTTATCCTTTTCAAATTATCAAGCATTTAAAAAATCTCACGCTTTGAATTATACACATTCAAATCTCATGAATGGACATTTTTATTTGGCACATTATATTGGTCTTGAAGATTTCTAACACTATTAGTATAGTATTTTACACCATTGATGGATTTATTTTCATTTTAAACATGCTACAACTAAATCAATTTGAAGTAGCTAAGGCGTATTCACTATATTCGGAAAGGGGATAGTCTTGTCTATGTGGGCCGTACTTCTACCCACAAATCCGAATTAATCGGTTGCCTATGTGGGCCGTACTGCTATAACTGGATTGGTGTGATGGAATTTGATGACAACCCCATTTACACGTGGTATCCAACAAGCCTCAGTTCTATCAAGTTTGCAAAGTTTTGCAATTCCAACTAACCATCCTCTAGCGCTACCCCTCTTTCCCACCACCGACATCCTTTATATTTGCCACCGACGTCCTCCATATATACTCAAATGCACCGACCTTCTGTACATTAATGTGTTCGTTTGAGGTGAGAGGGCACTCTGTATAGGAAATGATGCCATGAAAGGAAAAGCAATTATGCATGACTATCCAAGTTTTAGATCTCTTGTTTGCGAGGACCTTTTGTTTAGAATTGAAACTCGAAATTGGTCCTTTGTTCTCACTCCATTTAATTTCCAAATCTGATCATAGCGAATGTAAGTGGGATTTAGCGAGTTGTGCACGATGGTGGTTGGGTCGAAGGAGGGGTGACAGTGGATTTTTGGGAGTTGGGACTGAAAAAATGTGAAGGGCTAAGCATATTCATTTAGAAAAAATAATGTCTCATTTCCATAACATATCAATCACCATGCACTTTTTTGCACCTCATCTCCCTATCAATTCCAATATCCACATTTACCAAAATTCCAATGTACCAAATGAGCCTAATAACTTTTAAGATCTCAATGGAGAATTTGTCATTCTAAGGGTAGGATTTGAGTACAATTTTCCCTACAAAAAATGGCAAAAGCACAATCTTGCATAGCTTAGGAACTGCAATCAAAGAACAGATAGAACATGAGAAAATCCGTCATAACTCATAAGAGCTCATATCTTAACCTTTTTAGTCTTAATCATAAAACCACTGTAACACTTTTAGAGGAATCAAATGTACAAACTTAATATTTTTTTAAAAATATATAATTATCTTTTTCCCTCAAAACCAATTTATTCCGCTTATAAATATGCATATAATCTAATTACATGTCATATATGTTATAATTTAGTGATATAATTTTCCTCTAGAACTTCTAAAAAAAGTGCAAGTGATTTATTTGTGGTGAAATATTAAGAGATGTGGTATTTAAATTTAGGATTAGGATTGGAGTTAGTAATAAATTGTTAATGTAGTTGGGACTAATGTCTCCTTCCGCCGAGTTGCTGTTGTTGTCGTTTATTAATCTCCCCGACAACGGACATTACAATTTACAACAACAACACCTTCTTCATTCGAATAAAAGGAAACATCAAATCACAATCACATGGAGTATCTATTAGATCCAATCCCTTAGCTTCCTCTTCCTGCTCTCTAACGCCATGGCCTTCTTCTCCAGATCTCCCCTACTCATCTTCTCTTCGCTTCTTCTCATCCATGGGGCCCACTCTTTCTACCTCCCCGGCGTTGCCCCTCAGGATTTTGAACAGGTTAGGTTTCGTTTTATAATCGATCTGTGTTTGGGATAATCTGATGCTGGATTATTTAGTTTCAGCTCTATGTTTTATGTGTTTTGTTGATTCATTCATGTTCTGAGATGTAATACTTGTTCTGCACTTACTTACTGCCAATTTTGCATGCATTATTGTTCACTGTGGATTGTCTTTGTGAGCATAAAGGATCCATTGGATCTTCCGTCCATTTTGCTGAGCATTCTAGTGGATTTAGAATTTTAAGAGTGTAAAGATGCTTCCTTGATAGGCTTTGGGAATGTAATGTATATGCCTTTCTGCCTTGCACTTGTGTTCTGCTCAAATTGCCATTTTTATTTGTCTTTGGTGCAGGGAGATGCAATGCAAGTGAAAGTTAACAAATTGACATCAACCAAGACTCAACTTCCTTATTCATATTATTCTCTTCCCTACTGTCGCCCTGGTAAAATACAGGACAGTGCAGAAAATCTTGGCGAAGTACTACGCGGTGACCGGATTGAAAATTCCCGCTATGTGGTCAGTTTAATATTACAATTAATAGTTAATTTTGACATGATTTTTTATTAGGGATATCTGCTAATGGTGACTTGGTAACATTTTGTAGTTTAAAATGCGTGAGCCACAAATGTGCAATATATTGTGTAGGCTGAAACTTGATGCCAAAACTTCAAAGGAGTTTAAAGAGAAGATTGACGATGAGTATCGGGTGAACATGTATGGCATGCCAATATATATGTTATATTTGTCTGTGTGTGATTACCCTTTTGATCTTTTTATGGAAGTTGTATTTTTCTTATGATGGTTCTACCTATTAATTCACAGGATCCTAGATAACCTTCCCCTGGTTGTTCCCCTAAAACGAATGGATCAGGATTCTACTGTTTATCAGCTTGGTTTCCACGTTGGACTCAAAGGCCAATATGCTGGGGTATACTCTTTTTTCTTTAAATTTGAAGCAAAATGTCTCTTGTGAATGTCAATTATTTGCTTGCTTACTATTTCTTTATGCAGAGCAAGGAGGAGAGCTACTTCATCCACAACCATCTGGAATTTACAGTCAAGTATCATCAGGTTGCGCAGACTGAAACTTCCAGAATTGTTGGTTTTGAGGTTAAGCCATTCAGGTCCCACACTTAGCCTTCGCTATTCTTTTTTATTCCTTCTAACTGGTTAATCTTTTGTAGCAGTTAGTGTGATGATTTTCTAAATTTGGGTGTTGATGTAGTGTTAAACATGAATATGATGGAAAATGGGATGATACAAAGACCCGCTTGACAACCTGTGATTCTCAAACTAAACGCACAGTTGTTAACTCCAACGCTCCTCAAGAAGTCGAAGAGAACAAGGAAATTATATTCACATATGATGTTCAATTTCAGGTGAGGTTACTTTGATAGAATGGAACCTGCATACGTTTTGTTTCTTGTTTAGAATGCCCAGCTGCTCACTTGAGCCTAGCTTTTGTATATAAGGTCTCGGATTCCCTTTGCGGGCTGGATTTATTATTGCTGTTATTCTCTTGCCTTCTAATCAATAACACTCTTCTGATATGTAACTAAGTTGTGTTCACATATTTCTTCCACCTATAATCATTGTTACTGTTTTTAGGATAATATGTTTGCTCGTGTCTTGTTCTTATTATTTGCTTTTATCCTTTGTTGTCTTTAGCCAAGTGATGTGAAGTGGGCTTCGCGGTGGGATACCTATCTGCTCATGACTGATGATCAAATTCACTGGTTCTCTATTGTGAACTCTTTGATGATTGTTCTCTTCCTCTCGGGTATGGTGGCGATGATCATGCTTAGAACACTTTACCGTGACATATCAAAATACAATGAGCTTGAGACACAAGAGGAAGCCCAAGAAGAGACTGGTTGGAAACTTGTTCACGGGGATGTGTTCAGACCCCCTAACCACTCGGATCTGCTTTGTATTTATGTTGGAACTGGTGTTCAATTTTTTGGGATGATATTAGTGACCATGATATTTGCCATCCTTGGTTTCCTCTCCCCTTCAAACCGAGGTGCACTGATGACAGCTATGCTTTTGCTTTTTGTATTCATGGGGATTTTTGCTGGTTACTCTTCTTCTCGCTTGTACAAAATGTTCAAAGGATCAGAGTGGAAGAAAATTGCCCTCAGGACTGCACTCCTGTTCCCATCAACTGTCTCTGCCATTTTCTTTGTACTGAATGCTCTCATATGGGGCCAAAAATCATCTGGAGCTGTGCCTTTTGGTACCATGTTTGCTTTGATCTTTTTATGGTTTGGAATCTCAGTTCCACTTGTTTTTGTGGGCAGTTATGTTGGATTCAAGAAGCCTGCTATTGAGAGCCCCGTGAAGACTAACAAAATCCCAAGGCAGATTCCTGAGCAGGCTTGGTACATGAACCCAGCCTTCTCAGTTCTGATTGGAGGAATTCTCCCATTTGGAGCCGTCTTTATTGAGCTCTTCTTTATTCTCACCTCAATCTGGTTGAATCAGTTTTACTACATCTTCGGCTTCCTCTTTTTGGTCTTCATCATCCTCATTGTCACCTGTGCAGAAATAACTGTTGTGCTTTGCTACTTCCAGCTGTGCAGTGAGGATTACCTGTGGTGGTGGCGGTCATACCTCACATCAGGATCTTCTGCGCTTTATCTCTTCCTATATGCCACTTTTTACTTCTTCACCAAGCTTGAAATCACAAAGATGGTGTCTGCCATATTGTACTTTGGCTACATGCTCATAGCTTCTTATGCATTTTTTGTGCTAACCGGCACCATCGGATTCTATGCGTGCTTTTGGTTCACAAGGCTAATCTACTCCTCGGTGAAGATCGATTAGTTACATCAGCTCAGCTTATTCAGGTTGAATATACTTGAAGAAGGATGGAAGATATGTTATGCAAGATCTTGTTCAGGTACTAAGGATTTGGATTTTGGAGTTCAAGTCCCATGTTCAGATGTAATCTATTTTCTATACGATTTTGAACTGAGGTTGGCACATGTATTATTTTATTCTGCGATTTTTTTTTTATTTCCAAGCCAAAATTCTTGATGTAGGATTCTTGGTAAGTATAGCTTGTGTTCACGCCTTTACGGTCATTCTTCAGAGAATCAGAAGAATCCCGTGGATGTTTCATGATAAATGATGTATTCTGGCAAATATAATATCGTGAAACCTCACTAGTCATGCATCTGGAACTTGTGGGTTAGTCCCTGAATCCTTTTGGAAATGAAAAATGAACAGTCAAAGCTTTGCTCTGACAATAGTGTTAGCGAATTGTGCCATATGTCTGAATTTTTTAGTCCAATTTGATCTGCCTCAGATGAACTATTGAACGAAAGATTTGCTTTTATGCAAGCTTGTATTGTTCACCTTTAAGCATGAGTAGTTATAGTTGTGCTCTTCCAGAAAAAGGGACATCAAAATATAGCCCATTGAACCCAACCACAGTATTAGGACCCTAATGATTCGGTTACTATCGTCAAAAAACAACTGAAGGGCATCGAGTTTTGTAGCATTTCATGCATAAACAAGGCATATTCATTACATTTTTACGAGCCATCTAACACGGACAAGTCCTATACTAACAAACTGAGCCAACACTACAAAGGGTGCCTACTCAACGGAAGCCTTTGCAACATCCTCAGCACAGGCTTCAGGATTCTTATTGATGGATGAAACCGAGTATCCTACTGCGGCCGTGAGAAGTAAACCGACGGCGGTCATGGTGGCGCCGGTGCCGATGGAAAAAACACGCCTCCATTTAATTAGTCCCATGGGGCTGTAACCAGGGGGACTCATTCTGTGAGTATCTACTCTTTTCTTCCATTGATCCTCTCTCCCATCCATTGAAAAAAATATCTCCCACTTTTGTCTCCCTTGTTTGCCTTGTAACAAGAGAATTTAAGCACTTGATATTAAACTAACAGAGAAAAGGGGATGCAATTGCCACGTCTACAAGAAAGTGCATGTGTTACCCACTCGTTGTTGCTACCTGTCACCCTATCTCCTCTCATGCTTTCTTATTCGGTGGAGCAAACCAGTGAAATACATGAACGTAATTTGAAACTTAATTTTAGTCGGTTGATGATTTATGTGAAGGAATTCACATTTGTTTAGAGATAAATACTTAAGTAGTTTATTGAATGATAAAAAACGAGATAACTTATGGATTAATTATGATTAAAAAAGAAAACGGATGATGAATTGTTGCGTTTTAAAAATTGCGGCCAGAAAAATCCCATAGGCACCATCACCATGTATGTGGCCTATCTCACATTTTAGACCGTTGGTTTACAGTCCAGTACAATGGCACCATGGAGTAAGCCTATGGCCCACACGCCAGGCCTTTCTTCAGATATTCCCTCTAGTCTCCAACGGCTAGTTTCTCCTTTATTGTGCCTCCCCTATTAGTATAAATAATCCCAACGTCTAGTCCCTTATGCAATCAAAGCCTTCATATCCCATACACATCTCTGAATACCTGCAAGTGTAAATACAGGCCACTCCTCTGTCCCTTTTTTCGCTCATCAGAATCCATGGCTGGTTTACCAAGAGCTGCTTCCCTTTCCCTTTGTTTTGTCTTCCTTCTCTTTGGCTTCTCTGTAGCCAAGGAAGTCTTAGTTGGAGGCAAGACTGATGCTTGGAAGATACCATCTTCTGAATCAGATTCTCTCAACAAATGGGCTGAAAAGTCTCGTTTCCAAATTGGTGATTACCTTGGTAAGTACTTATGTCACTATATATAGCATACCATGGTTTCTGCTTTCTGCATAGAATAAAATCCCCACTCATAAAATCACTGATTCTTTCTCTTTGGTATTTTTTTGGTCAGTCTGGAAATATGATGGTGGGAAAGACTCGGTCTTGCAAGTAAGCAAGGAAGATTATGGTGCCTGCAACACAGCCAAACCAATCAAAGAGTACAATGATGGAAACACCAAGGTGAAGCTTGACCGTCCTGGGCCATTCTACTTCATCAGTGGAGCTAAGGGGCACTGTGAAGAGGGCCAGAAGGTCACTGTAGTGGTTATCACTCCTAAGCGCAGGTTCACTGGTATTTCTCCAGCACCTGCTCCAGCTCCCATGGAGTTTGAAGGCCCAGCTGTAGCACCCACTAGCAGTGCCTCCGCTTTAGGAGGTGGCCTTGCAGCAGTTCTGGGATTACTGACCATTTGGGCTTTCTGATGTGAATGCTTATTCTTAGATTTATCACTACAGAGATAGTGCAAATTCGTTATTATTCTTTTTTTTTTTTTGGATTTTTCATATGTAATATTTTTTATTCATATTATAATGGAAGTGATGAGAAATTCTTACATATAGTATACACAACTATGATTGTCTGCACCTCTTGGCACTGTTAAATTACAGGGTAAACATATAATGGTAACATATAATGGAACACAAAATCGAATTAATTAATCTCTAGAAATCACTTCAACCATCGTTAAGCCCTTGTGGCATTCCTAAGCTTTGGGCAAGACTGCTCATCCTCTCCTTCATGGCCTGCAAATATATCAATAAGGGTCTCATCAGGTTGAGTCAAAACCTTTCTACAAAAAAGAAAGCAAAAAAGGGCTCAGAGATTGTCTCACCTGGACGCTTCTTTGATGTGCATCTTTATACGCTTCAGTAACCAGAAGAGAAAGTTTCTGCAATAATAATGAAGATTATGAGAGGAATGCTTGCACTCTTAGGAAACGTTAATCTACATCGTGCTTAAAACAAAAAATTCGCAAAACCTATTACATACCTCAGCTCCAAGTTCCATGGCTTCTTCTGTAATCTCATTGCGAATAGGTTGCTGGTTGCCAGAAAGAGTTGCCTAAAGATATCAAAAACCATACACGAGTTGTTCATCTTCACAATAACCGTCAAATTAACTTTTACCAAAATTCTCTTTGGCTCCATGATTATTAGTAGACCTAATTCTCAATCAAATGAGTATATAATTACCTTTATGAGCTCATCTTCACAATAACCGTCAAATTCTGCTCTGAAAGGATAGGAGAAAATGACAGTCATGAAATCTCATACAGAAGAGGTGAAAATACCATTGAAAAAAAAGCTCCAGCAAACATAATAAATATAGGAGAGCTTACGCAGCAAGTTCTTTCTGAACACGAACTGCTTCAACTTGCACTACCATTTGAGCTTTCTTAACTGTGTCATATAGATTCTGCATATTACCCAGTATCCCTGACTATATCCAGATAACAATGAGTCAGCATATGATGCCAAGGCTACAGAAAGTAGACTTCATAAATAGGATTACATTCACGGTGCATTGATTAGGAAGACTCATCATGAAAGAGTTTAATATTTCTAAATTTTCATAGCTGGATCTAAGCCTAGATACAAGAGGAAAGTTTTGATATGACATTGAAGGGTTGGCTTGGCTTAGCAATAAGTTTGCTTGCCGCGGGGTCTGAGGTCGTGGGTTCAAATCAGCCTCTTTGCATGATAAAAGTAGAAGTAAGACTGCTTAGTATGTTCTCTTCCCCGGCACCCTCACCAAGTGGGGATCGAACTGGGTTGACTCTTTTATCTGATTAGGAAGATTTAACATGAAATAGTCAAAGTTTCTAAATTTTCACAGCCAAATCTAAGCCTAATACAAGAGAAGGCTTTTGACATCACCTTTGACTAGGAAGATTCATCATGAAATAGTGATTATTTCTAAATTTGGACATCCTGATCTAAGCCTAGATATTATAGGAGGTCTTTCATAGGCCCTTAGCAGATAAAATAAAACTGTCAAATTTTGCACAGGGTACATTGTCCTAATAGCAAATTTGGCACGTTATATGGGGGAGTTTGTAAGTTGAATCTCATAGGGCCGGTTTAGCCCCGTTTCAACTCAAGAAAACAAATGCTGAATCTTTTATAATACACATGATGTTATACATGTATTAAAAATTCTAAAATTTAGACGATAACAGACTTATTAGATCAGGGATTAATTACCTTTTTCTAAGAATAGGAGAGTAATTTCAATTGGAAAGACATTAAGTTTAAGGTAGTCATCTGAATACAAAACCACCAAACACATGCACACAATTTAGCAGCAGACTATATACATAACTTCCATCTATACCTTAGAAGCCAAGCCCAAGTATTTCTATGGCTTTTGGGTCAAGAAAGTCGTGGCTTAGAAATAATACATGCACGATCAGTATGTCGAGCACACAACAAAATTAAGGAAAACTGGATCATAAAAAAGATACAGGACAGACCTTTGAGGATGCATCATCACCCTTTTTGTCGTTGTCCTTGTTCCCTCCTCCAAATAAGCCATACACTTGGACAGACAGAAGTGTCTTTGCAGTCTTCTTTCTAGGCCATGACACAGCTGAGAGACTTTGAGGATTGGCATATGAGTTTGCCTCACCTACATGAAGCACAAAACTGTAATTACACAATCATCTCTATACATGCATAACAAAGCAGGAAAAAGAAAATTATGCATAACAGAATATGTAAGCCAACTGGTAAACATGAAAATGAATAAATTATAAGCTTGAAAACCACACGGTAATTAAAAGCATCTACCAACTTTAAAAAAAAAAAATACTGGATACCGAAACATATTAACAGGACAAGATCACCAAGCCATAAAGGATAGTTGTAAAAGAAAATCGATTGAGCAAAAATACTGGATATCAAAATATCAAAACTGTTTTTTTTTTTTTTAAATCATAATACAACTGCCCAATTATGTGGAAAGAAAATAAACAATGGATGAGCTTGGAAAGCATTTGGGATCCTCACAAAATCAAGAAGGAACAGTATATGTATCCAGAAAGTAAAAAAACAATGTTTTGGTACAAACAAGGACAGTAGCACCTTAAATAATCATTGGAAGCTTAAATCGATAATATGCAGCAGCAATTAAAGTGCTTACAGGAGAAGAGGGAATTTAGAGGAAGCTTGAGGGGGTGGCAGGATGTTAAGTGTGAAGCAAAAGAGGTAGGAGAAGCCATTTTAGTAGTCTAAAATGGAATGGAAATGACGCTGCTTCCAAAATTTATCTCAACTTTATTTTTCTTATTCCAACTAGAGTGTCAAGTTTACTTTCTTGACCTCCTATATACTACCTCCCCGTCCTAAATATAAGACCTAATTGACTTTTTTTTTTAGAAATTAAAGTTGCAAAATAGGTTATTAAATCATGACATATTTGATACTCCCTCCGTTCCTAAATATAAGATCACGTTAGTTAATTTGGGGAGATTAAGGAAGACAATAAAATTACATGATCTCCCCAAAATCCCCTCAATTACTTAACTTTAAAAGGAGGAGGGGTTTTCAATGAAAAGAGAGAGTATAAAGGTAGTTTGGGCAAAACTTGAGATAAAATAGGAAGTGATCTTATATTTAGGAACGAAGGGAGTATCTTTTTAGATTATCCATTAGCTTATAGGTGAAATAAACTAGTGTAAGAGAAAAAATTAGGTAAATCAATTTATAATTGACTTATTTTACTTCTTTTTAGGATTTTTCAAAAAAGTCAATTAGGTCTTATATTTAGGATCAGAGTGAGTATTATATTTTTGGATGAAATTATAATACGGTGGGGTATTTTTTATTTGATTGAAATTTTTCTTTTTAAGAAATTGATTAGGGTTTTTTTTTTATCAAAATTCGGGGTTATTTTTTGAATTTATAAGTGAAATGTGTCCCACCTTCCAACTGCCAAGACAAAAATTTCATATAAAGCAAGTTCTATTTTTAAAACAAAATAATAGAAATTTTGTTATTTTTATGAAAAAACTCAATTTATTCTAATTTTTTCTTTCGGCAAAAAAACAATTGTTTTTCTAAAATTAGACTCTATATTTTCAAAATGGTCATGACTATTCAACAACCTTATTGCCTTTTTTTTATTATGTTGTGTGTACCTTATTGCCTTTTATACCAACAATTTTTTGGGAAAACAATATTTGTTTACAACTAGAAGTTGCACGAGTAGATATATTACAATTATAACACGTATAACAAACAATCGAAAGACATCATTTGAATAATCCTTTGCTAATAATTAAATGCTCCACATATTCTAACAAATGTGTGGTGTGTGACACTCTCACGGTGTGATGAACACCTTGAATGACAATGTAGATTTACACACAATAAGTATAATCCAAGATCCGCCTTCCCCAAGGAATATATAGGAAAACTGTTATTCACTAGAAAATTTCAAGAAATTTACTAATATTTATATTTGTCTTTTGCAACATTTGGCAAACACAAATCGAAATGAGAAGAGTTAGAGTAGTTTCTTCATCAAACTAAGAATGTTGATTGTTATCTTGTTATGCTTCCTTCTACAAACATTCTTTTATACTCTCTTTTATACTCTCCCGTCCTAAATATAAGACCTAATTGATTTTTTTGAAAAATCCTAAAAAAACAAAATAAGTTAATTATAAAATTGATTTACCTGATTTTTTCCCTTAAACTAGTTTATTTTACTTATAAACTAATGGATAATCTAAAAATATATCAAATATGTCATGATTTAATAGACTATTTTGCAACCTTAACCTCTCCAAAAAAAAGTCATCTAGATCTTATATTTAGGACCGGATGTAGTAAAAAATTTAACTTCAGACACAACTAACTTTCACATGTTTTATTGATTAGCATGTTTTAGCAGTTGAGCTCTTATAGTACAGATCAAAGGGAGTAATACACTATTTTAGCCATTATCATATGACAATTTATTGATTGAACTGGTAAATGGACTAACACCCTCATAGTGATAAGGATGTGTGTTCAAATTCCAGGAAGAATTCTTGTTGAGAGAGAGGACAACCTTGCATATTTAAACAACCTCTTGAGTCCAAATTAATCAGTTGCTAATAGACACAGGATTAACGAGTGATGTTCAACCAAAAACATGTGACAATCTGACCCTTTCAAAGAGATTTTTTTAGCAAGGCTTCTTAAGAGATTAAGGAAACAAATCAAACTAGTTAATCATAACATATTACTAAGTCATTAAATTATGTATAAGTTTAGAAGTAAAGCATATCAGTTTAAATAGGCAAGCATTGACATAGGGACGCTAGTTATGATCCTTGTTGATCTCCACTATTCTCCAACCTAAATGCAGGCCGACTGAAAAACATTCACATGATTAACCACATCTGGAAATCAGGTATCCACAATCATCTAAAATTGGAGCACCACAGCATAGTATAAGCCCAGTCAAGTGCTGCAAGCATAGCAACCACACACAATTTAAGATTACAACCTAACACCGATAACTAGATCAAGATTTAACTAACGCATGCCTCCTCCTTAGCCCTGACATTTGGATAGCATACTTGAGAAAACGTCGATATGCCGCTTCTTTCTCCCACTACTTGAGAGAATTGAGAGAATTAAGACACCATTGGATCGGCAAGAAATGATGAGATCCAAAATCAAGGAAAAAGAAACAAGGCCACCGCAATATTGCCCCTTACAAGTAGCATAAGGACACCAGTACAGCTCTATTTTGTTCGTCTAAACAGCAAAAATTCAAATCCCACGGTTAAGATGGTCTTTAATAGCATAAAACTGCAAACTTCACAAACTTGTAAGCATGCCCTTCTGCCTCATTTATCAACTTGAGCAGAATTCTGAGCGTGACCCTAAAAAAAGAACTAGGCAATCACAAGTCAATATAGGCATCAAGGCATGCATTATTCGATTAACTTTAGTTACGGGAATTCCCACACTAGTAGCACATGCATGTGTACTTCAATTAAAATTTGTGAGCGAGCAGAATGGTAAAAACACTCAAAACTAATTGTCTTCCAAATATATTACTCCACCCAAAGAAGAGGATGAGCATGGATGATTTTCTTTTTTTAAAAAAAAAAACATTATGGATGGTTTTCATATGCCCTTTTCAAAACCATCCGTAATGCTTTCATATTTCCTTTTCTGCAAACGAATTTCACATCCTTCATGGTCTACTAAAGGATTAAAGAACATCTGAACAAACTAATATTCATATAACTCATCAATCTCAAACTAAAACTAAAATGAACCAGCTCTATTCAACTTACCTTTGCCTCATATACACCTTTAACTTAGGAAGTTGAAAGGAAAGGGAAGCAAAGATCAGGACAACGGGTTAATGGTCCAACATTCATTTTAACACAGATGAAGTAAACAACACGGTAAATGAAAGATCAGGCTTGAATACTGTATGGAAAGACATAAAAATTGGGGCATAAAATTTGAAAGTCTAAGAGCAAACCACAAGAAACTGTACCGGTATTCAAGAGAATTAGTTTCAAAGGTTATTAATTGTCTTCATCTGACATGTCTTTCGGTATTGGCCCCTTAATATCGCCAACATTACCACCAAAAATCTCCCGGGCAGCTTTCTCAAGAAACTCTTTCGCAGCATCTTTAACAGACTGTTTTTGAGTGGATTCATACTTTCTCTTTTGACCACTCCTTCCCTGATTATTCATCATTGGCTTCTCACCTCTACTCAAACTCTTCATGTTTTGCCTCTGTTCTGCAAGAAATAAAGAGATCTTTATAAAATATCAGATCAAATTAGATGAGACAATAATAACCTTAAAAAAACTTGATAACACACCTGGAGTCAGATCAGGCAGAGAGTGCTCAATAAAACGGGTAGCTGCCTGACGATTCAAGGTAGTAGAAGGACGTAGTGGAGCTTCACAATCAACAATTAAATTATTCATCCAAATTACAAAAGATAATAAGTAAGACAGAGAACAGTGCTAAAGCAAATTGTAACTCTTCTGACAGAGTAGAAACATCTAATGCATAACTTGATTTCCATTACAAATTCAACCATAATTCTTTTTATTTTGAAGTAAAATCTCAACAGTTGACACATGTGACAAATAAGTGCATTTTTTAAAAACAAAGCAAAAGAAACAATAATTATACCTTTACTCAAACTTTCAATTCGCTCTAGTTTGTCTTCGTATATGCTTAATCTGTCCTGAGAAACAAAGTTAAATACTTTAACCAAGCTAAAAAACATATAGGCTGAAAGAAATCATAAAACCTAATAGCCTAGACGATCTTTTAAAGGGGTGAAACTAGATTTTATTTCCTCTAACATTGCACAGGCAGACTTTTAGTTTTCAATACATACTAAATTCATATCCAAGTAGTTCTGAAAGAGTTTTAAAGAAACATAAACTATAACATCATAAAATGCTGTGGCCAAAATGAATATGATGTGAAATGCATAAAATCCTAATGTGAAAAAAATAAATTGAAGATTGATAAAGACCAAAATTTAAAAGCAAAAATGACAATCCAAAACTCTATATCATAGAAACACGACAATATATGGAAAAATCCAAAACATATAATCAAAGCACACTTAAAAAATTTAAAGGCAAAATGGCAAAAACAAATCCGATAATTGTAACGCAGTTAAAGACAATGTTGCTATAATTACTTTGCTGTTACATAGAAAAGGTAACATGAGTATAGGGCAAAAAGGCAACATAAAAAAGGAAGAGTAATATTTTCCCTTTGATTTTAAGATTCTTCCTTTATTGTATCCTTGATTCATATTTCTTGGCTTGAGCTTTATGAACCGGTTTATTAAAACTAGTAAATCACTCAAAGCAATTCTTTCACAAAGGAAAAGGCACGCATTCAGTCACGGCGTTCCCATGAACCCGCATGCCTCATAATGTGTAAGGTGCCAGACAAAGATTGAACCTCATCTTCGCACTATATCAAGCGCCTTTGATAACAGAGGCACAGCGTGCAGCCTCTGCGATAGCAAATGGCGCAAGGGGCACACCACATGGGAAATTTAACGCATAATTTAGGGAATCTCATAAATTAGTGCATCTCTCAACCCCCAAAGATTTCTCATTCCTTCTTCAATTCCTCATAAATTATCTATATCCTGCTCTCAGTTTGAATGACACGGATGAAACAACCATCACATCATCTAAGATGGTAATCAAACAAGCACCAAAACTCAGAATGGAACCGTATTCCATGATCACAGTCCACTAGGTCAAATCCATAAGGTGCAGTGCAAAAAAAACATAGGTAAAAGCAAAGTACTTACTAACTCAGACTTGACAGCATGATCATCTGGGTGAACCCCAGTACACCTAAGCTTCACTGGACTCAAAACAACAACAACAGTAAGCATCAATCTTCTAAAACCACACTTAAAAACCAAACTTGCTAAAACAAAAACCATTCTGATGCTAAAAAATTGACATACAAGCAAAAAGGGTGGTGGTGATTTTGGCAAGCAAGAAGAGGGATTGAGCCCTTTGAAGAGGTTGCATCTGGGAGAGAACCTGAGGATCAGAAAGGGCCAAAAATTCATGCAACTGAGACTGCATTCCTTCTATATTACCCAAAGTCTGTTTCACTGCATCCATTACAGCTTCAGGCACAGCACTCCCAACCCCTTTCCCTTTCATTTTCTTATTATTATTGTCAAACAGGCACATACCACACTCACTCACTGCCACAAACAAAAGCACATCAATCTTAAAGTGTTAATTAAAAGAAAATAGCAACAGTTTCAGTAACATTTATTTATAATACTAATAAATATGAGTATGATTAGGGATTTAAAGAATGGAGCAGAACCTAAACGCTAATCGGTGTGTGTACTAGTGTGTGTGTCGGGCACAAAATACTGCTGATGTGTGGTTCTGAGGTTGGTTTGGTGACTATTTATATCATATTCATATGCCTGTTTCCCCCAAGGTACGCTCACGTGAACATAATGGTCCTCCTAAAAAGAAAGGCCTTACCAATTTCCCTCTACCTCAAATGGGCCTTTTGGCCCAAATGGGTTCAAATCATCTAGCCGACCGTGACATAGTGAGAACTGAGAACCAAAACTTAATGGTTTGATGGTGAGAACCAAAACCAAGTGAAAGGCTGAAAGCCAGGTGTAGTATTTACACAAAAATAAATGAATAAAATATACTATAATGACTGATTGGTTTATACTTTATAATTTTATATGGTAAGTTAAGGGTGAAAAGAGGGACAGCCCTTCACTTATTTGGATTTGAAAGGACCGGCCAGAAATTAAAAAAAAAACTGAGTAATTATCAATATTAATGTACTCCTATAAAATAAAATAAAAACTTGAGCGCACTACTTACATAAACTGAAACTATGAAATTATTCTTTTTGGTAAGAAAGAATAAAGGGCAAATATGTTGATATAGTACTTTACAATTTTCCAAAGTGCACCCAAAATAAGGGGCAAATATAGAGGAATTTCTTTTGGTGTTTTTAAGTAGTAAGAGGTGATTATACATTTTTAAATGATTACTCGAATGACAACTGATACTTTAGTGTACATTATATTTTCAAGTTGAAAATTTACTGACCATTACATATGACACATAGAAATTTATTATTTATTTTGGGCGCACTTTGAGAGGTTGTAGAGTACTAAATCGACACCTTACATAAGAATAAAATATATACATACTACCTCCGCGAAGAGTGTGGACACATGTTTTTCTTAAAGCATCTAATGTTTCCTATCACTGGCATTCTTACATCTTCTCGATGTTTTATAATACTTTATCTTTGGCATTACTCTTAATAACTCATTCATCTAAAGGTTGTCCCTCCTTAAAATACCTTGCATAAAGCCAATATATCTTACTATACCCATTTTCATTAACTCGTGCAACAGTTGGCCTCTAGTTCTATGAATTACATGAAACCCGTATATCTCAATTGATAAAAGCGGGTATCCCTTATTCATATCATATCATAGATTCATGATAGCTCATGGCAGTATTCTTTTACAATAATGCTTCAAAACCTTTCTCTGTCACTTTTTTTTATGAAAGACAAAATGACATTAAATAATATCTAGCTATTACAAAAGGTTACTAATATTCAAAACATATTAAACATATTTAGAATTAAACATAATCGGCAATAAATCATTAGCAAGCACTTAAGGCTAAGCGAACAACTTTACACGGGCATTTCTTCAACAAAATATATATCGATGCCAAATAAATTGACATGCTATATCGTCGCACCTAAGAAAAAAGGTTAACTATTTACTAGGACAAAAATTTTCCAACTCCGATATTGGAAACTCGCAGGTACTCTATATAAACAACTTGAAACATATGAAAGGTTCTTCCTCGACCAGTTGAAGTGTGAAGAATTCAGACTCCCAAAGCGACCTCATCTAGCCTCGTTACTTTCCTCTTCTCTAAAGCGACCTCATCTAGCCACGTTACTTTCCTCTT
The DNA here is from genome assembly GCA_029929735.1 of Mimosa pudica. Taxonomy (NCBI): domain Eukaryota; kingdom Viridiplantae; phylum Streptophyta; class Magnoliopsida; order Fabales; family Fabaceae; genus Mimosa; species Mimosa pudica. The sequence goes on from JAKELP010000007.1 coordinate 6,257,384, forward strand.
CTCTCTTTTAGTTTCACCTGTTGAGCAATTATTCAGCTTCTTTTTTAAGCATGGTTTAATCCACGTCAGCTCCTTCCCCGGTCCTTCTTCCTGCACCATAATTGATCGAGTTAAAAGAACTGATGAATGGAAACAATTTCCTTCCAATTATAGTATGGCTAATACAATGTTTATTTCTTACTACAATTTGTTCGGATCCTATAGTTTTTTTTTTATGGAAGGATCCTTTAGTTTTTTTTTTTGTTCAAATAAGGATCCTATAGTTTCAATCCATGGGCTTTGGATTAAATACTATTTAGTACTCATGTGATGCTATTTAAGTCACTTATAACAGTTGAAAAACCTTAAACTTCATTAACTTTTCACTAAATCTAATACATTTTCATTCTACTCATATTTATATTTACTATATCACATGAAAAACAAATTCAATATATAATTAAATGATGTACACTTGTACATTCATAAAATATTTAATAAGAGGATTATATATATGATTAAATAAAAATTCACCCAATCTTAAAAATATAAACTCACATCCTTAGTATTTGCAGCTGTCAGTTTCTTTGTTTTTTTATTTTTGTTTTTGGACGCTTTTTAGGTTGGAACATTTTCTCTTTGTTGTAACTGTTTTCTTGATATTAAAGAAGCACTATTCCCTTGGAAAAAATAAATATGAATTCACTATATCCTATGAAAACAAATGTAATATATAATAAATGAAAGTTAAATTTGTAGATTCACATAAAATATTTAATGAGGTTATTCATATATGAGATCAAATAAAACATTATCTGTGTCTTATAAATATGAATATGAAGAGAGTAGACTTAGCTTAAAGCACATACACAAATACAATTGAAAAGGGGAGTAGAATTTTCAAGGAAATTCAATAGGAGTACCTTATTGATAATACAATTTAAATCCTTCGTTATGAGCACAGTAGAATCAGGATTCTCAGCATTTTGATCAACACAATTCAAATCTTTCATTATGGGCACAACAGGATTAGGATTCTCAGCATTTTGATCAACACAATTCACATCCTTCGTTATGGGCACAACAGGACAAGGATTCTCAGCATTTTGATCAACACAAAGTTCTGGTTCAACTTTGCTTAACTGTGGCTTAGTTAGATAGTTATAACGTTGCCTCAAAAACCTAAAAAGAGAAAAGACGTGACGCTGATGAGAGTGAATTAACAATACAGAAGCTAAGAAAATACAGTAAACACAAAGAACTCTTTATTTTTAATACTACCTAACTTCTTCTGCAAGCAAACTTCTCTTCTGTTTTTGAGCCTGCAATCTCCTCTTCATTGAAACAACCTCCTGTCACATCGTTGCAACTGATAATGAATTTGAGCTCATAATCTAAAAATCAAATATACTTCTACATAAAAGTAAAAAAGAAATAAAGATCCGTGATCAAACTATAATGGAGTAAAGAAAAAAGGTAAAAGGCGGATTTTTCTTTCAGAACCATTCAACGAAGCCATGCAAACAATTTCACGTTGCTTAAGAAGCATTCATTTTGGAATTAAAAATGAGAACTTCTAAAATAAAAAATCAAAACTATAAAAATCAAAAGTATAATTTTGCAAATTAAAATAGAAGTCTAACTAACCTTCTGCAAGTCCAGATAATCTTCCAACAAACTATTGAATCTACGCTTAAACTTCTCATCATCATCAAAGGAGCCACAGAATTTATGAGAATTAACAAAACCCCTTTTCATCTCAGCCTTCAAGATTGAATCTTTAACTGAAGGAGCACAATGCAGAGTCACAGGAATAAAACCTCGTATGTTCCAAAGTCAATCACGAGTTTATAAAAGGATGAAAGGGATAAATAAAGAGTTTAGGAAAGTAAAAGGATTGTGGTTTATGAATGGCGGGTGTAGTTCGGGAAACAAAATAAATTTGGGGAAGTAAGGGTTGAGAGCAGAAAATCCGAAAGACTGATCACAGCTGAGAATGAGAATGGTGATGGCTGATCAGGTGGTGTGATCTTTTTATATAGTTTTTGAGTCAAAAAAATTAGGAAAAACTTAACAGCCTTGAGAAAGTTTTGGAATGGTTTTTCGTTAAAAAAAGAAATAAAAAATCTTTGAATTCTTAAATTACCTCCAAAAAAAAGTGGTGATAGTCATGTCATGCATTCGGAATTTTGATTTCAAAATGGATACAAAATAAATTCAAAAAATATATTTGAATTTATTAAAAATCTATTTTTAAATGAAAAAACTAATACAGCATAATTATTTTAATACAGAATAACATATTTGAATTAATGCAAATTAAAAATACTATAAATTTCCAGAAAATTGGTCATATACATTAAATAATTAAAAGAGTAGTACTTAATAAATATTGATTAATTATATATATAACAATATGAGGACTATATTTTGTTTAGGATATGAAATCAAATTTAGATATCTTTTAAAGTGCATAAATTCAATAAAAATAGGGTATCTAAGTGTCTCCCCAAAAAAACGGTGATTAGGTTATGTCACCAATTAATATATTTATATTGGTCTACTAATATCTTTATTATTATATTTTCTAGGATTGAATTTATATTTTGACTTATTAATGTCTTATATTTTATAGTATATATAATTTTAATTTATTAATTTTAATTTGAAAGCGCGTATGTGGGGTAGTACAATGTTAGCCAGAAATTGTTTCCCCTTTATCAACAGCAAATAATATGTAGATACAAACAAACTTGGTTAGTTTAAATTACTAAAACTACTACTTAGAAAGGACCATGCCCGATAAGAGACATAAAACTTTGCTTAGGGTGGTTTCCTGGGCCGTCCTCCCTAACGACAATACATGGAAAAATAATGCAATCATTTTTATATAAATGAGAATGATCATTATAAGTAAGGCTAGCAGGGAAAAAGGATAACAACCATCTGGACATATACAAACCAATGGTCCACACTAATGAACAGCCCCCATTAACTTCGGCTTTCCTCTAGTTTTGGTTCAGATTCAGCATGCTCACTTGAAGTGAATTCCTGTGCAGCTTCTTCATTAGATCGGGTGGGTTTCTTAAACTGAACCAAGATCATTGTCATGTTGTCACATCCCTCGCCTCTAGCAGTTGATGGTGCCAAACACCGATCAAGTACTCTCTCACATACAGTTGAGAGTTTCGTTTCCTGCATGAGATATGGTGGGTGACAATAACATATTCACCCAAGTAATTGTACAATCTTAATCAATTAAACGAGCTACTAATCATAAAGTCTCTTCTTTTTTGGGAAAAGAATAGTGGCAAGATGTCAAATGGAGTAGAATCTTTGTTAAGAAAAAGCTATCTTACCGAGAGCAGTTGTTCATGTACATAATCTACCAATTGCTGGCTTGATAAGCAATCCCTGAAATAATTAGAAATAGATCCCGTCACAAAAAATCAAGGATTTCATGAAATTGTATAAAGCCAAATTTAGAAATCATATATATGCTTAGTAGACAAATGATAAGCAATGAACAAAACTGGTAAATGCAGCTAATAAGACTACGAGTTTCATTTTGCCATCGGTAAGATCACACCTCATATTGGTGTGAGAAAAAAATATCCACATATTTAACAAGAAACAAAGAACTGCTCCCATCCTAGTATCATCCCCCAGTAGGATGAGGCTTGTTTTTGTTGTAAACTTCCTCCATACCATGAAACTATATAATAAATTTCCAACAAAAGTAAAAATATGTAAGCATAACACATAAAAAAGCATACCATATTCCATCACATGCAAGCACTAAAAACTCGTCCTCATCACAAAGCTCCACCTATAAAAATCCCAAAATAAAACAATGAATCAATCAGGACCGATGGATACTAAAAGTCAGATACTTAAACTTGTAGATGCAACAGTGAGCCATAACTCATCATTTCATCATTATCCTACCAAAATTTTGGAACAAGTTTGTTGAAGATCTCTGTATCAACTGGAAGTTAGCCAAAATGTATGAAGAAACAAACTTACAGTGTTTATATCAGGATTGGCAGTCACGATTTGTTTATCAGCAGACAGAAATTTATTTTGTTTAAATTCCATGTCACCTGCAGCAAATGATAACAAATTAAAGTTGCATAACAATCAACCAGCATACTCAAACCAAATCAGTATTCTTTCGTAGATAACAGTGTACTGGAAAAAAACATATAATTAAAAAATAAGAAAATTGCTAAGGAACTTTATTTATCCAAGTACACAAATTGTATGTCTCTGGATTTGCAAATACAGGAAGACCAAACTACCAGAAAATGAGAAAAGAAATGGGAAATAAATAAATTTTCAAAAAGTCCAATGTCCATAAGTAACTACCTATAGCTCTTGCAAGATTTAAACTGCCATTAACACGCCCTGCAACTATAAAACCACCAGCTTTTAAGATTCTTTCCTTCTCAATCTCAAGATCAGGTTTGTGGTCCCTAGATAAGCTGTACGCCTGTGGAAAAGATCCAAGTCACGAAAAAGATGCATTAACAAGAATTGTAACCTTGTAAACTTAATCATACACAATCTTCGATAGAAGGGTCAACCAAGTTCTAGTCCCCACTTGATGAGGGTGTTGGGGAAGAGACTATACTATGCAGCCCTACCTCTGCTTTATGCAGAGAGACTGATACGAACCCACAACCTCAAACCCCACGACAAATGAGCTTACCATTGAGCCAAATCGGCCCTTCACACAATTTTCAAGAGAAACGAGACAAAAACCATTTTCTATTTATTCAAGCTGAAACGAGCCCCCTCAATAATTTTAAATTATTAGACACTCAACCTTGAAACATGGATTAGTCTTTCCACCAACTCACCAAAACAAATTACAGCTTAGATGCTTGTCTATACTTGCACACATATATTTCATTTTTCCATGAAAGTAGTGACCATAAAATTTCAGGAACAAATGAAGAATTTCCCTAGAAAATTACCTGACCCTTCCTAGATATCACACATCTTGAATCCCCAGCATTTGCAACGACAAGTAAGTTGTGTCTAATAACTGCAACACAGGCGGTGCATCCTGAAGTAGGTCCAGCAAAATCAGAATGAGGTCCCTAGTTTTGACAAGTAAGTTCAAATCAGGGCAGATTCAATTAAATATGAAAACAAAGGGGAGAATACAGAGGAAAAACTAATTTAATTGGCCTTGCCAAAAAAAACCAGCTCATCGGGATAAGCAAATATACATGAACTCAAAAATTAACATTGAAGCAAACAAGAAAACTTGATTCAAAATCTCATACATACCTCCTCAAAAGCCCAATCATCAGCCTTATCATTGCCATCACTGTTTCGTGGAGACCTTGGAGACCAAATCAATCCTTCTATCATCCCAGTAAACTTGTTAAACTTATCACCTAAGATGGCTAATTCCCTCCATCCCCTTTGATCACGCATCATCTCGTCCATTCTGCATGATAATAGTATAACAGTTAAAACATTTTTCACAATGGTTTCACGTCCAAGGCAATGTGAATAGGTCAAAGTGTCAATGATGAACTTGTGATCAAATTTCTTTTGGTTTTTCATCTTAGAAGAGGGAGAGAGTTGATAACACCACATTTAATGTCTACATCACCACCAGCATTTTACAACTTGACATTACAAAATGCTAATTATATAATCATCATTACTCCTTTTGTTCAAGTGATTGGAAAAAATCCATAGGACATGCAGAATACTACCTAGAAGAAGACTTAGGAAATGAAATTCTCGTTCAAAACAAAAGTTTGAGTAGTATACCAAGACCAAACAGCATACAATCATGTACTATAGCTCGGTCATGAACTTGCGGCATAAATAACACAGGAACCACCTGTAAATCTTTAAACAAAACAAGCACTGTTTTTTCATCTAACCTAAAAAAAGCATTCTGAAGAGAGGTTCCTATATCTCCAGCGGTATATGCTTCGCTTTTGAGCACCTGTTGGTGGAGATACTTAGCACAAAATTTTGCAACCACCTTACCTGAAAATTTACAAATAAGTCAGCATGCAAGCGGCACTTAGACTACAAAACATACTATATTAATGCAACCCCACTCTTCCTGTCCCAGTTACGAAACAGTGAATTTCGAAGTAATCTTTGCATGTTCTATGAGCAAACTTGAGTGAATGACAAGATTTGACAAACAAGGACCCCATACTGTCTACAAGGAAATGGTCTTAGATGGACAGGAAATAAACAGCTAACAGTTTGAACAAGCCCAGGTAAAAGTGACATTTGACAAGAAAAAAGGGGGTGGAGTTTTGAAATCCTACAAATGTCAAGTGTCACATAATTCTCATTAATCACTGTAGACCGACAAAGGGGGTGGGGATTTGGAAATCCGGAAGTATGGCAAAAGTGTCTCGTAAATAATCAGGGTGCTGTTTTTTTTCAGTATCTTAAAGAGGTGGGAGAGATCTTTTCCAGAAGGGATATGAAAAATTAAAAATAATAATCACAACATGACAAGAAGATGCTAGCAGCAAAATATCAAAACTGGCACTCAGCTGTCAACCCAAGTTATCAACTGCTTCAAATCTTACCTCCATGCCCATCATAAACACCAAAAAATGAAGTGTACGCATCAAGGTCTGGATATGCAGCATGCTAGCACGATATAAGAGAGAAAAGTTAACAACATATTGATAGTTTAACTTAAAAGCAACCAAAATCTCATAAATTACAGCTAAAGAGGTTCAAATTACACAAGAAACTAGCAAGCAACGCCCAAAAGTGCTGTAAACTGAATAGTTGACCATATGATAAACTATCAGATAAAGCTGAAGACAGTCACTAGCAGACAGTTAGCTAAAAATAAGGGGACTTTGTAGCTTTGGTTCATCTCATAGAATTGGAAAATACACACAGACACACACATATGTATAAACATTTGTTTCTATGACCACAAAACCAAATTATATTCTAGAAAAGAAGTTCTTCTGACTATCTTTACACACAAGTTGAGGCATAAGCCACATTAATAATGAATACTCACAGCATCTTCCATTGTCGCACGCCACCCTTGCATGGATGACAAGCCATATCTAAGATGGTCATTCTCACCATCTTCAGAAGACTTCTCAGTTCTGGGACTGCTTAGATATATCCCCATTTCTCTGTGAATCAAAACAGGCAAAAACTACTGTATCATAGAAAAATAGATGCAAACTTGCACTGAAACAAGTTATAGAATATAAAATCTCAACTTCATTTAATAACATGCCCCACAATCATAACTGCTACATAAAACAAACATAACTAGCATCCCAAAGGCAAATTAAATTTTTTCCCTTAATGAATAGTATGACTGGTGTAGATCAAGCAACCTGTCTAAGAAAAAAAAGGGTCGACCAATTCTAGTCCCACCACTTAGTGAAGGTACTGAGGAAGAGAATATAAAAGACAGCTTTAACTCTGCTTTAAGCAGAGAGGCTAATTCAAACACAACCTCAGACTGCAAGCGAGCTTACAGTTGAGCCACGCCAACCTTCAACAGAGGATAGGAAAACACACCCAAGTAGCTAAAAAAACTAGCACCATACTAATTACAACCAAGGAAAAATACTCTCTTTTAAAAAACAAACACAAGAAAATCAAGAATAACCATTCAACCAAGCTTGAAACAAAAGGTTATAAATAACTGAGATGATAGTTCAAAATAAACTAAGTTGAGTGGTGGGAAAAAACAGAGATTAGATTAAGGGTCATAGTGCATAATTGAGAGGGTATACTCACTTGGCCAGAAGGGCCTCTTTAGCAGAGCAAGAGATGAAGACACAGACAGCAAAAGAAGATGAAGGTGACTTGAAAATATTTATTTATTTATTTATTTTTGGTTGGAGAAGGAAGGGAAAGTGGGTCACAGAAAGTGGAGAGGAGGAGAAAGCGACGGGTTTGGATGGAAAGGAAAAGGAAGATAAAGGAAAGCCAACCAATGAAGAGAGAGAGAGAGAGAGAGAGAGAGAATGAGTTTGGAGTTTGGTGAAATTGAGGATGATCCTTCATGAAACACGAACACGATGTTTCCCTTCCTACTTTGTTCTCATCCATCTCGTTTCCTTGTTTTTTTCTTCTTGCCTCTTCCCTTATTTTTTGGGGGTTTATTCTTATTGTTTTTGTACTGCTTCTCTTACATTTCAATTTAAAGTTGACCAAAAATTATAAATGACACAAAGTTAAAATTTGTCAAAAAAATATTGAAATTAAAATCTAAAAATAAAAAGTAAAGTTAAATGAAAATTTCAATAGGACGACAAAATACTTATTTTAATGTTAAATACTCTCTCATAAGAATCTAAAATTTGAAGTGTAGTTATCCAAATATAAGTACAAATAAAATAAGATTAAGTATGGGATTAGTTTTGCCAAATACTCAATTTTGGAAAAGATTACTTCGATGATGAGAATGAGGTGAGGAGAAGAGAAGAGAAGTGAACTATTAGTAGAGATTCCAATCTCCATTTTTTGAGCTTGAAGCATAAGGCCGTAAGCAATTGTTCATATCAATTAGGACCATTATTGAAAATAGTTTACGTGTCTTAATTATTAGCTAATGTTTTTTTGTTTGACATTTTTCTCGTCTTTTTTATTTGTATATACCTCTTATCGCATGTGTACTAAATTCTTTCTTTTTTGTTAACTGTTTTTTTTATTTCGTTCAAAATATCTCGAATCAATTATCAACTACTAATGTGATGTTTATAGTTCTAACGGTCATTTTAATGACAACAGTGTTTGATATTACTACTTCCACTCCTAATTATAAGACCGCCAACTTTTTGGAAAAAGTAAATATATAAAATTAATCACTTTAAATTGTCTATAGTTGTATTTTTTTTCCTCTAAACTAATTTTTCATGCGTATAAACTAATTTATATTCTAATTACATACGAGAAATGTTATAATTTAGTTATTTAATTTGTTTCATCAACTTTCATAAAAAGGCTAAAGATCTTATATATTCAAGACTAGATAAGTATTAATAGTTGGTGTGGTAGAGAGGATGGAGAGAAATCAATATTAATAAACTTAATAATAATGTAAATAATAGTTCGCCTAAATACTCTCTCCGTTCCTAAATATAAGATCACTTTGGGGAAGTGGATAAGTTCCTAAATATAAGATCACTTCCTATTTTATTTCAAGTTTTGCCCAAACTACCCTTATACTCCCTCTTTTCATTGAAAACTCCCCTCCTTTTAAAGTTAATTAATTGAGGGGATTTTGGGAAGATCATGTAATTTTATTGTCTTCCTTAATCTCCTCAAATTAACCAAAGTGATCTTATATTTAGGAACGGAGGGAGTATTTGAGATAGAAAGTGGTGCTTTCCTGGATTTAGAAGAAACCTTATCCAATCCGTCAATTGCTCTAATTTATCTTATTATTCTATAATGGGCAAGTTAGAGTTTCATTCAAACAAGACTGTCTTAATTAAAATATATGTTTTGAGATCTTATGCAATTATAGTCATCACAAATTCACACGTTGTTAATGTTCGAGTTTGTATTTGTATTTATCCAAAAAAGCGTTTATATTAATGTTGGATTGATAACTGGTATCTTGCTGATAAAAAAAAATAACTGGTATCTAGCTATCTGTTTGCCCGCACGAACAAAATGTCAAAAAAAATGTCACATTACTTATAGCGAAATATAAAACAATACATTTAATATGAATAAATATTTTTTTTATAGAAAAAAAGTTTAGGTGAGTTGGGTTCGCGACTCACAAAGGCTTAGACAGACCTCAAACTCAAAGAGCGCTTATAGATGTACTTATATATCCCCCACCAACAATGTCTCGACGAATTTAAACAAAGAAATTTATAGTATGACTTATGAGTCAACTCCTTTACAACTTTTACAATTTCTTCTACATTTTTTTGATAAATTTCTTCTTTTATATTTTTGTAATGATACATATCGGGATATTCAATGAGAGTGACACCCATCTATTCCAAGGAGAGAATATATATTCGAATTTTGCCAATATTATCATAAATTTTTGTTAATATTTTATGAGCTATACAATAATGCAAGTGTATCTTGTCCCTCTCCTGATTTTGGCCTGTTCGATCTTACGGCTCTGCTAGGTAAG